>OX371216.1:4800000-6000000 GCA_947310845.1 Yponomeuta plumbellus
ACAAAATCTTCAGTGGCATGCTATAAATCTTTCACAGTATTAGCAAAATTCGAGCAAACAAAGTCAAACCACTGTCTAAAACACAAAAGCCAGTCGAAATAGAAACACTACCGCTCAGCCGAAGGCCTGAGACACACAGAAAGGCCGAGGGGATGGGGCACGCTTAAACGTGTTAATATTGTATTGAAAGAAACGGTGGAAATTAATTAAAGAATAGATAGATAGATAGAATATTCGTTATTGTACAGATACATAGAAGAATGATAAGAAAGAATTAATTAAAGCAAGCACATAAGGCATAGCCCCTACAGAAAGAATGTGAAAGCAATGCATTTTATTTATTTTCGACATCATGTTTCATAGTAACATTTACTGCTCAAGACCTATAGACTAATAGCGAAATGGAAATAGTGTTTTCCTTGTTACTAAAATCGATTAAATATAACATAACATTTTTACATAGGTACAGGCACATACATTGCTTCTGGCCCCACACTAGGATACCCTGTGTCGTGGGAACTAGAAACAGCGACGTCACAAACATGTAACCAACCATCCAAGACCTGGGTTTCTTTTTTTTTTGTGCCCAGCCCGGATTCGAACCCGGGACCTCTCGCATGGTACGCAGATGCGCTAACCACTACGCCACAGAGGTCGTCATGGTACCTAAGAACAGATCTTCGTATTATCCTCCTTTTCTCCTGTTTTATGTACAATAAAGGTTTCTCCATCTATCTATCTATTATGTCTTATAGTTTCAAACTTTCCCATACTGACCGATCTAAATCGTCTTCTTCTTGTGACGTCGCTGTTTCTGGTTCCCACGACACAGAGTATCCTAGTGTAGGGCCAGAAGCAATGTATGTGTCTGTATGTAAATGTTTATGTTATGTTTATTTTCTCCGCGCCCTCGCTCGACGTCATTTCTGTGTGCCCCCCGGTAACATGTGCCGGCATCGATTAATCCCGCCGAACCTAGTTGGTTGCGGCTTTCTCATCAAACTGTTTGCCTCCCTGCGGGCGGTTGGAGTTCAGTCAGCCAGCCTAGGATTAAATAATAGTAACTTCCTACACAGCCGTAGACGATATGTGTGCGTATTTGGTACACTTTTATGAGCGTGTTACCGAAGCAGGGTTTTATTTTTTTTATTTTTATTTATTTATTTGCTCCGCCAACAGGATAATACATTATACATTAAAAATTAACACTTACAAAAATAATAATATTATTATTATGTACATATGTACATCCCAATTACAGGCAGATACGCCACTAATTATTAATTGAGTTGGTTGGTTGAAAATGTTTAACATGCCATAAACAGTTCAATTTAACCTTGACCAAGATAGTTATAATTAACATTAATATAATTATTGAGTGGAATTGCGACAATAACGTTGTAAAATAACGATAATAATAAAATTTTATTTTTTAATTGGGTTAATTTGATCGCAACTTACTAAGTGGAGCGCGTTGTTTCTGAAGTGGAAACTTCTTTAGGCGCACTTTGCGCTCTTTCCGAAGAGTGAACGAAACTGAACCGTCGCGCTCGGGCCGCTGAAACTCGGTATACTCGGTATACTCGGCTTCGGTCGGTCGGTGACACTTTATCGCGTACCTTAAACAAGAAAATAAGTCTCGACGTCAGAAGGTCTGATTTGTCATTTTACAAGTTACAGCATAGCGAGTCTACAAGTTACTATAAGCCCACATACGACATTATGCACCTGAATTATCTCAGCAATAGAATAACATAGAAATATGTTTCTCAGATGGTTAGAAAGGGCTCGACGAGCTTAGATTGAATTTATAAAAAAGTCATTTTCGTCTGAATCGAACATACGACCATGCTTTGAACGTCGAGAAGTATCAAATTCTATCGTCTGGTCGTAAGTACACACTCTAAAGCATCATGAATTGCTCCTCTCGTTTTATTCTTTACTGATCACTTGAATTGAACCCCCGCCGATATTTCAGTGACCCGTTTTTGGCTCTCGAGTCTGGTACAATTTTTCCCATCGTCGAATTTGATAGATAGATAACACTTTATTCATAAAAACATAAAAATTACATAAAAATAGAAATCAACACAGATATTTCTAACGTTATATCGATATATAGCTCAGAGAATTAGCAAGCTGAAGTGGGAGTGGGCTGGCCATATCTCGCGAAGAACCGACAACCGCTGGGGTAAACGTGTTCTTGAGTGAGAACCGCGACTCTGCAAACGCACTGTAGGACGCCCTCCGACCAGGTGGGATGTCATGCTGGATGCGGCAAGCTGAAGACAGGGCGCTATGGCGCTCATTAGGGGAGGGCTATGTCCAGCAGTGGACTAATATAGCCTGATGATGATGATGATGACTTCTAACGGTGGCCCTTACAGCCTGGACATGACCATTACATTTGAGAAGGAAATAGATTGTGCTCGAGTAAGATCGAAAATTTGGATCGTCGTTGATATGAAATCTCATATCCTAAAATGAGGTCAGAGGCAGGGAAAGTGGAGAAATATGGAAGACATGTAAGCTCAAGCGGTCCACGATGCGGGTCCTGTTAGATATGTACATGGCTCCTATTTGGCTATCCGTCAACTTATGTAGGTGTAGTAAACCGTCACAAAGTAACCGTTGATTAGGGCTGCGCTGCGGCTTTCAATCAAGATTGTTTGCGTTCCCGTGGTATAGAAACCGCCGCGGTGTCTTACTCGGGAGCTTTTAAATATTGCCCTCTAAGCATTGAATTAATTCAATGCAGAAAAGCGTGTTTGTGGCCACAAATATTTCAGAGCCACTGAAAGTTTACGATAAAGTTTAAGTTAAAGCACGCGTGTTGAAATCCCCATTCTCTCTTTGACAGATAAGCTGTTCCGTACTAAAGTTGTCTACGCTATTTTATGGAGCAGATGATAATAATTGTTCGTATTGACGAGTGCAATCCCTAGATCGACGATTTAGAGCCATTAGCCGCTCCTGGATGAGAATGGCCGAGGGCAGAAAGCATTGGGCACATCCGGCCAGCAGTGGACGGATGTAGGATTTTAGTTTGGAAATTTCTGAGTAGTCTCCCGATAACTTTGCACAGAACTGGTGACTAAGGTGTTTTGATTAATTCCTGGATTTAATGGGGAACATGCCTTTATTTTAAATTGGAGTGCCATTGTTCTCATATTATTACCATATAGGATATATTAAATAATGGTAATGTATGATGCTACTTATCTCATAGATTTGAGTTGCGTGGTATTTTTGGAAGAGCTTTTTTAATAAAAACAGCGAAGTGGAGGGAGAAAAATCTATTGTCTATTGAAAAGTCTTTTGAAAAACATCAAAGAAACTCTATACCCCAAGGAAGTGTCTTAGGGTGTGTACTCTTTCTTATATATATAAATGACTTACCCAAGGTACTGAATACAGACATCTCCCACCCAATACTATTCGCCGACGACGTTTCTGTACTACTAAAATTAGACAGAGATTCAGACCCAACAAATGTAATGATCGACACTATCACACGAATAACTAGCTGGCTTCGCGATCACAATTTAGAAATAAACTTTAATAAAACAAAAATAATAGAATTTAGAACATATAAGAAAAAACCCCTAGATATCAACATAACCTTTGAAAATCACAATATAGAACAAGTAAACAACTTCAACCTACTAGGTATAAAAATCGATACAAACTTAAATTGGAAAAGCCATATACAATACATAAAAGCCAAATTATCTAAATTCACTTACGCCTTATTTCAGCTGAAACATAGTACAAATACCGAAACTGCACTGTCGGCATATTATGCCTACGCATACTCCTGGCTGCGCTACGGGATAATGTTGTGGGGAAACAGTGTAGATGCAAATGATTTATTCATTTCCCAGAAAAAATGTGTCAGAATACTTGCACAGATCAAAAATAGACAAAGCTGTAAGCCGTACTTTCTAATATACAAACTTATGACACTTCCCGCAATTTATATACACGAAACATGCATCTTTGTACACAAAAACCGTAACATATTTCCCCAAGTAAAGGACACCCATACCATAAATACACGTCATAAGGAAATATTAAATCTACCACAATCTAGAATAAAAATGCTCAACCAAAGCCCATACTATATGGCAATTAGATTATTTAATAAACTACCCAACTCATTAAAAGTAATACCAAAACTATCACTATTTAACAATAAACTTAAAAAATATCTAATAGAAATCTGTCCTTACACAATTGAAGAGTATTTAAATAACAACTATGTATATTACAACCAGTTAATTAACAACAATTTAACAACTTAATTTAAGGGAAATTCCTAATTAAGTTAAGAATAATTCATGGATAAAGTTAGTAATAAGAAATGTTTGTGTTCCCGCTTACAATAAATATAAATTTTTATAATAAGCATGTTAGTTTTAAGTTATATTGCCACGCCCGACAAGGGTCCATAATCGGTACTATACACTCAGTGTTATTTAAGACCTTGTTTTACATTATGGTGCAATAAATATTTTGATTGATTGATTGATTGAGAAGATAAGGAAGACTGACCTCCCATCATATGGGATTAAAAGCTAGGAAGAGAGAGAGAGAACCAGCGTATTCGGTAGCTATTGTTAAGGCATGTTCATTTTCCCAAGACTCAAACCACCCAACATTCAAGCATTCAAGGTGTATATTTTACGTCTTTCGCGGATTTTAATTTGCGTACGCCCAGATATCCAAACACGACCCTACGTAAAGAGCTATTTTCGTGTATTTCTTCTCTTTACTTTAGATAGTTGCTTGTTTGTGTTTTACTGTCGTACCCTTCTCAAGACTCCGTGGAACCTGCCAGGTGTTAAAATAGTTTCTCAAACACTAGTGTGACTGCCCGTGACAACGCAGAAATTGGGCCAGGACGCGAAATTAGACACTGAAAGTGGATTTATTGCCAAAACACAAAATATACCTACATACATTTTATAAACATAAGATTACATAATAAAAATCGTAACACAAAGGTGTACTCCAACTTATTCAAGGACTTACGAAGAAACTGAAAGTTGTTCACAGCGTGAGAAATATGTAAAAGAAGAGTTGAAGGAATTGACATAGTCCAAATATTTGAAAAACGACGACGATGACGAAGTATAAGTATATCAAATTATTGTGGACTTTTCCAACCTGTACGCGAAACAAAATAATAGACACAGTTGTACTGTCACGAATTCATGATTGCTGAGCTGAAGACTTTTAGGATACTCATACTGTAAGGCTATCACAAACTGTCAAGAGAAGACATGTTTTGGTCTTTAGATGAAGATACCACCGTTGACTTAGTTTCGAGGGCTAGGTATTGTCCAGAATTTAGAGAAATCAAAAGACATCTACATCTTGTTGATAACAATTTTCGGATATTGTCACACTATGATATTAAGCAATATAGCCAGATTTTATCTTAGGCAATAAAATCAAAAACGTTCTGCTCGCTTCCACCATTCCTGGTTTGCCATTGGATGGAGCTGATCATGCTCCTGAAAAGCTCTCTAAACGTGTGCGGTGTGTTAAATTAACGCAAAAAAATGCAAGAAAACTCTTTGTATTAAAAAAACGTGGCCATTAAGAAGTGGAAAATAGTGAATATTTTTCACCTCTTAATGGCCACTGTACCAATATGGGAACACCCCTGTAAAATCCTGAAATGTATATTTTAATAATTTTTTTCTTATTTTTCACTTTATTTGTAGTGCTAAGAATAACCTTTTAAAGAAATATCATCAATTTTGTCTTTCTTATTTGTTTGGCTCCAAATGGGTACGACTGTATTACTTCTGACATTATTTTTCGTCACCGTCGCCCCATGTCTTTGTATTTCGAGTATACGACGTGGCCAACATAATGCTCTGGATGCGGAATGCTCGTAAAACTGGTGTACCGCCCCTGGCGGCGTGTGTTTTCTGTTCTCGCTTTACGAGATACTTAACCCTTTTTGTTTTGACATGCGCCGTTCCCTGCCCCCTTGGTCACTAAACTAACACACCACATGCTCTGAGTGAGCCAAACCCTATATGCCCACGTGAGCGCACGCAGAACACTAACCCACTCAAGTTGGTATTGGTTTTGTCAAATTTCACAAGAATAAATACCACGTGTGTTCGTGTACCAAAAAGTATTTAATACCTCCTTACTAGTTAACTTATTCTTTTATTCTCTCATTCGTTTTTTTTTTCTTGTCATAACATAAGCGGCTCAACCTTAACAATGGTTTTTAATTGTTCTTTTTAAGGTCATAAAACTGATTAAAAGACTCGAGGCATTTTAAATATTCTAGAGTAAAGAGATAACCACAGAGATTAATCTGTACTAATCAGCAGGCGATTTGTGAAAATGTTTGCAACGCATATCAGCTCGCTTTGTGTGGACAAGCTTAAGAAACAGCTGCGCCTGATTCATTTGTCTTCAAATAATGTTTTAATGGAAATTTTTACGAGCTCTCAAAAGCTGACTTTGTAACTTTTGACACACATTGATGTATTGTTTCTCGCAACAGATCTCGGGAGCTGGGGTTGTAAACTCGTTACAAACACACCGTGTTTGTTTATCGTTCATTCGTGCTTACAAATATTTTAACATACATTTTCGGCTTCAACTGACGACTCGTAATTGAAATCCGAGTCCCTTTCCTTTTGAAGTGGATGACGTCTGACGTGAAAGGAAAACTGTATTTGTTTCTAAATACTTTAGAGAAAAGTTTTCGATCTATTTTGGGCAGTGAGTGTCCAGTTCCATTCGATGATTAGCAGAGTTAGGCACCGTGATATGCCCAAATACATAAAAAAGTTGGAGAGGCTTAAAAATAATAAAGAAAAGGTAACCGTACCATGGTCGATGTGAACAGGTTGGCGAGGGGCCCGTGTACCATGTTAAAATCGGTCCAGGAATCGCGCGCGGAATACACGTTATAATGTAACTGCACCTCCTGGTGATATTACGTCATTTCTTAGCGAACACCACTCCCCTCCCCCCTTTCTAGTCTCAAGTTAGTAATGTTCGATCCCTTGGTCATCATCATCATCATAAACAGCTGGTGTCGGTTCACTGCTGGACATAGGCCTCTCCCAAGACACGCCACTGAGCCCGATCTTCGGCTCTTCCTTTCCAGTCACTGCCCCACGCTTTGCGAATGTCGTCGCTCCACCTGGTCACAGCATCCTACGCGATCCCCTGGTAGTTGTCTGTAGGTATATACAGTAGCCTCTTAGGTCTTACTAGGCATTTCGATTTTTTTTTACAAAATCAAGGGCAAAGGCCTCCCCTCCTTCTTTCCATTTCGTTCTGTCTCCAGCCACTACGCACCATCCCGGCAAGAATGCATTTAGGTCGACCCGCCATCTTCGCCTTGGTCTTCGGCGACGTCGGTGGACATTTGAATATTAACGAATATTTTGATCTACCATTAGTATAACTGAATTTGGTGCTAGTCAAAGTATGAAGAAGCCTATTTCAGCTAAAGTAAAATTTCCGTAGCTAACCTCATTAAGGGTCTATAATTTGAAACATTGTTGACTGAACGCTTTACGACTTTGTGACACTGAAGGGGCGCGTTACGTAAGCTTTAATTGTTTTAGCTCACCTACGGCAATGTTTCATGCTCTCAGTAAAGCAATTCGGGTACAAATTACCTACTGTCAGAAGGACAACTGAGTACTTACTAGTTTTAGTTTCTTATTGAGGCCAACTTCCTTTCCTTCTGTCGATTTAACAAACCTTGATGATATATCGGTCAGCTTCCCTAGACACATCTATTGATTCAAAAAGCAGCGCATTCTTCATAAGATTGCGCAGTCAACAGCGATTCGGCGTCTAGAAGAAACTCTTACTTAGGTTAAGTGACTCCAGACAAGGTGGTCGGTGACGATAGACAGCGACATTTGGTTGTCTGTACAGCCGTAGAGTTCGAATTAGAAGTGAGACTAAACGTGTTGAGAGATCTAGGTACTGAGTCAATATTCTGTATTGGTTTGTCTCGGCTCTATATTATGGGTTTATGGAGCAATAAAGCCAGGTAACTCCTCGTAAGGGATTGCGATCGAGTTTCTGTGTCTGCTATAAGAAGTTTAGGTTCGTGTAAAAGTTTTTATAGGAGAGCTGTAGATATTATATTGACTTAAATTACTCTGTAGTAAACTGCAGTGAAATTATTTTTTTACTAGCGACACAAAACGGCAAAGTAACACTACAGACTCTTTTTATTGACCATAGAGATACGACGCCCTCTCTGAAAATGTAATTTTAGCCAGCCAAAGCATAACACAACTGAAAATATTCTGTTGTACACGTTATTTACATCTCTACTAATCTACTCCATAATAATAAGCTGAGACGCTTAAATAAATTACTGCTACTTTTGTCCGTATTTATGTGCACACCCACCATTTTCACACCCTCCACCCCCGACCCCTCGTTTAATTATGCACCGTTCAACAGTAAAGTGCAACTGGCGGAAACTTTTATGCCATAAATAGTGCCGGCTCTCTGAGCGGTAAAGCCTTTGTCTGTGTCCGGAAACGCTCGTACATTTTCTGTCATTATCGCATGTTACTTCGGACTGATTGGTTTGGCGAAGTTTCTTTTGTCTGCATGGCTTGGTTCGGAAAATTGTGTAGCAGAAATTAGGTCCTCGCTCCTCATGAAGAGGAATCATTCAATCAATGTCCGACTGAAGCGTATATCACTCCCGCAAGTGTCTCTAATCGAAAGATAAATTGCTATCTCTAATTCCCTTTTTGTTCCAGACTTGAAGTAAAACAGTGTTTCGTTCTCGTTCGTAGAAAAAAATATTAACTGTGAGCTCAACTCGCTAACTCCTACTTCGGCTATAGTTGAAAGTTGTTAGATTTCGATCCGGTCTAGTTCTTTCAAATTCTGGACGAAATCCCGATTACAGTGCCGAAAAACTATACAAATTACTATCACAAACGTTAGGATTCCAACAGGATTTGGTGCGCATAAATTATCCCTCTTATCATCAGTCGACGATAGATTTGTATCTACGGTGAGAACATTTTACTTTTTATCATGCTTCCACCATTATCCAAATATCATAGCCAAATCAGTAAGCAAAATTTTCTCCAATTGCCTCACTATACTAGGCGCAAATATGGAATGACAAAATCCGCTGCGATAATGACGTAATCTTATGACATTCAGTATTTAATACCACATAGCTAACTCAATCCATTACGATGATTTGCAGTTTTATCAGGTAAGTCTAACCAGGTTTCGCCTGATCCTCAGAGCTTAATCATGCATGCACAGTAGAGACGATTTCCGTTTTGGAATCTCATCTTTGACATTAATAAAGTGTGGTATGAAAGTTTTAGTTCAGGAATATCTTCACTTTATTTTCTTTACGACATGCTGGATGATTCACACAGGACGTTACCACTCATTGCCGTGTGTAGGTCCTGAATGCTTAGACTATTCGAGCGGCAAGCTAGGGAACCATCGATGGTTCCCTAGCTAGCTGTTCCCTTGTCTGCAGAGTTAAGGGAGGGTTGGGAGGCGTGCTGCTCTATGGTAGAAGTTTTGTAGGCTGATTCTCTAACCAGGAGTTCCTTGTCCGCAGGGCTGGTAGATGTTTTACATGTATCGATGGTTCCCTAACCAGCTCCCCTTACCCGCAAAGCTAGAGTAGGCTTGTCGTTAAATGTTTCGAAGGCTTATCCTGTAACCAGTTGTTCCCTTGTCCGCAGAGCTAGAGGAGGGTTGTCGGGCGTGCTGCGGGCGGTGGCCGCGAGCCCGGCGCGATGGCGACCGTGGAGGGCCGCCCGGCGCAGTACGGCGTCAGCCTTCGGCAGCTGCGCGAGCTGATGGAGTCGCGCGGCGCCGAGGGTCTCGCCAAGATCAACGCCGTCGGCGGGCCGCAGGAGTTGTGCAAGAAGCTTTACACATCGCCCGTAGATGGTAAGTCAATCAACGTTTACTTTTCCTCTTCGTGGGAGCCGCGGATCTACATTTGAGTCACATAAATACTAAAGCAGCAACATCCAATGTGCTAACCTCCTTCAACACAACCGCTTGTCCTGGTGACAAACTAGGATACCTGTTCTATGATAACCAGGCAAGGACATTGCAAACATGGAAATACATCCAGACCGAGGATGCCTTGCTTGTATATGACTCGTTTATTCTTCTCTTTTTTCGTATGTGCCGCAGATCAACTTTTGGTCATGTAAAAGCAGCAACAAACTGTGCTTTGTATTGGACGTTGCTGCTTTTGCTTTTATATTTCTCGTTTATATTTCTTCTTCTTTAAGTGCCTTCTGCTATCGGAGGTTGGCAACCGACAATTCGGCAATCTTGCTTTTCGGGGCTTCCGATACTAATAAGGAACTGGTATAGCTACAAAAACATTGCCAACATTTAAAAGAAAACTTTTACTTGATAGATTAAGCTCGTCGAATAAGAGCGAAAACTGGTCAGACTCTTTCGACAAAAAACCGTGTAGGTAAGTGATTTCGGAATTACTTAAATCCATAAACATTTAAAAGCATAAGTTCCAAAACACCTTGGTAGCCGTAGTCAGTTTCAGTACTACCTTTTCCTATCTGTTTTTCCTGTTGAAGGACTGAAGCCTAAACACGGCTAAATTCCTCGCGTTACATTTGATAGGCGTAGTTTATTTCAGAATTACCTATTCCGATCTCTTTTATCGTTTGAGGTACGGAACCCAAAAAGTCTTACAAACCGTTTACTAGGTCTACTGGAGGATTAAAATTCACAACTGGCCTTAGCCGAGCTAGTTGAATAATTAATGTCAGGAGCCACGGCACCGGCCGTGCACCGCGTAATAGTTTCCCGAGTCAACGACATCAGTACATTGTCCTTAGAGTGTGGTTCTAGCGCTTGGTGATAGCAGTTATCATCCTTTTCAGTGGTTCTATTGATTGAGATACTTGACAAATGTGGATTTTTCGTAAAACTTAGTAAATATTTTATAACACTTAGGTATAGGCCCTGTTTCACAATGTTTAAATAAAGTTCCGGATAAGCTATCCGCAACCAGGGCTGCCGTGTGTTCTAAGTTTGAAGCCATAAACGAACACACACAATATAAGAAAGGAGAATGGCAGGCTTCAGTGGAAGTCTAGTACACCTACAAAAAGTCGTGTTGAAACATGAAATATTTACATTTAATAGATCATTGTATAAGAATTGAGTTAAGCTTTTTTTTTTAAGAAGTTTGGAGGTTATGTTACGACCCCGTTTGCTTGACTGTTAGAGATAAATACCTACTCAAATAATTGAAACAAAATCATTCTATTTTACACAGATACGTACATACCTATGTACATACATATATGTATAAATAAACAGTCAGATAAAAAATCAAGAAACATAATTTGAACCAAATGCCTACATACCTACTACTTATTGCTCAACTAGCAACAGCAGTTTTCTACGTGTAAAGCCACTTTCTCATGTTCTAGGATACTTTGGAACTCTCATCATATGTAGTAATAGTCTAACTATTACTGCATAATATAATACATAGTTACTTGTATAATTCGAATAACAACTTTTTCATTAAATGGTGTTTATTGAGACAGATCTTATCTACATTTAGTACAGAAACGTATGGATAGCGGCGCCTTTTCAATCAACTACACTCTTAAAATAACGTCACCCAAGAAGTTAGCTGGTCACGTCACTCCCTCATGGCGAGCATAGCCCAGGTACCAGATGATAATCATCACATAGGAGCAACACCCCACAGTTCTCAGCTCTACAATGCAGTTGCAACAATAACTTATTATTGCTTCTCTGCCGCAATTACCTCTTTCAGTACAATAAAAACCACGACGACGAGACTTCAATTCAATTAAATTATTTTTTAATGGGACCCCTGGGATTCTGCCAATGTCAAGTTTGTTTGTTGTGGAGATGACAAGTAGGTATATTATTTTATTTTTATTTTTGCCCGAAGCAGTCCCACAGAACACCTAAAAGATCGTTTCACCTGTTTGGTGTGATTTAGTTCCACGGTAAGATCCTTAATGATATAACAATAAAAGCCAAACTCAATTAACTCATGGGACTTCTTTCGTGAAACGAACTCTACTGATTTTCACTTTTACATGACAGTTGTTTTTTTTGGCTAGCAAGAACAATCCATGGCGTTCCGTGTCTGTTTGTAAATTGCGTTTTATTGAATTATATTCTTATTTTCTTCCCCTACTTTAAAAAAATATTTGAATAACTGAAAAAAGAGCCACTTGCGAAATACTAAAGTTGGGAAAATATAACCCCAAAACATTCTTTTAATAGGGCGGTACACCATTTGCCGTTGTCCTTTATCTAAATTTAGAAGAAACGGCAGCCCTGGTTGCGGATAGCTTATCTGGAACTTTATTTGAACATTCTGAAACAGGGGCCAAATCCTTTAACCAAACTCACTACGAGTTTGGTTAAAGTATTTGTTAAATGCTGCCAGCTTGCTGAGGACCTTTAGTTCAGGTGTTTTCCGGGGTTGCTGTTGTTCTTAGGTTAAGTTGGGGTTTTTTATGCCTAAACTCCTATTGTATCTGTGTTGTCGACGAGACATAATGTGAATATTGTGCTTGTGGTTGTAGTAATTAATTAATGCATACTATAATTAAGTGACGACCTCTGTGGCGCAGCGGTTAGCCCATCTGCTTTCTATGCGAGAGGTCCCGCGGTTGAATCCCGGCTGGGGAAAAAAAAACCCCAGGTCTTGGATGTTTATATGTTTGTGATGTCGCAGTTTCTAGTTTCCACGACACTGAGTATCCTAGTGTGGGGCAAGAAGCAATGTATGTGCCTGTATGTAAATGTTTATATTTTAAGTCATGTTCCAATTCCGTATGCTATATTTATCAAAAAATGATGTCGGAAACTGGGTAATTTTCCAACATTCTCAAGGCAGTTCTCATTCGTCTAAGTCCCCTCAAGCAAGACCCACTCGAAACGGGCCCCGTGACTGTCGAGGAGGTAATCTTATCAGTGGGATGGCTCCCGGAGAAACAACAATCGGCCCTATCCACACCGTTGTAATCTCATTACAGAGGGCAGCTTCTTTCTTTCGCTTTGGCACATAATGGCCGTTATTTCATTTTACGCTCTGAATCAGAAGAAAAATACTTATAAAATTCTTCAAGTCAGTTTCTTTTTCGTGACACCTCACGAAAAAGAACTCACCTCACGGTGTCTAATAATCATACTTCAGCAGCAGTTTAATTACTTTTATGTGTAAAAGGGTCGGTAAAAGACCCCCAGACAGGCAAAGTAAAGGATGGCGAAGGGCTAGATAAAAAGTACTCGTAACCGGGATGCAAGTATGTAGCTACTACAGAATGTTGATAAAGTGAAAGAGGTTAGAAGCGTAGTTAATACCAAAGCGACTAGGTTTCGACGCACTCAAACTTTAAGCAATTCGGCCCAACCTTATTACCATACGTCCAAAAACCGATTTAACAATTTGATTATAACCAAATCGATAACAATTGTACCTGAAACGTAGCACCTTATCCCACAAACTTTGCTGTAGATGTTTCGCACCCTAAGGTCAGCGAGTAGGGACTGTTATACTCTGAAGCTTTCACAATTGGCCTGGCTTGATGTGGGTAAATCCCCCGGGTGAGAGAGCGTGGCTTTCCGCATAGATATATCTTGGACCCTAAGGGAGGGCGCACACATGTGACCTTTTAGGCGCCAATTATTCATTACGTAAGACAATTTTTGTTATTATAGTTTGAAATAGAATTGAGTTTAGAAAATAAGAGTGGGCTGATCTCCCTTATTTATAACTTTACATAACTTTTCAAGATTGTGAAGAAAAGTTTTATACAGAGCAGGAAGTAGTATTACACTCGTGTGTTTTCGGCGAAAACCGAAGCCTACTCTAGAGCGCGAGATATATTCTAAAAGCTAACAGTCTGTACTTATAGGTGGCATTACCGGCACTCAATGCCTAGTCGCATCCGTGTAGTGTAGTGCGTTCCTGGACACTCCCGGTTCCCGCTTGGAAAAAGTCAAAATCTAAACTTCTACACCAACAGCTATGCAACGCAGCTATTACATTGCGTTTCTACAAATCGGATTTGTTAAATAAATCTGTCTCTTTCAATCGTTGGATTGCGTGCGGGGAATGGCCACTTGGCCATGGTTTAGTCGTGGGATTGGCCATTACAGAGACGCAGCGATAAATGGGGTTTTTGACACAAGACATTTTGAAGGTCACGGACTAGTTTGATTACGTTAATTCATACAAATTTTAGTTCCAAATAACAGGACCACGACTTCACTTTTGTGCTCCATGCCATTGGACCGTGCCACATGCCACATGCCGTAGTTTTGCCACGCGATAAATTCTTAATAATAATTGAAGTGTTCTGAATAACATTGTCCTCATAAAATCACTTGTCTTTAATTTCAAAGTAGGATACCCTAAGTAGTAAACGAAAAACAAAATTAATAATGTAATATATGTTTTTTATAGTATAGGCACTTTATTAATAACATAACAATTATAGACTAAATATCAAAACTAAACTAAATATTAAAACTAAACTAAATATTAAACTAAATACATACTTACATACTACATAAAAACTAAATATAAAAATAGTTCTTTTTTTTAATGTAAATTTGTGTATTTTTTGACGATATAATTATTTATTTATTTCCTTATTTATTTATTTATTTATTTATTTATTAGACACAACCAACAATATTTTCACTCTCACTGTCAAAAGCATCTGACAAACATGAAAAAAGTTTTTCCTCCCCCCGCCCGTGTCACAGTATGCGCTGCGCCTTATTTCCTCGGGCCCTTACTTACTTATGTAGGTATAGCCTACACTTTGCAGTATTGTGGTAATATACAGGGTGTAACAAAATTCCCAAATACATCCGATAATAGGAGGTTCAATCAATATTCTAGTCAATACTTATTAATAGTATAAACTGCCCTTCGTACAAACACCTTTTGTGTGAAATAATGAATTTTTAAACTCGATTCAATACAAACCACTTTATTACGGGGATAAATTTGGAATCGCGAAAAAATATCAGCCTTTCCATATTCTTAATTGTTCTGAACTTTCTTTAAGGAAACGAATTTGAATTTGATTAATTAATTTCTCAATACCATCATCTTACTCATAATAAAGCACTTAGTTATATTTTTAGTTGCATGCCTAAGTTTAGAATAAGTGGCATGTTTCTGAAACATCTCCACATTAAATATTTAATTAAATACTATTACATGATAAACAAATAAATAAAGTAAATTTCGAACACGAAAACTTAAACAAACATTACGTGTTCCGAGTTCTGTCAAGTACATTGTCACGCCTACAACAAGCCTGATTATCATTAAAATTCAAATCCCGAAGCGGGCCTCCATTGTCTCCGAATGTCACAGTTATTATCTTCCAAACAATAAATGTCCAACAATTCCTCGGGTACCGCTTTTTAGTTGACAATTCTCGTTACAAAGGCCAGTTGAAGATGATCTATTTCATTCGCTTTCAGTCGAAAAGATACCGCGATACAGCAGTTAAATCGACTGACGCTTGATGGATGATATTGCTTCTCTTGCTTGACGTTCATGAAAATGTTGATAATCACGGTATTTGCAAATTTTGTGAGTATCATAAATTATATGAAGTCAAATATTACTTGCAGTTCGCGCCCGCAGCGGTAAAGTATCTGTACAGTGTCTCTCTTAAGTAACCTGGACCAGAAATAATGACTTGGACTGGACTAATCGATGATATCGATGCGAATTATCGTAATGTACATTACGGCGAAGGAATTCTTTAGTTGAAACCAACTTCGTTTTGGGAGAAAATATTATCGGTTGAAAGATAGTAAGACAGTGGCTGCAGCAGTAGTCACGTGAGCTTCTATCCCGGTTCGAATTAAATGCTTTGTAAGTTGTGTCTGTGCCTGTGGTGATTACCGTATGCTAAATGCCCGCACCGTGCCTGACATGTATCCGATTAGGCACATACACGATTTTGCGCATAATCTTGTTGGTTGCAAAATTTTCAGCACACTAGATTTACTAAAAGCCTATAATCAGACACCTGTCAATCCGGCCGACATTCCGAAGACCGCAATAACCACGCCTTTCGGTCTATTCGAATTTCCTTTTATGACTTTCGGGCTTCGGAATGCCGGCCAAACCTTCCAGCGGTTCATGGATGAAATCACCAGAGAGCTCGATTTCATCTATTGCTATCTGGATGATATCTTGGTGTTTTCCAAGGATGAGCAACAACACGAGCAGCACCTCCGCCAAATCTTTACCAAGCTGAAAGATTATGGTTTGCTGGTAAATACCGCCAAATGTGTTCTCGGTGAGCCAGAAGTGACATTTTTAGGTTACTCCATCTCCGAAAAAGGCTAAGTACTTTCGGAGATTACCCCCTGACACACGAACTTAAAAACATTTCCGCTTTATAATATTCCATTAGCAGATAATAAACATAGTTGAAAGGTTGGCACGGCATTATAACATACTAATAAGACCGATTCACCGTATTGCGGGTGCATAGGTCTTATTAGTATATTATAATGCGGTGTCAACCTTTCAATTTGTCATAAAACAATAGCCAAATAAACACGCCATCCATCATGGGATGAGAGTCGGGCGCCACCGTCTCACGCGCCGCCGATCTCATTAAGTAATTAGTGCGACAGGGACTTTGGTGAAATAAGTAGCACTCAAACACTTACCCTTGGGGTGAAAGGCTTGTCAGAAGTGCTGCAATTAGGGTTGCCAGGCCCAAAAATAGAAAAGCCCGAAATCCTGACACACTGCTTTTCCCATAGTGTCCGTCGTCCGCGCGTTTGTCTTTCCGTTAGATTTATATTTTTTTCAGTTTTTCGACTAAAAACGGCAGTTTCACACATTTTACATAATGAGAGATTTAAAAAACACTGTTTTAAAAAACGAACGATATAGCTTTTTTCATTAGTGCCATGGCGCTAGTAAACCTCCCTCCTCCCTTTAAAAATATTACCACGTCTGTAACACCCTTTACTACCTTTATGTTGAGTTAAATGTCTTACCGCGTGTCGCCTACACATTTTCAGCCACTTGAGCACAATATGAGATGAAAGGGGCTTAGTCGATCTAATTATAGCCTAAACTAGTTTGACCTAACCTATCGCTTTAATCCATCCATTTGTCGCAGATGATTTTAGATAACTTAATACGGTATTTGACACTATCAACAATAAATTATTTGAGATGCTCGATTAAAACAAAAATTAGAAAATTATTCGGAAAATGAATTTCTTTTAACCATTTACTAGTTATTACAATTTTTAAATAGATGAAACATAAAAAGAGTGCTCTGAAATGTGACGTCACAAGCAAGTATTTTCATACAAAATTCCATTTTAAAAGTAACTCATTTTACATCCTGTCAAATACCCAATGGTGCACATTCCGTCTTAAATATATGAGTTAAGTCTGAGAAACAAATAGTGTTACGATATTTCCCTTCGCAAATCCAAAACTGCAGTTCTGTAAAAGAAGGATTAATCTTTCTTCTCTTTCTTTGTCTCTGAAATAGGCATACACCTGTGTGAAGCTTATATAGGTTACCTCACTCTGGCTCTTTGGCTTGGTTACATTCATTCCACAAAGTTCCACCGCTTATTTCTGAATAAGTCCCTTTTAGCTCTAGAGCTTCCAGCTGAAGGCGGTTCCTTTAGAGATTAGAAATGAATCAAACAAGCACACACTCTCACAGAGCACACATAAATGTTTCAGCCAGCGCTGGCACGCTCCGTGCCAAAGTTGGGAGAGCGGGTCCTACCCAAATATCGATCTCGGCCGGTTCGACGAACCTTTCGGCCGGCTGGCGAAGAATCTTGGTGCCTGGGTTAAAATTAAGGCTAGGGTAGTTTAGAACTCCTACAGTTGACTGACCGCTCTTTCGCACTTAGCTGTGATGTAAAAGTGAGATAAGAATTGTACCTTGTCCTCCCAAACTAGGATCCTCTGGGGTATGGTAATGGGGTATGGTAACCAGGCAAGGGCACACCATGGAAATACAGAATAAGAGACACAGAGAATATGAAAACGACAGACACTCCACCATTTTCCATCACAGTTACCAAGTTGCTAATGGGGCGTAAAACCGAAAAAAATCAATACGCCACAACAAGAATCTGCATGATTACGGTGAACATCACAATAAACGTCATTCTCCGCGCTTCTTTTATGCATCGTTGCCGCAAATATTCCAGCTTGATTGTACCGGCCCTCCGCAGCAATTTAAGCCTTACGCTGGGAGACTTTAAAGCGGTGATTCGCCCGCTTGTTCTATTCAAAAGCTGGGTGATGGATAGCGGCTGTCAGCGGAGACCGCAAGGAAAAATGATACGTAACATCGGTTTTTCGTCGGTGGAGGCAAACCTCCTTTATCTTGCTCGAGTGGAGCTATTACCGCACTAAGCTGCGTCTCTGCCTGTACTTGGTCGTTGTCGTACAAATTTACCGAAAGAAAATCCTACTACATGACTGTGTCTCTGTTGCAACAAACAATCGATGCAATTTAATATAAATAGTTTTGTAATAATAATATTACTTTATTCCGAATCAAATATTGAACAGTCATAACAATTTTGTGAAATGTTTGTGTTTCTTTTTCTCTTTCTTGTTTTCTTCTACCTTCTTTTTTTGTCAGTATTTGTGTTTCCATTGTGCTTTACCTTGATCAATTTGTAACATTTGGTGCTTAACCTTTTTACGCATCAAACTATAAAAGATCCTATTTTCTAGACCAGCGGTTTCTTAACTTTCAAGACTGGGACACTAACAGACCTCTTTTATTTTACGGAAACTGCAAATGCCCAGAATCAAAATACCAATTCAAGATCATGCTTGCTAGCTTCTCAAGGTACTGTCCGAATACATTTATCCAAAATAAATAGCTGATGAATTATTTAATAAATCAAAATGATGTAGATTCAGAATACGATTCAGTGGCAAATGTAATTCACGGTAACCCGGTGACTTTTCCACGAAACTTTAAGGTTCCCCCGAATCCTGAATGATTGCCGTCCTAGTGTCTGGCCGCAGCATTGATGTCTTCTTACTTTTGTAAGAATATTAAATAATGTTTGACATTTCAAATGTTGATTGCACTCATGGGCCTTGAGCTTCTTAGGTAGATGGGCATTCATACCAACTTATGTACATACTAGCTGTGCCCCGCGGTTTTACCCGCGGTTCATCGATTTTCCCGTAGGAATAAGATATTTCCCCGCGGTAAAACGTAGCCTATGTTTTAATCCAGGGTATCGGCTAACTCCATACCAAATTTTATTAAAATCCGTCCAGCCGTTTCAGCGCTAAAGACTGACAAACATATAAACACACACACAAACTTTCACGTTTATAATATTAGTGTGATTAGATTTAAGGTGATTTGAGAGAATATGGTCACAGTGGAATATTTTTCGCTGCCTATTTCTCCACTACATTCGGCCCCAAGGCAGCGGCTAACACTAACATATAAGTACATTGACATTCAACAAACAGAATGTAAATTCTTTTCGTTGAAATACATTTCTGATTTCCTCCTTTATTAATCTCTACCCTAGATTACTACGCCGTAATTAGTAAGGTTTTCTCCACACATCCTTAACTCCTTAACGGCCTGATCCCCTTCATGATTGATGGGCCTTTGATATTATCCTACCTAAAACTTTTGCTGCTTACACGTACTGTTGGTAATGTCATCCGGCCATAAAATTCCTTTTCCTTAATTGCTACGTCTTCATACATAAATCCATTCATACATATGTAAGCTCACGCCTCTATCCCAGAGGGGTAGGCAGAGACCAGGATCTAGATTATGTTAATGCATTGTAGTATAATGAAAAATGCATGAATGCTTCAGGTCTAAGCGCGCACACATATCAGATGGCACATTTGAGAACGAATACTCGATTTGCTTGAAGGTCGTCAAATGTCTGGTCTTTGACCGCAAGTAATTTACGATTTATGCTTAGGCAAATCACCCCTCTTGTAATTCAAATTCAAAAGTGTTTTTGTGTGTGCGCTTCACTATTGTATTAGGACCATCCTGTTAAAATATTAAGCTGTAGTAAATAAATAAATAAAATTTAAAAAAAATGTTATTCATAGTAGAGACAAAATGTTTACTTTATGAACGTCAAAGTTATTAGTTTCACAATTAATAGTAGAGTCCATGTAGAAGAAACTAACAAAGTAACTCCACATGTATTTTTTTCAAAACAGTTTTAGCCTACCTAATTAACAAAGTTAAAAAAAATTATTACTCTTGGATGTCTTGAACACTAGTTACAGTTATCCTCTGATTAAATTTGATATAAACCACTGATTAATGCCAGACATCCTTGTCTTCCAAATAACCTTCGACTTTATAATAAGCTTTTTTCAAAGAGTGTGCTGTATATGATTCTTAAACCACGTTGGAGGTAACTCTAATATATCTTGGGGTATCGTGTTGTAGAACCTTATACAGTGCCCCATAAAGGAAGTAGGTATTAACTTTTGCAAGTCTAAATCGTGGAAATGACAATTTATGTTTATTCCTAGTATAAACATTATGGTGGCTACCAAGAGTTTCGAAGTCAGGAATTACCTTAGTAGCCAGTGATCACTTATCGTCTTAGAGTCAACATTAATCGTATGTCAAAACACCTTTTCAGCGCCATTATTACCTCGGGTGCCATCACGAGATTAAGTCACCCTCGAATGCGGTGGCGAGGGCTATGACTATTATAATGACGTCTGTCAGGTACGACTGGCTTGTGGAATTTAATTCGCCTGTATCGCATTACCACTCCGCACTCATCATTCGTCGAGTGTTCATTTAAATTTTATCGCTCAGGGGTGTTGATTAAAACCATTATTGTCTGAACGCTGTAGGCAGGGTTCTGCCCTCCATAGTACGTCATAGTCGTGTATAATGTCAAATGGATTTAATTTATTTCAGTTTGTTGCATTCAGAAGTGTTAAAAAATCTCGCGCTATGAGCCCATCTTTAAGACTCACCACCGGTTTGTCAATTGAGTATTTCAACAAGTTTAAAGGTGGTCTAGCGGCTCACACGCTTCAGAGGTCGTGGGTTCTTTTCCCACTAGAGGCCGCCGTACCTGGTTTGTCCAAATGACCTCATTTGGGTGTGTCTTCATGTTTGATAATGTCAGTGTGAAAGTTATTATTTTAGAGAAATTTGAAGAGATTTAAGAGATTTATTTATAGAAACCGACAATTAGTGTCGGATATCGCACATGCTTCCTAACGCTCACATTAGTTAATAACTAATCTCAAAACCAATAAAATCTGAAACCAATAAAGTCTGAAAAAAAAATCTGACGAATTTCCCGCGTTTTCCTTTTTGCCGTAATTCCTGACGTTCTCAACATCCTTGCGCTTCGTAACAAATTTAACTTTGAGTTGTTCCATCACTGGAACTTTGTCAGCGTGACTTTGCCGGGCTCCTCGGAAACTTTTACTAGGTTATTAGTAAAAGTTTCAAATAGTAGAAATAGTAAAACACGAAAATGCACAAGGTTGTACTATTACCGGTCGTAACTGGTACACTACGCTAGGAACGTCCGTTTATAAATAGCCGAACGACAACAAATATTACTTAATCGGAATCTGACCGTGAAGTGTTCACCTCAGAAGATTAACTTAAAGCGAGAACTCACAAACGATAGTCACAAGCTGGCACTTTTCTTCTTTATTTAAGGGGTATTTGAACAATCTTTATAGGCAAATTCAAAATATAAAAAAAATTATAGTACAGACAAAATGTTTGCTTTATGAACGTCAATGTTGTTAGTTTCACAATTTTATATGAAGAAGAAATAACAAGGAAACTCCACATTTATTATTTTCAAAATTCAGTTTTAGCCTAACTTTCAAACTCAAAAATTATTACTCCTGGATGTGTTGAACACTAGACACAAATTATCGTCTGGTTAAATTTAATATTAAACTACGGTTTAACACCAGACATCCTTGTCCTCTAGATGTCGTTGATTTTATAATAGGCATTTTTGCATAGAGTGTGCTTAACACATTTCTTAAACCGCCTTGGAGGCAACTCTAATATATCTTAGGGAATTTTGAACCTTATACAGTGGCCCATAAAGGAAGTATTAACTAAGGAAGTATGCATTAAGTAGTAGACTTTATAGAGGCTTCTAAATTTGATAAAACAATTATCTTAAACAATCTTCTATTAACTTTGAAATTGTTGAGTACTGAGCCCGTAGTAACTCGTGTTACGCGCGCGCTTCTAATTATTTTTATAGTGATAACATTATTTTGAATGGACCTCTTTCTTTATTATAATAACACTTAGGTCGAAGCAATTCTAATAAAGGTACATATATTAGTATAGGTTGAATACAATTAATTAGCACAGGAAGAGCTGTTTTATTGTCACGGTTTGTAGTTTAAGAACCGGTGCTCTCTAATGGCATATTAACTCTTATAACTTAACTGGGCAACTTAAGTTAAGTTAATGTCTAAAGTTAAACCTTTGCTAGTACCAGAACCTCGATAACGGGCGTTCGAGGTAAATCGCATTACCCGTACTACTAGGGGTCGCGGACGTACGGTTAGCAACGACAAATCGCGTCAAACTTGGTTAACCGTTGTTAATCGGGCTTGCTAATTACATTAACGTTTATTTACAACCACGATGATGATTTCTAAAATAACTATCACGCAAACGAGGAACATTTCATAAACCTAAAAAAAAAATTTGGAAGTTGATTATCAAATTAAATCTATTTAAAAAGTATGGTTTCAGCTTCATGATAACATGTAAACCTTGAAGCGCACTTAATATTGAATCTTATCTGTTAAAGAAGATAATAAATTATACGTTTAAACCCACCTTGAGCTCTACTTTATCAATCAAACAAAAAAAGATTTCTTTGTGATAAAAAGCATTATAATTTAAGTAAGTGTCTGTGATTGTGATGTTTATGTGCCGGTGTCGAAATATTTGTCCAACGATTTCATAGATAGTGGGAAGATTTTTTATTATGTAACCTCGTATTTCAGCTGTAATTAAGTTTAATTTTATTTACACGACCTATTTTTTTAAGGCTAAATTAGAGTAAATATTTAATAGATTTGTCGCATTATATAAGTGCAAGGAAAATGCTTGATATCTGTTTGTAGTGTCCAGAAATGCTTATTTTGAAAACCTGGGCTTATTAGATACTAAAATATTGTCGCCATGACAACAGCCATGTCGAACAAAATGCCATTGATGTTGTAACCTTTCTCTACCAAAATATGGTGCAGTCGTCAGCACATCAACCTTTACATCCGTGCACTAATCGTTGCACTTCGTGCACTAATCATCAAACTAACTTGCGTAATGGCCGAATTTGCAACAAACATGTGAAGGTTGAATTACTGTCGATTGTAGTAACGTTATAGTCTGCCCCAGAGAGCGTCTACTGAGAGTCTGAGACGCGCGGTTCCTAGGTCACCGCGACTCCACGAGGCACTATGATTCATCTAGCATGGATGTGAACGTTCTTAGAAGCAATTTATTACTTATGTTGGTGTAGGGGAGGAGGGCATCCCAACAAGTACTACTTTTTAAGATAAAACACACCAACGTGGTCGCGTTGGCGATTCATTCAAAATGCTTACTGTCGTCAATGGGGTATGTATTAAATAAGGCCTACATAGTGGACAAGGGTGTCTGGAAGCGGCTACAATGGTCTTGCGTAATAAATTACTCGTAATAGGCACTAAAAATCACGATGAATGAACGAATGAAGTGTGCCTGAATGAATTTATTGCCATGCCAATATTATGCCAAGCAGCTTTTAATGTTGAGTTAATGAAGACAACCATCGTGAAAAATAATATAAAGGGGCACTCCCAATTACATGAACGATGACCTACTTAATTTTTTCTTGCATCTCAGTGACCCCACGTTGCTAACCCTACGGGGCGGTTGCTACGGAGGTCGCCGGTTGGCTGGCGAGGTCGCGGGACGCGTGACGTCACAGTTTTCTCACCTACCCCTCCTGCTGGGACCTTGCGAAAAATTGCCGCCAAAAATAGCTCGAGGAAACGCAAACGGCTATTTGAGGAAGTTTGTGTTCGAAATAAAACTTGTGCGTCTCGTGACATGCTTTTTTTTTTGCAATTGACAGGGTTTTTATTCGTAGGATTTAATATGCTAAATCTTGATGCAAGTAGCAACGTGATGAATCTACTATTCCTTTGAACTGAACTCAGTTCTGCGGTAAAATTAGATTGAATCTCTTTGTAATGTGTACTGTTCGTTATCTACGAATAAAGTTTAGTGCTCTTAAATCTTGTTAAGAATGGACAATGGAATTGAGCCTAATTGATTGTTGCCGGTCTGCCTTCCGATTTCCTGTTTGATTAGCTGCCAAACTGTCTGACGCACGCGTAACTACATATATTACATAAACTGACGCCCGTATCCTAGAAGGGTAGGCAGAGACCAGAGTTAACCTCTTGCCACGATCCTGACATGTACGAAATTTTGTTAAACTAAAATATTCTTCGTTTCCTTTCTTCCAGCCAATGAAACAAATAACTCTAAAAGATTGGCCCCTTCACCTCATTTCCGCGAAAATAACACCTCCCAACAGGAGCATGGTAATAGCCTTTCCCTCACATAGGCCTGCATGCGTGCGTGACGTCATAGCCGAGTTCCCGTCTACCCTCGTCCACCCTTTCGACAGTTAGTACAGGTCGACTGACAAGAGGTGACGTGGATTGTTTTTCGGCAAATCGTTTGCAGGGCTTTCGATATGGTTCGGATTCTATTCCGTCGTAAATCGAATTGACTGTTTTGTTGGGCGTTCGAAATGCCTTGTCTATCAAAGCTGAGTAATTGAGGCTGAATGTAATTCGCTGTGGTTTTTAATGTTTGCTATGTCTGTCCGTGTACTATAGCCCAGCCTTGCTTAGTGGGCAAGGTGGAAGAAAAGGGCCGGCCAGAAGAAAGAAGGCATGGTGGCAAGTTGCAACTTCTAAAAGTGGATCAGTATTAAACAGCGGAGGTGCTGTTCAGAATCGAACTGAACAGAGTCCGTTGTAAAGATCTGACTGCCAACCTTCAGTGATGGAGAGACATTTTAAGAAGAAGAAGCCTGCCTTGGTACTAGTGCAATTGAATTTGTTCATGAGACATTGCAAAAGGGGCAAGGTGACAGGTACCCGAAACGGGCGTGCGTGTGTGCAACGTCTAATTAATGACAAAGCAAAAGAGGTTTGCCAGTGCCAGGATCCCAGAACCCCTGCCGGATAAATAAAATGATTTCCACACGTCAAAATGACTTCTGGACACAAATAAAACATTGCCCGTTTAATAAGAACGGTCGGAAGGGCAAGAAATTACGGGTAACCAGCTGTCATGGGTAAAATACAACGTACAATCCGTCTATGTCGAAGCCACTGACAGAAAACTCTATTATTAAAAGAAAGTAAATCCGTGTCTATGATATAACGTAATCAATCTCTTTGTTAAAACGGCCTATTTCTCCACAATACGGCTATCTACTATTCGTAATGGTATTACGCTACAAAAATGCCCCCATCAAACTCATCGTGGACCATTAATCAAAGTCATTGCCAGAAATAGTTTGTTCTGAAACTGAAGCACGGTTGATAATACTTTATCGTAATGTTTCTGAGTGTAAGCTGACACTATCCAATTTAATCGTTTAGTTGCAGCTATGGTTTCTTAAATAGAATAGAATAGAGCTAATAGGTTAAGTAAATAGAATAGAGCCTACATTAAAGCTGTCTGAAATGTCATCAAAATTCGCCCAAAAACAGGCAGTCGGCGATTATCAGTCGTTCATTGGTAATTTTAAGGCAGCTCTTAATGAAACTGTTCTACGTTCACTTCAGCGCCAGCTGACCTTAAATCTCTAGTTCTTGCCGACTGTACCTAGTGTTGGTTACAACCTACCAGCAATTTATACACAACTTATGTACTTACTTACTTACTAATAACAAGACACAGTGTGTCACACACAAGTTGATGTCACCTTTTCGCATAATAAATTCATGCACATGCGTGGTTTCAACAGTGCGTAATGATATAACTATTCAGTTTTAACTTACTGTTCCGTGATGACCTACAATTTGTTCGATGAATGTTGACTATGCCTTTGTTTTAATATTTAACACTGGTTTAATTAATATATTGCTCCCAAAGCCGAAATTCCGGATAATTCAGAGATTTCACCGAATGCCCGGACCGCAGTAGGACAATCCAATTCTACATTTGACATCACTGATGTGCATAAAATTAAATACGTCATCCTCATCCGCCTCATAATCATCCCTATACGTCAATCTGCTTCGAATCGCTGTCGAAAGACCTGGCCGGCGTAACACGCTTTGCCGGTTCGCAGTCTTCAATAGGGGAAGAATTTTTGTTTACGTAGCCTCTATTATTGTGACCCACTGCTGGGCAAAGGCCTCCACCAGTTCAGTCCAGATTTTTCGGTCCTGGGCCACCTCAAAACACTCCGGCGGATGCCAGTCGAGATTACTTTTATTCTGGAAAAAACGGTAAAAATACCGGGAGGCTTAATGTATAACTTTTACGACCTTATTTGTAAAAAGTCGATTCCGTGAATCCCCGAAAGCGACTGTTCTGTGCCAAACTGTCTTCACATTACTAAAAACGAACGTTCAATCATAATCCCTCTTCAAGATTTTACCTACGAATGTAGTCCCTAAAAGTGCTGTGCCCGACTTAACAAATAAACTAGTAATTTATGCCGGAGCGGGCCCGGCGCCCGGTTTACTGCGGCCTCGTCCGCCCCGAATCAATTTCCACGCGGTGACGTCACCGCCCCACCCCTGAAAGCCTACCCCGCTGTAGAGACGCGCAGAAGATCCAGTTTTGAATTGGCATCCTTCTTCCCTCCGTCTCTTTATGCCGGATTAGCCTCTAAAAATTCTGGAATATTTCTATCTGCAAAATGTTTGAAACATAAAATCAGTGGAACCAATATATCTTTCACAAATGAAGAAAGGGAACTTACAAAGTAACTTTTGAATGGAATTTCTATTGACTTTAAATTGTCATGTCATTACATGACATGACACAGAAGTGTCTCTCAGGCGTCAGTTATTTGTGTTACGACGTTCTGTGCGTCGGCACAATACGGGGACTATTTCCGTTTTTACTCGAAAGCCTCTTACTTCGTTTCGACCCCGCCGAGTCCTCTTTTTCGCTTTTGTTTTGTCCGCGTTGAGGCGTGCAAGGAAGCGCATTTGTCGGCTTTGTCAGTTTAGATCGGCCCTATTCTCTAACGAATTTACCACTGTTGTCCGCGGCTGGCTGATATTCAGCCAGGTTTGAACGAATAGCCCCCCGATTCCGTAATTATCGACTGGGTTATCCGCGTAGGCGTTTCCTAAGTGTAAAAATGTGATGTGTTTGACTGTCCCAAGAGTTATAAAAGAATTGGGCCTTAAAGTGGCGAAGTTAGTTTGCACTAGGTTATACAGGGTGATATTTTCACCGGTACAATAAATCACCCACGTTTTGCCGAGTTTATTAGGTCCCAAACGTGACAAGTGGCAAGCCTGTCGCAAAACGTGGGTCCAGTTCTAGAGACTGGTGCCTCTGCCTACCCCTTCGGGGAGAACGGGCGTGAGTTTATTATTTATTTTATTATTACAATAAATCAACATACGTAATTCTAAATCCAAAATACAAATACCAACATTTTTTGTTACTACACCATTGGTACAAAAAAACAAAAATACCAATGTCTGAACTTATCCGCAAATCTTAAAAAAAAATATGCACTCATTACGCATGAGCACAACTAAACGCACGAACTGGCAACTGCGCGCGTCTTGCGGGAAGGAAAAGAAGCGGCGGCGGCGGCGCAGCCAGTAGGTATGACTTATGTATGACGTAGCGAAAAAAATCTTACTTGATTTCAATTCTTCCTTCATACTTGCACGGGCTTAGGACCGTCACCGGCGTGGAATGCTTGCACTGGTTGGTAGTGGTATGAATTTCCACACTACGTACTGGCTAACGCCGAAGTGCGCCGTGCGTACCGCGTCGTTGGTGCTCCTTCTGGGGTCTTCCTCGAAGAACTCGAATATCTGTTCCTCGATCACCACGGCCAAGGGAGGTCTCCCTCCTCGGCCTTGAGCGTGCGCTGGTGCAGTGAACTGTCCGTAGTCTACCAAATGCTGCGTCACTCTCATGAATGTCTTGGTGTTGAGTATTTGAGGTTAAATAAAACCGGCATTTATCAGGCGGGGCAAACTTTCTTCAGCGTATACCCGCCGAGCTGCACTGTACTTTCCCCACTGAGAAAGTAACTACGAACCATTTCTTAATACTCGCAGTTTGTAAACATCGTGCGCGCGTAATTTTCGACTGCAGGAAGTGCGGAAACGGCGCACGTGCACTCACCTAGGTCAATGCGCGCGGACTGAATGAATGACCGGCCAAATCGTGCGCCGGCCAGCCCGCCGCCCGCTCACTCACCCCACCCCGCCGCCCTCTGCCTCGCACCGCGACGATGACACCTTGTAATGGGTGTCCATGATTTACAAATTGGATGAATGATAAATAAATGAAAAAAAAAATGTTAATTTTATTCGATAAATGTAATCTATTATCGATACCAATGATATGGTAAAATTTATTTCACCGGTGAAAAAATCAGGCTGTATATCCATGGAATTCCACTGTTAATATTTTTGGATAAGATGCCTCTGATATTTGAAACGTAACTGAGTAATATTGAGAGTAAGAAGTGTTTTGTTTAAGCTTGCTGCCCGCGGATTTGTCGACGACATAGTGATATCCTTTTGCTCCCTTAAAAAAGATTTCAGAATTTTATGGAGAAACAAAATTCAGTAGGTACATCTGTGCAGATAGGCAGAGAACATAAACGAGCACTTTTAAATTTGTGACGATTGGGCCGCGGCCAAGTTTTCAGTTCGGGCGAGTAGCCCCTAAACCGTGAAAGCTTACTTTACGTAGTCTAGGTTCGTACCTAAAGTGTTTTTAATAAGAATTTTGTAAACCCTAGATATGTGAGAGTATAACGGAAATTATGCTATTAATAAAGTTATGAACGTTTCGTGAAAAGTCTAAAAAAATCGGCTAAGACCGCCTAGTGTATGTTTTTTTATTCATAATTTTATTTTTCTCTTGTTTCTTCTGTGCAATAAAGAATATTCTTATCTTATCTAATCTATGAAATGTAATGAGGAACAAAATGGTCCGTCAGGATTTTTGTCAGGTGGCATCTGAATCTGCCCTTGTCCCACGTAACTTCCCACTCTATCGGGTTAAGCATTTAGACAACTTCAATGTATCAAAATATGTATGTATTTGGTAGTTCGAAGCAGGCTACATCAGACGACTCCATACCTACCTCGTCCGGATTAAGACGTGAGTTTGGGTATGTATGTAACACGTTATAAATAAGTTTGGCATATATTTTACGTCTAGTTATTCTTCTTCGTATGTCCAATTGGATACATGTATAATATGTATATAGTTACATTATCATATCAAAATCTATCTTCGTTGTGTCTGTAGACAGAAATTCTCTTCCTACAAATACACATTTCCAACAGGGAAAATTTGCTATTTTTTCTTGCGTTTAAGTGAAAATAATGTAGAACACGACCCGTCCATTAAGCAACGGGTTCCATACATCCGGGCGATAGAATTAAACAGCTGCTTCACAGAACAACGACTCAGAAGGACGTAACTCTATCATCATCATCAACCCATTATTTCCCCACTGAGGGGCACGGGTCTCTTCACTGAGGAGGATATAGGCCATACTCCACCACGGGGGCCTAGTCCGGATTAGTGGAGGGGTATTGATAAACTCTATAGTTAAATTGAATTTTTCAGTTGCAGTACATACATTTTATCTCTTGGTCAACTGTCATCTGTTTATAGTACATTGTTAGTGTACGAGAAATAGGGGGTAAGATTAATAACTTTATTCTGGATTGACATTTACAAATCTTTAAAAAGCTTAAGACCCTAAAAATCTTTTCTTATTAAGCTTTTTATCTTGAAAATGTGATGCCTATTCCTGTTAAAAGTAAATAGGGGTTGAGGATAGGTAGTTTTTTTACTTTTTTCATTCTTTTGTACTTACTCGTGATACCTAAAAAGAAACATGACGCAAAACATCAAACATAAAAACATCGTATAAATTCAAGATATTATTCATATTATAGGAAAAACAAAAATCAGTCACCGCTTGTTGCGCCGATGTTAAGATAATGGGTATGTGACATAAAGGCTAAATTGAACTCGACACTACTGCGAGTTCAATAAGACTTCTGTCGTAAATATTTTGTTACCGCATCGAGGAGAGAAATCAGAAACTGAAGAACAGAAACAAACCAGGTACGCTCCGGTTATGATTGAGGAACGTACCAGTCCCTAGTTTATTTCAGTACTAAAGGCGCAACCACTCGACTCCCCATATTAATAAAGACGGTGCGCGATTAAAATAAACTTACCGTTAAGCTGCGGACGCACTGGGCGGGTATCGGATCTCATTTCTGACTAGTCTTCTACACAACGCATGCACTTGACTTACCGCCCTCTATTTGATGATAAAGACATGTTTCAGAGAGGAAAAAATTGGATATCAAAGTAGTTTAAAGTAGTAAGGACATCTAATGGCAACTCCTACCTACATACATTATAATATAGGTGAAGAGACCCGTAAGACGTTCACAGGAACGTCCAGGCACGCCTGGACACATTTGTATTCATAACACATTTCTACAAATCAAAGCAGGTATTCGATTCTCGTACATGCTTCGATTTGTAGATTTTGGATCTTAAATGTTGAAATCTGAGCGTGTTGGACCAAAGGGTGCTTTTAAAAATAGATAAGAGTGGTTTGTGGCTATTTCAGTTTTCACTCACTATTGGGAGTTACGCTATTCTAACTCAATAAAAATGGGAAATGGATCCCACTTCTGATAGCCATCTCGAATGAAGTTAAAACTTCTTAAATGCTAAGCCGATTACTTAAAGAACCGTTACTTTATCGACGTGACGTTATTCTAGTAACTGTCCAGAATGCAAAACTGGTCTTAATAAATTAGATCATTTAGAAATTATACAATTCTGCATCTGCACCCACACGTATAGAAAAGATAAAATATACCGCAAGGAACACAAAGCAAAATTGTGCAGCAAGTAACAGGCAAATAGACGACTACGGTAAGCAAAGCAAATGAACGAAGAGTGTAGGAGAGCAGTAATTGCTAAAATTGCGAGTGCGGCAAATGCAAGCGCGCAGACATTTGTGCAATCAATACCGATATGTGTAAGTAGCCTGTTATGTATACGTCGTACTATAGGGTACAGGCCTTCTCTTAGAGAGTGAGAGAGGGGGGGGTGGGGGGGGGGGGGACGAGCATGGGATTTCACCACGCGTGTCCACCGCGGATTGGCGATTCGATGTTAGCTTTTAGATGATACCTCGGCTATCGGATAGAATCGGATATATTCGTGTGATATAATTATCGGAACTAATATGACACTCAATTTCGAAAAATAGTATTACACTCGTGTGCTTTCGGCGAAAACCGAAGCCTACTCTAGAGCCCGACGTATATTCTAAAAGCTAACAGCCTGTATTGATTACCTCCGACACTCAGATTTCCTCACCATGTTTTCCGTGACAGTTAGAGAGTGCTATTGCTACTATAACTACGCACTGGGAATCGGAGAGATCTCCCGCTTTTGGAACGAACCTCATTACCGACATACTGACGCTCAGAGCCACGTTTCTTAAAACTACAATCCTTATTTTATTGTGACAATTTGATGATATACGTCAATTTTGCAATGTATTGCTATGAATCAGGGCCCGTAATAAAATCCTTCGTGTGCCCTAACCCTTACACTCGCTAGCAACTAACAACCGCCGCATACCGCGAAAACACAAATAGCCAGTCCACATAATCCATAACACGCCAGCGCTACATCATCCTATTTGCTGCCTCAACACAGGTTAATGAAGCCGCCTGCGAGTAAACTGTGGCGAAACAACGGGGCTATGTTTAATTCTTGCAAGCGTAAACTGGTTGGTTTAAATTCGGGTTCAGCTCTTGTAGTGCGCGCATTAAATCTTGAACGATTCCAATCGTCAGCCTCGAATCCAACAGGATTAGGCGCATAATTAGGCCTCAAATCAGCCCTCCTATTTTGGAACTCTCCTCTATGTTAGGGTTAACCATCTTAACCGTTTCGAAGTGTCATTATTATGTGCTTACGTAGTATATATGGGGCCCGCAAGACCTGCGACGAAGTATGGCGCTCGGCACTGGCGGACAAAAGAGTTAGCAGGCACCGAATCCGTACTGACCCAACTCTGGACTTTTCCTTTATGTCCTACCTGCAGCAGAACCTGTCGCTCTCGAATCGAACGTCTTCCCAGTGGAGACTTACTAATGAGTGACCCATTCGCTTTTGACTGTGTGTCATGGAAAGCAAATTTAGTTGCAGCTATTAGTTTTTCGATTTTTCCTTTTCCGGATTTTAGTGAAAATCGCGGTGTTTAATTTTCAGGACACTGCGGTGGTCAATCTGCTCCTTAAAATTTGCGTGAAAAGGACCATGACCTAGATTCTGTTAATACATTGTAGCACAATGACAACTGCATGAACGTGGCGATTTAGTATCGCTTCAAGTCTACGCTCGCACGCATATCAAACAAACTAGGCGTTAATGGTCAATGTGACCTTCGGGTCATCTGTCATCGTACTATAGTCCCTGTGAAATAAAACAAGAAAACAGTTGGAAAACCGCAAAACGCACATCCTAACCGACCGCAGCTCCCGCGCAATGCAGCATTATTTGCGACCAACTATCCGTCTGCGGACGATTTGTATTGTAATCCAACCAGGATTAGAGCAGAGTAATAATAGAGAGAGATCTAACTGCTGCGCACTGGCTGTCTCTCAGAGAGAAAGTGAGGGGCGCTTAATAAATCGCTTACCCACCGCTAACTCGTAATTGTAACACTATAAGGTACGCCCATGATGCATTCCTTCGGAAAGACTAATAGATTTTGGACTAGACATTTCGATATTTCTGGGATACAGGCGTGAGCTTATGTATGTATGTACATTTCGACGAAGACTAAATTGTTATTTAGTCTTCGTAGTCACCGTATGCTTATAACGTGCTATGAGACTTTAAACATTTGATTGATTTGCCGTGTCCATCTTTTGTATATCTTTTGTGCAATAAATCGGTTTTTTTAGTTTATTTTCATAAAGGACCAATCTGAAAACTGTTGGTGTTCCTTCCTTAAAGTTCTCCAAATCGACTTCAGATATTTTAATGAGCCGTTGACCCTTCAGGAACCATCCGTAACAGCCAACAACGCATCGTCCACATGCTAGAGAGGTCGTCAATCGCGCAGTTTCACTCAGCACAATAAACTGAAATATTCCCGGAGCGGATTCCGAGACGATGTCGCCGGTCTCGAAATAGATTGAGACACTACTCATAAACTGTTAGGATAGCTCTCGCAGTGGCATAGGCGAGAAGCTTGCAAATATCGTCAAGGTGTCAGGAAGTTTTACGCGACGCGAAAAACGGTGTAAGTATTCGACAAAGAAGGCGTTTTTTCGGATTCCAAAATCACCAAACCATATCCTTGTCCTTCCGCCTGTAAGTCGTACCATTGTACGTGGCAATAAATGAACGTGGGGTGATTCAAATGACGATGACTAAGGACATTAGCAACGCTCGGAGTTGGATCCAAATATTGGGCAAAACTTGAGACAAAACTTGAAATTTTGCAGCCTGTGCTTCAGTTCTGTCGTGGATATTATGACGGCTATGAGCAAAAAGGAATAGCAACGTGAACGATCTAAAAAGACCTTACTGTGGTAATTGAGATTCTTTTACAGATTTTGTAGGCAATATGAGAGAAAAGATTCCAGAACCACATGCGTTCTCGTAAGTAGAATTCCTGCGTACTAATTACCTGCGTAGCCAGATTGCCCCTCTAATCGCGCTCGTTTAGCCCAAACTTTGCGTACCTAATTACCCCGGAGTAATCCGGGCCCCCATTTTTCCTGGAAAAAGACCTGCCTCAGCACGGTAGACCTTAAACGTTTTATGCCTCATTTTAGGAGGTTTTTATTAGACAGTAGCTTGTGCTGCACGATATAAAATGTTCTTTAATTAAATACAACAAAAGTATATGACATATTTTTTTAGAAGCACCTGAGGCGTTTGGAGTCGGCGGTGGCTGGGTCCCATACACTTACATTACTGTATGGTACCCGGCTGCCTTTGATTTTATATGCTTCAATCATGAATTGTTTCGTTTTTTGTTTTATTCATTTTTGTGTATTTTTTGTTACGTACATTGGGTTTATATGAAAATTTTAATGACTTTCTTTCTCTCTTCCTTTCTTTCTTCCTGTTTTTCTTTCTTAATGTTATTATGAACATGGTCTGTTTTTTCCGTTTCATAAACATGCACTCGATCTTGCAATCTTGAATCATATACTTCGCTTTTTTCTTAGTCGTGTTATACCGTAAGTACTTATGTGACGTTGTCGTGTAGTATTTGTAGCACTTACTTACTATTACTACGTTGATTGCGCTAATGATCCCGGGGTCAGTGAACTGTGTCAAAGGTCAGACTGCACGTCGCGTTTGCCGTGTACGTACAGTTGTAGAGTTCATTATGACTGTACCTCTATGATGACGGTGATTCTTTTAAGCTTTCGCAAATGATCTGACGGTTTCTTCGAAGCTAATGCTTGGCTAAATGTCCATCGAACTAAAGTTGTTAACCTCTTCAGTCCTGACCTTGAAAATAACAATAGTTTTCTATTGTTATTTTGTCGACACGGGACTGAGGAGGTTAAGGTTTACTTACTTACAGTTACTTGGCGCCACCAAGAGAAAAAAGCATATTATTATATTTTTACATTGGTCCTAAAAAATCACTGTCTACATGATTAAGCGATTGTACAGACACTTTTGCAAATTCAATTTCTAAAAAAATACAATTTTCTTCGTCGGTGGCGGTAATTTTACTCAGTGGATCCCCTTAACCTGTAGAATTTTTGGTGGGCCCGTTGGCCATAACAATAGTTTTTCATTGTTCTTTTTAAGGTCAACAACGCGACTGAACTGTGTATTATACGAAACGAATCCTGATGGTTTCCTGACATTTGCTATGTCTGTGATCAATACTTAAAAAATTGGTGTGTATGTTTTAGCGGCTGGTCACAATTCTTTATCAATGTCAACAATCAGCTGATATTCTTTAGTTCTACATTTAACGGCAGGCAGGGTTTCTATCTCTTTGCTGTTTCAAGACACTCCAACGAAGAATGCAAGCCTAATCTCATGTGTAATTTCTGGTGTACATACAATAAAGAATATTCTATCTATCTCATTAGCAACGTTTTGATGTGAGAATGCGCCTCTTATTGTTCTGTCTGAGGCAGTGACCGAAACCTCAGTACACATAATCGGCTGTGCCTCCATTATGCATGTTTATATGTAAACAAACTTTGTAGACAATTATTATGCAACCGAGTTGAGGTCAGCGTTCACTACTGCTCTTTAGAATGTTACTTTGTTGACTGTTTCGCCTAATGTTTGTTTGCATTTCCCATTTAGGCTAATGAGTTATGACTGGCAACAGTCATAGGGTTTTGAACTGGGAACCTCTTGAGAAAAATCCTCTGCCTGCGATTGAATTTGTCGTAAAAACCAGCTGTACGATTTAGATGCAAGATGATTGAACAAGATGGAAACAGCTGATTTTCATTTTCTTGGTCGACCTTCTTCAAATTTGTCCATTCACATGACACTTACGAGAACATAGAGAGTACTTACAAAGCGTAGTTGTCCTATTCTATGTCATATACAGGTCTATCAGGGCCGGGTTTCATAAAACAAACATTCGCCGACATTCGAGGTACCTACATTGCGAAGCAAGTCGATTTGTTAATCTGTAGGTAAAACGACTTTGCAATGTACATCGAATTGTCGAAGTAAACCATGAATTTTATGAAACATTGGGTATGTGTCATGTATGGAGATTTATACCCGAAGGGCAGCCAAGAAAATGCAAAATTATTTAAGAATAAATTCATAAAATTCGACTAATGAATGTAGATGAAGCGAAAGTGATTTGTCAGAATCGTGGCAAGTCACCTAAATCGGTCCAGCCGTTTTGGAGTTTTAGTGAAACTAACGAACAGCAATCCATTGTTATATATAAAAAATAAATGAAAATATAAATGACTTTTGGAACTACAGTCGGTAGAACTTCCTGCAGGTTGTTTGACATTGCCGTCGTTTAATTTCACCTTGCGGTTAAAAGCCTTTGTAACTGTGCCGTATCTCGATTGCTAATCGGCTTTTATTAATGGCGCTTAATTCCCCTCTAATACTCCGGTTAAAAAATTACTGACCTTTAATTGGTGGGTACTAATGCATGTCACGCACGTCTGTACAAATGTTAAGTGGGAATATTCTGTGGCTATCAAGTTTCGCTACTATGGGCTGGTTTTCGAATTGAGAGTTTCATGGAGTTACTTAAGTAACTTTTTTTTGAGAAATTTGATGGGACAGCACTAGAGTTAAGTATTTAGTTAGCGAAATTCTCAATTCATAGACATACCTTATAAACTTTATTCCGGATACACTTACTTATTTCCGTCTCTGCTCACCATGATTAAGCCCTGCGAATCAGACCGAAACCTGGTCGGACTCTTCCGACAAAAAGTCAAGTGAGTGTATCCAGAATAAAGTTAATAATCTAGTGCTTACGAAAGCTTTAGTTAAAAAAAAAGTTTCGTATCTAAACATTCTACAGAGTTGGGCTGTTGTAGGAAAACTGTGAAATACTAGGTAGAACCGGAATCGTTGTTAAAAAATAATCGCCCGATTTCTGAATTGAGTATTTACACTAAGTGAATACTTAAGTAACGTTCTGTCGCGCTCTTTTCTGAGAAATTGACGAGACAGCACTACAGTTATGCGAAAACTAGGCGTTAATGGTCAATGTGACCTTCGGGTCATCTGTCATCGTACTATAGTCCCTGTGAAATAAAACAAGAAAACAGTTGGAAAACCGCAAAACGCACATCCTAACCGACCGCAGCTCCCGCGCAATGCAGCATTATTTGCGACCAACTATCCGTGGCTGGTTTTCGAATTGAGAGTTTCATGGAGTTACTTAAGTAACTTTTTTTTGAGAAATTTGATGGGACAGCACTAGAGTTAAGTATTTAGTTAGCGAAATTCTCAATTCATAGACAGACCTTATAAACTTTATTCCGGATACACTTACTTATTTCCGTCTCTGCTCACCATGATTAAGCCCTGCGAATCAGACCGAAACCTGGTCGGACTCTTCCGACAAAAAGTCAAGTGAGTGTATCCAGAATAAAGTTAATAATCTAGTGCTTACGAAAGCTTTAGTTAAAAAAAAAGTTTCGTATCTAAACATTCTACAGAGTTGGGCTGTTGTAGGAAAACTGTGAAATACTAGGTAGAACCGGAATCGTTGTTAAAAAATAATCGCCCGATTTCTGAATTGAGTATTTACACTAAGTGAATACTTAAGTAACGTTCTGTCGCGCTCTTTTCTGAGAAATTGACGAGACAGCACTACAGTTATATAATTACTTAGCGAAATGCTCAATTCAGAAATCGGCCTAAAGTATCCCTACTGTAGATTTAAGGTAGAGTATTACTTGGTCATTAATCTGGAACTACTGTTATGACTAAACGGAGCGCATGCGAACGTCAGAGCAATCAGTGGCAACACTCCCCCCAACCCTCTCTATCCTCTGGACATCAAATATGTCAACCGCCAAGGCAACTGGTACTGTACCGAGTCGGTCGGTACAGTACCAGTTGCCGTTATTGTAAATTTCATGTGTAATTCCTGGTTTACCTACATACAATAAAGAATATTCTATCTATCTACCGCATAAAAATGTTGTCTCGCGCGAATAAATATTGTAAAGCGTTGTAAAACCCCCTTTTACTCTAATCGTACGATATTTACATGGGGAACCAACAGTCAGAATACTATACGACCTTCTAAATTATTTCGGAACGCATATAGTCATCTCTTTTTGTCATTTCACTCTAATTCAGGTCCTCTGACCGCTCCTTAACGCTCCTTAGGACGTACCTAGTTACATAATAGGGAATGGATGAAAATATCAGAAGAGCTTGATATTTTTTTCGGTGGTAGGAATAACCTTCCTCAACGCGAGAAAAAAGTTTAAATTTTTTTGGCTTCGTAGTTAATTTTTAAATAATCTTAATATTTTTCCATTCGTAGTTCTGGGCTCAGTACGGCTTAACAGACATATTCCTTGGTCCGCTACGTATTAAAAAAAAAATCTGTGGTGACATTGACAGCTTTTCAAGGTGGATTTTTTTTTTCATACGTAGCGGCTAAGGAATATGTCTGATATGCCGTACTAAGCCCAGAACGACGAATGGAAAAATATTAAGTATATTTAAAAATTAACTACGGGGCCAAAAAAATTTAAACTTTTTTCCCGCGTTAAGGAAGGTTATTCCTATCACCAAAAAAAATATCAAGCACTTCTGATATTTTCATCCATTCCCTATTGGCCTGTCAGCGTCGAGTGTCAGCGTGACTCTAAAACCGGCCTTAGTAAACTTTAGCATTTTGCTATCGATAACCCTGTGTATATTACATTATTGCGGGTTGTGAACCTTACGCCCTTAGCGTGTTACGTGAAGCCAATGAATTCGTGGCCTAATTTAATAGCTATTTTGTAGGCTGTTTGATCTTTATATTGCGTTCGATACAGGATTCTATTGATATACCGACATCAATACAGCGTGTAGTTAATTCAGATTGATCAGTCCAAACTTAAATAAAAACAACAAAGGAGGCTTATCACTTGTATGCATTGTTGACAGTAAGTAAATAATATAACACTAAATATATAGTTAGCATAATATCCAAGTTTCCTGGTACCGCATGAGGGAGGCCAATGGCCTTCAGTGGGCTTTAAATGGCAGATGATGATGATGATGATCTGTTACACTATTTCACAAATAAGATGCCATTGGGTTTGACAACTGAGATACCGAAATTTCCACATAACCAAGGTTAACCACATAACAATGGTTCTAGCATTAAGTTCGCCTTTGTACTTTTATTTTTTTATAATTCTGCAATAAAGAATCTTAATAAATAATAATGAGAAAAATAGATATTTTTTTGTAGTTAGCCGGGTTTGCCACTTCTGGGCAAAGATAACATTTTATTTATTTAAATTTTTGTCAGAGGCTTGTAAGACTAGTGGATAGTCTTACTGTCAGAAGTTTTCAAGCCGCCGTATAATGCATCTGACTTGGCTTAACGACTGCCATCTATCGACGGCAGCCGGCACCAACTGCTCAACGTGCCTTGCGAAGCACGGAACCGCTCGGAAAAATACCACTAGCGTTAGTCATAGACGGTCACCCATCCATGGACTGAACGCGCCCAATGTTGCTTAATCTTTGTGATCGCTTAAGATCACTCAGGCAGCCAGGGTTACGATGCATTCGAAATTTTTGTTACAGCCCTTAAATCGTTACTAAAGCACTGCAAAATTTTGCTCTTTCATACCTAGTTCTTCCATTCGTAGCTCCTATGCCGCGGGTTAATCTCGCGCGCCCTTTGGCAAACGCACGCTGCCAGCTTATCGTGACCAGCCTAGCTGACCCCTGCCGGTTCATTGGCTATCTCCGCTCTGTCCTCCGCCCGGTTCACCCGAGCGGTATGGGGAAGCTCAAAACATTCTGGTCGGTACAGTTGGCACACGCATCGGATTAATGTTTTGTTCGATGCTAACTCTACCTACGTAGATCTAGGGTGAACGTACTGGGGTAAGAGTCTACTAAGGGCTACAGTTGTTACCCTTGGGCCGCACTCATCGCGATAACCCGAAGATTCGGGCTGTCGTGATGTGTGTAGCCAAGTATTCGCGTATACTTCGGAGCTTCGTCAGGACTTCGCGTAGCTGTCGGTAAACTTTCACAGATCAAAGAGTTTTATCGCGATGAACTTCGCTTGAGCGGCCACACTTCAGTCAGCGTGCACCTGTCAAACGTGGCGGACTTGTTACTTCACAGAGTAGGTGCACAAGCTGAAGCGTAACATGGATTGGAGTAATGATAAAATTATAGAATTTATTGCAAACTACGAATAAATAAATAATAACTACGACATAAATGTAAAAAATCATTATTTGCTGCCATAAAATACAGAGCAACCGCGGCGTCCATTTTGTTTTTTTGCATTTGACATCGCGATAAACTTTACATCGCGCATTGTGTGGCCGCGAGGAATCGCCGTAGACCGAAGACGAAGTTTATCGCCCGAATCTTATCGCGATGAGTGCGGCCCAGGCATTAGTACGGTAAAGGTTGTTTTATTTCCCGTGCAAAATAACTTTGCAACTTGCGTATTCGAATGAGGTAGGGACTTATTTAATTCGCACGGGTTGTACCATTTGAATGGAAACTTCAATGTTAATTTAGTTGACTATGAATCAGTGCAAATATTTAAAAATCATAGCGTGCCACAGTTTACTTCTAGTTTTTCCTATTTAATTGTGTATCGTTGGGTCTAGGATTCGCTCAATCCTTCACGGAGGTGCAAAAGGAATCCAATTGATGCAGTTCAATTAAAACACGTTTGAGATTAATTTTAAGCCGGTTTATGAGAGGAGTTTCTGTTTTAAACCGGCTTTATCTCTTAAGAGCGATATAGAGACAGTTTCTGAATTGAGACTTTCGCTAAGCAACTACTCAACTGTAGTTCTGTCTCGTCAAATTTCTCAGAAAAGAGCGTGACAGAACGTTGCTGAAGTATTTACTTAGTGAAATTCTCGATTCAGAAACCGGCCTTTAGTGACCGTATTTTTTGGGCCAAAATAACTGAAGAAGCGGCACGGGTCAATGCAATACTCCTTCCCCGAAATGTTTATTTATTAATTTTTTACGTTATTTTATTTAACTTGCTTCTAAAGGTGGCAGCCCTATTTGTACGTGTAAAGTTACGACGGTTAGGTTGTCATTTTACCGACCACCAACTAATTTACAAGCAATTGCAATAACTTTTTATAAGCTCTTCAAGCCATTTGTCGCGATCTAATAACCCCCCACAATTCAATTAGGTCGAGTTTCGATTAACATTTTTGCCCTTTTTCGCTGCACGCGAACTGTTGTGTACAGTTGACAGCAGAAGCACATCTGCCTTTACACACGTGCACTCCACTCAGCTTACATTGCAGGCGACTTTGCTACAAACATATTGTTAATATGTCAAGTAAATATTGATCTGCGATTTTTTTATTTAGTCATGTAAATGACCTTTACATTTTACATAAATACACAATACATACATACATAAATACAATGTTAAAAAAATTGCCCACTACACGAAACATTGGATACGAAAACAAACCACTGCCATAGTAAATAGTTTGAAGAAGAATTTAAAAACTAAGATGTGAATATAAAATAGGTGCATAAAATTCGTAATTATGAAAATATATCCAAAATATATTTTAGACTACTTTTTTTTTTAATTATTTTTTTAATGGCGTACTCATTCTTTTATCACTGAAAAATGGGTTGTCAAACTTGAGTCTGATTTAAAATTCTATTATTATTTTACCATAAAAAACTCTGTTTAGATTAATCCAAAGACAATTCAAACGTAAAATAAATTTATCGACGATGGAGGACGATTTTATTGCACACTTTAAGAGAGGGGTCGTAAAATTGGGGCCTAATTTGAAAGCTATCCTTATCTGGTACAATCCAATTTCATTAAAACCATTTTGAATGCCACTGCACCTGTGTCAGCTTAAGAGTACATACTGTGATAATGTTATGTTCATTTTTCTTATCATTGGTTTTGTCAGCTCTACGTATCGTTCCATATTGATAGCGGTTTCGATGCCAATTCCCGCCCTAATATTGTTCAATCAAAATCAAACTATGCTGAACGTACGAAATAGTTTAGAAAGTATAATTATGTGAAAAAAGTTCACTTGCAATAACTGTACAATAATGTCAGTCATTACCGGCGTCTAAAAAGTCGATCGATTTGCCACACAAGAGTACATAATATTGGTGTGGTTTATGTAAAATGTTTATTTCGTCAACTTAAGGTCCATTTGGTCTTAACAGTATTGGAGCCTCCGTTTAAGTAAAAAATGCCTGTATTATGATTATGACACTCTGCTCTTATATAGCGAATATAAACTATTTTATAGAAATTAAAAACATCATTTTATTTGTAGCAACAATCAAAATTGATCCATCTAATTATAACAATTATGTCTGTGCGATTTCAAGACTTTCAATCGCACGAAGACAAAATTAATGTCTTCGTGCGATTGAAAGTCTGAATTCTGACGCCGTCAATGAGCTTATCGATTGATTAAAAATAAGATGGATTAAAAACATTTATCGACTGCAGTAGCTTCATGCACTTTGAAACTTGCCGAATCTAGGACAAGGTTGTTTCGACATATCGAATACAAGAAGTGAGATCAACATCCGAGACGTAGCGGGAATATCTCTCGAATCTATTAGCTCCGACGATTATTATTTTATAACCCATCAAATTCTTAATGAAACAAATAAACTTTCCTTTATATTTTACACCAGTTTTAACGATCGAATCCCACCGAATATTTAGTTGGTTTTTATCGAAAATCGCGCCGCCAAATAGCTGTGAAATATAATAACAAAGGGTTCAATCTTTTTATTTTTCGTATGTAACCCTTAGAAAAGAACGATAACACCGTAACACGAATGACTACCAAAACAGAGGGACTGATTCCTGCTTGAATTCATGTCCGGTTCCCATATCACAGGGCCTCGTAGCTTGCGACCAGGGGTGCAATTACGTAAGACTCCACTGTATGGAGTTGTCTGATTTAGCCCTTTAGTTCCCGGTATGTCACACCATCTTATGTCACACTGTTGCATTCTGAGACTTTCTTTTCCAATAGGTATCTCATACTCCTACTCCGAACTGTCATATACATTCTTATTTTGACTCTTTCGCGTTGTCTAAATGCTTAACCCGATGGAGTGGAAAGTTTCGTAATATAAAGGCAGGTCAGGTGATCGTGTTCTATGGAAGCATTACGCTGGTAGCGCATCGCTAGACAGCTTATTTTTTTTACGATTTAAGTAAAAGTTGGTCGTAGTAAAGGTTCTTGCAGTCAAAAGTTTAATAAGTAACCGTCTTCGCTTTGAGCACGTCGTATAGCAACTCCTACAGCGATTTTTGAAGGCATAACGCCATCTTACCATTATCTCCTCAGAAAGCTGTGCCAGTGCGATGTAGAGCCATCAAAATTCTCGCTACACATGACCGGTGACGTCACTCGCGTATTTTTGACGCTGTTGGCACACGCGCGGTCTGCTAGCCGGCTACGCTTTGGGCTGGCGTCTGACGCCTGCGCCACTGAGTTGACGGAACAGATGGTCTGGATCGACTGGGCTAGGCCAATTCAGGACAAATGGTAGCCCATGCCGTAGATTTGGGTCACGCGAGATTTTTCTCATAGGCTTTGACTCCTATAATGTGAGAATAATCTCGCATGGTTAACTTCGACCACATTCACACTGCTCAACACATTTATAGTCCATGCCAAGTTCTTGGAACACGTGAGATTATATTCATAGTCCAGAATTGCCACCACCAGAACGACACCAATACTACACGACACAATGCTAGACCATGTCAACGACTTTGACCACGTCCATGATAATCCTCATGATCCATGGTAATCCTAGACTGAGTGGTTATGGTTTAGTCCATGACCACTCAGTCTAGGATTACGATCAACGCAACAAGGGTCCCTCATATTATGAGCTTGGACTGAGCTAATACTACAAGTTTAGAAGCACACTTCTTTCGGTTCTCAAAAGTAATGTAAATCATTTGGTCGACTTTGTCAAAGTAGCAGTCAGCTGGAGACAGAGTGGAGAGAAAAAAATGTGCACCTATATGGTAATAGTAGTCGAATAATGATGGGGACACTTTTGCTGAGCATGGACCACGGCTACATTCCCATGTAGTATTTTTTTCCCATCATCATCAACCCATTATGTCCCCACCGAGGGTACGGGTCTCTGCCCTCAGGAAGGTATAGGCCATACTCCACCACGGTGGCCAAGTCCGGATTGGTGGAGGCTTTTAAAACTAGTGGCTGGTCTTACTGTCATAAGTTTTCAAGCCGCCCTAAGGCCTCTAACTTGGCTTAACGACTGCCATCGATCAACGGCAGCCGGCAACTACTGCTTGACGTGCTTTGCAAAGCACGGAAAGATTTTTTCCCATAAGATATCATAAATAAGATTTCTTCATCATTCCTAATATGTGCCCAGCTGGATACTAGAAGTAGGTACTGTCTATTCGTGTTCACCCAGTGGAATAATAATTAAAATAGCCGCCATCTCTGGTGACGTCGAGGTATTTTCGACATGTGATCGTTTGCGCGCGTCATCGTTTGCCAGACAACGTCTTTTAAACTAGAGTGTCATCCCAAGTAATTTAGAGGTGTTGAGAATTTCTCGGAACATTAAAGATTCTATAGCCTCACACGTTACTCTCAGGAGCAATGTAGGGTGGGCGGTTGCTCACCGCCCATGATGTTTCTCTAGGAAATCCAGGATGTTTCTCTGCACGGTTTCCTGGTTTTGATCCTGTTGCCCGGTGATACATCCTGGTAACATTTACATCTGCCTAAATACATCACAATTCAGGATGCAAATAGACCCGACTGAAAATCAGGTACACTCTGTTGCAACATTATTATTATCAATTCTTTATTGCACAAACTTTATTGTCAATTTATTATATTCTATGTATTTTATTATTGTTTTCGTGTTGTACCGTTTATTTATTTTTTACCAACTTTTTTATGCTTTTTGTGTTAATTGTTGTATAATGTATGCATATTGTAATGATTTTGTTTTTTTTTGTTTTGAGTATTGTGTCGTCAAATAAAAAAAAATCTTCTTTCTTCTATTTATCGTCATCTCCGAACAAATGATGACCAATTAACCTTGATGTGTATAAATATACTTTATATTTATTTACATATTTCAACTGTGTAGCTATCACGGTTCATGAGATACCAGATAGACAAACAGACGATCGTACAGACGGAAGGATGGACAATGATACCCACCCGCGGAAGGCCCTAGCTGAAAATCAGTGCTTTGGGTGCAAACCCTCAGCAAATACTGAGCTAGAGACCTTTTTTTCTGCTGCATCGACATACAGCGCAAATATACTGTAAACACTCTTTGTCTTGGTTTTTTCTTACTGTAGCTTCATATTTCTTCTAACTTTGTCTAATATTTGCCTTATTTTCTGTATCTACTTTTCTTCTATTATTATGTATGTCCATGTGGCGAAAAATAAACCGTTTTTCTTTCTTTCTTTCTTTCGCCCTTTGGGTACGGAACGCTAAAAAAAGATGGTCGGAAATTTCGAAGCAGTTACCCCGAAATTGACTTGTCTGTTAACCGAAATAGTTTTCGAACGCCGCTGGTCTCGTACTCCGAATGTCACACACAAGAAGACGGTTACCGCACACATCCCAGATTGGATCGGAACGTTCCAAATTCGATTCTATTCCGAACGTAATCGAAGCTTGGAATAGACTAAACGGTTTCTAGTGCAACGTGTAGAAAGATAATTGTATTGATCGGACTTAACTGAAAGTAGGCAAATGAAAGACCTTAATATCTGAGACGAGCAACCGACGACGCGAGCTCCGTCTCTGCTGACCATTTTAGAATATACCTCGGGCTCTAGAGCAGGCTTCGGTATTCGCCGAAAGCACAGGAGTGTAGTACTACTTCCTGCTCTGTATAAAACTTTTCTTCACTATTTTGAAAAGTTATGTAAAGTTACAAATAACACTACAAAATAAATTGCCTTACTGCAATATAATCGGTTTTTGATTGCTCACTTGAGGTATATTCTAAAAGCTAACAGACTATAGGTAACTCTATTTTTCAACAATAGGCTCTGACGACCTGGTTTCGGTGGAAGGTAACCGCTGGATGCTGGCGGTACAAGATGATTTCATCATCATCAACCCATTAGGTCCCCACCGAGGGGCACGGGTCTCTTCCCTGAGGAAGGTATAGGCCATACTCCACCACGGTGGCCTAGTCCAGATTGGTGGAAGCTTGTAAGACTTGTGGCTGGTCTTACTGTCAGAAGTTTTCAAGCCACCCTAAGGCCTCGGGCTTGGCTTAACGGCTGCCATCTATCGACGACAGCCGGCACCAACTGCTTAACGTGCCTTGCGAAGCACGGAACAGCTCGGGAAAAATGGCACTAGCGTTAGTCATAGACGGTCACCCATCCATGCACTGAACGCGCCCTATGTTGCTTAACCTTCCTGATTGTTTAAGATCACTCAGGCAGCTGGGGCTTCGAGCGATTCGCGAATAATTTACTTAATCCGTGATAAATGCGAAAGAATATTTTACTGAAAACCGTTCAAAAATATACAGCTTGGTGAGGTAAGAGGGCATATTGCTTTCAATAAACTCAATTACATTACATAACACACGTACCTACAGAATCCATTTCGGGCACCGGTTTTATTATTGCTGGTATGTTACGTATCACCCGTAGCGTAGGTAATACATAATATAAATACTACGAGGGCTGCTACTTATGTATGCGGAATAGAAAAAATAAACAAATGTATATGGCTAAATATGCTTTTATTGTTTTTCAAAGTATTCTCCACTATGATCGATGCACTTTTGCATTCGATGAAACCAATTTGTAAAACACTTTTTCCACTCTGATTGAGGTATCTCCAAAACGTGCTGTTTGAACGCATCTACGGCACCTTCACGGGTCGAAAATCGTTGACCACGTAATTTATTCTTTACATTTGGGAATAAATAGAAATCATTGGGAGCCAAATCAGGGCTGTACGGGTACGGTGGATGACCCATCAATTCTATTTTTTGACCATCCAAAAATGTAGTTGTTTCCTGAGATGTATGACAGCTGGCATTGTCATGGTGAAGTATGATTCTGCTTCGCTGGTTGTTTTGGCGTATTTCTTCAAATACTTCCGGCAAACAAATGGTCGTGTACCACTCCGAATTAACCGTTCTGCGATTCTCCAGTGCTATTGTAGCCACATGGCCATTAATACCAAAAAAGCAGGCCACCATTTGCTTTACAGTGCTTTTTGCACGAGCCACTTTCGTAGGGTTCGGCTCATTTTGAAACACCCAAACTGTTGATTGTTGTTTAGTTTCGGGATCGTACGCGTAGATCCAGGATTCGTCACCTGTGTACATATTATGAACAGATTTTGAGTCGCCTCCGTTGAATTTTTTTAATGTTTTCTTGCACCATTCGACGCGAGCATCTTTTTGATCCTGAGTTAAGTTGTGCGGGATCCAACGCGAACAAATTTTTTTTACAGACAAATGTTCATGTAATATCCTATGAATGCTCGTCATACGTATGCCCAGAATAGCCTCTATCTCGCGATACGTAACATGGCGGTCTTGCATTATTAGTTTTCGTACAGCTTCAATATTTTGTTGCACAACCACCGATTTCGGGCGACCTTCTTTAACTACGTCCGTGAGCTTACTGCGCCCGCGATTAAACTCACTAAACCAGTGATACACAGTCGTTTTTGATGGAGTTTCACCACCAAAAGTCGAAGTTAATTGATCTACGCACTGTTGTTGCGTTAAACCACGTCGAAAATCGTAATAAATCATAGCACGAATATTTTTACGAGTTCCATTTTTTCAGCGATATGACATTTTAAACCCAACAAAAACAAAACACTAACGTATATAAGAGAAAAATATTAGCGGCCAGTATTTAAAAAAAGAACGAAATTGACCATGGAGGTCAGACATTGCGTTTAAAATTATTGGAATCCCAGATTCCGCATACATAAGTAGCAGCCTATGTAGGCAGGGTTGCATCGATTTTCGATTTTCCACGCACATACAACGTGTTATTAACCCTCGGTTTCTTGTTTGTTGGTAATCTAACAACAGCTGTCTGCTGGGCAAAGTGCATTATGAAAAAAAGTGACAACTGTTAACAGTAACAACATATTGTTGGTGCATCGGAAACCGGGGATAAAAAACGCAAATATTGAAAATCTTTGTTTTATGTTATTTCTATGTCACGTATAACGTGTTATTTTAAAATTGCACAATTCCTGAAACATGTCAATTATATCTCCTTACCTCCAATACCTTTTGGTTGGGTATCTGAAGTCGTGAAACAGAAGTTGAAGGTAATACCTATTTTAAAACTAGACGCCCCATATTGAACCTTTGTAGACTAGAAACTCCTACACATTGCACCTGGTATTATTCTAACATTACGCTAGAATAATGTTACGAAAACTAGATGCTACCTACCTTGATTTAGAGATTTCCCTTCTAAACATTATCCTTATGCCGATTGCGGACCCCACGTCCCTTTTACCCATAAATAGCAGCATCCGAAACTATACGAGCTAAATCCAGCAATATAAATTTCCTAATGAAACATTTATGCGAAAACAGCCTTTATTTACATAGGCAAAGGGCCTCCGATCCTAGATTACAGTGAATGGGCCGCGTTGGCTAAATTTAAACTTTTGCCTCTAATTTTAGAGAGCCGTAGTTACGTTAACGCATTGCTTTATTTTCAGAAAGCTTGCCGTGTCATACAACAATATTTCTTAGGTCTATTTTCGTCCCTATAACAAAAGCACTAAGTGCCACTGTGAGTCTTTAATTTGGTTCCGGTTGATGGTACAAGAAAGCAATTTAATAATCACGTCTGTCATGTCACGCCCATTGTCCTTTTTTTGGGACATTACAAGGGTGAGATGTCACTAAGCTGCGAGTTTCCAACAGATTTTGTTAGGCAGCTAGATTTTAGAAATTTTCAGATTTTTGATATAATGCAATACTTAAAACCATTCTACAGTGTGATCAGAACAGAACCAAGAGGCAATTAAAACTATATTTTGTTTATTATTCCTACATTTTGGAACTCGATCCGGTTAATTTCTGAAATAGAGGCGTAGCCGTTTAGAAGTGATTAATTTATCGATATTGACGTAAAAATTTTCAGGTTTTTTATTATTTCAAAAATAGGTAAATAATTTCATAAAAAATACCGGAGTTATGGCTACAGAATAAGAATCCGCGAATAAGACCGAATTGCACCACTTTCTTTGTTAATATGGCTTGACAACATTGAACTAAAATTCTTCCCATAACATTTTCTTTAAATTTTATTTAAGAGACGCTTAAGCAGACGTTAAAATAAGTCTTGCAAGTCGGCCTTATGATTTTTGTAGACAGTTACATACAGTATAGATTTAGACCCCTGTCCGTTGGCCAAGATATTTGGTTACAACTCATCGTATGTATGCTCCTAGCCTTAGTTTTGATTGCACGCTTCATAGATTTTTCATCAACACGATTTGTGGTGTAATTTGTCTGAAATCGTGTTCTTTTCTTCTCCAAAAAAACCCTTCTTACGCACCTGACAAAAAGTACAAACCAAGATCGAACCATTTACTAGTAGAATAGGTTCGTACCTTTTTCCATGAAGTGGAAGCCAATGTTATATTACACGATATTTGAGAATTTTACATTGGACGATAACGGTAACTGCACGATATATTTTTTTACTTACAACGGTCGGTCAGTTACCGTAAAAATGTATTGATTACCCACCAACATTTTAGGGATGAAGATGTTTATTTTTGCGTCCATTCGCTTTGTCTCTCTGTAGTTTTACAAGCGAAAAATTATGCGTGACCTATTAAAAGTTTCAAAATGAACCACGAAACCCTAGCACCCATTCGAATTCATACTACCGATTTATGACGACAGTAATTTTGAGAGCAAAAACATACCCTGTTTTCAGAGCATGCCCAGAGGTCGTCAACCCATTGATCCGCTTAGGTTGGCACCACTGCGGGCGTGTTCGCGATTATGTAGATGCGACGACTGCGGTCCCGATATAACGTTTTATTTTTTTTGGTTCCGTACATTGAATGGATTTTCCTAGGTTGATATAAAAAATGCTGGCATAAAAAATACAATAAAAATTGTATCCCTATAATAATTCATAACTTTATTGCGACTATGTAGTTGTTTAGAGGTTTAGGGTTTGTTTCATACTTGTTACCTACTTAGGGCACAGCAATTTACAAGCAGCATGCAGTATTACAAACACAAAGAACTTTGACAATAATCCAGCTAACATAATTAATTTTATACATAGCTATTTTAGATTGAAATTTAATTTTATTTAGGTAGTTAATATGCGTCGTACTGTATTCGACCACATGATTCTAACTTTTTTGCAGAATGTCGAATCAAAATTCGATTTGATTCGAAACCATTCGATTGAGCACTTTGGTATTCTATATTTTTAAAAATCTAGCTGTTTTTAATATCCGGCAACTATTCAGTACATTTTCAGCAGCCCTAAGCTCCACTACGGATCTCTAATAGAGCGTGTCTGAGATACTTCGGCCGCTTTTTACTATGTCATAAAAACCCGAGGTCCTTTGGTGCCCTAAGTAACTTGAAAAATCTCTCGGCTCGAGAAGACGTTACTAGGTACAATCTTGTCGATCCTATTCACACTGGAGTGGCTGCCTAGCTAAATTCGAAGTTTACGATCTGTGCCTGAATGCAATATTCTCGGCTCCATTCACAAGTAACTACTTATAACGGTTATATAAAGTTTGAAGAGTAAAATTTAACATCAAGTAAATATTGGCAGAGACTTCGTAACCGCCGATTTACTGGCAAAGACACCTAATGTAACATCTCTTACACTAAAGAAAAACATTCTTTAGGAAGAAATTAAAATAAAAACTGTTCTTAGCTCCGTATGGTTAATACCGAAATCGGTATCTACGGTGTTTCTGATTAAACTTACCCAATGCGTGGATGGTAGAGACTAAGGCCGAATTGTATCAGTTTCTTAAATGTGTCCTTCAAATTCTTCATACAGGGGGTTGATTCTATTAGTCCATTATACTCGTAGAACAATTACAGTTACATGGTCGGGTCACATGACACGTTTTATAATTCCATTGACGCCTCGAATTATTGATACGCATACGCGACTTAAAGTGGCAATCAAATGAAATCGACGCGTTCATGCAACTGTCATTGGACTACAATGCTTTAGCAGAATCTAGGCCCAGGATACCATGGAAATGGCTAAACGTATAAGTGATATGACAAAAATCTGGTCAACACCGCGTAAGCGTTTTTTTTTATAAAAACACATTTACCATGCTGATCTGTTGTCAATGAGACAATGGTCTTTCCCTTTGCGGTCTTATTTGGCGAGAATGCAATGCCGAAGTTGTAGGTTCTAAAAATGTCTATTACAATTATTGAGTTTTATGATGTTCAGTTCCTGAAAACTTATTATTATTATTTTCCCTGCATCATTGGCGATGCATTGTTACTCAGCCACAACATTTTCTGGTCCGAAATGCAATCAAGACTTAACAGACTTCACCCTAGCTCAAAGTACCTAGTTGCATCAAAACAGGCCACGAGATGAAAATAAACAATTCTGTGCTCTCTCCAGCTCTGGGAACCCTTATGACCCGCCATATTCAGCATTTGGACTCACCCTAGCTCTAGTTGCATTAAAACAGGCTACGAGATGAAAATAACAATTCTGGCTCTCTCCAGCTCTGGGAACTCTTATGACCCGCCATATTCAGCATTTGGACTTAAACGCCCCACCTCGGAGCGCCATTTATCCTCCGAGCGTGCAGCAGTCTAGCCGCTTTGGCCGCACATCGATGGGCGTCTATTTCTGGCGACAACGAACCGCACAGCTGTTACGCGGCACCGGCCCATCAGTTATTCACAACATGGCGTCACGTGGGACCTTGGCGACACGACAGTTGGGCACTTGAGGTTTCTTTCCACCGCAGTTTGGGACGCGCTGGTGTAAGGGTGGTCGCTGCCCTGCCTCGATTGAGGTAGTCCAGTTTGCGCACCCTAGGCGGGTGCGCTGGATATTTTTGGCAGGTGCTGTTGGTGAATTCAAATGTATTTACTCTGCCAAAAATATCAATAGGTGCCCAATCTGGACTAGGCCAGCAAAGGTAGTATGAGGACGTGAGTCGCGCGCGACAACGTCAAAAGTCGCGAGAATTTGACAGTTAATGTACTGGAAAGTCGCGACTTTTGACGTTGTCGCGCGCGACTCGCGTCCTCATACTACCTCAGCAGGTGCTATTAAGGCGGGTGCGCAAACTGAACTACCTCCTCGATTAAGTCCTTCCTTGCTTATGTTGGCAATAGTGGCCAACTTACCAATTTAAAGTCTATATTGGTCTTGTTCTTTCGATGCATAGAAAAGAATAGTTTTTTTATTTTATTTGTCACTATCGTTAGTGAATTTAGCGAATTGGCCCTCGGTCATGGCTCTGGCTTCAAGGCGACAATGAAATTGATGCGAAAGTGTCGAGAATAAATTAAAAATGCAGCTGAAATTTCACATTGTGTTGCTGTTAACGTTCTCTAAACAAAATATCTAGGACAGTTTCTATAAATGTTTTTCGGGAAATCCCTCGCCGACCTAAATTGCTAGTAAGAGAGCTTAAGGTTGCGAATCGAAGTGAAACATTTGCAACTGTCTTGGATTCGACTAAGGCACGATTTAATAGTTTCACTAACAGTCTTTAAGTTTTTTTTATTAGGCACATTAACAACTTTGACGGACATCTAAAATCGATTTATCTATCTATAGATACTGCAGTGTTGTCTTTGTAGCGATGATTGGCCTCTGGTTTTTGACTATTATTTTGGTGGTTAGGTGCCCAGAATTACTGACGATTCATGTCGGGAGTTCCAATTCATTTCACATTGCGGCCTTGCTGTATTTTTTTGTTGTTAGGTCGAAATGAAGGTCACCTACGAAATTCATGTGGAGTTCAAGGACATTTCCTGATTCAATCATTACATATTTGGTGTTTTATTGGATTATATAAACCATTCAGTAGGCTCCGGTGTTATTTTTAACCGCGGAACACTTTTCAGCGTTTGTCGGCGTTTATTATTTTGTTATTTTTATAGTTAAAACCCACTATCGTAAACTCGCGTTATTGAACGGTTTTTTTTAACATTGGCTTCATATCGATGTTTTACTTTAAGTTTTATTGCCGCTGTAATTTTATCGGCTCTCGGATGAACTCTTAATTTATCTCGGCTCAGTAGTTTTCGACTGATCGCTTTTTTCGTGTTTGCTGGACATTTTTGCCTCGTTTGATTTCGATTGATCAATTATGTTCATCCTTCATAGATTCTTCTTTTTAGGGGTCCCGACCCAAAGGGTAAGGGACCTGTGCGTGCAAGACTAACTCATCATCACCATCATCATCATCATCATCATCATCATCATCATCATCAACCCATTACGTCCCCACCGAGGGGCACGGGTCTCTTCCCTGAAGGAAGGTATAGGCCACACTCCACCTCGGGGGCACAGTCCGGATTGGTGGAGGCATGTAAGACTAGACACGTCCAACTCGCACTTAGCCTTTTGTTTTTAACACTTGGTACAGTTTTCAAAGTAACGCATACGTAAATAACTACACCAGACTAGTTGTCACAACGCTTAATAGCTCAGTGTTTGAATTATTAATTACTTACTACTTCTAGGACTTCTATCCATGTGTCATTGACCAAGCTATAGAGAATAATTGATTGAGAATTCAGTGCTTGTAGAGAATTTTAAAGAATTGAATTGCCCGGTTCGGTCTCGGCTTTAGACAGAAACATGCGAGGCAAAATGTCTTCAACATAAACATCAGTGACTTAGGCCGACTTGCAGCACCGACTAAAATCCATTTAGCGTTAAATTAAATAGAAATTCGGTTTAACTTGAAGTTAAACGGATTTAGTCGGTGGTGCAAGTCGGCCTTAATCCTAGATTCTCTTAATGCATTGTAGTGTAATGACAACTGCATGAACGCGTCGATTTAATTACATTGCCGCTTTTAATCTTTGTACGCATACGTACCAAACCTTCTAGGCGTCAATGGTATAAAAAAACATGTCACGTGACCCGGCCGAGTATCTGTCGTTGGACTAAGAAACCCAGTTCTTGGATGTTTATATGATTGTGACGTCACTGTTTCTGGTTCCCACGACACAGGGTATCCTAGTGCGGGGCCAGAAGCAATGAATGTGCCTGTATGTAAATGTTATGTTATTTTACCATAAAGTATTACCAGCATTTAGGGCCTGAACTTAGACAAAAAAGTCTCTTGCTCCAGCCATTGAACGACACGATCGATTGCAAGCACCCACGGGCGTTGGCGTTATAAATACGTATACGTTATAAGTACGAAATACGTACATGTTGAAATACAAATTTTATAGTTTAAAAAGAAGTTACGAGCTACCGTAAGTGATACATCGTAAACTCCAGCTACGATGAACTTTTGATGTTATTTTTAATTTTGCTCTAGAACGTATTTTCGGTTCAATCACTCGGTTGTTATTTTGTTTTGGCTCGGTGATTTGTATCGAATCATTTAGCGGCTTCACATTTAAATAATCCTTCGTATTGGTTTCCTCTTCTCTATTACGAGGGCTGCTACATATGTATGCGGAATAGAAAAAATAAACAAATGTATGTGGCTAAATATGCTTTTATTGTTTTTCAAAGTATTCTCCACTATGATCGATGCACTTTTGCATTCGATGAAACCAATTTGTAAAACACTTTTTCCACTCTGATTGAGGTATCTCCAAGACGTGCTGTTTAAACGCATCTACGGCATCTTCACGGGTCGAAAATCGTTGACCACGTAATTTATTCTTTACATTTGGGAATAAATAGAAATCATTGGGAGCCAAATCAGGGCTGTACGGTGGATGACCCATCAATTCTATTTTTTGACCATCCAAAAATTTAGTTGTTTCCTGAGATGTATGACAGCTGGCATTGTCATGGTGAAGTATGATTCTGCGTCGCTGGTTGTTTTGGCGTATTTCTTCAAATACTTCCGGCAAAGAAATGGTCGTGTACCACTCCGAATTAACCGTTTTGCGTTGGCATTAATACCATTAATACCAAAAAAGCAGGCCACCATTTGCTTTACAGTGCTTTTTGCACGAGCCACTTTCGTAGGGTTCGGCTCATTTTGAAACACCCAAACTGTTGATTGTTGTTTAGTTTCGGGATCGTACGCGTAGATCCCGGATTCGTCACCTGTGTAGATATTATGAACAGATTTTGAGTCGCCTCCGTTGAATTTTTTTAAGGTTTTCTTGCACCATTCGACGCGTGCATCTTTTTGATCCTGAGATCCAACGCGAACAAATTTTTTTTACAGACAAATGTTCATGTAATATCCTATGAATGCTCGTCATACATATGCCCAGAGTAGCCTCTATCTCGCGATACGTAACATGGCGGTCTTGCATTATTAGTTTTCGCACAGCTTCAATATTTTGTGGCACAACCACCGATTTAGGGCGACCTTCTTTAACTTCGTCCGTGAGCTTACTGCGCCCGCGATTAAACTCACTAAACCAGTAATACACAGTCGTTTTTGATGGAGCTTCACCACCAAAAGTCGAAGTTAATTGATCTACGCGTTAAACCACGTCGAAAATAGTAATAAATCATAGCACGAATATTTTCACGAGTGAGTTCCATTTTTTCAGCAATATGACATTGTAAACCCAACAAAAACAAAACACTAACGTATATAAGAGAAAAATATTAGCAGCCAGTATTTAAAAAAAGAACGAATTTGACCATGGAAGTCAGACATTGCGTTTAAAATTATTGGAATCCCAGATTCCGCATACATAAGTAGCAGCCTACACTCCTTAGCAACCACGTGGATTACTTTTCTAATTTGCATCCTTATTCCTTCATCATCATCATCATCATTTAGCCACAAGAAGTCCACTGCTAAAGTCTAACATTATGCATAGGTTTTGCCATAATATAAATATATGTATAACCAATACCATCCTTTGCTGCATTAATTAGTAACGAAAACAAAGTACAGACATAATTACACTCATAATTCTACTAAACGCCCAAAACTCCATCGCATTTACCCAGTTATGAAGAAGCCACGTTAACCCCCAGTCAATTGTAATATAGGAGTGGCGTCATGAATATCACGTTATGTTATACTGTATGTATACGTATTTATGCTTCTTCCGCTACCCCGAATATTACCTCATGGCAAACATGTCTACTCCGTTTGTGCGGAACTCTCGAACGCAAACGGAATATGTGAAAACGTCAAAGTGTAGAGTCTGTCTGGCGAAGCTAACTTTGCAATAGAATTTAGTGGCAACCCCACAGAAAGACTACTTTAGCAACACTCGTTTCTGTCACTTTCATTGTTAAACTTGCATAAACAGTTTTGATACTGTGAATGTTGAATATAAATTCTTATTGAACCCCGATCAAGTATCAAGACTATGATTAGGGCAATAAACATAGGGATACCATACCCTTTTTTTTAAATCTACTGTACATATTTATGCCATTGCAATTTTACCTTGGCCAGACTATGACCGAACATCATCGGAACGTTCCTTCCTATCTGAATCTGAAGTAGCCGCATTGAATTTATCCCACAATTATCAGATACTGTAAGCGTTCGAGGTGAGAATTCCTTTACCTTTTCTCCCAGAGTCCAATTTTCCTCAACTCGACCCTCATTCGTTTGCTATGTTGTTCGGTTTAGAAGTGTATTCAGCCGAGATGCTTATGGTTGCTTATTGAGATGGTTTCCCCTTTTATGATTGCACATTCAGAAGGGTGGTTTTTATGTGTTTCGCTCTATTTTTGGAGTCGAGACGTGAATACTGCACGCTTACGTTCATCCGGTTTGCCCTTTAAATAGGCATGGACTTTTACAATCCGGCAGCAAACTACTTAATTTACATCGTGTTTAGAGATGCCAACTCTTTCTATTGTTTCGGACGTAATTGTAACGAATCTTCCTAGGTTTCGGTGCCTGTAATATTTCAAAAGCCACGTTGTATCCTGTTCTATGCGGACATTGGACAATTTTCCCTTCTACAAACCATAAATATTCATAAAAAACAACGAGGCTAGCAGTGAGCTCTGGTTTCCAAGTTCCTCCGTCCCCCCGGTTACTTTTTACACGACTAATGAATTCTGCCAAAGCTTGAGTGTCCTGTTCACGGTTGATTCCCTTCTGAAGCTTTTATTTCGGTCCGGGAAACTTTTTCATTTATGTTGCTACTAACAAGAACGAGTCGAATTCATCAACCGACTTTTTCATCATGAACTTATCGTACCTTAAAGTTTCTCATTTCCGAGTTGTTACTAAAAAAAGAACTAGTTTAGGTCATCAATTCGCTTTTTTGTCACCAATCCATCTTTGATCTGCTCTCTTTAGTCGGCGGCTGTCTGACGAGACATATTCTTCAAGGTGACACAAATTATTTCACATTTCCTCTAAAGGGAATTCGTAAAGGTCATCATGCCCTCCTAGGGAACGCGCCGTTTAAACATGTTTCATTTATACACGTCGCAAAGCGGCGCGCCGCCGCCCCTTTCTCTTTAAAACTTTTTTCTCTTTGCGTGAAAATGGATCGCCCTGTTTTTGGCTTCCCTTTGAAGGATAATAGAGCGATTTGTTTGATATAGGACTTGTGTTTTCTCCATCTATCCTCTTATTTGGCCTATTTGTCTCGCTCCTTTGTCGCTGTTTCTATCCCGTTTAGTTCGCGTCGCGCTGAATTAACGTTTACTATTTCTGTTGGATTAGCACGCACGGTTAATATTTCCTACTTTTATGCGATGTTGCCTTTCTAATGTAATCCGTCACGCGAATTCTGCTGTACTGCCATTGTTTTAAATAAATTCTTGCACTTCAGTTTATTTCATGTTGTGTTAGTTATTAAGACGACCTCTGTGGCGCAGCGGTTAGCGCATCTGACTACCATGCGAGAGGTCCCGGGTTCGAATCCCGGCTGGGGACAAAAAAAAAAAGAAGAAACCCAGGTCTTGGATGTTTACATGTTTGTGACGTCGCTGTTTCTGGTTCCCACGACACAGGGTATCCTAGTGTGGGGCCAGAAGCAATGTATGTGCCTGTATATAAATGAAAAAAAAAATGAAGAAAATGAAAATTTCCTTGAATACTAAACAAAAATTAAAAATAAATAAACTCATGCCCGTTATCCCCGAGGGGGTAGGCAGAGCCACCAATCACTAGAACTGGGCCCACGTATTAATTACCGAGTTTATTAGGTCCCAACAAAACAAGACAAGTGGCAAGCCGTCGCCGTTATCCGGGCACAATTAAATATAACAAAAACATACAAATTTACTTACAGGCACATATATTGCTTCTGGCCCCACACTAGGATACCCAGTGTCGTGGGAACCAGAAACAGCGACATCACAATCATATAAACATCCGAGACCTGGGGTTTTTTTGTCCCCAGCCGGGGTTCCAACCGGTGGTAGGCAAATGTGCTATAGTCTGTAAAATAAAGCTTGAGCTCCGCGACAGCTGTCATGGACATTTGCGTCCATGAAGTTTTGAATTTCTCACAGAATATTTGCACTGTGAAAACTCCGTACTTACTGCACACTATTCGATGGCAATAAGTACGGAGTTTTCACAGTGCAAATATTCTGGGAAAAAATTCAAAACTTCATGGACGCAAATGTCCATGACAGCTGTCGCGGAGCTCAAGCTTTATTTTACAGACTATAACCGCTGCGCCACAGAGGTCGTCATACTTCGATATCTTCGATTCGAAAGATTTCGAAAAAGCAATCGCATTCTTTGTGTAGCTGATATCATTAATCGCTCGTAGCCTGGGCTGCCTAAGTGATCTTAAACGATCACTAAGGTTAAGCAACATACGGCGCGTTTAGTCCATGGATGGGTCACCGTCTATGACTAACGCTAGTGGTATTTTTCCGAGCGATTCCGTGCTTCGCAAGGCACGTTAAGCAGGTGGTGCCGGCTACCGTCGATAGATGGCAGTCGTTAAGCCAAGTCAGAGGCCTTAGGGCGGCTTGAAAACTTCTGACAGTTAGACCAGCCACAAGTCTTACAAGCCTCCACCAATCCGGACTTGGCCCGCATGGTGGAGTATGGCCTATACCTTCCTCAGGGAAGAGACCCGTGCCCCTCGGTGGGGACATGATGGGTTGATGATGATGATGATGATATTATTATTAGTTAATCAAATACACGAGTCGTGGATGTAACTGTAAACGCGTCTTATAGACAATCGTAACTGTGAGTCGTATAACAGTACAATATCGTGACACAATTACAATCTCTTCAGAGGCATTGTGTACTCGCGGATCGCGTTCCGTTTCACGGTTCACTGTGCGTGTCATGCCATTCATTGCAATATTCAACAGTTTCATGAATGGCACCAGAACGTTGCATAAAATATCTGTTCAATGCATTTAGATTGAAATGTCGGTGGCTGCATTAATTTCTATTGCTTTCAGTCTTTACTGGTGGCCGTCACACAAATGCTATCTATTTTTCTCGACTCTTTGAATATTTATCGAAATATTAAATTCACTGTCGGCAGACAAACCGATATAACCGTATTATTAAAAACTAAGTACTGGTCCACTTGTGCTAATTTTAAAATACAACTTAATGAACTATTCAAATTCAATGTTGTATGAAGAGTTCTGTTGTAATTAAATACTACCTAGGTCATATTAAGATATTGTGCAGTTTGTCCTTGTACTACGAATGCTTGCCTTATCACTTAGCTTAGACCTAAAAAATACTAATACCTGCCTACAGGTGACAACATATCGAAATTTACATGCGCGCACTCTAAATCTGTTACTTTCTGGACGAATTTAGTATGTAGAACTACGGTTCCTACTGAAAAAAACAGGAAATTCTGTACATCAAAGGCCTTATTTGCTAACGTCACTGGCAAAGCCAACTAAATTGGTACCTCGAGCCTGGGCGTCAGCGCGTGGTAACTTAATTTCCCATCTTCTTAAGGTCTATCTACGTTGGAACGGGCAGGGTACGTGGCGGAAACGAGCTATTACGAACGAGGCACGAGCCGCGACCGAGCATCCAGTCAACAACACATTAGTCCTTAAATACGTTACGGATAACTTTGCAACAGAATTGTTTGGCTGACTTGCAACTTGCAACTGTCAACTGTACAAATTGCTCGGTCTGAAGTCGGTCATCTCATCATCATGCTTATGAATCATGATGCTTTGTTCAGCGGTCTCCAATGTCTAGTCTGAAACGTTATGGATTAGAAGACCCCTTTTAATGTTTAGCGTATCGTAGGCTTGATGCCGAGGTTCGACATCGTGGTTATAGGATTTACCAGAACCTCGCTGATTTCGCATAGACCACTGTACCTAATCAATTTTGTCTTTAAATTGGCGCGCCTTTAATTCTCTCCTTTTGTACCAAATGAAACAGCCCCATAACCCACAATATGTGTTTGTTCCAGGTCTTAGCGGTTCGAAAGCGGACCTGCAGCACCGGCGGGAGGTGTTCGGCTCCAACCTCATCCCCCCCAAGCCCCCGAAGACGTTCCTCACGCTAGTCTGGGAGGCTCTGCAGGACGTCACGTTGATCATCCTCGAGGTTGCCGCGGTGGTCTCGCTCGTTTTAAGTTTATACAAGCCGCCCGATGACCCGTCTGATCCTGGTAAGTCCACTGTTGTGTTCTAAATGTGTTGGGGGGGGGATGTCTCGGGTGTAAATGTTGCCAGTTTCGTTGGAATTCCATTTGAAAGTAATGTTTATCTTGGTACCGCAAAAAGGTACTGCGGTAAATTTCTGAAGTGATGGAAGTATTTCCATTATTTACACACTTCCTGTACTTTCTGTGCCTTTCCACTAATGAAGATGGGCTATCAGCTCTTCATATTTTTCTCAATTTCTTGGTAAGCGATGTAGACAATATCCTTCCATTTCCTGATATTTCTCAGACATGACTTCCTACCTCTCCCTATTCTCCACAATATTTTGTTCCATCATACAAACTTCGTGGATAGAAGTAGGTCGATAAAATTTCACTAGAGAAACTGGAAACATTGGCGCCTGACACATCGTTAGTTGGAAGTTAGTGGTGGGAGTATTATTTTGGGAAAAGAGAAGAAAGAGCTTCGCTGAGAACAAGCCTTGGTTTAGATTCGGTTGTTTGGAGTTATATTGGGATATTGCTAATAAAGGCAGTGATAATTATTGTAAAATAATGCGATGTTGAGCTAAATAAACTTAGCCCGTCAAAATACTGCCAGTGGGGAGTTCTTTCTTCTTTTTCCGTGGTGTGCTCAAAGCAGCCACTATTTTTGTTTTTCTCAAATTAGACGGTTTCGAAAATTGTTTTCTGTCGTTGTGTAGTCTCATAGTTTCATTAGATTCCTAGCAAAAAAATATTGTGACTACATGGATTTTGTCAATTCGTTAAAGAATCCAAGTCAATCATTTTAAAGGTGTATGGTGTGTGTTTGACCTGCATCACGATTCCACTTTGAATAAATCTTATTAATATCCATACAAAGGTAGTTAGACTAATTTTTAACGATAATAATGCAATTATTCTCTTTTTCAATAACAATTGTGGAATCATTAGACGATTACGACCCTGGTAAGATTATTCTGTGATGTTAAAACTAATCGAATGCCAGTCTCCTTCCTTCTAGTCTGTGTACTCAAGTCGATTTAAAAAAAACATTGGCAGATTTTACAAAAAAAGCTACACGAAGCTGTAGAATAAAAAGTCACAAATTATATTATGGAGTAAAATAGACGAGGTGCAACTAAATCGATTAGTCTTTAATATTTAACTAATTGTAGTCGTCAATGTTGAATATTATCCTTTGTCTAACTTCCCTATTAGATGTGCCATGGTTTCTTACTGAAAAACCCTATTATTAATATTTTCTAATTCCTTTATTAGGGATCCTAACATGATACGAAAATCACTTTTATGGACTTAAGTAAATCTGTATATAAAGGACCTAATAATATTATTATAGTCACTGCGTTTCGTGTTGTTTTTTTTACACCGACGAGAGAGTTTAAATTTGACAGTGCTCACAACTTTTTACGTGAAGCACTATAGCGTAATTGATTCATAAAAACGTCCACTTTGCGTACGGATCACAAACGAGATTCGCCAGTAGAAAGATAGCCAATCATTATCAATTGATCGCTGATAGTCGCCCATACGTGCAGGTTTCAGTAGATTCGTAACAATAAGAACATAACTACTATTACGGAAGGAACTCATCCGCTGTCAGTACATGTCCGATTTACATCCTCCGCTCTGTCGAATACATATTTTGGGACTGAAATCTAAAACTGGATCACGTAATACAGTTGATAGTTACGGAACAGGCAGGCTGGCCTCAACCTAGGATGTCCTATGCTATTATAATAAGACAAAGATTTCACAAACATGGAAATTCAGCTATGCACCTTGTCTTGACAATCAAGTTAAGTCTCCAGAACGGCGCGACGTCATTCCAGGAGGCCCCTTTTTTGCTCAAAATACTATAAAACTAGGAACTTGGACGCTACCGTCACCGCGATAAAAGTTTCTAGCTTTCTAGTGACCAGCGCAGCGCCATCTAGCTTCACTAAATTCGGTAGAGTAAGATATCGCTACATGATTGCGCGGTAAATCGTTTGTCGCGGTGCTGTCGAGGATCTGTTTTTTTGCAACTGTCAATTTTAAACTCATCTGGATTAGAAAATTCTAATGTCACAAGTCACATAGTGTCGCACCTCCGAACATACAGATTTACTGAAGTTTTTTTTTTTTTCTAAATTATGTCATTCCAAACCATGTTAGAGTGTTAGAGGCATGATTAAACCTGAACTATGTTTTTCTATATTGGTTTAGTTGCATCTGCATCTTGAGTACAGGCCCTCAACCGTGTAGTGACCAAGCACTTTCTAAGGCTCCTATTCAGAGATGTATTTTTGATTTTCAATTTTTCTTTATTTTGTTTTTCGGGAAACTTGCAGCTTACATTTAAAATTAGGAGTATATCTCACATACTCATATTTATATCAAAGTCGTCCCAAAATAATGATCAAAGGATGAAACAGGCATAAAAATATGATATCAAAAGATATATTTGATAATATATCAAATAGTTTTGCTATTTGATATAAAACTGTCAACTATCAAATCTTACTATACTATAGAGCAATAAATAAGGGCCGCTTGAGAAATCCTTTACATCTTAGTAATGGAGTAGTTTAAATATCAATGCAAACATTTAAAATAATACAATAAAACCCATTTCTCATTTATTCATTGTGACGTACACAAATGTAATAATATGAATATTCTTTACTGTACACTTGCACATGACAATAATGATCGACCCTGGATGCAGGGCCGATGTGGAAGAATTTGTGGAGCAGAGGTTTTTCTCTTGATAATTTTATTCAGAATCCATCACAATCTTCGTTACCTTGATAATCCTAGTATAATGATGACAAATACAGGTGGCGTTGTATGATATAATTACAATGACTTGCAAGAGACGGCGCTGTCGTTAGACACATAAAAAAATACAGTACAATTGGCGGCCTGGTTAGATGAATGGTTTTGTTATGGTTTTTATTAAGTACAGTTTTTATATTTCGTTATTTAATGTCACGAAGAAGTTTTTTATTTTGCTAGTATGTACATATGTACTGAGAAATAATAATCGACCATTGTTCATTGCTCTTAAGTGTACAAACATTTCAATTTTGACTCAACTTTATACAAATAAATGTCGTGTAACAAAATAAATAAAATTAGTTGTGTTTTTTCTTTTTTTGTTAACTTTCAACTGTCAAATTTTGACATAATATCTGAATCCGAGCCTCTAATAAATGTCCTGTCTTCTCAACGATTGCCCCTGTCCGCTTGCTAGTAAACCCTAAACTGTGTGTCCGTTTGTACGACTTGACTGTTAGTAAGTGGTCTTTGTATGACTTGTATGACCTGTCCCGTTCGTTGACTCTCCGTAGTGTATGGATGATTGGAATAATTTAGTTGGTGTTCTATGTTGGTAAAAAGTCATCTGATTGTGGGTCAGATGACTGGATGTCGTCCGTTTGGTGGACACGTTATTTCTGACTGGCTTTTACGTGTGTTTTAGATGACTAGTTACAGATGTACCAAGCTATCTATAGTATAGAATGCTTTCGGAGAGACTAAAGATTTCTTAGTTAAAATACAGATCAAAGATAAAATGTCAAATGTCATATTTTTATAGCGTTTTTATAGATAATTTGGTTGGTCTGTCTCAACACAAACAGTCTTAGAGCATTACCGTTAGTAATCTCCCTGCCAGCAATAAAGCCCTTTCAGTGGGACACTAAAAAAAGATATTAAAAATATTATTTGAACTAAGAAAGTGCTGCCTGACTTTTTAATAATAATAAAACTTTATTCCACACGAAACATTGAACAGGAAATTACATAAGAAATAACATGTACAAAGGCGAGCTTATCTCTGTAAGAGATTTCTTCTAACAAACCTTGAAGAGCCGAGAGAGAGCGTTAAAAAAAACATCGTTAAGAAGAAGGTACTGTTGGGGCTTTTTAAAAAGCCTTTAGAATAGTTTTTAGAGAATTTTCAGAGGAAAGGAAAGAGAGAATCAAGCATTAAAACCGCCTCTTCTGAATTTAGAGGTTCCTTAATAAAATAAATTAATATCGTTCAGTCTTGGGTTGCAAAACTGAGGCAGTATTTCGTCTCTGTCAACGTCATATAAGATGTACAATTCAGTTATAATTATAAATTAGTAGGGTGTCACCGATATGTATCGATTTTGTTGATAAACGTGGCATTCAAAGCGACAATGACGCGGATTACTAATAAAATGCCGGCGCTTATCACCTGCCCAGTGACCCGGAATCGAACCTGCCCTCAGATGGCTGGGCACGACCACGCGACTACTGGGACGTTTGTTTGTCGTTTAAATATAGCACTTGTTAAGGGGTCTAACGTGGTTATGGGCGAATAAAATTAGTCCTGTGGCCTAAATACGACACATTGAAGGGCACAGGCCTTCTCTCAGAGAGAGAGAGAGAGAGAGAGAGAGAGAGAGAGAGAGAGAGAGAGAGAGAGAGAGAGTAAGAGAGAGAGAGTAAGAGAGAGAGAGAGAGGTCACCTCGCGTGCCCACCGCGGACTGGCAATTTCAAGCGCTGCGGTAAGTGAACACCTCAGACAGTCAGGTTTTCACACGATATTTTCCTTCACAATAAGCAGGTGGTAACGCTGCAAATTCCAAGTGAATTCATTCGTCAGATAATTCCAAGTGAATTAATTCGTCAGATAATTCCAAGTGAATTGATTCGTCAGATAACCGTTTAGCGAGGCGGTTAGGCTCCACGCAAAAGTTAACTCTCTACTAGGCAACGGTATACCACCCCTTTGTACGCACGTTTGTATCGATTCAAACGCGCGTATACGTGCGTTTGTATCGCGTTCAACGTGCGTTTCATTCAATACAAACGCACACTCTTTGCAAAAAAGCTTATTATAAAATCAACGATTATTTAGAAGACAAGGACGTATGGCTTTAAATAGTAGTTTAATATTAAATTTAATGAGAGGATAAATGTGTCTAGTGTTCAACACATCCAAGATATTGTTTTGTAAGTTTTATTTGTATTAGCTTTAAGTTGATTTGAGAAAAGATGGTCAGAGTGGAGTTTTTTTTTTTCGCTGCCTTTTTCTCCACTACAGACGCCCCCAAGGCAGCTTCTAACATTATACATAACTGTATGTACATTGACATTCAACAAGCAGAATGTAAATTCTTTACGTTGAAATAAATTTCTGATTCTGATTCTGATTCTGATCTGTATCTACGGCGCCAAAAGCGCGCGTTTCTGATACGCGCGTCGTCTGCGCGTATAAAATACGCAATGTGCTTAGGCTCTTAAAAAGGCTCTTTCATACAATAGAGATGTTGAACTGTATGCTTGCAATTTCAATAAAATCCGATGACCCCTAAAATATGACGGAATAATTCCGTAACAAGCCGGCCCAAAAGGTATTTTCGCAGTAAGTGTTGCCCTATAAGCCGAAATTAATGGCACGCGTTAAATTAAAACCGATAACGCTCGCCCAACACCATTCAAGTTTATTAGATTACTTATAACATAACAAAAGGAGCATTGGTGAAATAAATCGGGGCTTAGTGCCTTTTCAGCGTAGGCAGTTAGTGGAAAACTAAGATTAACAAAGCACATATTCATGCTGGGGCTCGTCTAGGGTATTAACTCTTTTGAAGCTGCGAGCACGTGGTCGTATTCATTATTATTTATGGGCCTCTGCGTTAATGTGTCTCATAAAACTTTTAATAACAATTAAAAATCGTAAGTTATTCGACGTACAAATAAAAAAAATGTTTAAAAACACTCATTTAACACTATTTTATATAAAACATAATAATAAAACATTATTTTGCCATATTAATTAGCCTACGACCTATTCTCAGACATAACAACTATACACAAAAAAAGGTGAAGCCGCTTTAAGGGAGTTCGATAACATACAGTGTGACACGAGATAGATAATAGAAATCACAAAAATATCTTGGTGCAATGTAAAATCAGGCTAACTTTCAGAAATAAGATTAGAATAGACCTAGGCATTGATGAAAATGCAACAACATACTTACGAGTATAAACCGTCCTCAGAAAGGTATTTTGCTAATCATGCACAAATTAGAGGGTGTGCCGCACAATAAAACTGCAAATAAAACTCCAGCTAAAGTGCTCACGAAATGCGAAGAATCACGATTCCGATACATACTTCGTTCAACCATGTACAATATTTTTCTCTAATTTTGACTGCTATCTCTTTCTTACGGAGCAATAGAGCGAAAGAGATGCCAAAATTCGAAACTGAAATCGGAAATTCACATTTCGTCATAGCAACCCCAAAAACACAAAAATGTGCAAGATTTCACAATCGTATTATCCCATGAAGTGATTTGAAAGCTATTGTGATAGAAAAGAAAATATATTTCACATTGTTACCTTGCTTCTAATTGACTTCTGATATCCTACAAAACAGTTTTAATTGGATTAATCCCAATTATTGGGAACGCCGTCTCTCAATTCACTCCATGGGATTATAAAATTCAACTTGATCCCTCGGGGAATTCCATTTATAGACACTTTTATCGTCCTCTCCACTAGTGCTATCCTGCTTAACATCACGACGTAAACAATGTGGCGTATCTTCACCTGGAAGAGTCATCTCCTGTCAATATGTCAACTAACTGGTCTCTCTGTCACGTCACAGGTCACTTGGACGAGGAAGAGGGTCACTACCAGTGGATCGAGGGGCTGGCGATCTTAATATCAGTTATTGTTGTCGTCATTGTGACGGCGTTCAATGACTACACGAAAGAAAGGCAATTCAGGTTGGTACAGCTCATTTTTTTACACTAGCTTTAAGAATGTCTTGGAGAAATATTTTTGATACAAGTGCACGGTTGTCACAGCCACGGTTGTGCAGGCAATCACAGATTGGTGGCCGAGAACAGGACGACGGTCAGTAGGCAGACCTGCTGCGGCCTGATGGTCGGACGATGCCGTTGAGTCGGCGGAAGGTCCGCGAATTACGGTTGCGAATGGCGAGAGACCGTGTGAGATTGCATTTGGGGGAAAAGGCCTATACCCAGCAGTGGGCAACGGTGGGCTGATGATGATGATGATGCACGGTTGCGGTCTGAAGTGTTTGTCCGTATTTAAATTAGATTCTACACACCATGTGCAGTTCAATTATACCATATAAATTTCTAGGGGCACTCTATTGCCTTTTGTAATATGTGTCACGAACGAGAAGCATCAATTGACTTAATAAAATTATAAACTAACATTGGAGTCCATTTCCGGAGATAAGTCCTCTCTCAAAAAATGAATGATCTCTATATCAGAGGCCTGATTATGCGCATGAATCAGGATTCAGGATTTTGGTTTGTATTCCAACGTTTTCGAGAGCATGTTTTTATGGAATTTTACAGTTAGACCATTGGAATCGTTGAGGATTCGCTGCGTTTAATATATTCCTTGGGTTTGACGGAACTCCGCTGGTCCACACGATTATTGTTATTGCTAATTATTTCATTCACACTGACCCCTACTCATCTCCTTTCCAGAGGCCTCCAGAACCGGATAGAAGGCGAGCACAAGTTCGCAGTGATTCGGGGGAACGAGGTCAGGGATATCCCAATCAGCGAGATCGTGGTCGGTGACATCTGCCAAGTCAAGTACGGTGACCTGCTGCCGGCCGACGGTATCTTGCTGCAGAGCAATGACCTCAAGGTGAGAATGCTCTTCCATGTCGTTCGAATTGAATTTCGTGTCAAGAATTTAAGTTCAATCCGTTTGAACTGCTTTTATAGGTAGCGTCATAAGTCATGAGCGCTTGACGAAACTGGTGGGGGTGTCTGCGCATGTGTACTGTCGCGTACAAAACTTCTAATCGCTGTAAGGCCCTAGGATTGGCGCTTAATTAGAGTGATCGTTGAAATATAACTAAACTACAAGATGTTAATAATTTTTCGCGGAGGTTACACTCGTTTTATTATTCAAATGGTTTTCTGTTACATTATTTTTAAGAAGCATGTTAATTGAATCACAATCACTTGGCTGTACGCTGACGGTACTACTGTCACAGGCCGCGATTCTTTAATTACGTTCTCTTATAAATTGGATATCCTTACTTTATATTTTGATCACAGATTCTGGCAAAAAAGCCATGACTCCAGGGATTTTATTTCCATTTGGTAATCCATTTGGTAATTGCAAGAGCCTTAAGATTACGATACGTTCTGGTCACAATAAAGCTCCAGGTCAATCCAGGGACTAACACAGGTTACTTATACTGAATATCTCGTGAGTTTGCTTGATAAACACTATAAATCTATCTGTATAATAAAATACTATAAATCTGCCGCCTTCTCAAACATCAAAATGTTATCTCAAATTGTCATTGAGGACACAATAATAAGCTAAAATACCTTTATTATCTCTACATCGCGATTATTTATCAGGCGAACTTAATTATCTTAATTCTCTAAGTAACTATCTACGAATACCGCAAGTCGTTAAAAAAAACCTTTGCAGTAGATCTTCAACATTTTTAGGCCACTATTCTGCATTATAGTACAACTTTGAATTTAGTGGCCCCAAACTGAACCTAAATGATCAATGAGTGAGTGAGTGATCCCTATGGATCATTCACTCTTACTCCATTTCGGCTTCACAAGACGTTTCGGAGTTGCACTAAAAGTTTTGGACAGACTCAAATCGGTACTGGATATATTGTTGAAGCTTGAGGGAATCGGAGCTGAATACAATAGGCATCCTGAACGAGCAAAACCGTTTATGTAACCTATCTAATGTTATCGCTAAGCAATATCAAAACGTGGCATCAACAGGTTAGGCGCCGTATCTTGATTAATAAACACCTACTTTAGTGGCCTATATCTATTACGGCGTACAGAAGACTCTACATGTTCGAAAGCCGGCTTGAGTCGATGTATTGACCAAATTTTTTCCAGTGGCTTTTGCAGACTAATGCCCGGTTTCTGAGGTTCACAGTTAATGGTTCATTAGCTATAGAATCAATAAAGTTATCAGTTCAATAAACGTCAGTTAATTGTAAATGCGTTTCTGAGTACACGCAGGACGGTCCTATAGTTATCGAACCTATACGTAGTTGTAAACTACGTAGTAAGTAGTTCACCGTTCCGCCACTAGATGGAACTATTTTAAAACCTACTCTTAACATACGCATTTCAGCTGTATTCTACTGCAGATTCAGGTTTTTCATACATAAAATAATTAAAATAATAGTTTTAAATCAACTTACAGTAAGATTTCATTTTTTTAAATAGATGAGAATTCTTTTTCACAACCTAAACCAATAATGTATCTTAACCACTGTCAAGAAAAAAAAAGTCAGATGTTAGTTTTGTGATTTGTGCGGCAATTTTATTCATCAGTTCCTACTTGTCCAAACTTTAATTGTGTGTTAATTATTATTATTAATTATTTATTCTACTCACGGTAGTGTTATTGACGTTGATATCAACACCAACAACAATTTGAAACGTCCCTGTGGCATAAAATCTTAAGGATATTATACAGACTTGTTCCAAAACCGATAATGTATATTTCCGGCATGACATGGGTTTCAGTCCAGGGTTGACCATTTCACATAAGTGCCGGACAATATCCATCACTTCCAAATCCGAATCTGATGAACTAGGTTACTCCATACTAACAAACTATTATTTAGAATGAAAATATAGTGCTAACAAGGAAAAAATAACAAGGTTCTGGTTGTTTTTCACAAGAGAAATACAATTTATATATTATAATCTAAACTGTCGAATGTCACTTGAAACGTCAAATAAAGTTATAGATTCGATAACCGACCAAATCCGGGCGGTTAAGTTGAATGAAGTTTAAACCAAGTTTATTTTTTGCATAGGTGTTCAGAAACGTAAAATGTCAAGTTATTGAATCAATAGCGTTATGGAATAGATAAACTAGGTTTAAATGGACCTCAGAAACCGGGCATAAGCCGAGAGGATTTAAATTATAACAGTTACTGATTTGCGATTCGATAATTCAACGACTCTCAGTAACATTAATCGAATGGGGGGAATACAATCTTCGGACTTGACTAAGATCCTGAAGGATATTTGCCAACATAATGGTATGAATCAGGAGGAATTTTCATTAATGCAAATTATATTATCGCTTGTCTTTTTTTTCTAAACTAATAGTATCATGACGAGTGATCGTGACAAGGACAATACAAACTTTGAAATACACCCAGAATTAGATCGTTTGTACGAATCTAGTACCTCTGTTTTGCTAGTCAAGCGCGTTAATCGCTTCGTCTATATCGTAGTCATAGTATAGGGGCTGACCAAATTTACTGAATATAAAAATAGATTCTAGGCATACCTCATTTGAGTGGTGACTTCATCCTCTAGTTTAGGTACGACTGTAGGAGTGGCTACTAGACGCTGTAAGTCATCTAGCATTTATACGCAAGGCATATACAACAGAAATTTATTCGTTGGAAGCAATGACCTCGCATGGAAGGCGCTGTGCTTAAAAAGAGCTTCTTTTCAAAAAAAGAGATTCTCAGAGAAAAAATCTTAACATTTAGGAAATTCCTCGACTCAGGACATACAATGACATTCCGGACAATCCCATTGGGACCAAATCATTAGGTGCCTCTTTATAGAACTACGTAGTTTACTGTGACAATTCAGCAATTTGTAATGAGGGCTTTTCAATGACAGCTGTCAGTTGAGTTCATTAAAAAAAACTAGATGGCGCTGCAAGAAGACCAAAATGTCATCATGTTTTTAGGCATGTGGTTTTAATCGTTATTAATCTGTGATAGTCTAAACATCTCTTTGTAGTCTGTGATCTAAACCAGACTTTGTTTCGAAACTGTAGAAACTTTAAAGTTATCGAAGTATTTTTACTTTGTTTATTACATACGTACGTGAATTGTATCTTTGCTCATGATGACTAGCCCATGCATTGTGCATTTTTGTAAAAACATAGGACAGGAACCACAGATAAGGTACAGTGATGTCATGACGTCAGCACCATCTATCGGTAATTTGCGGTACTATTTTTTTTTAATGACGCTCTGAAAAGCCCTCATTGTACATTGCAAAGTCGTTTGACCCACAGATTAATAAATTATACTCGACTACGCAATGTGCCTCTAGCTGTCGAAATGAACTACAAAATGTAGTTTTATGAAACTCGGCCCTGGTAACTGTAAGCCTAGAGTAGATCACGTTTAACATCTAGTTTAACTTGCAACGTTCATTAATGCCTGGTTCAAATAACCTACCACCAGTTAAAATTATATCTTTAGTTGCTTTCTGCTGTTTCTATAAACAAATGTAAAGTACCAAAGTTAGAGAGTATTATCGATCTTTTACCTGTGGAAAGGGCATTCAAATATGCCTAAGGAAACAGCAGTAACAGTTAAGTAAAATTTAACTGCTTACCTTCTGTTACTACACGGGGTTATCTGTAGATAGGTTATTGGGACCGGGCATAAGTCACAGTTTCTGTGTTATTTTGAGTAAAAATACTTTGCATACCGTGTTTTTACACATAGAACCACGAAATCGTCTCTAGGACCAAAGAAGAAAAAGGCCAGATAATTCTAATAAATAGCTAATTCTAACTAGAATCAGTACTGGAACTAACTTCTATTACAAGGCGTAGCGGTGGATGAACTTCTGCTTGTATCCAATTTGCGGCTATAATTTCAGCGAACGCCCTTATCAGATTTGTATTGCCTGTGTGCGTCACACGATAACGCGTTATTTATTGGTCTGTGTTTCGCACGTGCACGACTGTAATGGTGGACTCGGTTTTGGAGCTTTTGATTTGGAATGATGTGTGGCTTGAAGTGTCGATGGTTGGTCTAGATCGGGTGCTAAGTGAATATTTAGGTCAATTAGGTCAAGAGGTTTTTTGCCTGCCGCAATTTTTTTATTCGGTAATAGGTATTTGTCTGGAAAACTGGCTTTGTTCATTGTCTGCTGAGTAAAAAAGTATACCTACGACCAAGGAGAATCTTGCTACGACGAAGCTTTAAAAGTTATTTAAGATCTGTAAAGACTGGAATAAGTGGCAGGAAGATGCTAGATGCAAGCCGCTTCCAACCGGTTCTTTTTGGAAATACATGGTGGAGGCCTATATCCAGCAGTGCACTTCTTGTGGCTTAATGATGATGACGATGATGAAGAACGGATGGGTTGGCGTGAAAGAGAAGAGGCCGTGTCCAACAGTGGGATCTGTTTATGGGCTAATAGACACAGTTATCAAATCTCTCTGAGAGCCGACACCTAATTATGCGCATCATATCCAGTCGATGTTGACAGGATCGTGAAATTACAAAAATATAAATTTGTTTACTAATTTATATTTATATTCATTACATTGGACGACCGATCCGATCCGAAGAGGAGGACGACCTCTGTGGCGCAGCGGTTAGCGCATATAGCGTGTTACTAGCTTTCGCCCGCGACTCCGTCCGCGTGGACTTTAGTTCAAAATTTTGCAACCCCGTTAACTCCCTTAAGGGTTAAATTTAGAAAAACGGCGAAACACGTGTTCAATCAATTGTGTTGAAGAGTAAATAAATATTTTAAGTTTCAAGAAAATTAGACAACATTCTTTATATCTCCCATACAAATTTTGGCAACCCATTTCGCCCCCTTAGGGGTTGAATTTCGAAAAATCCGGTCTTATTTCTTGCCTACATTATACATATGTATACAGACCCTCTGTGCAAAAATATAGATTTTCCGTTTGTCCGTTATTTATTTTTACTAGTCCCTGGTCTCTGCCCCTCTGGGATACAGGCGTGAGCTTATGTATGTATGTGTATATATTTAAAACAAAATCACGTTGTTGACAGTAGGCAGTAAAAACTTTAATTGCTGTGGCGACTACTATTTTAAACGCAGTAAATTATATTGTGCGACCGACCGTGAAAATGTATCGTATGGCAACGTCAGAAAGGCAGAGTCGGATCTCGAATCGTGTCGAATCGTGCATGAATATTGAAATTCTAGAATGAAAGTAGTTATAAGCCGCGTATCCATTACGCGCTCCAAGAGGGGAACATTGGCGTGCGTTCCAGCCGCGCGAAATGGATACCATTTTGGAACGCGCGCCAATGTGTTCGTTGTAGCACGCGAACACGGAGCGGTCCGTTCCGACTGGTGTCGGTTTTTTAGCGCGCATCAATCGTGGCGCGCGCGCCATTTGAGACGGTCGTTGTATTTTTACTCGAACACGACTGGCTTCCATGATGAAGGGTCGAACACTGGAACGGTTGGCACGCGCGCCAGGCGCGCTTAGTTGATATACTTCAAATGTTTGGAACGCCTTCCGCGGAGCGCTCTCTCGGCGCGGTCATTCATGGCGCGCGCTCCAGGAGCGCGTAATGGATACACGGCTTTATACTTTTTTGTACATATTGGCGAATCTAGCGTTATTTTCAGAGGCCGTGAAAAGCAGTGGCATGCCACACAAAAACTCAAAACATGGTCAGGATATTGTTGTGGCGTACCCCAGGCAGTATTTTTTTTATAAAACCATTTTTTTTTAAATAATAAATACTGATGAACTGTGGATTATTTTTTTCTGTTTTTGTCGTCTTGTTTAGTTTTAATTTCACCCAAAAGTATAAATGTGTGGTTTGGTGTGTAAACAAAATCATTATCTATATACGAGTAGTTATCTATCTATTATATATGTACACACGGTTTACTGTAAATTCAACTAAGATATCATGTTTCATCATGTGTAAAAAATTTACGTTGGTACTAGGCGGAGAAATTGTGGCCAATATTAGTGGATAGACAGTGGTCTAAAATCTATTACATGTAGTTAGTTGTCAAGTGTAATGATAACGGACGAAATAACTTCACCTATTTACAACTTGCGTCATCGATACGATCCTCAAGCTCGATAAGAAAACACCAACGTGAATGTACAAATCCTTATCACGGAACACCAAAATCTTGCCACTCTAGTTGCCAACAAAAGTCTTTGAGAAATAGGCCACCAGAATCTGAGTTATTCTTTTCATTTGATAGTAAATTTAATGTGATAATGAAACACCTTCCGAGGATGCGGCGTTTTCTTATCTAATGGATTTCTGTAGTAATATGACAGATTAGTAAGAAACAAACACGACGGTTCTTAGAAAATAATTCCACTGCAGTAGTTTTAGTGGTGACGTACGAAATAAGGCGCCAGGACGATTTTATCTGATAAAATAAAATACGCTTTTTTCGTGACATACATTTTGTCAATTAATATGGATGATGTATCATGTTAATTATACTGTTAGGTATGTGATAAAATCTACACTCATATTTTACTGATGAGTGGGCGACACCATAAAATAATGGCTACATTATGTCCACTTTCAGCTATCCGGTTTACCACCGAAGTTGTAAACTAGAAACTATCCGTCAATATATGTTATATTTTCCTATAATATAGGTGTTTTCTTTTTAATTTATACTAATATTATGAAGGTGAAAAGTTTGTAACTTTGTCAAGTCGTCCGTCGATCTCCAAAAAGTACAAATTATCAAACTTTATCTTGTGTTTTTTTACAAATCATAATTGTTTTTTTAGTTAAAATGCCTTTTGACGACCTCTGTGGCGCAGCGGTTAGCGCATCTGGCTACCATGCGACACCGGGATGGTTCGAATCCCGGCTGGGTACAAAAAAAAACCCAGGTCTTGGATGTTTTTCATGTTCGTGATGTCGCTGTTTCTGGTTCCCACGAGACAGGGTATCCTAGTGTATGTGCCTGTGTGTAAATGTTATTGTTATTGATTAACCTCTTAAAGCGGTTTTAAGACACATACTTTATACGAATACATATAAATAATAATATTTTTTTCACACTGTCAAATAGCCTATTACGAATTCGCAAGTGCGTGGCAATTTCAAACGGCAATGAAAAGAAATCGACGCAGTCATGTAACTATCATTGCACTCCAATGTATTAGCAGCATCTAGGCCCTGTTTTGAGACACACACTTAAAAAAAGGTGATTGTGAAGCTCATTTTATATAGTCAACCTACTATTAGTAAAGGTACTTGTTCAAATAGAATAGAAAAAAACATTTATTTGCGTTTGCTTACACACAGAACAAATAAAACAGGGTAACAAATTGTGGGTGTGGCAAATGCAAAGGAGCTCTGACTCAGCATATGCTGGAGAGGCAGGCCACTCCAGCGCTGATCTTCCGTCAGTACCCGGTGGTGTGCCGACGTGCAGCACTCGGACAAACGACTTGTTAAGCACTACAGTCCGTTTTTTAATTCTATGCAAAAAAAAAAACGCGGTGTTACCGCTATAAAAGCTATAGGTTAACTCGGTAGATTTTTTTTACCGTGAATAAGACTCATGTGACCAAAATCCTTATCACATCAAAGACATTAAAATTGAATTACTCGTAAGAGCAAAGTCTAAAAAAAAACACCTGCGTAGCACATACAATTTAACTTGGAAGTAAAATGGGGTTATTTGGTTTTTACGTACTAGCAACATTCAGACATTGACAGCCTAAGAATTGTATGGAGATGTCAACGTGACAATATTTTTTTTTTGCATTGAATGAAAAAACAGACTGTAGTTAACTAGTTAAGCATACCCCTGGGGTCAGAACAGGGTCACGAGGATAAATCGACGGACTCTCCAGTAGCTTCAGAACCCAAACCTGTCCTTTGAAGATGAACTTAGAATTGAAATCAGCTCGTCTTTGCTTCCAGGTTGACGAGTCGTCGCTCACTGGTGAATCGGACCATGTCAAGAAGGGAGAATCTTTTGATCCCATGGTGCTATCCGGGACTCACGTTATGGAAGGTATGAGATTAATTAAAATAAAGGTTAAGTACGGACGCCTCACCGTAGGTCAATTACCAACTGTTAGCTGTTAACAACTCTGCCCTCTTAAGGAAGAACGCAGTAATAGCCATTACTGCGTTTTTACTTTGGATGCAAAATTGGGCTCCCTGGTGGTATATCTATAGGTGAAAAAATAATGGTGGCTGCAGGTCTACTAGATACCTGAAATTTCAGTAAGAAAATATGCAGTAATGTATGAAATCCTTCTAATCCTAAGAAATAAATAGCTATTTACTCAAAACTGCGTTTTTACGATTACTGCGTTCTTCCTTACGAGGGCAGAACTGTCAGCTGTTAACAACTGTCAGCTGTTAGACAGTTGTTAACAATCGATTAACAGACTGTTAGCGCTCCAGAAACCGCGGGTAAAACTGTTACAATAAAACGGACGGTAACAATTATTATCCAGTACTTGTTTTCTTTTAACATAATCTGAAAAAAAAATTGTTATAACTTTCGAAGCACCGGATATTATTAACTTTATTACGGATACACTTACTTGACTTTTTGTCGGAAGAGTCCGACCAGGTTTCGCTGCGATTCGCAGAGCTTAATCATGGTGAGCAGAGACGGAGCTCGCGTCGTCGGCTGCTTGTCTCTGACTAAAAACAAACTTTATTTGAGATATGATTTTGGATACCACTATTCAATAGGGTCAGCAAAGATATCCGTTATTTTCATTATTGTAAACCTCTCCAGGCTCAGGAAAGATGTTGGTAACCGCTGTGGGCGTCAACTCGCAAGCCGGCATCATATTCACGCTCTTGGGTGCGGCCGTCGAGAGTCAAGACAAGGAGATCAAGCAGATGAAGAAAGGTCAGTGCCTTGCCAAGCTCTGGGTTGCGTCGTCACTGAGTAGGGGCTGTGTTTTTATCGATAGTTTTTAAAACTACCCCCGAGAATATTCTCTTCGCTGCATTTCATGCGGATTTTTTTTTTTAGAATTTTAAAGGGAGCATATTTTTAATTTGGATTATATTCTTTACGATTAGCGCTTGGGGAATATGGTCTATATGGTATATGGTGATGTTTTAAAGGTGCCTACTGGAATCGAGGGATAGGAATTCGGGAAGTAAATCCTGGTAAGAGCCATGTGACTTTGAAATAAAGTCCGCGGTCTCTGTTATCGGAAAGTTTTCGATAACGTCTGCAGGAACCCAGTCGACGCAAGAACGAATATATTATGTTCACGTGTTTATTTTTGAAGGAAGAAACTATATATTTTACCAAACCGACTGACAAGTCTGACTCAAAGTAAAGTTATTTAGTTCTTTCTTGCGTTCCAAGAATGTGTCGTCGGATATAATTTGAAGGTATAATATTAAAGATAACGGTTGAATTGTTTCCTTTAAAAAGTTTGGATGGATTCGGAGTCGACGGTTTGGAAGATTTTTTGCTTTTTCGATTGAGACACGGAGCTAATAAATACTTTCAGATTATATCTGGCAATAAAGTGATTTTGTATTGAAAACGTAGAGTAGAAAAAGTTGATAAGTATCCCTATAGATAGCTATTTCGGAGTGCCGAAATACTAAACGCATTTTAAAACTGTTACAAGGGATGTCGTTTTAAACTTACTTCACTTGCAAATATTTAGATTGCAATATGGCATCCCGGATTGTCACTTTTAGTTCACAAAAGGACACCCCAAATAAATCCCGATAATTCAACTACCCTTATTCCATACTTTGCTCATTTGAACATAAATATCTAAAATCATGCTTACAGCCGCTTCTAATAGTTTATAGTTTTCAAACAATTTGGAAATATAAGTTTGAAAATTAGTTAAAGCTACGCTTCAAAGTTGAATAGCTTAAAAAACTAAATGAGCATAGTATGTACCTAACCTAGGTACAAAATAATTGAAACCCGGAGAAAAGGTACTAGAGAGATACATTCTTACGTAAAAAAAATATATTTATGACTTTAAGTCAAATAGTTGGCAAATGTCTTTGGGTTTTATGTTATTATGTAACTTAAAGCTTTGTTAGTTCTCCTGCCCCTGCAATGTAGTATCCCGTTTTGGTTACATAAATGCGCTGGACTGGCTTTAGCTACCGGTTTCACCCGTTTGTGTCAATTCGGGACGGATAGAATTTGTTGACATCAATTGTTTGCAATAAAACCAAGAAATTTAATGGGGAACATGCGTCTCACTTAGATTGGAGTGACAGTTATTTTATATCATGTTAGGCAAATAAAAGTTAAAGAAAAATTTAAAAATAAAACAATTTTTTTTCCGGCTTTTCGATCACACAATGTGTCTGAAATAAATTTATTATAATAATAAAAACCTTAATAGATTTAGTTTTTTCATAGAATTGGAAGCTATTTCTTATAAGGGTGCAGATGCATAAGAACATTATTTTACGAGATAATTCTAATATTGATAAACGCATTCATGCATTTCATATAATGACGTCATTCCCTCACGATACGTGAGCGAGTGACGTCATAGTTTATATTTATGGCGCATATATTTACTTTTACGTTCCGTTATACTTTAAAAAGTATTAGTCTTAGAAAAAAAATACAACGTTTACTTATATTTTAACGTGTCCTCTCTTATTGTATTTAAACATTTTTTAGTGCAAGTTCTCCATTAAAACTTCGGTTTCACAAACAATCTGGAAATATTTTTAAACAACCTAGCATATTCGCAAAGAGATGGATATTGCCTTTATTGTTGGGTTTTCACTACATTGCCCATAGCTAGTAGCCAGCTTGACGTATTTATATCGGCGCCGCCCCAACCTGACCCCTCAAAGATTAATCCGTACACCACTGCGAAGTCAAACATGGACGACATTTGTAATAAATCCTAAATAGTTAGTTTATAAGCAGACTTTTTGGACCTCTGACGTGGATAATGATAATCAAAAAGGTTTGATATGGTCTACCTTATTAACTTTATTCCGGATATACTTACTTGACTTTTTGTCGGAAGAGTCCGACCAGATTTCGCTCCGATTCGCAGAGCTTAATCATGGTGAGCAGAGACGGAGCTCGCGTCGTCGGTTGCTCGTCTCGGTTGCCCGTCTCGGTTGTTCTATCTTGATGCAGTTTTTATATGATTTTATGTGATGTAAAGTAATCAACATACAGTAATCAAAACTGTAACGTATGTCTGCTTGAGTTTAACTGCCGGTAATGGGTTAAAAATTACTCCCATAACTCTAGTGGAATATTACAAATGTCGGCCACAATTCCAAGAGATTATGTTTCCAGTATTGGCGATATAATGTAGTTCCATAATATTAATAAATGTTTTGTGAATGTCTGTCTATCCCTAAATGTTTGTTGTCCGTACCCTCCCATGTGTTTACTAATACCCTGAGAGCATGTTTTGTTATTATTTAAAAAAATTCCGAAGTAAGATTGTATACTTATTTAATGTGTATAAAATAATATCGTCAATAGAAAGGTAATCTCTAAAAAGTATCATAGTTTAAATTGAAATCCCCGAAAGCCCTTAAAAGCATTATTTTTGTACATGCAATTTTAGTTGCCTAATTGGAGCACTTGCGAGCAAGAAAAACTGTTCCCGACGTTCAAAAACATTCAAAGTATTAAAACATTATGGTTTCTTAGTTTCCTTGCGCACAAGTGTTCAAAATAAGCCCTTGTACCCTTTAGTATTAGCCGCAACCAACATTCTAGTGTTATCCATTTCAATGACATCCAACTTTTTTTTTTCCTCCACCCCGATCCCGGCTCGCTGCACGCCACCTCCACCGCCGACGAAAAAAAAACCAATACACATCGACCCTGCATCGTGTTTCTGTCGTATTGACCGCATGATGTTAAAAACCCGAACTTAAAAACTCCGTTTAAATGTGTATGCTTGTTTCTAAAAACGATGGCATATGAATAAATGGACGATGTAATGGGTTCGAACGAGAGTAGAGGCTAAAAAGCAGCGGAAAGGAGCCCAGCGAAAGAGTCTGACGGGTAAGTGTTTATTGCCTTTGCGCCGCTTAAAAAAAGGACACTTCGGGACAGAATGTTTTTTGTGAATATGTATTGATTTTTGGTTGACTACTTTTTTTTTGAATAGGTAACAGTTATTCTGTCCTCAAGTGTACGGAGCAGCTAAAGACATATTTTCTACTTCAATTCTATAATTTTCCTTTAAAATATGTCTTTAGATAAAGTCTAACGCCAACACATGCCTCTCATTGGTGCATTGAACATTTAACAAAATTAGAGTAATATACAAATAAATAAAACACTAATTTCTTAGAGCTTAATTAGTACTCCATGCGTGTTACAATACCTAAACTATCATTTAGAGTTTGGAACTAAACACATCACCCTGCATTTCCTTGTAGACTTCAACATTATTATGCGTGTGGAAATCATAGGAAACTGTAGTAAATATTGAAATGATATTAAAATAGTTTCCTTTGATAACATTTTATGAACATCAAACTTGCAAATGTTGACGCGTAACGGTATCGAATTTGTGAAAAGTTTACGTAAATAAAGTATAATACGACACTACACTTACCTGGGTAAAATTGATAGAAAGATGTTGTGAGAGAAAGAGAAGACAAGAGTTCTATGTCCGCTTCTGTCACACACAAATTCCCATTAAAAGTTCCACCCCCCACCAAGGCTCACAAAAACTGACCATAATTATGGTCTACGTTTATAAACTAACAAAAACCTCTCCGACAATCAGGCCATACACCTCAATCATTGACTAAATCTGACTTGTTTTGTATCCTGATAAAAAAAAACAAAAATGTTTATTGAGCAGAACAAAACTTAACAATATAATAAAGTAACTCTGAACCCCAAACTACATTAAATTGTATCTTGCGGCTCAGTAATTCATTCAGCGTGAACTTAAATATATCACAACATTATATTTGAACAGTAATAAAATAAAAATTATACGCTAAACTTGCACAGAGCAAACTATTATATGGCTCTATACGATATAACACCAATGTAAAGCCATAGGACAAACAAATGAACTAGAAACCGGTGCTTGGACTGTTTCCATGAAACGACTGAGCAAACTAACTCACCGCTAGCTCAACTCGCAACTAAAGAACTGTAGTAACGCAGACGTGGCCTAACGCTGGTACCTCGCCAGGTGATGAGGATGCCACACTGCCAGCGTCCGGCAACAGCCACGGCGCCAACCACACGTTGCCTGACGACAATCACGTCCCCGCCCCCTCGACCGACAAGCCCGCGGAGTCCGGCCACAAGAAGGAAAAGTCCGTGCTGCAGGCTAAGCTAACGAAACTGGCTATTCAGGTACGTGGTGGTTAGAGCTCAGGTTTCTCCCCTAGCGAGCTCCGAGACTCCGAGGCTCCGAGAAGGGGCCGAGGGGGTTTCCAGACGGCCTCAGCAGGAGCTGAGTCCTGCCACAAGAAGGAAAAGTCCGTATTGCAAGTGAAGCTTACAAAACTGGCTATTCAGGTACGTGGTTAGAGCTCAGGGTTCTCCCGTAGCAAGCTCCGAGACTCCCAGGCTCCGAAAAGGGGCCGAGGGGCTCTCTAGGAGCTCAGGCCTGCCACAAGAGGGAAAGGTCCGTGTTGCAGGCGAAGCTTACAAAATTGGCTATTCCGGTATATGGTGGCTGAGCCCCCCATTGCTAGGTTATCAAGTGCCACTTTGACAACCACGTCCTCGCCCCCGAGCGAGAAGCTTGCGGAGGCCGGCCACAAGAAGAAAAAGTCCGTATTGTAGGCGTATCTTACGTGGTGTGTGGGTTCTTGCTGATTTCTTTCCAAGCTACGGACGGGAATAAAAGACAAGATTGACACACGTCTATCCAACTAATGTCGTCACAGCGAGCATCACACTTAATCAAGGTTTCCAACAGATCGGCTACGCTGGCTCCACGATCGCCGTCCTCACCGTCATCATCCTGGTGATCCAGTTCTGCGTCCAGACCTTCGTTATAGACGGGAAGCCGTGGCGGGCGACCTACATCAACAACCTGGTGAAGCATCTTATCATCGGTGTGACCGTGCTGGTGGTGGCGGTGCCTGAGGGCTTACCGTTGGCTGTCACGCTCTCCTTGGCCTACTCTGTTAAGGTACGTCGCTTCGAATTCGTGTTTCCTTCTGAATCTTGTTTTCTAAGTTACCAAGATTTGTACAGCAACGGAAATCGCTTTCGTGATAGAAAACATGGTGGAATAGCCCGATTTCTGAGATGTTTAGCGCTTTAAACAGCGTTTAGTGGGCCCGAGAGGCGCGGGCTTATATGACGTCGAAATCACGTCTTGCCCGCTATCTTTTTTAATCTTGTGTGATAATGAGCATAAAAGAATTACAACTCACGGTAATTTTGGACGTCCTATACAGTAGTTTTTGATGGAGAAAAATTGTTTGGGAAGTTCAGAACTTTTAAAGTCAGTTTTCTGTATCAAAAACTAATAATCACATTTCATTACATTCTTAAGGAAAAATAAAAAAAAAAACTCTGTTGTGAAAGCTTTCCCGTACCATTCATAGCCACATTTTATTTAAGCCATAAAACCAGCTATACAAAGCAATGTGCGTGCAAATCAATGTATGTAATGTATTTGATAGGCGCACGCGCACCAAACCTTCTAGTTAAGTAACTACTTAACTGTAGTGCTGTCTCGTCAAACTTCTCAGAAAAGAGCGTGACAGAACATTGCTAAAGGATTTACTTAGTGAAATTCTCAATTCAGAAAACAAATTTAAATATCTGGCTTACGACGTCATGACTCTGTTTTGTGAACCGTTGTTGTTTTTTTTTCTTTTATATTATTAGACACACAAAACAGTGTAAATTACAAGTAAGAAATTACATAAAAACACTCAATTCAAACCATAACACCAATACATGTGTATACACCGGCGCCGTGACAAATTATGTAATTTGGTAATAGTTACATTATTTATAATAAAGTTAAGAAATTATACTTGGAATTACAAATTATAAAAGGAATATATTGAAATTAATTTAATTACATTGGAGGCAAGGATATTTGCCGTTGTAAGCTAAGAATAAGAATAAGAATATATTTATTGGCCAAAAGAGTACAAAATATTTCTAAATTACATATGACTGATACGTTCAATAGCACAAAAATATACAGCATCTGCTAATGAGCTAGGCTTATTGCCTGTATTACAGTAAACAGCGCCTCATCCCAAAAGGTATGGTAAGCTACTATAACTCTCCCGTTCGTCCGACAGAAAATGATGAAGGACAACAACCTGGTCCGCCATCTGGACGCCTGCGAGACGATGGGCAACGCCACCGCCATCTGTTCCGACAAGACCGGCACCCTCACCACCAACCGGATGACCGTGGTCCAATCCTATATCTGCGAGAAACTGTGCAAGGTCACGCCCAACTTCCGGGACATCCCCGCCGAGGTCGGCGAAATGGTCATCGAGGGGATCTCCGTCAACAGCGCCTTCACTTCCAGGATCATGGTGAGTTCGGTCGGGAAGTCGATGGACGAATTACAGTCTGAGTGCGTATACTGAGTTTTTTCATTCACTTTCGATAGTGAGAGCGTTTGCGTTTTGCATAGGAGTGACAAAGAGACAACTATGTGGCGCGCTTTGTCACTCCTATACAAATTGCAAACGCTCTCGCTATCGAAAGTGAAGGAAAAAACTCAGTATAAGCACTCTGTTAGCTTTTAAAATATGTGAGTGGGATCAAAAAGGGTCCTTCAGGGATTGGAAACCGTTATTTTTTTTATTTGAATTTTTTAATCTGTAGTATTTTAGCTTTGTTTTGGTCTAACCAGAATATTTTTAGGTGGCGTAGTTATTTTTTTATGTTTTTTTTTTTGAGCCGAGCCGAGTCGAAACCTGTTTAAACACGAAACTTCAGACGCGATTTTCTCGAAATCAATTATTTTCCCTTGAGGTCCCTTTTTGGTCAACCACTCACATATACCTCGGCTACTATCGGATAGAATCGGATATATTCGTGTAATAAAAATATCGGAACTAATATGATATTTAATTTCGAAATCAGAAGTAGGAAGGAGTATTACACTCGTGTGCTTTCGGCGAAAACCGAAGCCTACTCTTGAGCCCGAGGCATATTCTAAAAGCTAACACACTGTAAGTGAGTGAATGATGAAGACAATTGAGTGAATGAAGGAGTAGAGGAACGAGATGGAAATTGAGTTTCGTCTCATTTGTTGGGTCTGAATCGAATTGAAAGGTACTCGTTGCAAAGTTGGTTTGAAGCGGCGAACGAGCTAGATTCTTATGAAGGAGTCAGCTAGTATTTTTATAAAATTACTAGCTGACCCGGCAAACATTGTTTTGCCATATAAATAATCCTATGACATATTCTCAGACCTACCAAATTTGTATTTTGTTTTCTGGTGTGTACAATAAAGAGTTCTAATCTAATAAACACAAAAAAATACATAAAAATTGGTGAAGCCGTATCGGAGGAGTTCATTTCGATAATAATAATAATAATGAATGATGATAATAATGTTTAATAACGATAATCATCATGATTATAATTTAATGCTGTAACTGTTGATAATGTAAATAAAGCTAATGTAATAACATAATAAGAAGGATTTACTATTTGTGTAGGTATCCTATTACTTGCAACGCCTGTAAAAGGCAACTAAGCTCTAAGCAATTGTAAGTAACACCCAACTGTTACATTTGGTTGCAAATGAATATTCATTGATTGATTGATCAATAACAAACACTGTTACTCGAGATTTTTATATGCTTAATTAAAATGTAATCCGTACATTTTCCTGCGCACGTTTTCTATGTTAGCGGTCGCGGCATTCACATATTCGTTCCGCCCGCAGCCTTCCCAAGAACCGACGGGTCCCCCGATGCAAGTGGGCAACAAGACCGAGTGCGCGTTACTCGGCTTCGTCCTCGGCCTCGGCCAGAGCTACGAGGCCGTCCGAGAGCGCCACACCGAGGAGTCCTTCACCCGCGTTTACACCTTCAATTCTGTACGGAAGAGCATGTCCTCCGTCATCCCTTACAAGGGCGGCTACCGGCTCTACACTAAAGGCGCCTCCGAGATTGTGCTCAAGAAGTAAGTTCACAGGGAATTTTTCGGTCTCGGCTTTCGGCCTCTAGATGACAAGAAGTAAGTTTGCAGGGAAATTTTTGGTCTCGGCTTTCGGCCTCTAGATGAGTTCGGTGTTTTTCGTGCCCAAGAAGTGAGTTTGGCTTCATCAAATTGATTTTAACTAAAATTATTTGATTACGTTCTGTTTGCTGAGCGTCAATGTAGTTGAGAAAAAGGCGGCGGGAAAAAAATTCCACACTGACCATCTTTTCTCAAATCATAAATGGTCTTTAACCTAATACACCAGTTGGTACCTATACGATAAGATTCTATAATTAAGAAGAATAAGAGCATTTTATTGCAAATAAAAGTGTTACGATTTGTGTCCTGGCTACCAAACAAAAAATAATAAGTAATTGCGATCAATAACTTTAAATGCCGAAACATTAGTTAATTTACTTGCAAAAGCACAAAACAAAACCATTAATGAATTTCGGCATCTCACGGAGGAGATTTGCTATAGCGGGACTCGTCCTTCGGCCTTGCGTTATCACAACTCCTCAATCAGTTCCATTCACCGTCATAGGTCACTCTTCAGATGCGCGTATTGACCATCATGGTTTACTCCTAAGATGCGCTTACTAGCCATCACTGTTCACTCGTCAGATGCGCGTACTGACTATCATGGTTTACTTCTGAGATGCGCTTATTGGCCATCAAGGTTCACTGACTACTGACCATCATGGTTGTCTCCTTAGATGCGCGGATTGGCCATCACGGTGGACTGAGATGCGCGTACTGACTATCATTACACTCCTCAGATGCGCGTTTATCTATGGACACGAGGGCCGGCTGGAGAAGTTCACGCGAGACATGCAAGAGAGGTTGGTACGGCAGGTCATCGAGCCGATGGCCTGCGATGGCCTTCGGACCATCTCCGTGGCCTACCGCGACTTCGTGCCCGGGAAGGCCGAGATCAACCAGGTAGGTGATAAGATAAGATAAGATAAGTTTATTATTAATAACATAATCTACATAAGATTCCTTAATAATACTATTACAAAATTAGTTATCCTTAAAAGCTAAGTGTTGGTCCTCACACTAAGCAGAGCCTGTAACGTGAGGGCCAGTTAACTTGATTTCTAGTTCATCGCAATTCCAAATGTTGACACTTGAGCTTTTCTATTTTGTACCTGTGTTTGATGGGAGGCAATATAAGCCAACGATTTATAAAAAAAAAACTGAAGCCTAAGTAACTCGTACTATCCGAAACACCTCTATGAATTTGTATGAGCATATTGACTCAGCCCTAGCACCGGCCTTATGAGTTCGGATTTGAGTGTAGAAGGTGTGAATGAGTGTGAGAAGTGTATATTCGTGAGTGTAGATTGGGATGCGTACTTTATGTACTGATATGACCCAATGTAATGGAATGCCATAATGGACAATATTTCTATGGTTACGAATCAAGAAAGTTTCTTCTAGGATATGGATATGAGCGGTCACTAAATAAGAATATATTTTTTGTTTATTTTTAGGTGCTGTAGTTTTCGAGAAAATAATTTATTTATTTAATTTCGCTCAGTGATACAGATCATTACGCCATCACAGTTTAATACAAAGTCAGAAAGTATCATTCATTCGAATCTGTCAGAAGTAATTAGTCTGTTGCCCTTAAAAAATAATTACTGAAGTATGTACAGCGCCACCAAATTATATGTTCAAGTGGGCAAAATTGTAACTAACTAATTAATTGTAAATTCTGTACCCCATTTCTTGTTTTATTTATTCACTTACTAAGATTTATAGATATATGTTCACTAAAATTTAAAGACGGATTAAAACATTCTTATTTTCTTAGGAAAATTTCTTAAATGTTACTATTAAATTCTCCACTAGCGCCGTTATCAACTGAACAGATAAGATGGTGGCACTGTACTTACATAAACGAAATCACTGACAGAGCAGTGACAGTTTTTTTTTAAATGCTTCAACGTTGGATGGCGTGGATACACGACTATTATTCCGTTCCGTTTTGCTTATACGCCCTTTTAGAATGAGAAGGTTTTCAAAACCAAAATCATGAATGAAAATCTTATCTGAGGTAAAAACTAAGAACGTAGGGCTATCCAGTTTAGCTTCCTTTTCATATACAGCAAAGGAAAAAAATCCCGAATTATTGTCCATTCACCATCCTGGGTTGGACCTATACCATGTAAACATCAGTGGTCATGCCTAGACAAGGTAATTAAAGTATCTATTTGTAGCCACAAAATAAGACCTTGGGTAATGAAACACAGTAAGAATGAAAACTAACAACTGATTGACCTATACTCCATGCCACGAAACGAGCACCCAACGAAAATCGTCCATGTTCGCCCATTGGTTAATGCGTGTGACCTTCAATACTGCCCGCTCTTTGCCTCTCTGAAGCGGACCGCCTTCGCTTATTGTTTCGCTTATCTCTAGCCGCGCGCATTGACCAATAGAATGCGAGTATTTGGTTCCCTAGGAGTTTGACTCGTGGGACGGATTATAATCTACGCTTGCTCTCCTCACCAGGTGCACATAGACCAGGAACCGAATTGGGACGACGAAGATAATATTGTCAACAACCTTACCTGCCTCTGCGTCGTCGGTATTGAGGACCCCGTGCGCCCTGAGGTATGTATTTTTTTTTGTTATTTTGTACCTGTGTTTCTCCACTAATGGAGGTGGGCCGTCAGCTCTGTATATTAAAAATAATACATAATATTTTTTGACACGAAACACATAAAAGTCAAATTTTACTTCTGTGACAATTGAAGACGTGAGTGGATGAAGGTGATAATATGTCGTATTTTCGGTTTTCGGCGTTTTTTGTGTGGAAAAAATTGTAGATTTAAAAATTGAAAAATTGCAGTAAAACTTTAACTTTAATTTACTCAAAATCTAAATGTTGCACTTACCACCTTCATCCACTCACGTCTTCAATTGTTAGGACGTTACACTGGTGTAACAGACATTTTCGATGCGTGGTTCTGAGTGCTGAGAAACATCCTGCTTTACAGGGACATAGTAATACCTGTAAAACCAATCCAATTAATATGTAGGCAACTTGATAACGTGCCAATAAAATGTGTTTTTTTTTTATTTGAGTTAACTAAAAACAATATTCCGCCCTAACACATCGTTACCACTCTAGTTATAAGATTTTAGTTATAAGGCTTTTGCTGTGTCCGACAGGGTCCATAATGATAAAAATTAACATAGAGGCACATACATTGCTTCCGGCCCCGCACTAGGATACCATGTGTCGTGGGAACCAGAAACAGCGACGCCACAAACATGTAAACATCCAATACCTGGGCCTTAAAATAAAAAATAAAAAATATATATATTAATTAACTGTTATTTAAGAACCTACCAAACTTATGGCTGCGATAAAGTATTGAGTTTATGAGCCGCGTCTTCATTCTTCTACCGATACATCTCTTTCCGTCAATTATGCTCACATCAATAAGTAAGTGAAAATTGATTTGAACCAGGTGCCAGAAGCGATCAAGAAGTGTCAGAAGGCCGGCATAACAGTACGCATGGTGACGGGCGACAATGTGAACACGGCGCGCTCCATCGCCATCAAGTGCGGCATCCTGAAGCCCACTGACGATTTCCTCATCCTGGAAGGCAAGGAGTTCAACAGGCGGATCAGGGACGCCAACGGAGAAGTGAGTATTGAGACACGCGCCATTTTGAATCCCACAGCCGCCATTTTGAAAAAAATACCAGTAACTATATATCACGGACGCCATTTTGAAATAGCTGCTATGTTGGAGTCGTTTAGTGGTGTTGGTTTGTTGAAAATTCTACAGGCCTCATCTCAAAAATCACAGGCGTCGTTAGCAAATTGTGAATTTCATAAAGTATAGATAAAACCAAAGCTATGGCATTCTACTGTCGCCTTGTAAGATTTCTAAAACAATATAAAAAAAATATTGGTCTCGGTTGCCGTCGCAGAAATTCACGTAGAAACCTTTTTGTTATTAGAAAGTTAACAATGTCACACCCTCGTCCCTTCTGGTACAACAAAGCCTGGTTCCAGGTTTACTCCTTCCAGGTTTATCAAAGCCTGTTGTAACCCTTTCCCCCTTCCAGGTGCAACAGAGCTTGCTCGACAAGGTTTGGCCGAAACTCCGCGTTCTGGCTCGCTCGTCGCCGACTGACAAATACACGCTGGTTAAGGGCATGATCGAGTCTAAGGCCTTCGACACGCGCGAAGTGGTGGCCGTCACAGGCGACGGGACCAACGACGGGCCCGCGCTCAAGAAGGCCGACGTCGGATTCGCTATGGTGAGGAAACCTGAAAACGTTTTTGAGAATGTTTGGCTACCACTGGGTGCGAAGTTCAAGAAAACTTTCGCATGCTTAGTGAAACATTGACCCATTAGTAGATAGGTCATTTGAGTTACGCATTTGCTATGATGGACTTATCCTAATTGTTGACGCATAAAATTAAAACTGATTTATTATTTGATTAACTAAGATGAGATCTGAGTAAAAAAAATCCGTACGTAACTCAAATTCTAAACGTTTCATTGTTTTTTAGAACCCCCATTTCAATTACGAAAGTACAATAAAAATATCGACTTAGATTCAAAAGAAAAACTTGAAATGTGGTTTGTTAGTCTTGCAGCGTTATCACTTGGTAACTTGTATACATTGGTGATTTTTATAGTTGAATAGCACCAAGCTTTGCCGTCGAAGTATTTCTTTAGAAATATTAGTCGGAGACGCCTCCGGCTTTCCCAGTGTCAATCTTGGGGTGGTCTGTAAATTGCTCATTTTTCATTATATTGTTATCGTCGTCTGACGCTTATAATGTGTTAAACGAAATTTCACCATTCCTAAATGAAAATATCAGAATAAGACTGAGTTTATATAAGTAAATCACATTACGTCATTACCGCTTACAAAAAAAATCAAATGGTAATGATGACAATGATAATGACGTCTAAGACTAAGAAAAACAGCGTGTCCAAGTTATGATATCATGGTGCTATTACGAAAAATCAATATACCTACTCCTATCACTAACAACCCGAGCCAGCGCACTAAACCCCCGTCCCTTCCAGGGCATCGCCGGCACGGACGTGGCCAAGGAGGCGTCCGACATCATCCTCACCGATGATAACTTCTCCTCAATCGTGAAGGCGGTGATGTGGGGCCGCAACGTTTACGACTCCATCGCCAAGTTCCTGCAGTTCCAGCTCACCGTAAACGTGGTCGCCGTCATTGTGGCCTTCATTGGTGCCTGTGCGATACAGGACAGCCCGCTCAAGGTAAAACACCGGACAAGAGTAGGTATTACTCGCAGTTTTTTTCCTAACTGGCTGACCTGGCAAACGCTGTTTCGCCGTATAAATTACTAGCTGTTGCCCGCGACTACGTCCGCGTGGGCTTTAGTTGATTAAAGTGTTTGCAAATAAGATAGGGATACTTTTAGCGCATGCGAAAGAGCTTTCATACTAACTTCGCAACCCCCTCTTACCTCCTTAAGGCATGATTTTCGAAGGTCTACTTTACACGTCTTTCATGACTTAATGAAGGACCTTCAAACTGAATTACATGCGAATAACTTCAAAAATGGCATAGTTTCATACTAACTTTGCACCCCCCTTTTATCCCCTTAAGAGATGATTTTCGAAAAACTATTTTACATGTGTTTCAAGAAATTCAATGAAGGATCTTCATTCTGAATTTCATTCGAATAACTTCAAAAACGGCAAAGTTTCATACTAACTTTGAACCCCCATTTTACCCCTTTAGGGGATGAATTTTCAAAAATCCTTTCTTAGTGCTCCCCTACGTTACAAAAGGAACCCTTGTGCAAAATTTCAAGTTTCTAACCCTTATAGTTTAGGCCCTGCGTTGATATGTCAGTCAGTTAGTCAGTCCGTCAGCTTCTCCTTTCATATATATAGATTTGTAGGGGTTATAGTATTAAAAAATTGGGGGGCACCACCTATGAAAGAATAGATAACAACCTATTCTCAAACTTGCCTAATATATAATGTGAATTGTCATCAACATCGGTCATGCCGTTTCGGAAAAGTACGCGCACTGACACTGTGACACGAGAATTTATTATATATGTATAGTTTTCCACTTTTTCTTGTATTTGTAGTGTAAATGACAATATTACTTGCCAAATTTCATATACCCTATGAATTTTGATGAATGACCCTTCAGTGTAGAAATATGTATGTTTTTGTGGCCGTCTGTGACACGAGAATTTATTATATATGTATAGTTTTCCACTTTTTCTTGTATTTGTAGTGTAAATGACAATATTACTTGCCAAATTTCATATACCCTATGAATTTTGATGAATGACCCTTCAGTGTAGAAATATGTATGTTTTTGTGGCCGTATTATATTAACAGTCAAGTCAGAGGCCATAGGGCGGCTTGAAAACTTCTGACATTGACCAGCCACTAGTCTTTCAAGCCTCCACCAATCCGGACTTGGCCCCCATGGTAGAGTATGGCCTATGCCTTCCTCAGGGAAGAGACCCGTGCCCTTCGGTGAGGACATAATGGGTCGAGGTGGGGACACATAATCATAATAATGACGTCGCCCTAGCGAGCGTATGGCTGCCGGGTCTGCGCTTGGCTGTCGGCCATAGCACAATAAGGTGTAACGTATTAAGCCAGCGAGCCGCCCCCGCAGGCGGTGCAAATGCTGTGGGTGAACTTGATTATGGACACGCTGGCGTCGCTGGCGCTGGCCACTGAGATGCCGACGGCCGACCTTTTGCTGCGCAAGCCTTACGGACGCACCAAGCCCCTTATTTCCCGCACCATGACCAAAAACATCCTCGGGCAGGCTATCTACCAGCTGTTCATCATATTCTCCTTGCTTTTCGTCGGTGAGTACCCGGCTCTGCCCGGTTTGTTTATTTTTTATTTATTTACTCACTAAAAAGCGTAGAAAAAGGCAGCCGAAAAATTAACTCCACTCTGATCATGTTTTCTCAAATCACCTTAAATATAATAAATAAGTTGGTATGAATGATTCTATTTAAGAATTTCAAGACCCACGAGTTCAATCGACACTTGCAATGTCAAAGTTATCTAATATTCTCGCAAAAGTAAGAAAACACCAACGCTGCGGCCAGACACACGGACAGCACCCGTTCACGAGCATAGCGCAGGAGTCGGCCATCGCTAGTCTGAAACATATTCGAGGAAGAAGAAGAAAACTTTATTATAAAAACAATACACACGGCACAATAACAAAACATATCCAAAAATAAAACGAAAAATAGTACAAAACAAAAAATCAGAAGAAAACAGAAGGAACATAACGGTCACGTCGTGTCGCTGCTGTTATAAATGGCAGCTGACTCAGCATTATGCTGATGGACAAGTCTTCAGCGCTGATTTTCAGTCAGGAAAGGGGTTTCAGGGAGATAGGCGACCCGGCCACCACGCCACCTATTCACATGGCCCTTGGCGAACTGGCTTTTTGACGCTAAACGGGTTGATGCAGATGGAAGACGCTTTCGTTGATATATCACCTAGTGACGACCTCTGTGGCGCAGCGGTTAGCGCATCTGGCTGCCGTGCGAGAGGTCCCGGGTCGAATCTCGAATCCCGGCTGGGGACAAAAAAAAAAAGGAAACCCAGGTCTTGTATGTTTACATGTTTGTGACGTCGCTGTTTCTGGTTCGCACGACACAGGGTATCCTAGTGTGGGGCCAGAAGCAATGTATGTGCCTGTATGTAAATGTCAGGTTATGTTAGATAGACCATTCGCATGGCCTTTGGCAAACTGGCTTTTTTGACGCTAAACGCGTTGATGCAGATGGAAGGCGCTTTCGTTGATTTATCACCTACTATCGGGCTTTCCAGGCGACCGTCTCCTCAACATCCCATCGGGACGAGGGCTCCCGCTGGGCGCGGAACCCAGCCAGCACTTCACAATCATCTTCAACACCTTCGTCATGATGACCCTATTCAACGAGATCAACGCGCGCAAGATCCACGGCCAGAGGAACGTATTCCAGGGTCTCTTCACAAACCCCATCTTCTACTCCATCTGGATCGGCACGGCGGCCTCGCAGGTGAGTTTTGGCTGGACCCGCATGATAGTGTTTTGGCTCCAAGGTCCTCAGTAGAACTGAGGAAGGGGAGACTTAAAAAACATTGGCCTGAACTTCAGGGGACGATTGCTAAGTTCGCACGGTGTAATAAACCTGAAAATTTAAGTTAAGACAAGCTTGGGCTAACTAGGCGACACAACAGAAAAAAAATGTCTGTAATATCTGAAAATAAAACAACTTTTTTTTCCCATTGGTTGCAGGTTAACACTGTATAGCTCCTTAACGAACAAAGCGTGAATTCAATAGTATATTTGTATTATTTGCGTTGTACGTTTGACGTGGATCTACATTCGCGACTGTATTTGTTAGATAAAGTGAATTGCATATTCGTTGTTTCCTCCAGTCCTCACCTAGAAAATGATGATGGAAAACAATTGTTATTTTCAACAGTAGTCTTCCATTGATACTTCTTGGGTCAGGACCTAGGAGGTTAATTACGCCACGCCTCTACTACGGCGTAATTGCCTCACACAAAACCGTGTCTCCCTTGCAGGTGATAATAATCCAGTTCGGCGGTATGGCGTTTAGCACGGCGGGGCTGACCCTGGAGCAGTGGCTGTGGTGTCTGTTCTTCGGAGCCGGGACCCTGGTCTGGGGACAGCTCGTCACCACTATGCCCACACGGAAGATGCCCAAGAAACTCTCGTGAGTAAACCCTGAAGGGCTGGTGGTGTGGTCAGAAGATTGGATTGATTGGTGAAGAAAAGAAGATGGCCTCGACGTTCTTCCTCGCATTTAAACTGGAATATTAAAACCGTGCTTTAAATTGGTGGTTCCTGTGTAAATTGTGACTGCGGAACCTGTTAAAGAGAGAAAGTAAATTTATCATTCGTTCACTATTAGCTCATCATTCACTCGGTCATATTCATTCACTCAAATAATACAACATTGTATTATTTCCTCGGAGGTGGAAATTGTTTTTCAGTAGACACAAATAGGAACACAAAGAACAGCGGAATCCGTCCGGTAAAGTCGTAAGCTTTAAAGTGGGTCCCCTTTCAAATACATCGTAACCCTCAAACGCAGATGGGGTCGCGGGCAGCCCGACGCGGAGGCGATCCAGCCGGGCGGGCAGGACTACGACGGCGATCTGGATAAGAAGCCTCGAGCCGGCCAGATCCTCTGGATCAGAGGTCTCACGCGCCTACAGACGCAGGTATGTTCGGCCGGGTCGCTTGGGGGCGGGGGGGGGGGGGGGTCTGGGAGGTCGGTCCGCGCTTGTTTGGCAGGTTAAGGGTTAAGGTTTTGTTTAGACGGCTCGCTTGCTCGCGCGTTCGGGAATTTGTAGTGATGGTAAAACAATGTGTGCCTAGTCTGTGGCGCCCGGTGGAAAGTAAGACTATGGACGTTTTAGACATGGTATTTACTTTAATTCATGTTAATTGTCGATGATAAATTTTGGCTACAGAAAATATGAACAGAAGAAAAAACGGTCATAAAAATGTTTGAATGTGCGAGCGAGTTGGAGTCCAAAGCTAAAACGGTCTTAAAGTGTTATTTTAATAGTTCTCAGCATTACAGGCGTGGATTTTCTATGAACCTGTTTGGAATTAAATGTAGCATCTGGATTTACGTCACTTAACGAAAGAAGAAACGAAAGTCGAAAGAAAAGAAAAAAGTTTTTTTTAATAATTTACAGAAAAATACTTAACTTCAATATTCCAGGCAGCTTTTACGCTTGTGAAAGCAATATTACACTATACGTTTGTATAGTGTTGTTTAAAAACAATAACAATAAATTTTGACAATAAGACAACTTAATAAGTTCAAGGCTATCGGTTACGAACATTTTAACTTTTCATTGAAGACATCGTTTATAAATTGCGATTTTGATATTATGTACGCCTAATGTGAACGCTTCGCAAGAGAACGCTTTCTGGAAATAAACGATATAACGATAATTTCGAGAACAATAGACCTAAGATGAGTGGGGACCGACCTTTACGTCGCTATAGTGCTCATGTTAAGTCGACAAATGTGGTTCCGAAATAGGAATTTACACCAAAATACAGGGTGGCGGGAACATACAAAAATAGTGATACTCCGTATACACCGCGCCAAAAAAGAGTGGTTTTACCTCTTCTTTGGCATGGCGAATTGAAAATATATTAGAAATTTATTTCGACACTGCTAACGGCCTTATGACGACACAGTAATATTTTAGTATTCCGCTAAAGGTACTGCAAACAACAATTTTGCTTTGTAGTTAGCTATACGCTCAAATGTTTCTTACATTGTCTCTTAACCAGGCATGGTCAGTAACAGTTTTTCATTGGTTTTGGACTTTAATTCGAAGTGATAAGGTTCAATTGAAAGTGGGATCTATTACACCATAGCCTTGTTAAGGATGATTCTCAAATGTTCTTGCATACGGCCGTAAGTTCTTGGTCATATTTGGAATTGAACCATTAATTGAATGTGAAAGTAACTAAACTTTTTTTACTTTTCGTGATTCAATTCCAAACTGCGATATTTACGTGTTAAGTTTCTCAATAAAAAAAATCCGATTGCAATTGTATCTGCTGAAACAAACCAGACGCATTGGCAATTGAATTATCTAAAAATATATAAACTTCCAACATGTGATAATGTGTGAATAAACAAAAAAAATATACCTATTATATAGGAGTGGCAGTTATATAAGAGGGATAAGTTTTGAGTTTACAGCTCTTTGTCGAATATACGGAAAGTCGGAAGATCTTCACTACGCGGATACCTTGGGCATCCAAATGCTAAGTTTCGAATTGATAATTTCTATTTACTTTTACTATTTTTGCATACAGACGATATACCACCATTTTCAATATACTATGCATCCTACTTAATAGTTAAAACTATCTATAGTGATATAGAGATAACTTTTGTATTACACATTTTACGATTTATCAATCTGGTACGATGAAGCCGTTTTCACTGTGGATTGATAAATGTTATTTTTATACAGCGAAGAACACAAATAATTTCTTAATTGTTACAAAAAAAACTAACTTTTATAGAAAAACGTTTTATATATTTTTTTAAATATTATTATTTTATTTATTTGTTTCTTCTGATCCTTTGTTTATTTAATATAATAATTTTTCATTTCCTATACTTCAGTTCCTTTTCTGGTGTTTATTTTGATACCTACACAGAGAAACACTTTACAGAGTACTAAAAGTAGTTACCTACGCTATATTATTTCGGCCCATCATTACTAGTAATGTTTTTCTCTTGTTCGGTCACTAATTTTGTTAAAAAGTTAACAAATCATATTGGCAATCTGAAAACGGCATACGTAATCCAAAATTGGCAACCGAACATGCCTAACTAGCTTCAAGTATTAGATACACTGTTTTTTCTAAAACTTTTCCATTGGTTGTAACTCGTGTCTGGTTTCATGACTGTACTCACACTCACTTCCCTCCGAACTGTCACTCTATTACTACTCAACTGTACAATATACTTCAGTAACAACGACTTTGGATATACATACTATATTAATATTCCAATTTCTCTATATATATATAACTATATAAAGTGTCATGAAACCAGCCGCTAAAACCCGACTAGTGTATGTTAGACCGCGAGTAACGGCATGCATGCAAGACCATATATATCTGCTTCCTCCGAACTGTCCCCTTGATCCTCACCTTACGGAATAAATACCGACAATCGTACCCCACTCTGTACCCCAACCTTTTACCCCGTCGCATGCTCTTAGGCTGTAACGTTTTACTTATCCCTCGAAAGTTATTTTACAAACAGTGACTATGACTTCATCCCAATAGAATGAAATAGCACAGTGTTCTTCAACCTGTGGGTCGCGACCCCCTGGGGGGTCGCGAAGCTTCTGTAGGGGGGTCGCCAGAGGTCGAGAGAACTACTTCAGTAAAAAAAACAATAAATATTAAAAAGATTTATTAAGTAAGAGAATTTCAACAAAAGACCCGATGCTAATACAAACAAATTAACATAAAATAAAATCCTAAGACTCATGTTAATGGGAAGGTTGTGCCTGTTTTTGATTGATCAATTTCTCCCATCGTGGATCTGTATTTGCTTCACATAGAATTAAATCGTTTTCCAAATTTAAGCGATTTGTTCTTGTTTCCCAAATATAATCTCTGCTAGGTATATCTAAAGCCGCTGGTAAAATCAAATTATCGGCTATAGTGTGAGGTTTTCCTGCTTTGGCCACACGAAAAGCTATTCGGTAACTAGCAAGCAACGCTTTCTCATTTAGGTTGGACATTTGTAATATACCAGTTTTTTGATGTTGAAGAGCTTGTAATTTTCTCTCAAAAAATTCCACGGGCTTATTTTTTTCATTTGGATGTTTTGTGTTGAGGTGACGTGTTAACTTTGATGGCTTCATGCTTTCTATTGATAAAGTTTCAAAGCAAATAACGCACTATGGTTTATTCTTAATCACAGTGAATCCGAATTTCAAATAATTGTCGTTATAAAGACGTTTTTTCTTTGTTTTACTTCCACTACTCTCACCAGAAGTTGATGGATCTGTTAATCTTTTCAGGAATTTATCCATTTTTAATTATTTCAAATCACTTCAAATGCGTAATTATTACTAAAAGGTAAAAACAATGTCTTACGGTCGTCAAACAATTGAACCGTCGACGTGAATCTCGGAGTTACATATGATTACATACATAATAAAAAAGCGAAGGGTCGGGGGGTCGCGAAATATTTTTTCATACCAGGGGGGTCGCATCATGAAAAAGGTTGAAAAACACTGAAATAGCATTTACGGAACTATTTCTCTCATCAAGTTCCTCTCACTCAGTACATGAACCACATCGCGGTATGAATATGACTATTATATATTCTTCCCTCTCTGTTTGTTTTGTTTACGTCTGTCAAGTCATACTGACTGTTTGTTTTGGTTTTTATTTTTTATACTGTTTTAGTTTTTGTATGTTTTTCGTTTTTATTTTTAAGAATAGATTGTGTTTTCTTTCTGCTTGTGGAACGCCAACCCGATACATCCTCGCTACTGATCCAAGCTACCCAGCTCTGTTTGCGATTGAACGATAGACATGCATTATGTCAAACGGAAAGGTCCAAGACAGGGGCCTGACGTCACTAATTACAATACAATAATAGCAGTAACCAGTTTTTATACATACATTACTTTTTGATTTACCAATTCCATTTTGTTGTGTTACTGCAACAGAGTTTCTTTGAGTGTGGAGTGGATTTTCCTTATCATTATTGTATTATTTTCACCGAAAAAGCATGCGAAAGCGTTCGCAACTAACGTTGATACAGAGAGAGAATAAATTAATCTCGGTCGAGCCGCTGTTACTATCCTAATGTGTTGTTGTCAGTGTTTGTGTGCGTGTTCCTTACAATTATTAATTTTATGTTGTTTTGGTTTTGTTTTTTTGTTGATGTTGTTGTCCCGTTGTTTTCAATTAGGGTGTGACAGATTGGGTACGTGTCTGGGTACTTGTAAGGAGGTTGTAGTGTTGAAGTTTTGTTGTAGATCGCCTAAAGAAAGCCTAAAGCTGTGTTCAGTTGCTATTTTGTTAGGCTTGGTGTAGCCTGTCTGTATTTAACCCTGTATATAAATTAGTCCAGTCGGCGGTTATTCTTGAAACTCCACGAATCACCCGGTGAGTACATTATGAAAGAATAACATTGGACAGAGAGTTGGTTTACTTGTTCTAACAAAACGATTAACAAAATTGCAGTGAGGTTGTGAGGCTTTCCTAACTTTGATGTGGGTTTCCAAGGTCACAGCAGTGAAAATTGCAAAAAATGACTTAAGCGTAGGTTGACCATAAAGTCTGGAAAACGGAAGTGAAGTGTAACTAAATATTGTACGAACTTTTCAGGCCATCTTCTATTCTTATATAAGCACAATTATTGTAACTGAGACCAAGGTTAATTCTCCTTGCTGAGACTGTGTCTTTTATGTAGTACTAAAAGTTTGGGTATTAGCAAAATCGCACTCTTTAATTTCTACTCTTTCTGGTCAAACTATACAAAAAAAAATATTTAAATTAATTAAAGCAAAATTTACACATCTGTGGCCTAGTGAAACCTTTACTAAATATGTATTTCCGAAATAGTTTCTTCTCTGGCTCCCCGAGTTTTTTTCTATGATTATATTTTTGTTAACTATATCTAAACCGTATAATAGCATGGTAGTTGTGTAGTATAAGAACCTTTATGTGACGTCACACGTGTTTAAAACATATATAAATAAATTTAAACGTCTAATTCAATGTGTACACGTTTTAAAAGCGAGCCATTACCATAGCTGTCTTTATGTGGGATTTAAATGATGAATAAATAAAGCGTTTTTGGCTAAATAATATCGTTCGTTGCAAGGCCATGTCGTAATGGCGGATGTGACTGGTTCCGGACAGACCCGTAGATTCCCGAGCCCCGAATGGTCCCCTCCTTGCATTCTCTAGGCTTGAACACGGTGGTTCCTCACGTATCGACTGTAGTGTGGTCTAGAGTTCGATTCTCGCTTAGGTTCTTTCACCGTAGCTCAACCTAACCTCAGATTCTTTTTTTCAGTTTTTGTTTTACATTAATTTTTCATTTCCTTTCTCTCTCATTAGTTTCGTTGCACTCTCGAGTTACTTCAGAGTCATATTCGTATCACGTCTCCTTTTTGTGTTGTTTTTTTTTTTCAAGTATAGAGTCGACTTGTGATGACGTCATCCGTAATCTACACGTCACGAACATTGGACACAGAACACCGACATTTCTGTTATTACAACTTAATTTTATGTCTGACCCCCGAATTGTTTTTATGTTATACTTTACGAGGTTCGTCGACGGGTCAGCCTTCCTCTGAGGGCTGTTGTTTTGTTTGATTTTCTTGTTTGTTTTTTTGGTTTTTTTTTGCCAGCCGTGTGACGGGGCTCTGTGAGGCCCTGACTCATAAGGCCTTCTCTTAACTCAAATGGTAGAGTAAACGGTAGATTTTTATGCAAAGCGTATACTTTTAAAGTATTTTAATACGTCAATATAGTAGTGCTTCTGGCTGAAAAGTTGAGTAAATGTACAGTTGAATTTTAATTGTAAGCATGATAATCTCAGTACAATTTATCAGAATACTTTATACAGTTCACTTAAAAATTTAATTAAATTTAATAGAAGATGAGCTTGTAAGAAAAAAAATATTGTGAATAAAAATATGAATGTCGAAAGTGATCGACGCATTCGTTGTAGTAAATTTAAAAGTAGCATACGCAGTTCCTTTTTTTGTGCTTGGCCCAATCAAAGCCAATGAAATTGCCATGTAACCTGACATTTTTTAAAAACTGCTGACAGAATGTGCACAAAAAAATATTTTCTCTTCAATTCTGTTCAGAACATAAAAACACCTTGGCCTTTGCCTAACTCTCCAGAGTTCAGGCGTGACTTTATGTATGTGTATGTTCAAACAAAAAAATTCTATCATAAAAAAATTCAACATAATAATATTCTTACATCATAAATGTCTAGCATCCAAGAAAAAACATAAACAAAACCTAAATACGAGCGCACCCACCATAAAAACCTACCGTTTACCTCCAAAAGCGAGGCTTAACTAGGCTCGTACCAACTAGGACGGCGTATCCGATTGGGGCGGCGACGGGCGCGTGGAGCGGTGTTGTTGGTCACACGCCGCCCGGCCGGTCCTCGAGACTGAGGTGTAGTGGAGGGCGCGGCCGCTGGCTGTGCGGCTCCACCGACGGACGCTCACGGTACCGGTAGCCGGTCACACGCTAGCGCCATCCCGCGCGTGTAGGCGTGCCTTCCCGCGCGTGTAGGCGCGCCGTCCCACGCGTGTAGGGGCGCCGCGCGTGTTAGGATCGGATGTATTTGTACGCGTTTGATTGGTCTGGATTTCGGTCCGTGCAAACGGCGTTTTCCGTGAGATCCTTGTGTAACTGTAAATTTTATAGATGAATATTAATTAGTATATCTCGTTTCGTTCAGCGTTGGTTTACGTGTATACAAGCCGTTAAGAATAGTTAAAGTACTGAAAGTGATGTTTATTATCGCCATTTGTTTGCTAGCACGGCGTTATTAATTTATTTCAGTAATTCCAGAAATATTTCAACTTTGGATTTGATAGTATTTCAAAGAAATTGTGTTTACATATTGAACAAAGTTTAATGAAATGATGTATAGTTTCTTGTAATTCTGCTAACTTATTGAACAACATAAAAAGTAACATAGTTATTTATAAAAAATTGCTCCTCTAAAACACTCTTGATGTGAAGTTGAAATAGATTTTAAAACAAGATCTCACTAAAACACGATTCTTAAAATATGATCTCTATACATTAAACAAATTAAGAGTGTTACTTAAAGAGCTTCTCAAGGATGTATTAGTTCTTTTCAAATAAATAAGACAAAGCTTTTGCAGATTTAGCTAATATTTTATGAACATCACATTAATAATAGTATCAAAATGTGTTGCCATTTGCTAAAAAAGTTGTTGTTAAAAAGTGTTTACGTTGTTGGTAACAAAATGCGTATTTTTAGAGCGACAACACTTTTCGGCACCTTTATTGACATAGTGCGATTCATACAATACTTGCCGAATCTGTAATAATTTTGTTGCAATGCTAAGAAAAGTAAGAAATAAATTACGTACAAATATATCTCATCCTAACACGCGCACAAGCCAGATGGTGCGGCCGTGTGAACGTAGCTAATGACTATAGAGACTCCCCACCCCGCCGTTTGAATATATGTTTTTTTATATATTATATTGTATTTTGTCAGTCATGTTTAGTCGTTTCCTGTGTCTTGCGCGAGACAGATTGTTGCCAGAGGTTTTTGTTCACGTTAAATGTTGAAACATTCCGAGCGACAACAGCAACGGATTTGTATATTATGTAAACTAGTCTGTGTCTTACACGTGACTGAACTAATTAACAGACTATAGAGTTTGAATATAAATAAAAAAGAAGTAGCCGTTTGAACCTATGGCAACAGGATGTTGTCATGAACATGTTTTATTCTTTATCTTCTGGAACGTCTGCGACACCATCAGGCACGCGAGAGACACTGTCTCCCAGCAACTGTCTCCAGTGCTCGGTCCAGTCCCTCGATGTTCACACCCTCGCCAGTAGCTCCATGGCTTTGTGATGTCTCATATTAGTTCCATAGGAATTCTTTCAAGGCCTAAACCCCGTCACCGATCACCGGTTTGGTTTTCTCTAGCGCTAGCACATATTCTCTTGTTTTACCATTTGTGTTTTTTTTTATCATTTCCGCTGCGAGCGCATGTCGTTGGAGCACTGTGGTCTCTGTCTCTCATTGTTCATTCGTGTTAGCTAGTAGGTACACTCAATAGTTTTCAATAGCCTTAGAGGTCGCCCGTGGACGGCAGCACTAGCACTGTCTTCGTCGGTTTCCTTGCCTAGTTTGCATGCAACACTTCTTAGGGGCGGGCGAACACGGGTCGCGCGACACCCCGACCCGTCTAAGCGTCGGAACGTGCGGTTCTCTGAATACGGTCGGGTCGGTAAAGCGTTGAGAAACATCCACACCACACTCGGTAGGGGTCGGGTCGGCAGCGAGGGCGGGCGAGGCGAGGCGGTGCGCGAGTGGACAGTTGTGTTGGTTGCAGCTGCGCGTGGTCCGTGCGTTCAAGTCGACGCTGGAGGACCTCGAAGAGCGTCTGTCTGCGCACTCGGCCGCGGGGCTGCGCTCGCGCCTGCGCGCCGCGCCGGCCGACATCGCCTACATCGACGCCGACGACGTGCCGCCCGCACAACGCACTGAAACCACTATATTCTGAACGCCCCGACGCACCCCCCGTGCCACAAACACTGAATTCTGAACGCACCCTTTGCTCCCCCCCCCCCCCCCGCGAACGGCGTCACAATATGTTACCCTCCCCTGTTTTTGTACTTAACACGTTCAGTTGGTTTTGTGTTTGTTCGATTGCGTTTGTCATGCGGCGGTTCAGTTTTATCTATTTTATTTTTCGTACTCGAGATTTATTACGATACTTTTGTATATTTCACGCTATGTCCCATCACGATTTCGACTTCGATTTTTAACTTTCCAAGGCTTATTTAAGCGTAAATGGAATAATTATTGAAAAATAATAAGATTTTATGCTTTAAATACTTTTTATCGAATCTTTCCTTCTTGAATAAGGGAGTCTTAATTTTAATACAATTAAGATTGTTTTTTTATTATTGCAATTAAGTGTTGAAAGTTTTAGTGCTAGGTAGAGTATAGCAATAACGATACATAAGTTATTGATGGTTAGGGTGGCCCAACGTTAGGCTCTGCCGCCAACTTGTGCCTGTACATTTTCAATACATAATTTTTTACTCTGTTGATGTTGATGATTCATTAGAGACATATATTATAATGCGACCAGCTAGAGTAGCCCCGGTCTCGTGACCCCTTGTAGAGACAACACTGCAAATTTTAGATGCGACCCGTGTTTTTGTACATATAACTAGAGGTGTCGAAAAGTCTTCTTTAATATGTATATCGGAGCAGTGATATTTTGTACCTACAACTCTTTAAAATGCGAAGTAAAAAATCGCCTTTTAAAAAATGCTACGTATTATTATAACCTTTTAAAAACTTCTATTTAGTATATTTAGACTTTGAAAATTTTACTAAAAAGATTTAAACATTTTTCATACTCTCACTAGCTTTTTGTGTAAGTAGTTTGTTATTGAGGATTTAATATATTTAAAGCGATCTTGATGATATCTATCTACTATTTAAAAAATTTAACGGCATGTGTGTTTGTTTCATAGTAAATTTTGGGACCATTAATGACTACCCCGAATGAAAATATGTGCTGGGAATATTGTTTCTAGATTATATATACGAATATCATAATTATAAAAAGATATAACTTTGAACAAACCATTATATTTAGACACTTATCGGTTATAAAAGATATAAAAAAAATCGTAAAATGAATAACGTTGCCTAAAGTTTAGTATGAATAAGACACCTCACGCTTAACCTAACCTTAAAACTACGAGAGCTCTAAATCTTATGTATCTTAAAGGAAAACTTGGTTTTTGCGAATATTATTACTAAGGAGTATACAAATAAAATTTTCAAGCAAATTCCATAGTTTTTTCTTTCGCCAATTCTTTGGTGGGGGCCGCCAGTGTTTAGTAAAGTCAATCTATTTCAGATGTTGACGGTAAGTTAGGTCTGGCTCGCGTAGGGACACACTTATTGTAAGTATACTTAGAGGCTACATTGCCGCAACCACGCAACGCATACCTACACAATGTAAACCAAACGTTAGAGCATGGAGTATGACTGCATGAGCTGCCCAGGGCGGCTTGAAGTCGACAAGTTCGATTCATTGTCTAGTGCACCTCTGAGCATTCAAAATGGGGGATGAACGACCAATATAACAATGACTACACTGTCACAGAAAAACTAATATTCTAAATGAATCAGCCCTCCTATTACGTAACTTTTCACAGTATTGGGTTGTCCAATTTCGCGATTCCGAAGTGTCAAAATATATTTGACAGTTTAGAGTAGGTTAAATCGGACGATTCCATACAGTGCGGAAGTTACGCAGTGGCGCCCTCCCAAATTAATGCTTGAAGGTATTGTAGTCTAGATAGAACCGTCAGCAAAACGAATGGTACGACCACCTCGTTTCAAGGTGAGATTTATGTGGACAAAGGAGCCATTTTGTTGAAAACCATTTGGACAAAATGGCGACTTCAATAGAGTGTAAGAAGAATATGTATTGTTTCTGGTACAAAATGTTGTTTCTTTTTGTTATTTTGCTTCGCATTAATGTGTCTGTGCTTATGTTTACAGTGTTATGCATGTTAAACAAGATGTTTGTGAGTATGCACAATTTTATTTTTTTAGGTTTTTTTTTAGTATGTTCTGTATGTTTATTGAGGTTTTGATAATATCGTGGATATATTTGAAATGTAATTTATGCATACAGTAAATTTTATTATTAAGTAGATGTTTATATTATCGGAACCTCAACTTTACAAGGGTTTTATATCCGTATTTTAACTTTAATTTTTATACCAATTGTGGTACGTAAATTTGCGTTACTGCCAATATTAAACTAATCGTAAAAAACTTACAAATGTCTAACACGTAGTTGTTTTTAAGTAATTAAAGCCTCCACTAGTATTACACCAAAAATACATATCGTGAAAATCATGTTTTTAAAACATACTTAGGTATATATTTTTATTCAATTTAATTTCTTAACATTGTATTTTTGGTTCTGTATGTACTTATGAATAAGTTGAGTTCGTAGTTTTATATTTATTTCGAGTTTCATTAATTATTAAAGATTAATACGTTCTATTAGTATTGTTATTATAAATAAAATACCTACTTAACTGGCACTTAAAACTAAAAAAACTCATTTTAATAAAAACATTACAACTTTACCTCCACGGCTATTTCATTTGAAAGGTTACCTAAGTTCAACCAACCTGAGAAAACTCATTTCCGATGCGCTGTAGCTCACATACCAGAGTATGTAGGTATTTGTTCGATATATTTTTTTCCCTTCCTGCCCTGCATAGTAGTAGCTTTCCGACACTTTATTTTTCTTCCCTTTTCTCCATAAGTAATCGCTACTGGATGCCCTCGATTACCCTTTTACCCAGCTAGTGTGAATGCCCCTTACCCCCTATTAGTGAGGCCTTATTTTTTTTGAAACACTACTTCCACTGCGAAACTGCCTTTGGTAACAAATTTACTTGCCTCACAGTTGTGCCAGGTCGCAAAAGAAACTTCTTGTGATAGTTTAGCACAGATAGAATGCCCAACATATAAATTGACCAGAAGAATGTCGGTGTATTGACGTATTTAGAGTCGCATTTGTGGGTGGGATACGTTGGATGTGATTAAAGGCGGAAACACATTATTGAACGCGACGCGACCTAACGCAACGTGACGCGAGTCGAGTCAAATCAAATTTACAATTCGGTAGTTGACACGACCAACAATAAATTATTTGATATGTTCGATAAAAAGAAAAATATTTCGGAAAATGTATCTCTTTTAGTCAATTACTAGTTATCACAATTTTTAAATAGATGAAACATAAAAAGAGTGCTCTGAAATATGAGGTCATAATTCGGTATTTTCATACAAAATTCCGTTTTAAAAGTAACTTATTTGACATTTTGTCAACTATACCCAGTTGTCTATGTTCAAGATCATTTTAGGCATCGCGTGTTTGTAATGTGCACGATGCACATCGGGTGTCGATACGTGGTGACGCGTCGCGTTTCAATAGTCTGTTTCCGCCCTAAGAATTCTTAAAATTCTAGTCAAATCTACATATTTTTTTTATTAAGTGTCCATAGTACACTCATCCCGACTACGCGGATTCTCGGTCAAATTATGTACGTGGTTTATCTCCATGCAGTTCAGTTTTTATCCTGGCGACTTGAAACTCCTTTGATGGCATCTTGCCGATGTGAACGTTGTTATCAAAAGCAGTTTACTGGTGTAAAGGCTGTTCCTACATTAGAGTAGCGGCAAGCGCACGCCAGGGCGAGCTCTGAAGCGTAGGGTGTTTCGTTTTACAGCAAAAGGCGGACATTATGGCCGGCCGCCGAATATATGTGAATAATTATTTGGCGGAGCACCGGAGAATCAGCGTGCAATCAGGCGGGAGCTCTCTTCCCGCCCTCAGCCCTGTGTCGCATCAGAGCGATGACAATTAAAACAAAAACATAACAGTAGGTCCGCGGAAGTGAAATACAGCGCGAAAACTCGGGCCCGGACTGAGGCCGCGGACGAAAACGAAAGACGAAAGATGCCGACGAAAATATACCCCAATCTCATAAAATGAGACAAAAAAAGATGTTTCAAAGAAATGTAAATCTCATAGTTTTTTAATTTCTCTTGAAATTATTAAAAGTAACAAAGTATAATAATAAGTAAATACACAAAATAAACTACGATTAATACTAGAAGTGATGTGTTACTATGGTGCACCATTATAGTTTATAGTTTTGATGTTAGATTCACGGTAATAATCTTTTTTACAACAAAATATACACGTAAAAAGTTTTTACAAAACATTTTTCTTTTACCAAAAATATAACCATATACTGTAACCATGGCTTTCTGTAAATATTCTCCGTAAAGTTTTATTGGTTCGTTGTTAAAAAACAAAATAATTGTTATTTGTTGTAACAAAATACACGTAAAATAATATTATGAGTATATATCCATGTGCCATTTTTTGATAAAAAAAAAAGATACCACAATTCGTGCTATTCAAGTGCTTTTCTAAAACATTATAAGAGGGATGATATTTAAATTTGCTTGGTTTTTATATTTATTTTTACATTTTACTTTGAGAACGAATGCCAACGTAGATATTCTTTGCGTATTGAAAAATTGGAACGGGAATGTCTTTTATATAAATGTTTCCTAGATTTGTTTTTGTCTAGTCTTTTAATATTATATATAGCTTGTTGTGTATACAAATTATAATGTTAACTATAGCTGATGTGATGTTTAATGTACGTGTTTTTAAAATGAACACTACAGTCTACACTTTCACCCATATATTCTTATATACTATTTTATTTTGGTATATTACTATTGTCTCTAAACATAAATATTAGACATTTCTAGAACAGCTAAAATTAGTAAGTTTAGAAAGCATTTTCGAGGGTTTGAACACAGGAGTGGCTTAGGTTTTGAGAGTTAACATCTAGAATCTAGATGCATGTTACCTAGGGTACCTACGTCAGCATTTGAAATAAAGCAACTGAGTTTCACTTCTGCACAATGTTTAACAAATATTTCTGCATTTTGTTTATGACGAATTTACTGCTGTCAGTGCGTTTTTCATAATCAAAATGTTCTCTTCAATTTCTTATCTCACACACCTACACTATCCACTTTTTACTCTGGTCTTCCAAATATTTCTTCTTAGTATTCCTCATTTCCTTTTCTCATTTTTCCAAGGTATCGCCATATTAAGCAAATTTAACTATCAGTCGAAGGGTATTTTTCTGTGGGGATATAGTGAAAATACATATAAGTTAAGTAACATAGATTATATTTAAATGTTATTGAACTATTACAAAACGTGTACTGAACATAAATTTCGTAAAAATTATGCACTTTGTGTAGTGAAATTTAAATCGCCTGCTACATTTGTGTTAAGATAATAGAGTAAATATAATATATGCCATTAAATAATAAACACGAGTCACATGTCTTGGTGTACACCAAAAAAATTAGATATTAAAATTATAAACTAAAATTTCAAAAATTTAATTATGCTTATAGTGGAACCTCACACGGCGACTAGTGAAATTTAAGACCACTTTAAAATTATTAAAAAATAATAATAGAGAAGCATGAACTCTTGCTATTGTATCTACTACTTCGACTACTGGTTCTGTCTATTAATTCGTTATTTCTCACGCTTCTTGTCTCTTATTAAACTCTAGTAATAAAGTATCTATACTCCAAAGTAATTTTCATTTCACCCAACGTTGTGGAGCGCTGCATATACTAAGGTAACTCAAAATTAAATGGGACTTGATGTCGATGTATCATTGTTGGTCCAAATGTTGGTTGTAGGCCTCAGCTGGGGCCTGTATTTATGTCGTACGGTCTAGATTTGGTGTTAGATTAAGCTTAGCGCTTACACTGTCTAGATTATAACATCTTAGAGTAGAGGTTGTACAGCTTTCACCATTTCAATGAGTAGGTGTATTTGAAATATACCTTACGTAACGCTGGTAGTGCTTCGCCCTACGATTTTGTACATAACACGCTTATAAATATTCAGATGTGTAGAATAAAAATAAACCGCTATTTTAACAGAAACACTAGCATGTACGTATAGAGCCGCTTTGAATTTTACGCTGTATTTACTCTAGAAATTCGTAGCGAAGGAATGTCTTTTAGATACACATTTTTCTGTAGTGACAAAAAAAAATGTTCTATTAAGGAGGTGCGTTTTGTGTTATCAGATTTTATTTTGCCAATCACAGTTTAAGTTATTCTGCTTCTTTATGATACTTACATGATATACATAATTTATATTTAATATACAGAGTATCTGGTATGTGAGCAACACGGTATATAAAGAAACACGTCTGTTGTGGGCTTCGTTAGTCAAGAAGGGCATTTTCAACACTACCAAATTAGTTTTCAGCAGTGTGGACATGCCCTTCGAAAGCATGACACAATGACAAAATCACACATAAAGTATGTATTGTGCATACTGCATACACACAAGCACAAAAACACGAGAAATATGTTGTGACCAAATCAACTTTTTTTTTAATATAACTACTTATATTACAATTGCTTCACCACGCCGTTTTAAAATGTAAAAACTTTTTTTTTATTTTATTACCTAATCCTTCTGAGCCCTGGTGTGTAAATTATTTGAATTTAGGGATGATTGCACACCCCATGAATGTGCTTCTTAAATATTAGGAGGTACCCTGCGTTATTGTAAACTACTTCTCTCTTTCTCTTTATCTATATTTTATGTATAATAAACCTATTTATTGTGGAGTCTCCAGTACAGGCACCCACTGTACGGAATCAGAACTTTGATTCGGTACTTTTATTTTTTCAGAGTACCCACATTGTTTGTTTGATATAGTTTCACTGCAAGGACCAATACGATTCTGAAAGTTACAATTTACATTTAAAAAATATTGTATTTTGGAGAATCGTTAGAATCGTTAGAATTAGTAGCCCTAGGTTTATTCACGTGCCAGCGATTCGCGGGCAGCACGACTTCAATCTAAAATAATCCTTAAAATTTATGAAGTTAGAGACTACAATCAAAGTGGAAAAAAGTCCGTTCCTGTGTCCTGCTCATAGGCCGCCCGTCGGCCGCACGTGGCCGGGCGTTTTTTGCGCTGGTATAGTGGTCTCTAGCCCTATAATTTAAAGTTTATTTTTGTTTGTAACGTAGCGCCCACCCGCGTGCTGTAACGTTCCGTAGAATCGTGTTGGTCCAGAACCACAGCAAATGTAATATTTATGTACTAGCGCCCCAGCCCCGGCGCTACCGCCACCTCCCCTTCTTCTTCCGTGCGTGTTTCTCTATCTTCATGTTCTCGTTTTTATTTTCTTTTCCATGACAACTCCCATTGCACTCGGAAGGTCATAGGTGGCGAGTTGCAGGAACGCCTGATTCCGGTGCCCTACAGCAAGACTTCTACTGACCAAGCTGTAAGAGAACCAAGCTATTGTGGGCAGACACGAATCGTCTCGCCACACACACACTTTTTTATTTTTTTGTTTTGTTTTTGTTCGTTTTTTGTTACGTTTCGTCCGTTTTCATCGACCTCTTATTCATACTTACTTATTATTAATACTGTTATCTTTATCTATACTGACTTTTCTTCGTCTGTTGCTCCGTTAATATGTTTTTGTTTTGCCGCTGACCATTTATTTAATAGTAGCAGATTCACAGTTCTGTGTTACTAACGAGTTAAATGGTCAGCTGAAGCATGTTTGTGTCATCATATGCATGGATCCTTTGCATGCGCCTTTATCATCGTATTTTAAACGTGCCCTCATTAAAATTTTATATGTTTTTCTGCAATAATCATGTAAATTGTGAAATCAGATTTTGTTGTTGTAAATAAAAGCCTGACCCATCCAAAATATTTGTTGTAAATACTTGTAAATAAATAGATATGACTATTCCAAGTCTGTGATAAATGAAATAATTATGGACATAAAATTATTCGATTAAAAAACACTTAATTTACCCAATTTAATTTACCAATAAAGGATTCAGAATGGACAACTAGCTTTAATATTTATTTATGCGTCATTCAGCCATTGCCTTTTAGATAAATTTTATGTTGCTTCATACATTTTGCACTTAATTTAAAAAAAAACTATCTTTGGAAATCTAGTAGTTTTTAAATCCAGGGATTTCATCAAAATACAAACGCTTTGAATGACATTTAGAAAAGCGTATGAATATATAGTTAATTATAGTTGACTATTAATAGGCTACTAATAGTATTTTATTTTCAGTATCTACACCTAAATTAGGCTGACCATTATAAAAAATTGGCAAGAAAAAAAGAACAAAAAGTGCTTGTATGAATGCTTAAAATTCTGAAGCTGTCTTGAAAATCAGGATCAGTGTAATGTCGCTTTCATCATGCGCTAGATGTACTTTCATAGGACATAGCAGGACATAGCTTTCTTATAGAGTTGTCCAAATGCAGTCACAGACTTGACAGGTATGCATGTGTACACACCTACACACTGAATAATGTACGACCCAATTGGCACTGAAGACACGACGGTATTCAGAGGTACATCGACGCAAGGATAACGTCATTGCATGGTGGCGCTTCGCGAGAATAAGAACATCTGTGACTGGAATTTCGAATGACATTTTCAACCAGCTTTCTCGCCTTTTTATATGGATCGGTGTGCTTCTCTTTGGTGTTCATGTAAAGACATTTTTTCCATCACTTCGGGCTCCGTTTGGCTCGTCACGCACGGTTTTAGCGACTTAGTCTGATTTCATGGCACTGAAATAATACTTACAACTTATTTGGTGACGAGTCAGACGGAGTTGTGTACCTTGTTGTTGCAATTGTTGTATACTTGAGATGCTCTGATTTACCTAGGTTCAGAAAATAGTAATTTTGTAATACAAAACAACTGTATAATCCTCCCCTACAAAAGTACCTATTTCCATATGTAATTATATAGAAAAAAAAGTATTTTAAGATACTAGAAAATATATACAGGGTGTAACAAAATACCTATATCCGAAGATCAGAATGTGGGGGTCCTACTTGTCGATACGAACAACTTTATGCCGTTGCCGTTTTGAAAATTCGTCTATAGCAAAACTTGTTCGTATAAACGAGCAAAACCCCCATTTTTTGAGGTAGGTATCTATTTCGTTACACCCAGCACGTCAAATCTTGTCTCCCAACACCACGAGTAAGTACAAACAGTGCGGGGACCCAATCACGCGCACCACATCCTGAAGGGTTCCCAACGTAGCTCAAAAAACTCCATGCTAATGAGCCGTTTTCAGAAGCACTAAAAAAAAAAATATTACGGCTGTCAAAGTAATGCAATTTTGGACCTCAGCCCAATAGCCATGTGTGATACATCATAAAATAGGTCTCAGCAAGCTGAACAAAAGTTACTATGACGCCAACAGCCAAATGTTTGTCGTTTCGGAGTTATATTTTATTGAAAATTTTAGTTTTTTTTTCAATACAATATAACTCCGAAAGGACAAACATTTGGCTATTGGCGTCATAGTAACTTTTGTTCAGCTTGCTGAGACCTATTTTATGATGTATCACACATGGCTATTGGGCTGAGGTCCAAAATTGCATTCTTTTGACAGCCGTAATATTTTTTTATAATAATTTTTTTTTAGTTCTTCTGAAAACGGCTCATTTCTGCCGCAAACGTCAGGATCTGATGCGCGTAATACACGGGTCTACCGGTGTTGCCAGTAAATCAGAGCATCTCAAGCGGCGTCCCCGCCCGCAGCGTACTAATCCGCCCTCGTGTGTGGACAGATCCGCGTGGTGAACGCATTCCGGCAGGGGCTGGACTCCCGCGGCTCGCTCGCCGACGCTGCGCTCGCAGAGGCGCTGCGCAAGCAGACTGCGCTGGCCAAGCGCTTCTCGCACTCCTCTAGCGTAGAGTACGCGGAGCCCCGGGACCACCTCGCCCCTCACGACATCGACGTCGAGAGGCTCTCCAGCCACTCCCACACGGAGACCGCCGTCTAACGCACCCCCCCGCGGCCGACACCCTGAATGCCATGTGTCAAACACAAACAAAACCCTATTGATTTGTCTGATTGAACTTTTAAAAGGGATAAGCGAAACTCGCCAATGTGTATTCTCGGGGCATAAGTTGAGGAATATTGTTAACTAGTGTGTTTAATTATTCGATTGTTTTTTGAAAAAAAAAATTGTATTTTTATTATTATTATACGCGCGCGTTACGCCCGCGTGCGGCGCCAGCGTCTGTTGAACAAAATGAAATTAATGATGAAAAAAAATATTGTCTAATTATTAATTTTTAGTGTATAAGCGCAATGGTGTGAGCGAATGAGGAGTGTGTTTTTTGAAATACCGAACGACAAAAAAAAAAAACGTTTGAAACATACATAAGTACCATCGTGTCATCTTTAACACGGAATGAAATGTTTTGTATTGCTTTTGTCAAAGACATGTAGCGAGGGGCGGCGGAGGGGGAGGGGGGCGGATCGCGGGGGACGGGGGCCTCCTCCTTTTGTATAGACTCGTTTTGTTCGCGCACCCCCGGCCCCCGGCCCCCGGCCTCCGCCTTTCGCCTCCGACTAAATATTACATTGAGAGTATTAGTTAAGGTGTTTGTTATAAATTTCAATAACGTTTCATTTTTCTTTATTTTGTTTTTACGACCTTTCCCCTTAAATCTAAGTATACATTTAAGTCATATCTCGGCGCGTAGACATCGGCTGACCAGTTTCTATACAAGAAACGTTGTTCTTGTGTATAAACCGACATGTAGTCCAACTAAACATCTTCGAAATGTTTAAAAAAAATAGGAAAATAAACTATAAAAAATTGTATAGCTGAAGGTATTTATTTGTAATGCTAGTCTCTTATGAAACAAAAATACTAATTATTCAATTATTATAATGTACTTATTGATTATTGATAAATACTTCAAGTTTATTAAACAAAATATAGTCTACGGTGTAACGAATTGATTTTGGAAATTTTCTCTATGAGCAATACTTGTATTGCGGGTCCCGCCACGCGGCGCGGCACTCCGGCGCTGCGTGGGGAGAGCCGCACGTCTCTAGGCGACGTAGGTTCGCAGCAGTGGCATTTTCAACTTATAAAGTAAGACATGTACTTAATCGAGTTAAGAGAGCGTCGGCCCGCCGACCCCAACCCTCTGTTAGCACTTACGATCTAGCGAATCGGCAATGTTCAATTTTGTATAGGACGTTTCATTGTAGCGGTAAACAGACGATTGTTATAGAGCGCGCCCGCTAAACTAACTATAAACAAACAAAAACTATTAAACAATCTTGTAAGTAATTAAGTATTAGCTTCGAATCAATAAAGCCTTTTTAAAAATTAGTTAAATATTATTATTATAAAGAAAAAATTGAAAAGTTCACATGTTTAAATAAATTAGTTGTGAAATCCATTGCATAGGGCCACGATATCGATTGTGTATTGTATGATAACTATGTTTTGTTGATATTCGTTGACGTACCACTTTCCCGATGAAAGACATAAATTAGGACTCTTGTAGCGGCGTGGCGCGGCTCGGGCTCCGCCCCCGGGCTGTGCCCCGGGCCCCCGGGCCCCGGGGCCCCCGCGCCCGCTGCCTGCGACGTAACAGCAAATTGTTTTCGACACGACCGTCTGCCACTAACCATTTTAGGTGATAAGTCCCATTGTTGTATTTTTCGTCTCACAATAAATGAAAATCTATTTTATTGTTTTTAAAAACACTGTCGTTTCATTTTGTTTTTGCCTTTTCTCAGAATGTATACCACCCTTTAGGTAGGTGCACATTTCAAATGCAAACTGACGAATTTACAATCAGAGTGATCTATCGCAGTGGTTCCAGAATAGGCTAAGTATTTGACAGATATCTGAAGACCATTTAATATGTGTTGTTGGTGTTCATCAGAAAGTACCTAACATGTTAGGTAGTTACCTACACATCGAGTATTTGTCAGTACGTAATGTTACGTTGTTACTTCTTACCGGAGATAGGGTTGCGCACCAAAACGGTAAACCAAAAAGGGTTCCGTAGCCTAAAGAATAGGTTATTTGACAGTGTGAAAAAAACAGTATTATTTATACAAGTTCCTATAAATTGTCTTAAAACCGCTTTGAGGCATTTTAACTAACAAAAACAAGATAATATTTGTTAATTATGCATCTGCAGCCATGGAATCGAAAACGGCCTGGATTAACCGATTCTACGATGACGTCACATGTCAGAAAAAATGGCGTCTGTCATTAATTCTTACGTTCATTAGTTGATTGACTGGCAAGTGACGTCATAATTCCTGTGCGACGCCATTGCCCAAGATAGCGTTTTGGCGGCTTATTTCAAAAGTAAATTTTCGTTTGCCTTTTTTAGAAGAAATAAGTAACTAGGTATACGAAAGAATTTAAAATGACCACTTTCTGAGAACTCCATGAATAGCAACAAAAAATATGAGATGGTTTTAAGAAATCGGTCAAATAGTCTATTCTGTAATTAATTCTACACTAGCGCCCCATTGGCGGATGCGGCGGTGAAGTGAATTAGTGCATGTAAGATATTGACCCTGAAGGAAGCACCTCCGAGATCCACGATCGAGCTTGACGTAAACATAAACCCTTTTGCGGACAGTCTTTCCTTAAAAAAACAAGTCTGAAGAAGTGTAGGTACCTAAAATGAAATCGACCTCAGCCAACACTTTAGATTGAAAAATTAGGGTCCAAGATAACCACTACAGCATCTGCTCCGTCTCGTCGGTGTGTCACTAAGTACTGTCTTATTCTATTTACTCTAGAGCCTAAGTAATGCAATCTTAAGTAGGTTAGCCCTGGGGAATTTTAAGTAGTGACCGTAGGAACTGGTTCGAACTACCCCTCCCGGGGTCCATCTGTGAGTTGTCAACTTGTTTCTGTCAGCTTGATTTCAACTGGCTTACCTCGAGACTGCGACCCCATTATCCGAACTAAAACAAATCTACTTTAGCAAGAGTCCGTGGAATTTTTCCTTGCGCGATTCAGGGCTTTCAGCCCATTTTGGACGATGTTTTGTTGGAGCAAGGGGTGATTTTTGCGTGGCGATGTAGATGGAAATGAAGCGACAACCTACCTACCCGCCGTTTACTGTCAACAAATACCTAAGTAAACAAAGTAGGTACCTCATGTCTAGCGAGATATGAATAGGACAAAAACGCATCGTGTGTCTATCGGCAAGTCGCTTGCCCTTGCTTAGGTGCCTAACTACTTGGAGATTCCGAATAATTTAGCTTTAAACTGATCTCTTCCCATTTTGGGGACTCAATACTTCAAACTTTCCGATATTTTATTAGGTATTTTTTTTGTAGGTTTGCCTTTATGTTAGCTACATACTTGTATTTCACACTTTTCGACTGATTTTGTGTTTTCCGTTGACTGTGGTATATTTATATTCGCCGTTCCGCGTTTGGGAGTTTAGTAAGTTCTAATTTTTTTATAATTTTCACACTAATCAATCACTCGGGTGGGATACCCTGTGCTATGGTCTATGGCTATGGTAACAAGGCAAGGACAAACTTGGAAAAACACCCAGACGGAGAAAGTGACCAATTAGTGAAATTGACGAATTAGGGAAAATGACGAGTGACCCCCTAATCCGGCCATTTGTGTTAATGTACGGCGGCCCCCAGAGGGAATCAAACCCACGACCTCTCTCTTGGTAGGTAAGCGACGTAACGGCTAGACCAACGAGGCAGTCGATAATAATATTATTATAAACGACGTTTTGTTTTCTGATTGCTGATTAGGTACAATAGTCCCATAATATGTAGGTATTATTCACCTATTTATTATTTAACTAGTTACCTACCTGTTTTGCTTCGTAAGAACTTACTGAAATAATTTCAGTAATTTGTATATCTACCTCTATTGAACAAGAATTCAGAAAACATTATGACGGTCAAAACGCATTCTTATATTAGACCTCGACGCATCTTAAAGTGGTTACCCACACAAATCCCGACACACTGCGTGATGTTAAACGACTTAACAATAGTCTCGATAATATCCTACAACGAGAACTTTTGCGCTGATACTGCCGGCGTACATTTCTTATTTTTCTTGGTGTCTCGGTTTTTCGGGACGCAGGGGTCCGTCGCGCCCCTGAATAAGATTTGATCTGTGTTTATGTCGAGCTCTTGGTTCTGGCTTGGGGACCGCGGAAGGCTCAACGACGGGTACACTGGAACAGGATATCAAAACTTTGAGAGGCAGTTTATATACTTAGTCTGTGGTAAAGAAAAACACGTAGGTACAGGTAGCGTTTTAGAGGAAACGTGTTTTTTTAGTATTATAAAAAGTATTACTCTTGACTTGGCTTAACGACTGCCATCTATGGACGGCAGCCGGCACAGCCGGCACCAACTGCTTGCGAAGCACGGAACCGGTCGGAAAAATGCCACTAGCGTTAGTCATAGACGATCACCCATCCATGGACTGACATTAAGCCCTTACTCTCTAAAAAATACAACTGAAACTATTTGCAGTTTTGCACTCACCGATGACAAAAACGAACAATATGAAATGCAGTATGACTGCATGGCTCTACGAATGACTCAAGAGGAAATGAGAAATCACAGAGATGTCACCGAGAAATCGGTTGCGTAGATATTAAATCGATTAACACGCAAGACGAGAAATTTTCCAATCACAAAACAAAACCGCAATGTTTATTACGCAGCTAGTTTGTAGGCAGGTACAGTCGACAGCACATGAACCTTTACCTAAGGAGCCTATAATACCTACGCATTTATACACGTCCAACTAGAAGGCACAAGCTTTCTCTCCAGAGAGAAATGGGCGATTGATCCCATTAGTTAAATCTAGCCCTGTCCCCCGGGGTGACAGCAGGGAATTGTCTTCCCGGTTGTCACCCGGGTGACAATTCGTGCCATCTGTTCCCTTTGGAAGCTGACTAGGACAACAGGGAAGTCCGTTTCTCAGTGGTCACCGGGGGCGGGGGTGACAAGTGTAATTGACACACGTAATTACATTTCAGCCTTTTTTTCACGAATTGTCACACCCGGGTGGCAACCGGGAAGACAATTCCCCTGTTACCCCGGGGGACAGGGCTAGAGTGACTAATTGACGACCTCTGTAGCGCAGCGGTTAGCGCATCTGGCTATCATGCGAGAGGTCCCGTGTTCCCGGCTGGGTTTACATGTTTGTGACGTCGCTGATTCTAGTTCCCACGACACGGTATCCTAGTGTGGTGCCAAGCAATGTATGTGCCTGTATGTAAATGTTATGTTATGTTAATGGGAACAATCGGAAACGGCCGCACTGTTGGGCGTACGCCTGTTGTCTTCCACGCCAACCCATCCGGTCCAGTTTCAGTGCTAGTCTCGCCCAATGTTTCCCAGTCACTTTCATAATGTCGTCGGCCCATCGGGCTGGTGGTCTGCCCACCTTACTTTTTGTAGCTATGTGTCAAAAGTAATTTTTGACAGTAAAATGTAATTTTATTTTAATTCCATGTGGACGACAAAATATGGGCGAAGTTAGTCTCATAAAATGAAAGGAAAGAAATTGGAGAAGTAATTTTCTTATATTATCAAAATAATGTCCTTAGTTTAAAACCAGCTTAGATAAACCTCATTTCAAACTTAATATAAAACACTGGAATTACAAGAAGAGGTAAGTTAATTTCACAGAACAGCTTGGTTTACTACTAATCCTTGATTTGAGATATTTTCATTGTGAACCCTCAGATGCTTGGACAATATCGATAAGGCCCTTTCCAAGTACAGAGTAACAAATGAAGGCAAAACTAATGTTTTTGAGAATCAATTGGACGTAGTTTAGCAAAAAGGTTCCAACCCACAACACAGTCATTTTATAGTTAAATATGCCAAAATGATCACTGTGCTCTATATTTTAAGAATCAAAGATTTTCATCGCGATCCGACGATTATGTGCAAAGTTATGGCACATGGTAGTCCAACCCGCATGTATGGAGAACGTGAATCAGCTTAAAACTAAAAACTCAAATATCTCAAAACTCACTTTGTGTGGGTTGAAACCTTTTTGCTAAACTACATCCATTTATAGGCGTGGAATTTTACGCGTAATTAGGTACAGCGCCACCAAGTTATCTGTTTGTTCAGGTGGGCAAAATTGTACCTAACTAATTAATTGTAAATCCAGTTCCCCGTTTTTTGTTTTATTTATTCACTTACTAAGATTTGTAGATATATTTTAATTACAATCAAAAGACGGGTTAAAATATTCTCATTTTTCTAGGTAAGTTTCTTAAATGTTGCTACTAAATTCTCCACTAGCGCCGCTATCAACTGTACAGATAAGATGGTGGCACTGTATTTGCATTTCACATCGAAACTCCTACCTATATTTGAACTAAACCTTTCGTAAGCACTTTACATTATTAACTCTATTCCGGATACAATTGTTTGACTTTTTGTCGGAAGAGTCCGACCAGGTTTCGCTCTGATTCGCAGAGCTAATAATGGTGAGCAGACGCGGATCTCGCGACGTCGGTTGCTCGTCTCTAACAGTAAGTGTATCCGGAGTAAAATTAATAATGAGACTCCTAATGAGCGTTTTTCCTTATGTCAAATTTAGTTCTAAAAGGATCCCTAGGTGGCGCTGCCGTATCGTAATAATAAACGTCAAAGCAAAAAATAATACTACGGTTCTGTGGAATTTGTGAGGGTTGGTTACCTAGAAGAAAAAATACTGTTGTCGTTTGGTGATAAGTGCGTTTTTGGATACTTTGGAGTCTTTGCTATGGATTGTGGGTTTGAATTTTTATTTTTATTACGAGTAACCCCGTCCGAATAGCAACCCTCGTTCTCTTGTTTAGTGATCTGTGGACTGACTTTGACATTGATTGCTAAGAATAACAAATTCATATGAAGAAACGAATAACGCCATCTAGTGTATCTCGAGGAACTAAGAAAAAAAAAAGAAAGGAAAAACGCCCATTTCAACTTCGCAAAAAAAATAAATCCTGAAAGCGTTTTCGTGTAAAATCGGTACCACAGGCTATATACACGTCGTTTACAGAGTGTTTTTAATAAATTATTATAAAACAGTTCTAATCGCGATTATTTATAGGTAACGTTAGGAAAAGAAGATAGTTTAATTTTACCAAGGTATAAGACCCTTTACACACTGCGACTTTTAGCATCGATGTAGTTGCGATGCAGTCGCAAATGGTCCACTTTTACACACTTGCGCTACTGCTGGTGTAGCTATGTAGTCGACTGCATCGATGCTACAAGTCGCAGTGTGTACAGGGCCTAATCACGATTAGATCCATTTAATAGATAATTATGTGCAACCATCGCGAATCATTAAAAAATACTACAACATCGTTATAGCATAACATGCGGTAAATTACGCTATAATAACGGTAACGTCTACAAATTTCAATACAAAAAAAACATCAGCTGCTACTTTCGTCACTTTACCATGACGATATCGCTTTCATTTTCCATCATTCCATCATTTGTATGTTATTTTGAAGCTAGTTCACCAAAGGCCCGTGATGAAGATCAGTGCTACGGGTAAAACCACAGCGTATACCGTGCTCGAGGCCATTTTACCGCTGCATAGACATACCCTGCTTCTCTCATTGTTTTGAAATGATTTTTTTTAATGTTTAATTGTTTCGTTTGTTTTAAATCACATGCAATATGTATGTCTTTGAGGTGTTAAATAAATGTTTTTGTTATGTCTTCTTCTTCTTCTTAGTAATGTAATTTTTTTCTGGATGAGGGCACTGTTTGCCGAATTTTTTTTCGGAGATAAATAAATGATTTTTAATTAAGTAACCTCTTCATTCGCAGCCCCCCAGTACATCACATGACATTAACTGACAGGGGTGTTATGGCGGTGCAAAAAAAATGAATGACCAGCTCAGACAAATGGGCTCATTATGTAATTTTCGCAACGGATATTCATACGTCTTAAAAAGTCATGTATGGCCACTACTGTATAGCACTATTTTTTTTAAGACCCTATGTTAGAGCGACTGAGAACTCCGTACGACGGTGGGTTTATTATTGACGTGACTTTTTAGGACGTATGAATATCCGTTGCGAAAATTACATAATGAGCCCACTGGTCGCCTAAATATTAAACAATTATCTAACCAATATACGGATTTGATTGAACGAAAATTTTGTGTTTCTTTTTGTTTTTTCTAGCGTGCAATAAAGAATATTCTATCTATCTAGAATAACCACTTTACTAAACAATAACAACTTAATCAAAATTCAGACACGCAAATCCTTACATTCAGAGTACGAAAATGTAACGCATTTTTAAGCATTTTTTGGTCTGTTGCCTTTTGAGATAACTCTGTCTCTGTTAGGCATTTGACGTTACCCTATGCCTGGAGATAAATCTGTCTGCTGCGAGTTTAAAGGCCAAGATTAATTTATTCGTCTTCGCAAAATAATACAAGGTGTTTCTTAATAATTATTCTTGTTCTTATCAAAGAGTATGACGGCCGTCGGTAGCGCTGCGATCCACTCCTGCGGATCACATGGGCAGGTGCGGGAGGGGGAGGATCCCCGGCGGGGGCTCAGGGGGGAGCAGGCCGGGTATCGACGACGGGTCTGCAAAGATACGACGGTTGAGTTGAAGCGTTGAAGGCAGTGATAAAAACCACCGAATTTGGGCGTAGGGAGGGATAGTTTACTCATAGAGAAGTTAGGTTTGATATATTTGGGCCGTTATATGCAGCTTCGGTATTTAAATACCTAAGACTTTAGGGTTTGCTTACGATGAAGCGAGTGATGGTGCTGACGGTCTTCCACGCAAAAAAAAACCAACCCTGTTAGTCTTAAGGTGGTTTCCCTGAAAAGATACTCACCAAACTTGAGCAGGTGATGATGCAGCGATTACAGTTCACGTATTTTCAACAACAGAATTGAAGCGAACGCACTTTTCGAATTTGTGTCTCTCAAAATTGAGCACTAGATGGTGCTGACGGACGCCACCAGCCAACCGTATGAGTCTGAAGCCGGTTTACCCTGAAAGGAGACTCACCAACCTCCTGCATGACGATGCAGCGATGGCAGTTTCACAGCGGCACGTAAGTCTCTCAAAACTGAGCACTAGATGGCGCTGACGGAAACTACACACCAGAGCACAAGATGGCGCTGACGGCCACCGCACGCCAACAACCCCGTGAGTCGGAAGGCGGTTTTCCTGAGAAGAGTCTCACCGAACTTGTGCAAGTGGTGATGCAGTGCGGGCAGCACGAGCCGGTCCAGGCCGGGAGGCGGGGTACTTTTCGAATGTGTTTCTCACAATTGAACACTAGATGGCGCTCTGCGCATATGAACACCGACAGAACTGAGCAAAACTCTCAAAACTGAGCACTAGATGGCGTTGACGGAAATTACAAACCCGATCACTAGATGGCGCTGACACAAACTACACACCTGAGCACTAGATGGCGCTGACGGACATCGCAAGCCAGCGCTGTGTGTCTGAAGGCGGTTTCCCCCCGACTCACCGAACTTGTGCAGGTGGTGATGCAGCGCGGGCAGCACGAGCCGGTCCAGGCCGGGGGGCGGGGGGCGCGGCAGCAGCAGCGGCGGCGGCGCGGGCGGCGGCGGCGGCGAGCCGGGCGGCGGCGGCGGCGGCGGCAGCGCGTCCCACAGCGGCACGTGGTCCGCGTGCGCCGCGGGGCACGGCCACGCGCAGCCCACGCGCCGCCGCTTGCGCTGCGGGGGGCGGGGGGCGAGTGAGTGACCTAGTACTCTTTCAGTTTTTTGCAGTTACTTTTAACATAACATAGCATTTACATACAGGCACATACATTGCTTCTGGCCCCACACTAGGATACCCTGTGTCGTGGGAACCAGAAACAGCGACGTTACAAACATGTAAAACATCCAAGACCTGGAGTTTTTTTTTTTCTCCAGCCGGGGATCGAACCCGGGACCTCTCGCATGGTAAGCAGATGCGCTAACCACTACACCACAGAGGTCGTCAATCTTTAGTCTCCTTAATCAAAATTTCTATTGAAATGGCTACTGCAACTTTTTCTTGCCAATGTACTTAACTTATTCAGTTACATAAAAATATAAAAATCTTTATAGTAAACCAGTTACGTAGAAGGATAAAAAAATCTTTACAGGAAACCAGTTACGGAAAAAGATAAGAAAATCTTTATATTCAAATTTTTCAAAATTCAAATTCAAAAATTTATTTCAACGTAAAGAATTTACATTCTGCTTGTTGAATGTCAATGTACATACAGTTATGTATAATGTTAGCCGCTGCCTTGGGGCCGTCTGTAGTGGAGAAAAAGGCAGCGAAAAAAAACTCCACTCTGACCATCTTTTCTCAAATCACCTTAAAGCTAATACAAATCAAACCTACAAAATAATATCTTGGATGTGTTGAACACTAGACACATTTATCCTCTGATTAAATTTAATATTAAAATACTATTTAATGCCATACGTCCTTGTCTTCTAAATAATCGTCGATTTTATAATAAGCTTTTTTGCAAAGAGTATAGGAAACCAGTTACGTACCAGGATAAAAAATTCCTGTTCGGAAACTGGTTTCCAAACTCCGGTTTCCTAAACGGCCGAAGGGGTTTAGTCGAATTTAGTGCCCTGCCTTACTAGGACGCCATGGCGCGCGCTCGCACTGCTGAACTCCCTGCTCAGTGGGCTCATTATGTAATTTTCGCAACGGATATTCATACGTCTTAAAAAGTCACGTCAACACAAAAACCGACGTCGTGCGGAGTACTGTCTCGCTCTAACATAGGGTGTTAAAAGAAGATAGTGCTATACAGTAGTGGTATACATGACTTTTTAAGACGTATGAATATCCGTTGCGAAAATTACATAATGAGCCCACTGGTACTCGAATGTTTAGTCGAATTTAGTGCCCTGCCTCACTAGGACGCCATGGCGCGAGCTAGCACTGCTGATCACCGCTCAGGGCGGTACCGCAGTGTGATATGTTTACCACAAGGGATTGGGAAAATGATTGATGAATGCAAGGGAATGCTTGAAGAGGGATGATTATGTTTGTTTTCTTTGTTCTTTAGTATTTGAGTTAATTATGCTATGTTGTATTTAACTAACTTTGTAGCGATTTGGCATTAGCTGTAAGTTACAAATGTAAATAAATAAATAAATGGCGACGTCGCCAGCGACCGTATCCAAGCAGTTAATATTGAAATGTATGGTGCCTAACTCACTTGGCGACGGTCTGGCAACGCCATTCAATACAAACTGCTTGGATACGTAGCTGGCGACGTCGCCATGGCGTCCTAGTGAGGCAGGGCACTTACGCTTCCTTGTCAAGAGGTCTAAAGTCTGATTTTTTACTCCGTTGAATTCTGACATTTCATAAGTGTTGCTACTGAAAAAGTTCTCCACCGAAAAAAGGACAAATTTGACCCATGAGGGCAACAAAAAATAAAATGCTACGTATTTTTTATGTTTTACCTACAAAAAGGTTAATCTAAATATTTGCTTACTCAAGTGACCTAATACAAAAATAACAAATAATATTTTAATATCACGAACAATATATCGAATTAACTTTAATTACTTTATTTTATTCTTTAGCGGGCATCACTGCCTACTAATTCAAGGTTTCGTAAACCTTTTTAGAAAAGTGAAGTATGCCGCTGTTAGTTCTCTTAATAATTCATGTCAGCGATGATGATGATGATGAAGATAGTTATATTAGTATTAATGATGATTAGATATTTTAATAAAAATATGTTTTCTTTACTTGTACTTTTTTACTGTTTGCGTGATGAAAAGGGACACAATTGTCACTCGCCTTAAATTCTATTTTAATTTGAAGCTCTAAATTTTATAAAATGGATACATTCACTAACAAATTAAAAGTGTGGACTCAGATGTTCACACTCGTATTGAAATTGAAAAATGTGCCCGGCCAAAAAAGGTTTCTAATCTCTGACATGTCAAAAAATGATAACTGTCAGATGTCTACGGAATTAAAAATCAGACTTTAAGTAGCAAAACGTCCAATGTAATGCGCGAAACGTCTAATTATTTGACACTATCAACAATAAATTATTTGATATGCTCGAGTAAAACAAAAATTACAAAATGTTTCGGAAAATGTATATCTTTTAGTCAATTACTAGTTATTACAATTTTTAAATAGATGTAACATAAAAAGAGTGCTCTGAAATGTGACGTCATAAGCCAGTATATCTGGATGTTTGTGATGTCACTGTTTCTGGTCCCCAACTTCCCACGACACATGGCATCCTAGTTTGGGCCCAGAAGCAATGTATGTGCCTGTATGTAAATATTTACATTTAAATAAACGAAAATAAAGTTTTCGAAACCTAACAGATATTTTATTATTAAAGTAACTTTATATTTCGCTTTTTTCGTGATCTCGTAAACCATGAACAATATGTTTATGGTTTCTATTTTTATATTTATGTTTTTTATATTATGTCTCCTATCGTATAAATGCAATGTCACTCCAATCTAAGAGAAACGCAAGTTTGAAATGGAAATGCATAGTTACCAAGAGCTTGCCGATAATGCAGTTTATCGACAAGCTAATGTCCTGTGAATAATTAAATAATAACAATAAAAATCTTAAAAAAGGTAAGGTATACCTTCTTGACGGGCGGTTCCTCGGTATCGGAGTCCTGTCCGGGCTTGTACCCGTCCGCGAAGCTCACGCGCTTGACCGGTCGCTGCAGAGCGTCCTTACTGTACAGACATGCACATATTTGAGTGGTTGACCAAAAAGGGACCTCAAGGGAAAATAATTGATTTCGAGAAAATCGCGTTTGAAGTTTCGTGTTTCTATAGGTTTCGACTCGTGCTCGGCTCACAAAAAAAAATCATAAAAAATAACTACGGCATCTAAAAATATTCTGGTTAGACCAAAACAAAGCTAAAATACCACAGATTAGAAAAATCAAATAAAAAAAAACTGTTCCCAATCCCTCCAGGTCCCTTTTTGGTCAACCACTCACATATTATTATGTTATGTTACAATATTCTTGATTATATTTCTATTTTACTTTGACATTGTGGACGAAACTCTTAATGTGAATTTTGCTGTACCTATGACTATATTCTGATATAATGTTTTCGATGGAATTTATTAGGTGAACTGTAATTATTAGAAATAAACTAAATATTCTTATTAAAAAAATACATTACAAAAATAATCAAACTTAACCCGAAGCTTCGTCAAAAATTAAATAAAATGTGATTTTAGACGTGAAACATAAACAACTACATTAAAAATATACACCAAATCAATAAAAAACCCGACCTATTGACAAGTGTGAAACCAATCCAATTCAAGCTGTATAAATTATATCGTAGTGCAAAAAATTGCCCAAATAAAAAATTATTAATTATAAATTATCAAAAAATTAATTATAAATTAATTTGTTGGCAGGAATAGAATATTTCTCTGTAATTTTATTATGGTTAACTTTCAATGTGTTAATATTTTTAAATCTTTATGTCCCTGAACACTTACTTGGCAACTGTTCCCTTGTCGTTGGATTCTGTCCTCCCCTTTTCGTTGGCCGACTGGTTCAAAACTAAAATAAGAAATTAGATATTCAAGAATGTACATAGACCCTCCTGAATAAACAAATAAACGCACTGAAAGATGAGTTTCTCGTGAAATGTACTGCTACTGCGGGTAATCAAAATTAATATAAGTTACTGTACGTAGGTACCCGTTTTAAAGTCCGTTTTTTAATTCGATGCAAAAAAAATGACGCGGTGTTAACGCTACAAAATATATAGGTTTATTCGGTAGATTTTTTTTACCGTAAATGGAAGACTCGAGTGACCAAAATCCTTATCACATCAAAGACATTAAAATTTAATTCCTCATAAGAGCAAAGTCTAAAAAAAAAACAGCGTAGCACAAACAATTTTTACGAAGTAAAATGGGGTTATTTGGTTTTTGCGTACTAGCAACATTCAGACATTGACAGCCTTTAGGGATTCCGTTTTCAGCCATCATGGCGTAAAGTTCGATTTTTTTGTAACTGTTTCCCGAACATCAGTTAGGGCTAAAGTTTCGTACAGGCCCTGTAAAATAAAGATTTAATAATAATAAATACAGCCTTTAGATATGGCCCAAAGGACTAGTATCCAGGCCAAAATCTTTAAAAAAAAGCCTTTGGATTGTATTGAGATGTCAACGTGACAGTTTTTTTTTTTGCATTGAATTAAAAACAGACTTTAGGTCGCCGTATTGTTGACTCCGCATCACGCACAGTCGAGCTCACGGGCCTTGTTGCCTGCGCCAGGCAGTTGGCTTTTCCCTCTCATTAACACCGTACAACTTCAACAGTATAAATGTGCACACAAATACACTTCATGAAGACCGAACATCAACAATCTACTTTTTCATCCACCACCGCCCTGCTACCTAAAATACGATGGTTAAAAAGAGCTCGACGAGCTGATATTGCGAGTGCCAGTGAGAGTGCGACCATATTTTTGATGGCTTCTCTGACGTCGAGATTTATAATATTATACAGGGTGTCCCAAAAAACAGTGTCCAGCGGAAGTCCAGAGATAGAGCACCTCCAGGGGTAACAGAATCACCCACATGTATGTTCCGCGATTTTTGTATCTCTCTCTGTACTTACGCTCGACACTATTTTTGGGACACCCTGTATAGTAGATTACCACAGGTGTTTTAACAGTAAGGGGCAATCAAACTTTTCAATCATCATAATAAAATCAAACTTTTTTTCGGCTGGCAACCCCAGACCGAACAAGTGTTATTGAAAGTAGCTCTATATTTTTATTTAACTTTATTTGTATTTCTACTGTTTATGTGTCATTTACTCATTTACAACGTAGTTAATGCTAGTAATAAAGTGTATATTGAAATAAAACAGTGACTCAATCCCACGACGACCTCTGTTGCGTAGTGGTTAGCGCATCTGCTTACCATGCGAGAGGTCCCGGGTTCGATCCCCGGCTGGGGAGAAAAAAAAACTCCAGGTCTTGGATGTTTACATGTTTGTGACGTCGCTGTTTCTGGTTCCCACGACACAGGGTATCCTAGTGTGGGGCCAGAAGCAATGTATGTGCCTGTATGTAAATGGGCGATTCCGCTATAGACGATTTCCGACATGATTTTTTCAATCACGCTATTAGTTGTTTTCTTTGTTAGTAGTGCAAAGAAGAAATTCTAAATATAATAATAAATAAATTTTTATTTGATTTTATACCATATCTTCCTTTCTGGCGCGTTTGAAAATATTACCATCCGAAGAATTCGTATAAACTGTAGAATCATAACTATCAACACTGGCGCGAAATAGTTGTGCTTGACAGTTTGAGGTCATGTTTTACCAGCTAAACGTGAAGTGACAATATTCATTTATGTACGTGTTCCAAAAAAATCAAGTATAAAATATGTTATCATTTACTAAGATTTATTGACTGCTAGAATACACAATTAATTTGTTGCACCCGCGATGAAAAAGGTATAAAAGTTTACTTTTTTCACAGAAATTAAGAGTTAACGTTCTGAAACTTTGCAAAAGTAAGAAGAAATCAAAAACAAACTTAAATTATTTGTTTTTTAGGGTGTAATGATTCTTAGGTTAAAATAAAGGATACTTTAAATTGGTTGCACCCGCGATCTCGATGTGAGATCGCGGGTGCAACTTTTTTTCACGTAACGTTTTTGAGGGATTAATTTTACATTTCGTTATTTTGACATACCTTGACTAATAATATATGCTTAAGACGATTGATAATATATATTTAATATGTGTGTGTCTATATTATATTCTGTATTATTTCTTCTCGATGTGAGATCGCGGGTGCAACTTTTTTTTTTCGAACTTTTTCGAGCACTGCCCTCTTAACGAGAAACACAGTAATAGCCATTACTGAGTTTTTAGTTTGAATGGAAAAATAAACCACTTGGAGGCATTTTTTGCAGTAAAAATCTACTGTAGATCTACAGCCACCATTACATTTTTACGGCAGAAATGCCTCCAAATAGCTTAATTTGCATTCAAACTAAAAACGCAGTAATGGCTATTACTGTGTCGTTTCTCGTTACAAGCGCAGAGCAGTCCTCGCACACTAGACAAGGCTGTGGCAAAAATAAAACGTAGGTACTCTACCAGCCAGTTCCACCAAAGCAGTGGAAGTTGTAAAAAAAATAGAGTGTTATGGATGAAAGTGGAAAAGTTAGAGCGACGATTGATGGTCGATATCGAAATGATTCACAGTAATCGTTAATGACATAGATGACATTCAATTTGATGATATTATCGAGAAGTTGGAAGCGCCAAAGAAAAAGTCAGATGAAAATAATATGTTCATAGAATTTTCGGCAATTATTGACGTATTTCAAAAGAAATAATTGATAGAAGCGACAATAAAAGTATAATTGGACGTAGTTTAGCAGAAACGTTCCAACCCACACAAAGTGACTTTTGAGATATTTGAGTTTTTAGGTTTAACCTGATTTACGTGCTCCATACATTGGGTTGATTTCAATGTGCCATAACTTTGCACATACGCATTGCATCACTATCGAAGTCTTTGATTCTTAAAGTGCAGAAGATAGTGATCATTTTGGTATATTTAACCAGAAAATGACCATATTGTGGGTTGGAACGTTTCTGCTAAACTACGTCCAATTGTAGTAATGAATATGGTTTGATCTCTTATTTTGTTCCTCTAAAGGTAAAATGGATGTTTATGTTCACTTTAATCAGACTGGTTGCACCCGCGATATTTTGGTGTTGCACCCGCGATTGTTAAAAAAATATATAATTCATTGTTTATGCTGTTTAGTGTAGACCTTTTATTTTATGTTCTTCATGACTTTAATACATTTCAAAATATTAAGGCAGAACATATTAAATGTATTAGAATTAACAGATTTATGTTTTTTTTGTTTGTCATCTGGAAAGGTTGGGTCAAATTTGTTGCACCCGCGATGGCAATTTTAAACTTTCTCCTGGCTTTTAAAACATCATATTAAAATTTTTGTTAATTAATATAAAGTGAACATATTAAAATGTAGTCTGTTAAAGACTAATATCATTAAAAAGGTTTTTTACGAGGGTAAATCCAAAATATACGTATACGGTCTGCGATTGCCAACCCGCCTGCTCAGCGTGGCAATTACGAGCAAATCCTTCCATGGAAAGCCAAAACGGACCACGGCCCCCAGTTCCCGATCGCCCTGCTATTCCTGATCAAGGCGGCGATCACGGTAACGGCAGGGTAGGGGGTGCGAAGAATCCCCGGGTTACGAAAGGCTGCCAAAAACAACTGACCTTGGCGACATATAATGGACGCACATTACGGCTGGACGAGCACCTGGCACAACTGGAAGTCGAACTCGAGAAGGTAAAGTGGGATGTTCTTGGGTTATCTGAAGTCCGAAGAGAGGGGGAGGACACCGTAACCCTTGAATCAGGCCACCTGCTATACTTTCGAGAGGGAGATCAACTATCTCAGGGTGGCGTAGGGTTTCTGGTAAATAGAGCTCTCCGTGACAACGTTGTAGAAGTTTCAAGTGTGTCGAACAGGGTTGCGTACCTTGTCATTAAGCTAACCGAGAGGTATAACCTTAAGGTTGTGCAGGTTTACGCACCGACCTCGATGCACTCGGACGATGAAGTGGAAGATATGTTCGATGACATATCAAAGGCCTTACACTCCACCACCAAGGCCCACTACAACGTTGTCATGGGGGATTTCAACGCCAAAGTGGGAGTACAGAATTGCAGCGAATCGGTAGTAGGATCCCATGGTTATGGAAACAGGAATCATAGGGGGCAAATGCTAGTCAACTTCCTCGAAAGGGAGGGGTTATTCTTGATGAATTCATTCTTTAAGAAAAAGCCCCAAAGGAAGTGGACATGGCAGAGCCCCGACACTATGACAAAAAATGAGATCGATTTCATCATAACGGACAAAAAGCGTATATTCAGAGACGTCTCAGTGATCAATAGGTTTAATACCGGAAGCGATCACCGACTTGTGCGAGGCTCTCTGAATATCAATGTTAAGCTCGAACGTGTCCGTTTGATGAAATCCAGGCTCCGACCAACCCTGCACCAAACTATAGTGGGATCTGAAAAGTTCCAGTCTAACCTGGAGAACAGATTCGCTGCCGTGGAAACCACAAACGACGTTGACATCGACCAGGCCCTCGAGAATGTAGTCGGAATTCTCAGGGAGGAAGGTGCGATCTCCGACGCTCCAACACTCGTTCAATAGAACGAGCAATCGAGTAAATCGGGGATCGAAAGTGTTTGTCCAATCTCTTGGGAGAAGCCATCTGACAAAGTTGACCACCACGGATGGAGTGGTTGTTTCCTCCATACCAGAGGTTCTTTCGGAAGTTGAAAACTTCTACGGCCAGCTGTACGCTGCGCATGCATCTCGGCCAGATCCCGAAAATGAGGATTCCAGAGCTACATTGACACGCCACTATACTGAAGATTTGCCAGAAGTCAGCCTAGACGAAATCGCGATGGCTCTTAAACAGCTTAAAAATGGAAAAGCCCCTGGAGAGGACGGTATTACTACTGAGCTCTTGAAGTCCGGCGGTAAACCCGTAATGATGGAGCTCCAGAAGATCTTTAATGCTGTCCTCTTTGATGGGAGAACTCCGGAGGCGTGGAGTAAGTGTGTTGTCGTGTTGTTCTTCAAAAAGGGTGATAAAACCCTCCTGAAGAACTACCGACCCATTTCACTCTTAAGCCACGTCTACAAGCTGTTTTCAAGAGTCATCGCGAACCGTCTTGCGAGGAGACTCGATGAGTTTCAGCCACCTGAGCAGGCCGGCTTTCGGTCGGGTTACGGCACCATAGACCACATTCACACAGTGCGGCAGATTATACAGAAGACCGAAGAGTATAATCGGCCCCTGTGCTTAGCGTTTGTGGACTATGAAAAGGCCTTTGACTCGGTCGAAACCTGGTCTGTTCTGGAATCTTTGCAGCGATGTCAAGTCGACTGGCGATACATCCAAGTGTTGAAAGGTCTATACAACGCCGCTACTATGGCCGTCTAAATCCAGAACCGGCAGTCTGAACCTATCCCCATACATCGTGGTGTGAGACAAGGGGATGTTATTTCCCCCAAATTGTTCACAAATGCTATGGAGGATATGTTTAAGACGCTGGACTGGAAGGGATACGGCATTAATATTAGCGGCGAGTACCTTTCACACTTGCGGTTTGCAGACGATATTGTCATCATGGCGGAAACGCTGCAAGATTTACAAAATATGCTGATTAGCCTAGCTGATTCTTCTCAACGCATTGGTCTCCGGATGAACTTGGATAAAACCAAGATTATGTTCAATGAACACGTAAATCCGGAGCCAATTGCAGTTCAAGGCAGTACTCTTGAAGTTGTAAAGGAGTATGTTTACCTCGGGCAAACCATGCAGTTAGGTAAAAACAACTTCGAGAAAGAGGCCAATAGAAGAATTCAGCTGGGCTGGGCAGCTTATGGGAAACTACGTCGAGTCTTCACATCGCCAATCCCACAGAGTCTAAAGACGAAAGTCTTCAATCAGTGCGTCCTACCCGTCATGACATACGGTGCCGAAACGTGGACACTCACGGTGGGGCTGATCCACAAATTTAAAGTCGCTCAGCGTGCTATGGAAAGGGCTATGCTCGGGGTTTCTCTAAAAGATCGAATTCGAAACGAAGTCATCCGACAGAGAACCAAAGTCACCGACATAGCCCACCGAATTAGCATGCTGAAGTGGCAGTGGGCCGGCCATATCACCCGAAGAACTGATAACCGATGGGGTAGAAGAGTTCTTGAGTGGAGACCGCGGATCGGTAAACGTAGTGTAGGACGTCCTCAGACTCGGTGGAGCGATGATCTTCGCAGGGCGGCTGGCAAGAGCTGGATGAGAGTAGCCGAGGACCGTGTTCAGTGGCGTGCAATGGGAGAGGCCTATGTCCAGCAGTGGACAACCATAGGCCGATGATGATGATGATGATGATGATGAAATCCAAAAGTTCGTGGCCTAACCTAAAAAGAGTTATCACATCTTTGTAAATCTACCGTCATTTGTTAGTACGTTTCTTCGTGATTGATTTTGTAAATTTTAAGTTCGATGCTGCAAGCTGTTATTTTTTTGTGAATTTTTGTTTAACGCAATCTGACGGGATGTTTCGTAATGGAGAAAATTGAACACCGTGCTGTAATTAAGTACCTCAATAAAAAAGGTCTTTCGCCTAAAGAGATTCATGAAGATATGGAAACAACATTGGGGGAATCTGCTCCATCGTATTCCACTGTCAAAAAGTGGGTAGCTGAATTTAAACGCGGTCGGGAGACCATTGAAGATGACCCAAGGAGCGGAAGGCCTTCTACGTCTACCACTAAAGAAAACACTGACAAAATTTGTGATCTCATCCTAGGAGACCGACGATTGACCATTAGTAGGATAGCTGAGATCATAGACATCAGTTATGGCCGAGTGCAAAACATTATAACTGTAGAATTAGGGTTCCATAAGGTTCCTGCGCGGTGGGTCCCAAGATTGCTTTCAGCTGACCAAAAACGAGTTCGATTTACAATTTCGCGTGACTGTTTGGAACTTTTTGAGGCAGATGCGGAGGATTTTATGTCTCGTTTTGTTACCATGGATGAAAGCTGGGTTCATCACCATACTCCTGAAACAAAACAGCAATCCAAACAGTGGAAAATATCTGGCTCACCCACGCCGAAAAAGGCCAAGTGCGTTTTGTCAGCCAACAAAGTGATGGCTTCTGTTTTCTGGTATTCGAAGGGAGTTATTTTCGTGGACTATTTACCTAAAGGTGAAACTATAAATTCACGCTATTATTGCAACCTTTTACGAAAACTTCGCGAAGAAATAAAAGAAAAACGGCCGGGGATGCTGTAAGAGAGTTTTGTTTCATCAAGACAATGCACGAGTTCACACTTCGGTTGAAACGATGGCTGGGATCCATGAATGTGGTTACGAGTTGCTGCCCCACCCACCTTATTCCCCGGATCTAGGCCCCTCTGACTATCACCTCTTTCCAAATTTAAAAAAACACTTGGGGGGATCTCATTATTCGACTAGGGAAGAACTGATAGCCGCAGTTAATGACTATTTTGACGACCTTCCGGAATCATTTTTTTTCGAGGGTATAAACAAGTCGCAGGTCAGGTGGAAGAAGTGTATTGATCTAGATGGAGACTATGTCGAAAAATAAAAATAATTTTGGACCCACTTTTCTTTCATTTTCACGATCAGGCTTAGAACTTTTGGATTTACCCTCGTATTTAAATAGCGTAAACTAAAACAGGCGTCTAAATGTTGCACCCGCGATAATGGAATGACCCAAATGTTAATGTTAATGTTAAAATCCCCTGTTAAAACACGAGTAGTCTAAACGTACCGGCTTCGATGCGGGCGTCGAGCGAGCGCATCTCGTGCGCGGGAGCCGGGTCCGGCGCCGGCGCCGGCTCCGTGAAGCAGTCGCCGTACTGCAGCCGGTCACTCGCCGCGTACATGTCTGCGTACGCCTCGTCATACCTGACGGGAACCGTATTTTGCAGGTGAGGATGGTAAAGGTGCTGGGCAAGCCTACCATGGCTTAATCACTCACTGATTGTCCATTCAAATGACGACTGTGTTACAAAAAAGTGATGTATGAGAAAGTTTTGGGAAATGTGTGATTTACAGTCATTCTAACACGAATATGCTAACTTTTTTATTTGGATGAAATTTCGTATACCTAGCTAATCTTTGGGCGATCCAATTTCGAAAAAAAATGTCGCTGCTCGAAATTCAAAACGGCGGCGGTAATATGGCCGCTCATAAATTGGCCAATTTCCGACCTCCGCGCATAAAACTCGGCGGCCAACTGAGAATATGGTGGAGACAGCATTATCTCCTATCGAGATAGCAGTAAACGGCATCCGATTGTCCAAATACTAGGGTATACGAGAAAAATCAGACACATATGAGTTTCAATATGGCGGCCGAGATATTAATGGTTGAATATGACAAAGTTCCATAAAAAAATTGTCGTATTCCATCATCAATATCTTTTAGTATTAAAAATTGGCTTTCAGTACTAAATCACATGGGATAAATTTGCGAGACCGAAAACCGTGCCTCGCGAAACGGAAATAGAAAACTTGGCCGTGGCTAGGCCGAAGGCCTGAAGCCAAGGAAGGTTGCGTGTTCTAGCGTACAAGTAGCAACGCTAAAGCCAGATCGGACAAATATGGGAGGTCAGAGACTGAGAGTTCAGGCCGATACCATACAAATTATGGCGTACAAGTACCAATACAAAATCAGATAGGAGAAACGACCTCCGCAAGCGGGACGGACCGAAGCCTCGCCGCGGTGAAGCCGAAAGCCGAAGGCCGAGACCATACATGTTCCCACGCGACTAGCGCCAACCTAAGAGTCTTCGTTGGGTTGACGCTTAGTTCTATATTATACGTACTAAAACTTTCGCAAGCACAACACATAGTAACACGTTATCCGAATCCATTTACTTGATTTTAATTAGTTGTACTCACCCGCCACCGCTGTCATTCCCGCGCGCGGCGATGCTCTCAATAGGGTAGAGCTGTCCGCTCTCCAGCACGCTGCGAATGGGGAACACTTGGCTGTCCGCTCCGCTCGCCGCCCCGCCCGTCGCCCCGCTGCCCGTCAGGACTATGTTCACGTCGCCCGGCTTCAGACCTGAAACACGGATGCAGATCAATCCATCTAATCAGGACTTGCATTTAATTGTTGTAAACCCATTGTAAACATAAACATCTACATACAAGCATATACATTGCTTCTGGCCCTACACTAGGATACCCTGTGCCGTGTGAACCAGAAACAGCGACATCACAAACATGAAAACATCCAAGACCAGGTTGCTTATTGTCCCCAGCAGGGATTTGTATTTGTAATTAAAGATGGGTGATTATGAATAATACTAATGATATTATTCGACTATGGCAATAATTCGGCTTAGTCGAATTAGACATCCAGATTAGTAACTAACGTTCTGTGGCCTAACCGCTAATACTAGTAAGCCGCTGACGCAACTACTACTCGTCATGGACTCGTGTCGTCCCGCCGCAACTCCGGCTTAAGTGTAGTGTTGCCTCGTCAAATTTCTCAGAAAAGAGCGTGACAGGACGTTAGTTAAGTATTTAGTTAAAATGCTCAACTCAGAAACCGGCGCAAAACAATTTCATTATATTTTGTTGTTGTTCATGGAGTCCTCAGAAAGTGGTCATTTTAAATGCTTTCTTGTATATTTTTTTCTAAAAAAGGCAAACGAAAATTTAACTTTGAAATAAGCCGCTAAAACGCTATCTTGGGCAATATGGCGTCGCACAGGAATTATCACATCACTGGTCAGTAAACAAACCAATGAACGTAAGATCGACAGACGCCATTTTTACTGAGCTGTGACGTCATCACAGAATCGGCCAATCCAGGCCTCCGTGTTGTTTTTTTAATAAATATTTTTTTTTTTGTTATAATACCTTATAGTTGTTTTAAGACTCATAATTTATACGAATACGTATAAGTAATACTGTTTTTTTTTACACTGTCAAATAGCCTATTTAATTCATAATCGCGCATCGCCATTTGTAATTTGAATTACAGTAAGGCTTGAATTATATGCGTCCGCGCGACCGAGCGGTTTGGCCCAAATTCCAGCGGCCGCGGCCAAGTAGCTTTTTGATTTATATGAAGCGGCCCGAGCGTCTCCGCTCTCCACACGTTCTCACAAACAACGAAACAGCGTCCCGTCCGCTTCAAATGCACCGATACAAGTGAACACGTTGAAACTCGCCCGAGCGGCGTGGCCGCGCGACCACGCCGCTTGAAGGCGCGACCGCGCCGCTATTTAAATAAATCGTTACACACAATTGCTTGTAATTTAGTGGTGCAGCGGCCGGGCCGCTTGGTCGCGCGGACGCATATAATAATTTGAGCCTTATAAATAGGCTTGAATCGCTCGTAGCCTGGGCTGCCTGAGTGATCTTGAACGATCACTAAGGTTAAGCAACATTCGGCGCGTTCAGTCCATGGATGGGTCACCGTCTATGACTAACGCTAGTGGCATTTTTTCCGAGCGATTCCGTGCTTCGCAAGGTACGTTAAGCAGTTGGTGCCGGCTGCCGTCGATAGATGGCAGTCGTTAAGCCAAGTCAGAGGCCTTTAGGGGCGGCTTGAAAACTTCTGACAGTAAGACCAGCCACTAGTCTTACAAGCCTCCACTAATCCGGACTTGGCCCCCGTGGTGGAGTATGGCCTATACCTTCCTCAGGGAAGAGACCCGTGCCCCTCGGTGGGGACATAATGGGTTGATGATGATGATGAAATAGGCTTACCCCAGCGGCTAGGCCGTGGCTGCGGCGGCAGGGAGTCCCCGGGGCGCCAGTCGCACTTGATCTGTCCGCGGCAGCCGCGCGACACCACGGTCTCGATGCGGCAGGCCGGCGGCTCGGCGGCCCGGGGTTCGGTGCTCGGCTGCCGACGGTTGCAATAAATAAATAAATGAAAAAGTAAGCTGCTAGCTGACCTAGCAAACGTTGGTTTGCCAGACAAAATATTTCTAGTGGACCGTCCTTATCATTTAGGGGTATGAAAAATAGATAACACCCTATTCTCAGACCTACCGATTGCATATATAAAATTTCATCGAAATCGGCCAAGCCGTTTCGGAGGAGTATACGCACTAATATTGAGACACGAGAATTTTAAATATTAGAAAGAAAAGAAAGACTAGCTGACCCGGCAATCGTTGTTTTGCCAGAGAGGGGTATGAAAAATAGATAACAACCTATTCTCTGACCTACCGAATATACATATAAAATTTCGTCAAAATCGGTCAAGCCGTTTCGGAGGAGCGCACTAACACGGTAACAAGAGAATTGGTTATTTGATAAAATGTCAAATGAGTTACTTTTAAAACGGAATTTTGTATGAAAATACTGGCTTATGACGTCACATCTCAGAGCACTCTTTTTATGTTTCATCTATTTAAAAATTGCAATAACTAGTAAAAGAGATACATTTTCCGAAATATTTTGTAATTTTTGTTTTGATCGAGCATATCAAACAATTTATTGTTCATAGTGTCAAATACCGTATTAACCTATTCTCAGACCTACCGATAACACATTTAAAATTTCATCAATATATTTTATATATTTGACGACCTCTGTGGCGCAGCGGTTAGCGCATCTGACTACCATGCGAGAGGTACCGTGTTCGAATCCCGGCTGGGGACTAAAAAACCCAAGTCTTGAATGTTTACATGTTTGTGACGTCGCTGTTTCTGGTTCCCACGACACAGGTGATCCTAGTGTGGGGCCAGAGGCAATGAATGTGCCTGTATGTAAATGTTATCACACTAATATTATAAACGTGAAAGTTTGTGTGTGTGTTTATATGTTTGTCAGTCTTTAGCGCTGAAACGGCTGGACGGATTTTAATAAAATTTGGTATGGAGTTAGCCGATACCCTGGATTAAAACATAGGCTACGTTTTACCGCGGGGAAATATCTTATTCCTACGGGAAAATCGATGAACCGCGGGTAACACCGCGGGGCACAGCTAGTGTTATTATAAGAAGAAGAAAGAAGAAGACAATTAAGAAACCGGCGCTCACCTGATGGGCGACCCCACTCTGGTACTCCATAGCCATCCGCTCGTACATCTCGTAGTTATTCATCTCCCCCTCCTCCCCCTCGGCCTTCCAGCTCTGCGAAGCGCTGATCACGTCCTGGAAGCTATAGTTGGAGTTCTGCGACGATGGACGAAGGTGACTCTCGTCTTTCTCGTAGGTTTGCTCTTTGACGCTGGACGTAGACTCTTGCGATGACGCTTGAGAGTGATTTGACTCTTCCGTCAGTTGTTTTAGGGTCGACTGAGAGTGGATAGACTCTCCCGTAAGTTGCTTTAACGTTGGCTGAGAGTGGTTTGACTCTTCCGTCGGACTCTTTAGTTTTGATTGTGTCTGACTTGATTCTTCGATCAGTCGTTTCAGGGATGATTGAGTCGCTTCTGTGGGTCGCTTTAGGGTTGTTTGAGATTGGTTCGGCTCTTCCGCGGGAGGCTTGATGGTTGATTGAGACTTGTTAGACTCTTCCGTCTGTGACTTTAGAGTTGAAAGCGGCTTGGCCTCGTCTTGAGTAAGCTGCGGGTATAAAGGGGTTCGTGAATCTTTTGAATCATCTAAAGAAAGTCTGAAAGTTTTTGTAGAGTGACTTTTTGGCTAGAGGCAGTCTATGCAGTCTTTACAGAACTTACTCGTCCAACAGTTTAAAATAGCTAGGTTAACCCTCATTGATCATACATTTTGTCAATCAAAGAAGAAACATTGATTCAATAAAAGAGTTCCCTCGCAAATTTTCATTGAATGTTCTGATAATTTATTAGCTAAAATCAGTAAATTCCTGTGCAAAAGCATGAGTTTTTTTTTTTCTATACGTGACGTATCGATTTCCATCGTTTCGCCCTCACACGTTACAAGAGTCAAGAATTCGTTATTCACAAGAGACACAATTAACTTTATTCTCTAAGCTCGCGAATCAGAGCGAATCACAGGTGGACTCTTCCGACAAAAAGTCAATTAAGTGTATCCGAAATTAAGCTAATAGTTCACAAGAGAATGTATATTTGAAGAAATTTTGAGTAATAAAAACAAATGACATGAGGGATCAAAACATATTTTTAGCGCACAACTGAAAATGTCAGCAGAAAACGTAGGGACAACACTGTGACTCTAGAACGAAGAGCCCTTGCGTAAAACATTGTCCAACACTTACTTTGACATCCTTGGCTTCATTCTCAGCACTGCCAGCATCAGAAGTCGGCGACTGTTTCTCCGGCTCAAATTCACACTGTTCCACAGTATCTTTCTTAGATTCCTCGCTTTGCCTCGAGGCGTTATCTAAAATTTCCTGCTTTATATGTATGCTGTTAGTCACCAGATCATTTTGCAGCTCTTTTACATTGATTATTTCCTGTCTAGGCTGAGCTGGTTGCCTTCTGGGCGAAAAGTCTTGAAGATCTGTTACGTTGTCATCGTCCGTGGCCTTTTCTGTCTTGATATTGTTTAGAATGTCCACGTCGAATAGATCGTCGCTTTGGCTAGATTCCGAGGTGGACTGCTTTCGTTTTTTCTTTTTGTCCTTCTTCTTTTTACTTCTCTTCTCTGCTGCCTTCTTCTTGGCCTTCCTTTTCTTCTTTTCCTTCTCGGTTTCGGTTTCGGAGTCGGTGTCCGAGCTGCTCGAGCTGCTCGAGTCAGAGCTGCTCGATTCTTTTTGCTTCTTCTTCTTTTGTTCTTTCTTCTTCTGCTTCTGTTGCTTCTTCTTCTTGGATTTCTTTGGGTTTACTGAAAAAAAATTAAAGTTAAACTTTAACAATAATTTGTTAATCCTGATCTGATTGCTAATACCCTGATGGAAAAAATGATGTGAAAGTCTGATACCCGACTAAGTATCCACCTCAGCGCTTGATATTGTGAAGCCGAGATAAGCATGCGTAATCATATAGGATGATTATGTCAATCTGCATTTGTCAATGTCAAATATTTACGAGGGCTTGGCAACGATGTTTTGTAACCGTTTTACAATAAAGTTTTTTCATTTAATTTCAAAATCCGACCGTCTCTTACCAATCTCGTCGTCTTCCGAGGCCATCTCGGCTTTTTGTTGCTTCTCTTTTGCCTTCTTGACCTTTTTCTTCTGTTTGGACTTCAATTTCTTTATGTACTTCTTCTCAAGGCGGCGCCGCTTGGCCGAATTCGACTTGTGACTCTTAATCGACTGGAAAGACGGAGATAACTCTGAGTGTGCCATCTTGTCATTTTGAGATAAGACGGGCCAAAACAAACTGTTCATAAATTTGTATTCCGATATAATGAAGCATGTCGTAATATTAGTATCACAGGTATCACTTAATACAATTTGGACGCCTAAGGGCATAGTAAATTTATATATATAATACCGCTGATCTCCATACAACTTCACTATGCTATGCATTGAATAACCTGAATTGAAGTGAAATACACCAGAAAAAAAATCTAATCGAAACGCATGCACGTGAAAATTGAAGATAATGCGAAAGTAACTTTTTGGAATCCTTAATTCATCTTCATTCTCCATCTGGCATTGACATAGCCAAAATTCCATTTAAAAATTAGACAACAAAAAATGTTGATTGGTCGGTCGGCAAAACTAATAAATCAACAAAATTTTCCTGAGAAATTAATTAATTTTTTTTTTTGTTACTAAAATCAATTTAACAAAACTCACGGGCAACATTAAACATTTTTTCATGACATTAAGTCAACGCTTTGTACATTGGCATTGAAATTTCATATTTGTTTGACATTGGTTGCAGAGAGGGCGTTAGCACATTAAGGCTGGGTTCTCCGACATTACCCTATATCAGGGGTTTTTATTTAAAATCTGTAAAAATATAACATATTATAGTACTATCGGTAATATTTTTTTGCAACTTCTTAAGCTTCATGAGTCTAAATTAGTACAAGATACTATTTTATTTCAGTTTTACTTGGTTTTGGTTAATAAATCTATATATATAAAAGGAGAAGCTGACTGACTGACTTAGAATCAACGCAGGGCCCAAACTACTGAACCTAGGGGGTTGAAATTTGGCATGGGAGTTCTTTAGGGAGCCTAGGGGAGCACTAAGAAAGGATTTTTTGAAACTCACCCTCTAAAGGGGTAAACGGCGGTGTTAAAGTTTGTATGGAGGTATAAAAAAATGTTGTCAGATTTTCTTGAAACTTGAAATAAATACTCTTCAACACAATTCATTGAACACGTGTTTCACGGTTTTTCTAAATTTAACCCTTAACGGGAGTGAACGGGGCTGCAACATTTTGAACTAAAGTCCACGCGGACGGAGTCGCGGGCGAAAGCTAGTAAACCAATATAACTATCGCAGTATATGTTAGTGACGTTGGTCGTCAACATTCTATTAACAGGATTTGTATTTCATTGGTTCCTGAGTTGAGAATTTTCAGTAACTACATAGTGCTGTAGTGCTGTCTCGTCAAATTTCTCAGAAAATGACAGAAGAAGAGCGTGACCGAACGTTACTTAAGTATTTACTTAGTGTGAATTCTCAATTCAGAAATCGGCAGTTTGACTTTAAAAATGCCTACTTCTCCCCCAACTATTCGCTCGCCCAGCGCAATAAATTCCTTACGCTCGGAGAACTTGGCGTTCATCATCATCATCATCACCATGCGGCTATATTAGTCCACTGCTGGACATAGCCCTCCCCTAATGAGCGCCATAGCTTGGCCTTAACACACTATAAATTGAAGACATTTTCTTATACAAAATAGAGCTTCTGCAGTGTTTATTCACCTTCTTACTAACTCCTTTCTTCTGGTTTTTGTCATCGTCAGCCGAGCTGTCCGTGATGGCGGTGGCCGAGTGTTTCCGTTTCCTCGCTTTGTCCTTGTCTGCCTTCTTTTTACTGCTGCAGAGAAAAGTATCCAGTTTTGGTATTAGAAGCTGCTCGCTTTCTTCTTGGCAAAGCATAGTTGAGGCTCTTATTTTCTCAGTATTTTTGTTGATCTTGGAGATCAAGTCTTGGGCGATGTTGTAGTGCGTCCATAGAGGATAATTTAAATTCTATAAAAGCGGCAAGCTTAAGAAAAAAACTCTAACTTATGTGGTAGGAATGTCGGAGAAAATTGCGATTTATTTTTGTAGGTTATAATTTCAGGTTTTGACAGGGCGATCGTGACATTGGTGTCAAAGACACTTTTTTGCCGTACCTCCATGTCATAACACAGACGTCTATGCTAACCAGTATAGAGGTTAGAAATCAATAAGTTTAGGTAGGTACTTGAAATGATTACCGATCGGGAAACAAAGAAATATAATTTAAAAACATCAAAATTGAAAAACCTACGAATGTACACATAGATTTTGCGAAATCTTGCAAAAGATCTTCATTATTGAAACATTTGCATGTTTCACAAATAAATTTGATCTTGTGCAACACACAAATGTTTTAATATTAAATATGATATTGTGCAAGATTTCGCGAAATCGCTATGTACATTTGAAAAGGGTTCTACATGTTACTAATATTGCTGACGTGTGAATCCTTTTAGAATGTACACAGTTGGACCGCGGACCAGATCAAATTTATTTGGGAAACATCTGTATGTTTCGAAACAAAACAACATATGAAAAAGATCCTATACGTCACGTCACGGAGTGGAGATTTGTAAAGTCTTATCTACAGTTGAGAATAAGGGCCGATTTCCGAATTGAGAATTTTCACTAAGTAAAGTAGTACTTAACTGTAGCGCTGTCTCGTCAAATATCTCAGAAAAGAGCGTAACAGAACGTCACTTTATTTACTTGGTGAAAATTCTCAACTCAGAAACTGACCTTTTATTGTTTTATGTCCATAAATTGTTTTGTTTTGGCTTAGGTTTAACCCTTAAACAGGCCAATGGTCTAATAGGTACCACTTTAAATTGAACCATATCACTTTGAAATAAAATCCAAAACCAATGAAAAATTCTTACCACCCATACCTGGTTACGGGTCGAATTAATCTGTGTATAACGCTGTCGCAATAAAACTATCTTTCTTTGTAGATGTTACAAAACATACCTTTTTTCCGCTTGTTCCTCCAAATTCACCCCCAGAGGCCATTCGCCGCTGAGCTTCATTTTCTTAGAATTCTTCTCCTCCCGGCCACCTTCCGGCTTCTTCTTCTTTCGGGACGCCTCTTCACTGGTGGGCGTGTTGCTTCGGGACTCCTTCGCGGGCTCCGGAGCCTCGGGATACACTGCGGCCATGAATCTGCAGAGGTAGCGTGAGGGTAAAATGTCATGTTGAATACATCATCATCATCAGCGATTAGATATAAGTTTCCCAAGTTCCCCGGTGTAGTGACGCCCGCACTAAGCCCGAAACTACTTCAGAAATCAGAAATTTATTTCAACGTAAAGAATTTACATTCTGTCTGTGGAAGAGGCCTTAGGGCGGCTAGAAAATACCTTCCTCGGGGAAGAGACCCGTGCCCGTCGGTGGGGACATAATGGGTTGATGATGATTGTTAAATGTACTTATAATGTTAATGTTAGCCACTGCCTTAGGGCCGAATGTAGTGGGTAAAAGGCAGCGAAACAAAACTCCACTCTACTGGATCCAATTACTAACTTGCTTTCTTGTAGCCGGACCATCGATTAAACCCAATTGCTCTTTTTCAAGCACTATTTAGTACTAGCTGTGCCCCGCGGTGTTACCCGCGGTTCATCGATTTTCCCGTAGGAATAAGATATTTCCCCGCGGTAAAACGTAGCCTATGTTTTAATCCAGGGTATCGGCTAACTCCATACCAAATTTTATTAAAATCCGTCCAGCCGTTTCAGCGCTAAAGACTGACAAACATACACACACACACACAAACTTTCACGTTTATAATATTAGTGTGATTTAAGAACGCCGGGCATATTTTTATCTGTTTTTTTTTTCAATTTAAATACATAATTTTCTATCCAAATCTGCTATTCTGTCTGCAAAGAACGTAAGGATTTTGCCCTCATTACATAACAGCTACATTGAGCACGCGTACGTAACGCCATCTATCAGAAGTGTTCGAAACTGTGTCAATGGACAAACACTAAAATATGTAAATAATTTCTACACTACAAAATCACTTACCTCTTTCATGATCAACTCATTATGTCCCCACCGAGAGGCACGGGTATCTTCCCTGAGGAATTTGTAGGCCATACTCCACCACGGGGGCCAAGTCCGGATTGGTGGAGGCTTGTAAGACTAGTGGCTGGTCTTACTGTCAGAAGTTTTCAAGCCGCCATAAGACCTCCCACTTGGCTTAACGACTGCCATCTATCCACGGCAGCTGGCACCATCTGCTTAACGTGCCTTGCAAACCACGGAACCGCTCGGAAGAATGCCACTAGCGATAGTCATAGAACAGTCACTCAACCATGCACTGAACGCGCCCTATGTTGCTTAACATTCGTTATCGTTTAATATCACTCAGGCGGCCGGGGCCTACGAGCGAGTCGACTCACCTCTTCGTCTTTATTTATTTATCTTATGTGCTTACCTAGGAAGTACTTAGAATCCTTATTTTACTCTGGGTCAGCTAAACAATGGATTGTTTTGTTTAAAACACTTTACACTTACACTTTACACTTACACTTTACACTTACACTTTACACTTACACTTTACACTTACACTTTACACTTACACTTTACACTTACACTTTACACTTACACTTTACACTTACACTTTACACTTAACCCTCTCCTGACCTTGAAAATAACAATAGAAAACATTGATATTTTTAAGGTCAGGTCTGAACGGGTTAAGCCCACTACTGAATCTTGTGCCCAAAAAAAATTCAATCAATCTCACCGCTGATACTCCCTGTCGAGCATGACGTCCCCCTCCTCCCCCTTCCCCTCCTGTGGCGTAGCCGGCCTCCTCCCCTCCCCCTCCGCCTGGGCGCACTCCTCCAGCTCCCACTCGGTGGCGAGGTGGACTGTGGTGGCCTCGGTCAGGCATTGCGACTGGCGCGGGTACCAGTCGCGCTTGCCCATTGGCGAGAAATCGCCCACTCTGGAAGCGACACAATCTTGTAAACTTTTAGTCCGGATCTACTTACGGGTGTTTTTATCGGACGAGTCCGACCAGGTTTCGCTCCGATTCGCAGAGCTTCACCATGGTGAGCAGAGACGGAGCTTACGAAAGTTTTAGTTCAAAAATTGTCATAAACACTTATCTAACACAGCGCAGCGTAACGCAGGGCCACTGAAGAAAAAATTACATGCATTTTTTTACAGAACGAATTTTTCTAAAAATGTTTATGCAATCTCTGAATCATGTTATTAATGATTTTTAGGACTCACGACAGAGAACATAGGATCATGAATCTGAGCCTACACTTCATATGTTTAGGTACTTGACTAAAGGTAAACAATCTGGATAAGTCTTTTTATATAAATTTTTTTACAAATGAAATGTGTTTTTATGACGTTACATTTAATTTCACATTGAATTGGTTATGGTGTAAAGATTTTGGTTTAATAAGTGTACATTTCAATAAAAAGGCGTACCAAGATTGTTTACCTTTAGTTCCTTTAGTTAAGTACCTATACATATGAAGTATAGATAGCATTGGTGTCAAAAACGCCCTTTTTATGCGTTTAGGCTATCTGAAACGCAGCAGACAAAAAATGCGTGTACGCGTTTGTGTATGTGCTTGCGTGCGCGTGTGTGTTTGTGTGCGTGTGCGTGTGCGTGTACGTGTACGCATGTGTGTGTGTGTCTGTGTGTGTGTGTGTGTGCGCACGACAGGGACATGCCCTTCGACGGTAATTAATTTCGTTAGTGTACTCACTGATCGCAGCCGTAGACTCGATCGACGAGCCCCATCTTGCAGGTCTCCAGTTCACCGTAGACCACGGTGCGGTCCTTTACACAATCGCAGGTGCGGGGGTTCTCGGTGTACCAGAGCTTGGGAGTGACTTTGGTTTCCCTGGAATGGATTTAATGCCCGCATTTAGCTTAACACATCGATGAGTTATCGCTAAGTCATCGATTACACGTCCGATTACAATTGTCGATGGATTCTGCTGAACGCGCTTATGCGCTTCCGTGTTAAAGATTTCCATGTTGTATCGTTTACGTTTTAAACAAACTTTTATGAAAGTAGAAGTAAAGTTCAAGTAACCGCGAGAATTGACAGCATCAAACACAAATTACGTTTGACAGCAACTTTTTTCTGTGAACGAATCGCTGCTTCTCATCGGAATTCAAATCCAATGGAAAAAATTGCGTCCGATTGCTATAAATCGCTGTCAGTCATCGGATTTTTGTGTGCGTTCTGCAGAAACTTTGTAATCGATTACTCATCGATGTGTTAAGCTAAATGCGGCCATTGAGTCTGTAAGATACATACAGTCTGTTAGCTTTTAGAATATACCTCGGGCTCTAGAGTAGGCTTCGGTTTTCGCCGAAGGCACACGAGTGTAATACTACTTCCTGTTTGTACACCCTAAAAAAGTAATACATTAGGTACCTATAGGTTAATCTATAAAACAAACATACCTGTAACACTTATTCCTGTCATGCCTAAACAGTAACGGCTGACAGATCTTCAGCACAAAGCTCCAAGTTTCCAACGAATCCATGGTCACTTTCGACATAGAACTATCCAAAGCATCTTCCAGTTCCTTCTCTATATCCACCGAGCAATCGAAGTCATCAGAACGGATACTATCCGTCGTCTTGTAACTGCTTTCCGTCGACTTGTAACCGCTTTCAGTGCTCTTGTAACCTGATTCCGTCGGCTTGAAACCGGATTCCGTAGACTTGTAACCGCTTTCCGTACTCTTGTAACCGGATTCCGTCAACTTGTAACCGGATGCCGTCGACTTGTAACCGGATTCCGTAGACTTGTAACTAGATTCCGTCGATTTGTAACCAGATTCCGTCGACTTGTAACCGGATTCCGTGCACTTGTAACCGGATTCCGTGGACTTATAACCGGATTCCGTGGACTTATAACCGGATTCCGTGGACTTGTAACCGGATTCCGTTGACTTGTAACCGGGTGCCGTCGACTTGTAGCCGGGTTCCGTCGACTTGTAACCAGATTCCGTCGACTTGTAACCGCTGTCGGGATACTGAGGGCATTGCCTTGGTAATTCCGTTTTTATTTCGGGCGTCGTCGATCCGGACTTCGGTCTGGATTCGGGCGTACCGTAGCTTTCATCCTCTTCTTTGACTGGCGAAATGTCGTATTCGACCAAACCCTTGTCTTGGGACATATCTTCGTCTGATAAATTTTCCTGTTTTATCTCTTTTATTACGGACTCCAGGAACTCCTCGCTCAGGAAGTCCATTGAGGTGTCTTTGGAGTCCTGCGAGTCCAAATCCAAACCCTTTTTCAGCTTTATGGAGATCTTTTGTGACTTCTTGCGCAGCGAGAATTTCTCTGCATCGCTGTCTTCGTCGAACATGTCCAGCATTGCTTCATCGTCGGGGTCTATTTCGTACGTGAACGAATCCTCGACCGGTTGTAGCTTCTCTAACTTTGGTCCTGGCTCTCGTTTTACCTTGAAACAGAAGTAGTCATTGAAGTCAGCTGATTATCTATGAGTTTATTAGTCAAATGTGTTGTAGTGGTTTATGAATTTGTAGAAAATTACTAGCTGACCCGACACACGTTGTATCGCCATATAAAGTTATATTTGTAGGGAATATAATTTAAAAAAAATGGGGTGGACCACCATTATTACTAAGGGCTATGAAAAATAGATAGCAAACTATTCTCAATCTCAAACCTACCGAATATACATCTAAATTTTCATCAAAGTCGGTCAAGCTGTTTTGGAAGAGTATGTGCACTAACACTGACACCAGAATTTTATTTATTAGATTTATATATATACACGGTGGCCGGGGGATTGACGTCAAAAAAAAAAAATTAGGTCCCTCTTGTCATGGGGTATCCGAATCACCCCCATGTATGTTCCGCGATTTTTCATAGTTTCGGAGATATGATTTTTTTCTGAATTTTCATGAATTTTCGCCTTATCAATTTTGAAAATTTCAAAAAAAAAAAACTAGAAACTTTTTTCAATTACTTTTTTTTGTAACTGAATCTTCACAAGTTGTTCTTCTATGCATAAAATAATCAGCTTCGTAACTTTGATAAAAGTTATTAAAGTGTTGGTCTAAAGTCAAAAATTTACGTTCGGTAAATTATGACTTGAATTTTCAAAAATAAATTAAAAATCCAAACAGATGTTTCAATGGTTTCTTAGTTAGCCTCAGAAATGCGCAAGACTCTCAGATTTCATAATCATTAAAAAAAAGTACTGCTTAACGAGCTACTTTGTGTACATTCGGCCTTCGAAGACAGCGAGGTGAAGAATTATTAAAATTACCAATTTTTTTTTCTGCCATTTCGTCTTTTCTTAGTTTATTAATGAACGAGTCGTCATCATCATGATGAATAAAAGTGGTTTTGTCAATAAAACACAGATTAAAATGTAAAAAAAATGTTTATTATAATAGGTTTTCAAAGTTCTACACCTACGTAGGAAATTATCTTTTAATCGTCTAAAAGCTGCTCTGTTTTCCTTTACAACACGTTCGGCTTCTGTTAATTTCTGCCTCAGCTCTTGTTCACTCCCACTTTCTCTGGCGTATGCTATTTCCTTAAAATAGCCCCAAATAAAAAAATCCATGGGGTTGAGGTCAGGTGAGCGTGGAGGCCACGATATTGGTCCGCCGCGTCCGATCCATCTATTGGGGTACGCCTCATTTAAATAATTTCGGACTTGCGTTGCGTAGTGACATGGAGCGCCGTCATTTTGAAGAACCATGGTTCGTCTTAGTTCAATATTCACGTCTTCTAGCAACAATGGAAGTTCATGTACCAGAAAGTGTCGGTATCTTTCTCCATTTAATCTGGACGGCAATTCAAATGGACCAATCAGTTCGCCATTGAGAATACCAGACCACAAGTTAACGCTGAAACGATGTTGAAACGTCGACGCTCTCATTTCGTGTGGATTTTCAACCGCCCACGTGTGGTAATTATGAATATTGAAAATTCCAGTGCGCTCAAAACGTGACTCATCTGACCATAAAACTTTATTGAAAAATCCAGGATCTTGTTGTTCTTTTTGTAGCATTGTTTGGCAGAAATCAATGCGCAATTGGTAGTCTGTAGGCAGTAAAGCTTGGACTCGTCGGATATGGAACGCATGATATCCTTCATCGTGAAGTATGTCTTGGATAGAAGTTCTTGGGATGTTCAGAGTACGAGCCATAGCTCTGGTACTCGTGGAAGGATTTCGTTGAACTTCTTCGAGCACAACTTCTCTGCGATCCGGGTCAACTCTAGGGATTCCTTCCCTATCGCCTCGTTGGCCAGGAATGCGGCCTGCCATTAAGGTATTGTGCGTGTTAATAAAAACGCGATGGTCGGGATAATGCTCAGGTTGCGGCCCACCACGACGTTGAAGTTGTTCGCGATACAGTCGCGCTGCTTCAAGGCCGTTTCCTTGTGCAACTCCATAAAAATAGTGCATTTCTGCGTATTCACTTAACGTGTAACTCATCTTTTACACTTCCAAGTAAACAAAGTCCAAATCAGTATGCAAGACACAGTCCAATTAACGAGCAAAGTAGTCAAATAAGTAGGCAGCGGAATCCGCGGACAAAGCGAGACAGTGAGGTAAAACAAAATGAAGACACGTGTAGCAGTAAACACAAAGTGAGAACGACTGAGGTACAAACTTGTTTTGTGTTCGCTTCTGCTGCGCTGCAAAAGTTGCGTCTGCATTTACAACCCATGACCCACGAGAACGGACCGCGCAAAATTAATTACTGTAAAACGGAAAATGCCTCCGAATTTTTTAATCTGTGTTTTATTGACAAAACCACTTTTATTCATCATGATGATGACGACTCGTTCATTAATAACCTAAGAAAAGACGAAATGGCAGAAAAAAAAATATGTTAATTTTAATAATTCTTCACCTCGCTGTCTTCGAAGGGCGAATGTACACAAAGTAGCTCGTTAAGCAGTACTTTTTTTTAATGATTATGAAATCTGAGAGTCTTGCGCATTTCTGAGGCTAACTAAGAAACCATTAAAACATCTGTTTGGAATTTTAATTTATTTTTGAAAATTCAAGTCATAATTTACCGAACGTAAATTTTTGACTTTAGACCAACACTTTAATAACTTTTATCAAAGTTACGAAGCTGATTATTTTATGCATAGAAGAACAACTTGTGAAGATTCAGTTGCAAAAAAAAGTAATTGAAAAACGTTTCTAGTTTTTTTTTTAGAAATTTTCAAAATTGATAAGGCGAAAATTCATAAAAATTCAGAAAAAAAATCATAACTCCGAAACTATGAAAAATCGCGGAACATACATGGGGGTGATTCGGATACCCCATGACACGAGGGACCTAATTTTTTTTTTTGACGTCATTCCCCCGGCCACCGTGTATATATAAAAAGAAAGATTTAAAAAGCATGTTTTATTGATAAGTCGAAACCAATCTCAAAGGGGGCCGATCGTGATTATTATCAATATAATTGAATTATTACTTCGGAGATCATACCCTGATGGACTTGACTAAAACAAGCCCTTTTTCAATACTAAATTCGTTTACTAGCACATCTGAAACAGTTCAGCGAGTTGCAATAAAAAATATATACCTTAAGCAGCGTGGCCCTCTTCATTTCGTCATGTTTCTTTTCCAACCTTTCTCTGTACTTCTCTAGAGGACACTTGACCGCTTCCTCTATTTCTTCTTTGACTGCTTCCACTTTTTTCAGCGCGCTGTCGTCGGTCATCAATTTGGGACTGGCCGTCTCGTTGTCTAACGACCAAGAATCGCATACTAAATAGTCGTTCAGGTTTACGTTGGTTTCTTTAACACCCTTTTCATGTTCACTTTTCATCGGCTTATCTGCTTGTGCTTCGTCTCGTGGATTTGTTTTGTCATCTTTATCTCTAGTTCCTTCTTTATCTTTGGGTCGTTCCTTGCTCCTGTCTTTTTCCCTCTCCCTAATTTTGTATCTGTCGCTCTCTCTTGCTTTCTTCTCTTTAGATACAGATGCGCCTGTTTCTGTCTGGCCCCGCTCTATTTTTTTGTGATCGGAGAGTCTTCTGTCGAAACTTCTTCGGTCTTTTTCTTTCAAGTATAGGTGTTTGGGCTTCTCTTTTTTCTTTGCTACCTTGTCCTCGGGTTTCTCCTGCGTTTTCCTCTGGAACGGGTTGTCGTAGCCAGGCAGAAGCTTCTGGTAGTCGAATTTGAAGGCTTTGCCCTCGGCTTTAGCCTTTTTTGCTTCGCGGATTAGCTCGTCTACCTTTTCCGAATCTGCAATAGTTTAATAATCGTGTAAGTAGTTTAAAGCCAATTTCACTAAACTGTTCGGAGCTGCTCAAGAGCACTTTATAATGAATATCAAACTTAAGATATAGACAAATCACGTTTGATTTTGTTGAAATCGGGGTTCGGTATGGAAGAACTACTCGGTGGATGGAACTGTTAGGTGAAAAAGAATTACTCCACCAAGTTACGAAGGGAGGTAGCCATGTGGCGATATATACGGGAGACCTTAACGCTGTGACAGCTTTTGTAAAGAGCAGCATAAGAACGAATATCAAGTGAAAAGGGGTAATGGATGGTAAGGTTCACTGTACATAAAGACTGAAGAGAAGTGGTGTCACAAATGCAGGGAAGCAGGAATAACGTTTACAGTTTTGATTTTATTTTCGAAGCTGTTCGCCCAATAATAAATATGAGCAATAGAAACCATAATCTATTCTACGTTAAATTACGTTTACTAAAACTTACCAAGTATAACTATTCTACATAACTACTAGTAGATACTTTTTTTTGTCTAATCCACTAGCTATCACCACCACCGAAGATTAAGTATCACTAACGAGTTTGATTTAGCGTTAAATTGTTCTCTGTCTCACTTAAAGAGAGATAGAGAGACGGGATACATTTATTTCGCTCCATCAAACTCGCGTATCGAGTACATACTATACTTCATTTTACTTTAAGAAATTATTAATGAAACCAAATTAACAAGGAAATAATTAATTTTACAATTAACTGCCCAAATAAAAAAGAGTGTAATGACTTCAGGTCCTTGTAAGTAAGTGTGTTTGTAGGTTGTTTTATTCCACCGCAACTTCTAGATCATCATCAACCCATTATGTCCCCACCAAGGGGCACGGGTCGCTTCCCTGAGGAAGGTATAGGCCATACTCCACCATGGGAGCCAAGTCCGGACTGGTGGTGGCTTGTAAGACCAGTGGCAGGTCTTACTGTCAGAAGTTTTCAAGCCACCCCAAGGCCTCTGACTTGGCTTAACGACTGCCATCTATCGACGGCAGCCGGCACCAACTGCTTAACGTGCTTTGCGAAGCACGGAACCGCTCGGAAAAATAACCCTAGCGTTAGTCATAGACGGTCATAAATCCATGCACTGAATGCGCTTTATATGTTAATTGGGTCAATTAACTAACGCGCACTATGCTTTGTATCACTTATTCAATATTCTTTCGTATAAGAATGTAATTTGTGGACAGAAAAATAAGCCAATATCTTGTCTTTTTGAGTTTATGTCTATGATTTGATTTTGAAACATTTTCACAATTTATTTTAATTCCTTGCTTTTTTGTGTTAACAATAATTATTTCTTAAAGTCGAATGAAATAGACATAGAACTGATACAGTTACCGAGGCGGATCTTCCTGTTCTTCAGTGCGAGCGAGAGACTGCGCGAGCGCATCCTCGGCGCGCATGCGGGCGCTTCGAACACACGGAACTTTGACGCTTCGTGCATAATAGGGGGGAAAGGTGAGGTTAGGTTGGGTTAGGTTCGGTAAATACACCACACAAATCATAGAACGCAGCTTGTTTTTACAATACGTACGTTTATTAAATTCCTTGCCATGCTTAAAACGTTCCATTTAATGTTGCATAAATTCTTAAATCCATTCTACGGTGAATATAATTCCAAAGATATCATTGTTAAAATCTACTTAATATGAACTGGATTTTGCTCTCACAATAGAGCGTTTGAAGCGTTCACACAAAGATGACAAGTATGTAGCAAAAGATCCAAACGGAACCGTTATGAACAAATTGCTTTTAAAAAAAGCAGGTGAGATCGGGGTCAATCGTTGGTCAGTATTTAATTTAAAAAAAAACTTGTGTAATGTAATTTGGTTAGGTTGGGTAAGGGTTACGTTGGGTGAGGTTAGGTAAGGCGAAAGGTCTACTCTAACCACAGAAGGTTGAAAACTTGCTCCACAAAGAATTTATGGACGCGCCGCCGGGACGTATGGGACAAGCCATTCGGTTTGGTTCGGTTTAACATAGTTAATTTTACTAAAATTCAAATAGACACATATCCAATGTATACGCTATGAAATTTGATTGATTGATTGAAGACGTTTATTCAAATAAATAACAGAAAAATACAGCAGTTGGTTTCTGCCAAACTGCATTACAGTTTGTTGGCAGATGCTCATGCTTCTCGATCTTTAGATGATCTTTAGCGATATGTCACAGTTTTTGTACTTGATGCCATTTAGTTTTTTTACATTCGCCTCGAGTAGGCGATCACTAGATCGCGGTAAATGGCGCGCCAATAGGTACATCGCGTCCGCAACCATCGCGCGAATTAAAAAAAATACTTTGGTATAATACTCTCGCCACTGGAGCTCGAGTTTTACGCGGTCTTATCTCTGTGGTCGGAGTAGGCCTTTTGTGGCAAGACAATGGATAAGAAAAAGTGCAGAAAAAGTTAATAAGTGATTCAGTGGGTTATAAAAAACATAAACGTTTACATACAGGCACATACAGTGAGGATAAGTATCAAGACACTGAGTAACGATGAAGAGAATGGAGGGGTTGAAAAGTGCAGATCTGTATAATGGCCGAGAGATAAATTGGACAAATCGATGGACACGTAAGATATATTTCTTTAATTGATTACACTGATAGCCGAGGAATTCTAAGTCAAGTCACGCGTCCCTTACGAATGAGAAGTCAGTTCAATTATTTCTCGGGTATTATAATAGCCGGGCACGGCTATTATGCGGCATTGGCGTAAATAATATGGTAAAGCCGAGTAGGCCGTGCCCATTCCAGATTTCTCTAGTGCCCACCCCAGGATATTAGATTACTACATACATGGTCTGAGTCTCTGTGATAGTCTATAACCTTTCAGGGGCCAGGTCTTTAGTAGAAAATTACCCTCAACACACCAATGCATGTTCGACTCTCCAAGAAAAACAATGTAGATACAATAACGACAAATTAATAAAGATAAACACAGGCACTTACATTGCTTCTGGCCCCACACTAGGATACCCTGTGTCGTGGGAACCAGAAACAGTTACATCACAAACATTTAATCATCCAAGACCCGGGGCTTTCTTGTTCCCAGCCGGGATTCGAACCCAGGGCCTCTCGCATGGCACTAACCACTGCGTCACAGAGGTAATAAAAGAAAAGACGCACTTTCAAAGAGGGCGACTACTGCAGGCAGCAGTGACAAGTTGGCTAAACATCACGGCACACTATAGCGGCACCGCAACGCCACTCCAACCCAGCAATTAACTTTTCATTCAAATTTTAACATTACGTTATTCGTCGTATAGTATGTTTCTTAATATCACTGTAAAAAATTCAACGGCGGACAGTGAGCCCGCTTGCTGCTATCAAACCAAAGAATGATCATTACCTATTCGTTCGCTCGTAGCCGGGGCTGCCTGAGTGATCTTGAACGATCACTAAGGTTAAGCAACATACGGCGCGTTCAGTCCATGGATGGGTCACCGTCTATGACTAACGCTAGTGGCATTTTTTCCGAGCGATTCCGTGCTTCGCAAGGTACGTTAAGCAGTTGGTGCCGGCTGCCGTCGATAGATGGCAGTCGTTAAGCCAAGTCAGAGGCCTTTAGGGGCGGCTTGAAAACTTCTGACAGTAAGACCAGCCACTAGTCTTTCAAGCCTCCACCAATCCGGACTTGGCCCCCGTGGTGGAGTATGGCCTATACCTTCCTCAGGGAAGAGACCCGTGCCCCTCGGTGGGGATATAATGGGTTGGTGATGATGATGATTCGTTTCGTTGGTTGAACGCTATCATGCAACTCAACTGGCAACCGGGCAACCAACGTGGCCAGCCCGTACGTTTTTCACTTCATCAACATTCATAAGTCGCTGCATGTACGTTTGCCGGTTTCTAACTCACCTAAAAAGGACTTGATAGGCGGCATGGCTTTGGTAGGCATGCCTTTCTCGCTGTTGGACTGGGGCAGCACGAGCCCTAAGGGTATGCCTAGCTCTACCAGCTCCATCTTCCGCTTCATGTCCTCGATCTCGCCGAAGGTCTTCTTCCTGAGGTCGGTGTATGTTTCGCCTGGAGATATTTGATTGAAATTCTTTAGATTATTATGTTTACGTAGTACAGTCGACAGCACATAATGGTATACACCCCTGCACTCTACTCCGTTGCATTACGGGCGACTTTGCAACTAAAATGTGAAGATTGACGTGCTGTCGACTGTACATACAAAACATTCACTACCCTCTCCAATAGCTTATTTTATTAGATAATAAAGCTAGGGAAATAGAAGTTAAATTCATTTGAAGGCTCTTTAAAAATGATGGACTTCACTATAAAAATAATGATGATGATAATTTCGATGATGATGATCCGACCGGGTTCGGTCAATGCGACTGTTACGGCTGCGGAGAGCGTAATGCACTGTTCAATAATCATTTTACCACAAAGATTCCTAGGTAATAAAAATAGATCTGACTAGAGAATTTATTTATGTCTCTTTAAATAAATAAACAGCAGTAAAATAGATGTTTTTCAATATAAAATATGGCTTCCAAGTCTAATTGCGCTTTGTAAACTTTAACAAGAGAAAGTGCCATTAAATTTTTTTGCATTATGCTATGATTGTCTGTATCAATATCCAAGTTTAATTCCCGATTATACAACAACTATTATCTGCAACTTGTACTATACTTTTTATGTATCCAATAAAGTATTAAATATTGCTGTTCTAATGCTGTTCTATATAGTACATTTAATATACTATAGAGTATAATCGCTCGTAGCCTGGGCTGCCTGAGTGATCGTAAACGATCACTAAAGTTAAGCAACATACGGCACGTTCAGTCCATGGATGGGTCACCGTCTATGACTAACGCTAGTGGCATTTTTTCCGAGCGGTTCCGTGCTTCGCAAGGTACGTTAAGCAGTTCGTGCCGGCTGCCGTCGACAGATGGCAGTTGTTAAGCAAAGTCAGAGGCCTTAAGGCGGCTTGAAAACTTCTGACAGTAAGACCAGCCACTAGTCTTACAAGCCTCCACCAATCCGGACTTGGCCCCCGTGGTGGAGTATGGCCTATACCTTCCTCAGGGAAGAGACCCGTGCCCCTCGGTGGGGACATAATGGGTTGATGATGAAAGTGCAATTCTTCCTCCTGGTAGTGCAATAAGTGTTCTCTTCTCTAACTTTTTTCTAAAACTAAGTTAATAAATTAATAATTAAACTATTTATCTGTCAGTAAAATATCCTAACAATTTGGTTGCAAAGTTGTTTCTATACAGAGATTTTTATATAACTACAAACTTGAAAATCAAAATCTGGTATGTTAACATCAAAACTACATTAAATTTTAGTTGGTCTAGTTCTAGATAGAATAATTACTACTGTATAACATGTTTGTATTTGTTATAAAATTTTATTTTTGTACATTGTACTTTAGTTTACCTTACACTTTACATTACACATTACATACTATTTTAATCTCTTCTAGACAATCTTTGTACACCATCAAGGTCTTCAAAACTTTGGCGGTTTGGGCTCCTTGCATTAGTCAAGGAGTATTTTACATTGCGTTACATTTTTTTGTGTTATAAGTAGTGTCATAGTGCGTATTGTTTATAAGTGTTAAATTATTCTTGTTTTTGTGTCGGCGCTTCACTATTGTATTAGGACTACATCCTATTAAAATAGTAACCTTTAGAAATAAATAAATAAAAATTTGTCAGGGCTCAGACATTAAATACTCACATTTTCCAGGCTTAGGTGGCTTGGGCACTTTGTCGACATCAGGTGGTGTCGGCTTGGGCGCGACTTTTGCACTGCACAGCTTACCAATGAGAACTGTACTGCCTGCTGCAGGGAATAAATCAGTTCCAATGACTGTTTACATAGGAAAATATTAAAGCAATTTATTCTTTTTTTTTGTGTGTGTATCTGTGTTGTTCACGAAACAATATGACAACAACAAAACAAAACAATGGATTTGTTCCATGTGTTGTACCAACAGGTTTTACATGAGCCTCCTTTAACCTGTAGAATTTTTGGCAGGCTAATTGGCTCATCATAACAATTGTTTTTAATTGTTCTTTTCGACGCATCAAACTAATAGCTATGCAGTAAAATCAGCTTTTAAGACTAATGAAAATAAATACCAAGTATCCTACTTTTTTTCATGTTTTCATCACAAGCATTAAAGACGGCCCTTGTTTAATTAATTAAAACCTCAGCATCACCTCACCTCAGCGAAGCCTCAATATCTCAATTACCCCCAGTTTCCCATATCGTCCCTTAGCTTACAACACCGCTCAAGTCGAAAATTGGCGGTTTTTACATTTGAATGCCATTAGATGGAGCTGCTCATTGCGCGTCTAACCATTGGTCACACCCATAAAGTTGGTAAAAATGACTTAAGCGGTGTTGTAAGCTAGGGGACGATATGCTAACACCCTCTTAATGTAGATTAACAAGCTGTTAGCGTATAGTTAACAAGCAGTCAGTCGATTTTTTTATGTCAATCCGTCAACTGACAGCTGTTAACAGTTAACAGCTTGTTAGTAGGATAAACTATGGGTTCGTCAAATAAACTGTAAAACTTACTGCCAGGCCCAGCGACTTTAGGTATTGATGGTGTGAAAGAGGTCTTCTTCTGAATGGAAAAAGCTCTGAGTCTTTTCTTGGCATTCTCCACTCCCTTTACAGATGTCTGAATGCGAGGTACGGAGGGGTCCGGTGTAGATGGCTTGTCGGGGCATGGTGAACTTACAGATGAGGACGGCTAAAAATATAAAGTTACATGAAAAGGGTCTGCATTGAACCTAGAACTTTCAAGGCCAGTAAAGAATGAAGATATTTCTTTGACATCACTAGTTAAGGAATGCATTGAATGATGATTGGTGTCGGGGAAGGCAAATTTTGCAAAGTCTATCGGCTACTTACAAACTTTTTAAGATCATGGTGCATTTATAGGTCTATTATTTTATCATAGCACTCCATAGTTGAACGAGTGTAAACTAGGCAAAAGGAGGTTCAATTTCCAGAGAAAAGGCAACAGAAACATATTACATTCCTAGTGATCCTAGTGAGGGTCAAGTGATTGAGTTGTGTTGAGTTGAGTTGAGTTGAGGGTCAAGTTATTATTATTAGAGGGCCTGTTTATTTGGCAAACTTGCACTTAGTCTTGCATGATTCTCAAGAGCCTTTATTGAGAATAGTAACAGTAGGTAGTAGCGCCGCATCAACTGCTCATCTTTGTCATTAAAATTAAACAACACAATTGGTTTTAGTGCTCAAAACATTTTCTATTTACCAATCTCAGGTTTACTAGGCCAACTTTGCTATAACCCTTATACTGTCTGTGATCTTCTAGCTAGTCATACTTACAGATTCCGACGAGATGTAGGCACCCGTCGGCAGTGGAATATCGAAGGTCTGATAACAAGAACCCGGAGAATCACTAGAAAATCCAGGAGACTGGATCTGGCGTGACATTGTTGCGGTTTAAGGTGCACAATGGTTTGACGGTTCACCACGGCGTCTTTTACATTTTTAGCGAATTCAATACAACCACTTTTCGAGCAATGTTAGATAGCAAAAATAAACAAACGAAAATTATTTTGGATTCAAATGAAATGACAGAAACATAACCTCAATTTTGAACACAGACTACCTAGTTAGTAGAATAGAAACTATATTCTGTGAAGTTCAGTATCAAGATCATAGACAAAATCAATATCTCCGACCTCCATGGTGCGTACAGTCGACAGCACGTCAATCTTCAGATTTTAGTTGCAAAGTCGCCCGTAATGCAACGGATTAGAGTGCATGGGTTTATACCATGATGTGCTGTCGACTGTACCCCACAGTACCGGGTGGTACCGCAGCTGACCGCAACCATAGGGGCTGAGCATAGGGGTCAGTCAGTAATAAAAAAGATAACTTTATTTTCTCAGTTTTCATAGAAATGCGTTCTTATCCCACCTGTAATGCCATAGCGTATCTAGGTATAAAAGATATAGTATCCCAGTATCCCTTCTTAATCAGTTATCACGAGCATAAGACCCCATTTTACCTAAAGGTTGGCTCGCATATATTATGTTATGTAAAGCCCATTACACAATGAAAAAAAATAAGGTATAAGAATAAGAAATAAGGAATAGCGGAATCCAGCAATGGCATTGAGCAAGACACATTGATTTCTGTGCTATTCCTTATTCTTATATCTTACTTTGTATTGTATTGTTGGTAGTGGTCTGCCTCGATGGATCGCTCCGTGGGTCACTTGATCTGGCCCTGGCAGAAAATCAGTGCTGTGGGTGATAAACCTGCAGCAAATACTGAGCCTGAGGCCGTTTTACCGCCGCATGGACATAGCCCGTGCCCATTTCTAGTTTGTAGTTTTTGTCCTGTATTTTGCATTGTCTCTTTTTCCTTTTTTTATGTCTTTTCTTGTCTGTGTGGCGATAAATTTTAGACTTTAGAGATACAATGTATTTTTATTTGTAAGCAGCCTGAATACATCCCACTATAGGGTCCTCAAATTAAGTGCGTGCCACGTGCACGCAATAATACCATGCATGACCGACCTCGACCAGAAGAAAAGGATCGAAGGACTTAAAAAAAAACCCATTTCCACTAATGAGATAGACAAAACTAAAATGGGTAATAAGTCATTCCCATTTCCATGTCATTTCGTTGAGTAAGGGCCTATTTCTGAATTGAGAATTGTTAGTCCTCGTGCTCCTCGGGGTTCTGTCACGCTCTTCTCTGAGAAATTTGGCGAGACAGCACTAGAGTTAATTAAGTATTTACTTAGTGAAATTCTCAATTCAGAAATCGGTCGTTAGTGCATTACTTGTCACTTTCGCTAAGTCGTCACTATTCGTTGTTTTAATGTATAGGTACAATCGATGGCACATCAACCTTTAAATACTTGCCCTATCAGTTAAGTACCGGGTATGACTGCAGCATAAATGTAAAGGTTGACCTGCGGTCGACGGCACCTAGAAATAAAAAATACGCGGCTTCTAAATAGTGGTATATTTTCAAAAATATTGTATTACATGACCTGCATTAGGTATCTATTTACAAAAATAAAAACAAAATAATATTCTTAGTAATAGGTGCAGACGAAACAGCCGCAAAGAAACTAAAAAAAAGAATTAAGGGCTGATTCAGAGCAATCAACACACAACTTATCGTTAGGTAAATATGTACAAAATAAGCACTAATTCGTTCAAGTCGACGGACGTCTTGAACAAAATCGGGATAGTCACATGTGTTTTATAAAATTAACAACACTTCTGAACACAAGTTTGATTTCTGATGGGATTGAATTATAAATTATAATATACAAAACGCTAAGGTAGCACAGACGGCCAAACATAATCTGCCTGGGGACACGACATAGTGAATGGCACAACACTAAATAATCTTAGTAGGATGTAGCAGCTTATATTGTGATGAATCGTGTATACAGGGTGAAACATAATCCATTTAAATATAATATAGGTATACATCCGAAATTAGGAGGTTCTACTCATCAATGCGAAGAACTTTTATTACGGGGAAAACTTGGAAATCACTAAAAAAATGCATCAGTCCGATAATAAAGTTACCTCTTGCGATATTAGAATGTATGGAACTGATGATATTCTTCCACTTTTTCATAGTAGTTATTCGCATCCATGAGGTGGCAACCCCCATTTTTGGATGTACATACATGGGAACAGAGACCCATGAACTAGTGCAGTCATCAAGAGTCGAAAATTGTGCGCATGACACCATAATTAGCTTTTCAGTGACAATTTTAAAGTGATTTGTAGGATACAAATGAGAAGAAATGTACAATAACTAAACAGAAAAAAACTAGAGTTCACAAGGCTAGTACCAGAAAGTGAAAATTAAAAATATGTATAGGGCATACAATTTTTTGTAGGTGTAAAAACTAAAAATAATTTCGGTTGATACTTTGACTGTACGACATGTGGAATATTTACTATAACATAAATAACTATACAAGCCATCAAGCCGCCGTTTAAATAGGTTTCGAAAATAAAGTGAGACGCATATACAAACAAATACGTACCTTGACTTACATAGAAATAGGTATGAGCTTTGAACAACAGATTTTCGCCTGGCCTAAGTCTTACGTGCTACGTTTTTCCAAGGTATGAACAAACCAGTTACTCTCCTCGAAGTTGTCACTAAACTCCCCTTGTATGAAACTTAACAAGAAATTGGTAAAACTAATACGTAAATACATGTGGGTTGAGTCATTGTGGTTGAGATTGAGGCAAAGAACTCATTGCACTTCTGGGTGTTGGCCTTCCCTTTCACACTAGTCCCCTGCGAATTTCGTCCATTGTACAAAAATACAAAATATTAATGAGACGTAATACCGCTAGAATATGACGTCTGATATAAAATATCGAAATATTTTACCGACTTTTTCAAACCCTATTGCAAGAAAAAAAAAAAACTAAATTAATGATATTGTACCAAAACTTACAGAATGTGTTAAGAGTGCCATTGTATTGTAATAGATATGAATGTTTTAAATTGTGACGTTAATATTGCACTTTTTTATGTTTATTAATTTACTAAAGAAATAGCGCACATAGAGAAACAAATCATACTGGGAGATAAAAAACATTAGCTGTTTCGTTGCTGCAATTTTTACAGAAGTCTGATGTCTGATGATGAAAGACTTTGCTGATGTCACACTGGCAAAAAAAATCACAACCGTGGTCAATTAACCGCGGTAACACGCGGGGAATAGGCGAAAACGTCAATTGTGTCGCGTACATTGGGTAAAACCACACTGGCAACAAAAATTCACAACCGTGGTCAATTAACCACGTTAACACGCGGGGAATATACGAAAACGTCAATTGTGTCGCGTACATTGGGTAAAACGGGTTTGATTGGCGCTTACAGTTAATGTTTGGTTACATTTTAATCAGACATACTATACTCAACTCTAGTGACATACGAAGTGTAGTGTTAAGAGTCACCTTGAAAGAGAGTACCAGCTTCGTTCAAACCGAACATATTTCGCCATAAAAAATTCTACATCTTAGCATTTTAAAGGTATAATATACGATACAGTATAAAAAAAGCAAAATCGCACGTTTTGCTTGCTTTTACAACTTGGCATTTGATTCCAACAGCACTAGAAGGTGCAACATTTTCTGTATTTACCCTTTTACAAAGTAAAAGTACTAAATTTTCTAATTAATGAACACAATTTCAAGAGATCATTCACGAATAAAGGCCTCAGCATACCCATTTGTACGATAAGATGCAAAAGAGAAATAATTGGGTGCATATTTGAAAAACTGCAAGTTAGTAATGTACGTATCCATATGAAATTAAATGCCAAGCCCTATTCTCGACCTTGTCTTATATCAATAAAGCACAAATTGCTGGCTCATCCGTCGCTCATGTGTTTCTGTCCATTTTCATTCCATGAAGAGGGGTTTCTTAATAACTTCTTCAGTAAATGACGTATAAAATGCCACCGCTACCGGGTTAGTTTGTATTATCCTTAGGAAAAATATAAAAACTATAACCAGATTACTAATAGATGGCGCTAGTAGTATTCCTAAGCGGTGAAATACAAAAAAAAAATGTTTTTCTATCACTTGTATAGTTTTTCACATTTATTCCTGTTTAACTTGACATTCTACTGGAGACAACAGAAAAAAAATCACACGTTTTAAGCGTATAGTAGAATTTAGGCATGAAAAGAAATTATCCAAAGTTTTGGGGCCATCGTGTATGATTGCTTACAGCATTATTGGAATGAAAGTGGCAAAACACAGCGTAAAAACTTCATAAAGAACTCCGTTTCCGAAACTCTATTTACCATCATCACCGCCGTTTATTTTTTTGGTAAAAAATATTAAAGTATTTGTATATTTCGTTTATCTCGATACAAAATCTAGTTACAATTATAATATGTATACTTAACAACTAGAAATACAAAATAAGTTACCTAGAACAGTCATGGGGTAAGACAATTTTAGTTTTACTTGCCTTTTGTTTAATATCTAAGGGCGAACGCAGACCGGGCGATTGTGCGCCGTAAAATGCTGTAGCGCGTGTTTACCCGGTCTCCATAAAAACAATATACACGTAATATCTAGATTAATAAAAAAAACACACGTCAAAAACTTCACGTCTGAAGTAAGAGATTTGTGCAAACTGGTACCTATACATTAAATAGCTGACAGTAAAGGTGTGCTTAGTGAAATCACTAGTGGGAGAACCTATTGCTATCATTTCAAAAATGCATTTTATGGCCTCTTCGAGTTGTCGAATTAAATAACAGGGTTCGAGACAGGGTATCCTGGTGTGAGGCCAGAAGCAATGTATGTGCCTGTATGTAAATGTTTACTTCTATGCTGTCCCTAAAGTAAAATTTATTCGGCTTGATGAGATGTCTCCTTTTTGAAAAGATAAATGTACAAAATTTGTCACTTGTTGAAAATATGGGATTCGACAAATTGATCTCGATCAATGCCGCTAAGTTCCTCTGATATCCGTATTACCTATGTAATGTATGTACAAAAATGCTGGGGGCATTGTAACCCTTTCCGTACACAGCTATCATACATTTTTTAATAGTTTTGAACTTTATTTCAAAGGGATAATGTTTAATTTAACTTTTAATTTGCCCGGCAAAGGGTTAATAAGTTACAACAACGCTACACGCCTCTCTTTGGACTCGTTTTGGTACCCTAAATATATAAATTACCATTTCTGTTTTAAATCTATTGGTTACATGTCAGATCTATTTTTCTACTGGGATATAAATGTAAAACTAATGCAAGATCCTGCTTTTAAAAACTGGCTATCTCTGTTTACCGTACAATATAAAAAGTGTACTATAAAAACCCAATAATATTTTTGAAGCTGCAGCGGATAATACTATATATTTAACTACATTTCGCGAAGAAATAAGACTATGTTTAGTGTAAAAGTGTCCATGTCATATAGGAAAGCCTATCTACTTATAACGTATTTTTGACATCAATTTTTCTCCAACGTTCATTATTGATTAGGCATTCAATAGAATAATTTGTTTCTTTATTTATTAAAGGAATCGCGGACTTAATTTTAAAAAAGAGTCACGCTTCGTTAAGGGAATAACTAGCAACAAAAATCATATCTCCTTTTATACGTTTTCGCAAAAAATAACATCATAAATCCCAACAACGACCTCTGTGGCGTAGCGGTAGTGCATCTACCTACCATGCGAGAGGTCCGAATCACATCTGGAGACAAAAAAAACCCCAGGTCTTGGATGTTTACATGTTTGTGATGTCGCTGTTTCTGGTTCCCACGACACAGGGTATCCTAGTGCGGGGAAAGAAGTAGTGTATGAGCCTGTATGTAAACGTTATGACTACTTTATTTTATTAACTATTTTATACACAAATAAATTAATATTAAGAAAAGCCTAGAAACTAGGGTCGAAAGGCTGAGTCAGCCTTTCGACCCTAGTTTCTAGGCTAACAAAGCATTTCTCACAGGTAATTTTATGTAGGTTCTAAAACTGACCATGTTCATACATACATACATACATAATAGCAGTATAAGGCTATTTGTCCCCGACAAATACGCGCGCGCGGGGCGGCGTCGGCACCGGCTCTTCGCAGAGTTCTCGCTGCGCACGCACTGCGCTAGTAATGCGCCCACGGCCAGGGCCCTCGCCCTTCTCAACGAGTTTGTTATCAAGGTCCAACATGTTGACATCTTTGTTGACCCTATTTATAATATTGTTCTAAATTTAACATTGCACTTATGTAATTAGTGTAGTCCACTTGTAATAAGTATTTAGTAACAATAAGAACGTTTTGGGCAACTGTAAGTTCTTATGGTATAATAAATAAATAAATCAATAAAATAAATAAATAAATAAATAAGCTCACGCCTGTATCCCAGCGGGGTAGGTAGAGACCAGAGACTGCCACCTGCCACGAATCTGACAAAACACTTTCGCTTCATCGACATTCGTGACCATGTTCACTTTTTACAAAAACATATATACAGGAAGATACGATTTTTTCGATTGGTAGTAACCAATAGTTCCCTTCTTAAATATGGTTTTTCTATAGAAGTCCAGCACCATTTGACCTTGTGAACAAAGCTCAAATCATTGTCACACGTCAGGCGCCGGATATTGAGCATATCTTCTGTTCAATTTCATGGAATTTGTTTTGCAAAATTTCGCACAAAAATTTCGTCAATATTAATAAAAGGTTCGATCGCTTGAGGCTGCTCCTCCAAACTTCTAAACCTTCCATTACGGGACCTACCCTAAAACCACGTAACACCTATCACACTTCCATCTTAGTATTAAATTAAAGCAATAGGGCGCTATATAGGACAGTTTAAGCCAGTACAAAAACGTATTACTATGGATGTTAGTAATCCAAATTACTATGTACAAACATTTCTTCATGAAACAGTTATTTTACTCCACTTTAACATCCCACTGGTTTAAATGAGCCAGCGAATTTCCGACTTGATTTGAAAAGTTTAATTTGTATTCACGGTTTAGACAATAAACAAGTCAAGACCAATTAAAACAAACTGGAGCCTCAATTTACTATGAGTATTTAAAACGCACCAAAAACGTTCCAAGATCTTTCCTACATATTTTTATCCTTGACTCTTCACGTACAAGCCTACCTTTCTCCTTACTATCAGACTAAATTCGAGCGTATTCACCACGCGAAACCCTTGTCGATTGGTGATTACTTTATTTATTTAAAAGGATGGTCGAACCAACAAAGGTGGGGTTTGGTCAATTATCTATACACCTCAATCTGTCTAAAATACTACACAGAACAAGGGATCTGAGTGTATTGTAAATAGATATGGCTGTGTTATACCACACACTGTCTCTTTCACTCTCTTTAAGAGTGTCAGTAAAAGAGACCACAAGGTAGGACGACTAGGTTCGTACAAATATTTTATTTCTCTTCAAGAGAGATTGATCGGTTAATTATGTTGGCCCGAAAACGGTACGGGACAGTCCACATGTAGTAATTAATATCTTAGTGCAACACAGTCCACAAGTATAAGCATCACTCGCTCGTCATACGAACATCACGCTAGGCCTAAGAGAAAGGGCAGGGCGCTTAGCTGTCTTCCATCAGATTGTGTAATTCCGCGTAGTTTAGGATGGCGCGGTGGAGGAATTCGTATTGCAACTGGAAAGGAAAAAAAATTACAATGATTTAAAACTTCAACTGGAGCCAGATGCCGGATGCGGCAAGCTGAAGACAGGGCGCTATGGCGCTCATTAGGGGAGGGCTATGTCCAGCAGTGGACTAGTATAGCCTGATGTTGATGATGAAATCGTCAATGGTCTATATCCTTATAACGGGCCGGGGTCGTCAGGACGTAACGATATCAATCTATAGGTACAGGTACGCATTACGATAGATATGCTATGAACATGTTCAGATTGACGCGTCCACTCTGTGTGCAGGGTACCAGTTGACTCTTAGGGGTGAAGTGCGGATTCTTATGAGTATCAAGAGTTTAAAGTTACTAATTTTATAAATTATCCTTCAGAATTCCTTCCTCCTAATATAGAATATTCTTCTCAGAATCAGTCATCATATTTTACAGAGGTCGCAAAGATTGTTAGTACAAGTACACCCCGAAAAGAGTCAAAAATAGGCTATTTGACAGTGTGAAAAAACAGTATAAATTATGAGTTTTAATACCGCTTAAAACTAAGAAAAAAACATTATTTGTAAAAAAACACAATTGGCCGATTCTATGACGACGTCAGTCATTCATTTTTTCTTACGTTCATTGGTTGGTTTACTGGCAAGTGACGTCATAATTCCTGCGCGACGCCATATTGCCGAAGATAGCGTTTTGGCGGCTTATTTCAAAAGTAAATTTTCGTTTTCCTTTTTTAGAAGAAATACACGAAATAATTTAAAATGACCACTTTCTGAGGACTCCATGAACACCAACGAAAACTATGAGATGGTTTTCAGAAATCGGTCAAATAGCCTATTGAAGGTCGAACCACTCAGATCGGCCCCGCGCCCCTCGCCCCCTGGCGAGCCGGGTATACTCACAAAGGTGTCGAGCGTCCGCGCCCGCTGCGCCCGGATTTTGCGCGCCACGCAGTTAACGTCGACGCGGCGCTCCGTCCGCAGCTGGCAAATCAGCAGGCAAAGCGCCACGAACATCGACGAGCGCTCCGTGCCGTACCTGGCAGAGTAAAAGTGGAATATAGAGTTGGAAGGTGTTTGAAGGAGCCTGCATTGCATATAGCACAAAGGGGTTGACCAAGGGGTTTCCATTTATCAAGTATGTTAAGCAACATAGGGGGCGCGTTCGGTGCATGGACGGGTCTACGACTAACGCTAGTGCCATTTTTCGAGTGGTTCCGTGCTTTGCGAGGCACGTTAAACAGTTGAGCCGTTGACAGATGGCAGCCGGTTAATAAAGTCAAGTCAGACTCTGTGGGGCGATGATCTTTGCAAGGCGGCGGGCAAGAAGTAAATGAGAATAGCCGAGGACCGTGCTCAGTGGCGTGCTTTGGGAGAGGCATAATATGTCCAGCAGTGGACAAGCATAGGCCGATGATGATGATGATGAAGTCAAGTCAGAGGCCTTAGGGCGGCTCGAAAACTTCTGACAGTGAGACCGGCCACTAGTCTTACAAGCCTCCACGAATGCGGACTCGGCCCCCGTGGAGTATGACCAATATCTTCCTCAGGGAAGAGCCCCGTGCCCCTCGGTGGGGACATAATGGGTTGATAATGATGTACTCTCGCCACTAAAGGTTGAGTTTAACCGGTCGTGTCAACGCGGCTTGAGCTCTCTAACAATCCTTTGTGGTCGGAGTAGGGCTTTAGTGGCAAGACAATCTTAGTTCGGCCCCCATGGTGGAGTAAGGCCTAGCTTCCTCGGCACTGGCGTAGCGTGGTGGGGCGGAGGGGGCTGTCCGCCCCGGGCGGCACTTTTAGGGGGCGGCAAATTTTCACATTTGATTTCACATTTCATCAAAAAAATATTTTGTTACTTTTGAACTATTTTATATTTTTTGTCGCACTTACAATAAATTAGAATCGATAGAAATAAGAAGTATTCTGTACAAGACGGAGACGCTGAATAAAAAAATTCAGATGAATATCACAAACACAGCTAGCTACCTAGTTACTGGATATGGGAGGCAATCAACAAGAACAAAATGTCCTGGAGGAAATTTGTATTCGTAGAAAAATAGGTTCACACTTTTATTTAAGATTTCTGAGATACTTTTGAATTATTTTCTGCAATAAGAGTCGGAGCCAATAATGGACCGGACTAAAAAGAGGGCCGCAAATTCTGCCGCCCCGGGCGGCTGATATCACGCCACGCCACTGTTCCTCGGGGGAGAGCAGCGTACCTCTCGGTGGGGACATATTGGGTCTATAGAGGGTGATCGACAGGCGAGTAAGACCGCGGTTTTAAATACCAACGTTCTTGGCTCGCGGCTCGTTGGGGCTGATCGACTAGCGAGCAAAACAGTCGCAAACATGTCCTTTTGCATTGGGAGCCGAGTAAAAATATAGCATGACGACGAGCCGCGAGCCAGGCTCGTCGGTATATAAAACCACGGTTTTGTCACGGCTCTTCCGTCGATCAGCCACTTATGGCGACTCACTGGCAGCGCACGAGCATGGGGCGCTTAACCGTTACTGCCCCCGTGGTGGAGTATGACCAATACCTTCCTCAGGGAAGAGCCCCGTGCCCCTCGGCGGGGATATAATGGGTGGACGATGAAGTACTCTCGCCACTAAAGGTCAACGCGGCTTGAGCTCTCGGACAATCCTTTGTGGTCGGATGAGAGCTCTAGTGGCAAGACATTCCTAAGGAGTATGGCCTATAGCTTTTGGGGCTCTCCCCGTGCCCCTCGGCGGGGACGTAACGGGTCAGTGGGGACTCACTGGCAGTGCACGAGCATGGGGCGCGCGGGCGCGGGCGCGGCGGCGTCGGCCAGCTCGGCCAGCCCGCGCGTGACCTCGGGCACGTGGCCCGCCGCCGTGGGCCAGCCGTGGTACTGCAGCTGCCGAACTTCCGACACCTCACCGCTCTGTAAGAAGAATTGAGTAGGTAGTACACTAGAGCAGCCCGACGCGAAGTAACGTTACTGCGGTGTCACGCCCCAGAAGGGGGAGAGGTGACAATGTAGTGGGACGAATATAGAATTTGTAGGGAGCATCAAGAAACGCGAGACTTGGGAAAGAGCCCCGAGCAAGTACCAGCCGCGTCTCCCGTGATTCGGTCTGTAAGCCGAAAGGCAGGCAAGACCATGAGGTGGTGGAGGGTTTATGTCCCTATCTACCTCACCGCTCTGAGGGGGTTATTATTGCATCAATGTACAGGCTGTTTTCTGAATGAACGAATGAAAAATTCTTCACTGCACAATAAACAGTATTCTGTGCAAGGGCGAGCTTAATACTATAAAGGATTTTCTACAGTTTTCTAAACTAAAGTTCTTTCATTCAATGCAAAAAAATAATAATATTGTCACGTTGACATCTCCATACAATCTAATGTCTGAATGTTGCTAGTAAGCAAAAACCAAATTACCCCACTTTACTTCCAGGTAAAAATTGTTTGTGCTACGTAGGTGTTTTTTTAGACTTCGCTCTTATGAGGAATTAAACTTTAATGTCTTTTGTGTCATAAGGAGTTTGGTCACACGAGACTTCTATTCACGGTAAAAAATCTACCGAGTAAATCTATATATTTTATAACGGTAACACCGCGTCATTTTTTTTGCATCGAATTAAAAACGGACTTTAGATGCATTCGGGCTTGCAGCCCTCCTACTATTTTGGCTCGCGCCAACAACCACACGCCCACAAATAATAACTGTAACTTGTGAGAACGTCTAAGTAAACCCCTGTGTTAAAGTTGCCTACATAGTTTTACTGACTACGGCCTGGTTTACATTTGCTTTACTTTAATGTTTTTTTAGCATGCTTTCCATAGAGAAAGAATAAAATAGAGACTGCGAAAACGTATGCCGATTCATAGCTTTTATTGCGCATCATATATTATAAAATTACTTTGAAAAATCCGAAATACATAGTTTACAACTAACCATTACTGATTTATTGTTTGCTTCTGTACTTATAAAAGGATTTGGCGTCTCTATTCTATTTTAGATCTATGGAAAGCATGCTAAAAAGCATGAAAATAAAGCAAATGTAAACCAGGCCTACCCGTTTCACACGCATAACAGGCCTTATAACCTCGTAAGGCCCGACCTTGAAAATAACAATTGATTTTGTGGTCACTTGAAGACATTGGGCCTCACGAGGATATAGTTCCCGCCGGCCTACCTTGTTGTTGGTGAGACGGAACTGGCGGCGTGTGTAGTAAGGGCACGACTCGGACTCCACGTACTGCACGGCGATGTGCTCGTAGCTCGCCGTGTCGTCGTCCCAGTAGCGCGGACACTTGCCCGCGCCCTCGCCCAGCTGCCGGGTCCACATTAACATTATAGTACAAGTACGTGTCATCATCATCAACCCATTATGTCCCCACCGAGGGGCACGGGTCTCTTCCCTGAGGAAGGTATAGGCCATACTCCACCACGGGGGGCGAGTCCGGATTGGTGGAGGCTTGTAAGACTAGTGGCTGGTCTTACTGTCAGAAGTTTTCAAGCCGCCCTAATGCCTCTGGCTTGGCTTAACGACTGCCATCTATCGACGGCAGCCGGCACCAACTGCTTAACGTGCCTTGCGAAGCACGGAACCGTTCGGAAAAATATCAATATGATACCTAGTTTATGTTCGATATTGTCACACCATATTGGTAAAATTACATTGAAACTGACCTCTATAACTACAACCCTGCACAGGTACTTAATGACAATAAATATATGATTGATTGGTTGTTTGTAGTGAAAGAAAAGTCATATATTACCAATAAATTAAGTTACGTTCATGTAGATTACCGCGGACTCGTAACTTCAAGCGCTGAGATGTGAACACTTCAGACATTTAGGTTTTTTCACGGCATCCCAGTCCTTCATAATAATATGTACTAATCTTAAAATGAAGTAAAGTAAACCTAATTACATACATAAGCCCACGCAAGTATGCCAGAGGGATAGGCGGAGACCAGGGACTGCCACCTGCCACGATCCCGACAAATCACTTTCGCTTCATCAACATTCATTAGTAAGTAAAGAGGTATTTATTTCCATAAAGTTTTACATATTTAACAGAAAACTGCGGATCCCTCAATAGCCGGACCTGTATCGCGGAAAATCTTAATGTACTTGTAAAGGAGATCATTGTGATAAATATGTAAATAAAACAAAGTATCACCTCGCTTAGCATAACAATGGTTGACACTCCATGCTCGGAAACCATTCGCCAGAAGTCCATGATAGTGTTGGGCAGGGGGTCTTGCGTTATTATGAACCCTTCTGAGTTGTCATACGCTGAAACAAGACATATAATTAGTAATGTATGGGATAAGTTGTCGTACGCTGAAACAAAACATGCATTTAGTAATATATGAAACAAATACTAAAAGGAAACCAGTAAAATGCTGGTCTCTTGCGTACACTGCCGAAGAAAAAGGCTGGAGTCAGTCTCACAGTTTCTGTCTCACAGTGTGTACATGTTGGTGATGTTGTTGTTTTTGACTGCCACGACACAGGGTATCCTAATTGTTTAAGTTAGTGAACAGCAGATTGTGATAAGTCGCGGTCTCTACTCAAGAACACGTTTACCCCAGCGGTTCTCGGTTCTTCGCGAAATATAGGCAGCCCACTGCCACTGCAGCTTGCTAATTCTCAAAGCTACATAACATAACATAACAATTACATACCGGCACAGACATTGCTTCCGGCCCCACACTAGGTTACCCTGTGTCGTGGGAACCAGAAACAGCGACGTCACAAGCACACAATATCGATAACTTTGGATCGTTGAAGAGGTTAATATCGTCGGCTAAAGTCGCAATTTTTTTCAATTTTTTTTTTGTGTCTTTAGAAAGGTAATTTCTGGATGCATCTTATAGCAAACCTATTAATTTAAAAAAAAAAACCGGATAAATATAATACCTCGGAACTCTATACCGCAATTTTGCTAAACGCAGACCACGCATTTCCCCCCGCTCAGTACTGTTGAAGATGGCGATATTTTAATTAATTTACGTAATTTTTTTCCGGTGTTAGGCTGATATGTTTAAACTTTCGGCAACGGCTTTCGTGAAAATCAGAGCAAGCTTAATATTTCCATGGTGAAGTTTTTTATACCTCCTGTAAAGAAGAGGGTTGCTTTAGCCGACGATATCGAGTGCGTATGCTCGGTCACCTTCGATGAAGGAGGCGTTGATGTAGGTGGAGAAGTCTCTGCCGGGCAGCGGCGCCAGTATGACGCGGTTCCGGTCGTAGGGCAGGCAGTCGGCGCTGCGGTTGCGCGCGCGCAGCTCGTCGGCCGCGCCCGCCGCGCACGACTTCACGGGCTCGCCCACCGGGCTGCTCTGCATCTTCTGTGGGGAACGGTCCACCTCATCATCATCATCACCCCAACAAAGTATTACAGGCACAGTAGGGCCTCGTTGAGTCGCTCGTAGCCCCGGCTGCCTGAGTCTTTCTTAAACGATCACGAAAGATGGTATGGACCGTCTATCACCAACGCTAGCACGTTAAACAGTTGGTGCCGGTTGCCGTCTATAGATGGCAGTCGGGAAGCCAAGTCAGAGGCCTTAGGGCGGCTTGAAAACTTCTGACAGTAAGACCAGCCAATAGTCTTGGCTCATTGTCTCACACAAGTATTGTTATCGGTGGTGGTGTGTTCGTGTCTTGCTTCTGCATGAAAAAGTGGGAGGGAGGGCGGTGCATTATCTAACCGCATGGTGCTTGTGGGATATTAGCGGAATTTAGCAAAGTAATTTTCTCATTTTAATGCTATTATGGATTTCCGCAAAGTAACGCCTGACTCTATACAATTATTTTGTATTGTTATTTGTAACCTTTACATAGATTTTCAAAATAGTGAAAAAAAGTTTTATACAGAGCAGTGTAACGAGGTGACCGCCTGCTTGCTTTTAAATCATTTTCGGCCTTTAACTATTCTAAATTTAATTAGTACTTGACTTTCGCCACAGTGTTCGGACGTATTTGGTTCAACAGATAACCCTGAGCTTCCGAACTGAGTGCACGTGAACGTCTTTCTATTTTACTACGACCGACCTAATTTATTATTACGATTGCTCTATTCTCCGTACCTATATTATTTATCCTCAAGCCCAATTCTGCGACAGCAGGAAGGCACACACTCGTGTGCTTTCATTGAAAACCGAAGCCTACTCTAGAGCCCGAGGTATTGAATTGAATAATATTGACTAAGTACCTGTGCCTAACAATGACATTATATTTAAGAAAATCCTCGTGACCTCTCTACTTTGACATTTTAATTTACTATCGCATGGAATGGTTTTGTTTTTATTTTGTATTTTGTGACATATTCAGAAGTTGATATTATATAATGCTATAATTATGATATTGAAAAAATTTGTACGCCTGTTATGGCAAAACATGCTGATCTAAATTGTCAATTCCAACCTTCTATACAAATGTTTGACAAATAAATCTCTCTTATTTTTATATTTTAAAGGCTAACAGACTGTATACCGGGTAAGTCGGGTATACTGTAAGACTGTATTTTACCTCAAACTCGTGCTCCATGAGGCACTTGTCAGCGCCCTCTGGCGTGTTCCTCAGTCGGTCGACGGCACTCTTGAGCTTGGAGGCGGGGATCTCCGTGTCCCCGTAGTGGGCGTACTCCACCAGAGCTCGGTACACGAATATGTATTGTTTCTGCGGGGGAGTAAGGTTGCTTTTAGTGTGGCAAGTAGAGCAATGACAATGTGTGTTTGGCTGAGCAGTTCGCTAAGACAAAACTTTAATGATTTTTTAACGTACATACTGTGTGGGAAAAATATAGGAGCAAATTGTCGTTGAGTAGTTGGCGACGATTTTCTTTTCCGAGTCAGTTGTTTTTTGTGGCGATTTAGACATACCACAGACTATATCTATGGTTAGTTTTAACCATTTCAGACCTGACTGTGAAAATAACAATAGAAAACCATTGTTATTTTCAAGGTCAGGTCTGAAAGGGTTAATTTATTTGTGTTTTTCTTTGTCTGTTGCGTTACATAGATTATTTCACTTGTATGTTTATTTTCTTTTTGTGACGTGTTTTTTTCTTTCTTCTTCTAATGAGCGATTTTCTGACAGCTCAAAAAAAATGGTTCCAATCTTGCTACTAGATGCCAATGGTGTCTACGTAAGTAGTTTTTTTTTAATACAGCTGAGAGCCCTTCATTGATATGTGTTGGTACGTCATAGTTGAAAAGTATTACACGGTAAGTTTGACTGTGGATAGGTTATTGTATTCTATTATTTTTGCATTTATTTAGTCTATGTAGTGTATTTATTTTTTGCATAGCGTAGGAAACTGTTTAGGTATTTTGTAGTTTATGTAGTCTATTTTGTACACGTATAATATAGACCCGTTTTTTACTGCTGCTCCGACTCACCAAGGCTTGCTGGAAGAAATCTCTTACAGAGATAAGCTCGCCTTTGAACATATTGTTTCAATGTAATGTTATGTTTAACGTCTCGTGTGCAATGAAGTATAAAAAATTATCATTTATTGGGACCGGGCATTAGTCAATGTGTAGGTGTACTGACGAGCGACTGGACGAGGAAGTTCCGCCGCGAGCGCAGGTCGGCGACGCAGTTGAAGACGGCGACCTGTCCCTCGGCGCGAAGCTGCTGCAGCAGCCAGTCCAGCGCCACCAGCGTGCCCGTGCGCCCCACGCCCGCCGAGCAGTGCACGCCCACCGCCCGCCCGCCCACGCCCAGCGCGCCCCACGCCTCGTTCACGCGCTGCCGTTTGGGGAGGAACGACACGTTTTTACGCCAAAACTATTTCAGTCTTACCACAAAAAATTAAATATACACTGATTTAACGTGCGTTTATTTAAACAATGTCTAAATAATTTTTCAGTCTTACCACAAAAAATTAAATATACACTGATTTAACGTGCGTTTATTTAAACAATGTCTAAATAATTAATCATTGTTTAACGGTGTGTTTAGCAGCCAGGCCCCTTCGTCTGTCTAACTTTGAACAATGTCTAAGCCGTATCTTTCTCTAGACAACCGTTAAACACTGTTTTATGGTAGCACTTTTTTAGACACGTGCTCAGCAGATGTTTTAGTTTTTTGTAGTGCGACTGCTAAGGTTTGAAGTGAATAAAACATTTTTGATTTCATTTACTTGCAGTCACTCTCGCGGCCTATTTTATCTATAGTTCGTAGCAGAGGACCCGCAAATTTAAATAGCGCTGGTCTTAAATTAGAGCCTTGTGGAACGCCTCGTTTGTAGCAGTAAGTTTCTATAGTACGTGCCAGATTGACTGAGAAAAGCGGACAATGACGTCTCGGTTGTTTAAGCAAGGGTTGCAAACCTATTGTAGCTTTTCAAAGTAGGTAAATTTTATATGTGGAATTATTCGGTGCAATCATCACTCTTAAATATCTGGTACGCCACAAAACTATCTCCGGGTGATCTACTAAACCATAAACAATTTATATAATATATAAAAATGTTATTTTTTCGCGATAAAAGTCAGCTTTTGGGATGTTTAAAGAAACCACAGACATTAAGAAACAATGACACAAAACATATGAACTGACCTAGAAGTGGGAATGATGTCAATATTTACACATAGTTTTTACATTAAAATTTAATATTCTAATGTTACCCTGTTGGACGCTCGGCTCGTTTCTGAGGCCAATGTCCGTCTTTCTCAATCAATCTGGCACAGAGTATAACAGTACAGGTCTTGCAAGAGGTAGATTTAGTTGTAAATTCTCAATCTTTTACTCACCTTGATGAATTTGAGTATGGAATGCGCGTGCTCGGGCGCGGCGAAGTCCTTCCACATGAGGAAGTGATACTGGCGCACGATGCGCTCGCTGGGGCCCGAACCGTTGGAGGGCTTACTCTCGCGCGGCGACGCCGGCGCGCTGCCGCCCGGGCTGCTCACGTCTGGAGGAAGCCCCGCGACATTATGGTGGCCATACACGTTAGGGTTTGCATGATGGTTACGATGGTACAAGCCGACACGCAAGCCCTTGCGTGTATGCGATAAAACTGTACAGTTATCAGTGCATGTACATGCAACCGAGCAAATATCAAAATTGATATGTTAGGCGCTCGGATTTGTTGCCCGCGAGCATAACCGAGCATGTGTGGCGCTCGCTCGTGCTTGCATGCCAAGTACAGCTATCACATGGTCGCCGTCCATAGTTTGGTAGGTATATACCGTACACAGTACCTAGGCGTCCTACACACACCTTCAAGTAGCTCAACTGAGAGTTTGTGGTTAAACTGTGCATGTATGTTGTGCTCTATGAAATTTGGTTATGCCTGTCGGTTATGCTTGCAAGGTTAAAGCCATCATGCAAACCCTAACGTGTATGGCCACCATTAGACACACGAAGAACATTTTGTTGTAGACGACGTGAGAAAAATGCTGTTGACTCTATATGAAACGATAACGGACGTTTTTATTTGGTTCAGGTATTCCAGGTTGTAGAGTACTGGGCTCGTAGTAGGGAGTTATACTCGTAGTACTGCTACACTTGAGTTGAGTCTAGGTGACGTAGAAGTAGAATAAACTCGCACCAACAATAGTAGAATAAATGTATTGGTAAATCTACAGATAGGTAGAATATTGGCGGGTTCCTCTCTCTAGTGCAGTATACGATAGACTAACTTAGTGTACAAGATTACCTAATAAAGTAAACTGCTTAATGTGCCTAAAAACCATACTAAGGTAGTTAAAAGTAGGTTAAGCGCGTAAGCAAAATGTGCGACGCTAGATCGTACACAGGTGCTGATTAAGTTAATACATAAGCCAACGCCTGTATCCCAGAGGGGTAGGCAGAGACAGGGACTGCCACCTGCCACGAGCCTGACAAATCACTTTCGCTTCATCAACATTCATTAGTCGTTGCTTGCACGCACGTCGGTTTCGGATACTTTTATCTTGCCCTTTGCTAATACATTCCCTATCTTGTCGAAGTATTAACTTATAGTTAGTACATAGATTATTCAATGTTAAGTTTATCTATAAGATTTAATTTCATGTTTTGCACGCAATTTTTGGCAATAAACCTTTTTATTCATATTCTTATAAAGAACCACATTGTCTATATAAATAATGTACACAATAAAACGAAGTTTTAAATCTCGTTTGGAACCACGAACATTTTTAAAGGAAATTGTAGTTTTGTGTGTTACAGAATGTAGGACCATATAGGTATCTTATTTATTACTAGCTGACCCCGCGAACTTTGTTCCGCCTTAGACGCCATAAATGAGCAGATTTTTGATTTTATTATATTGTTTATCAATAAAATAAGATTGACAGAAGAATCCGTTTTAAACGTCTTTTTTTTTTCATCCTCTTTGTTTATATTTGCAGCACGCATTCAGTCAATTCTATGTCAAATGTCTTAAGGTTACATTAAAAAAGTTTAATAATTTTATATGGTGGTTAAGTAAATTTAAATTTTCTAATTTTCCGCGCAATTTCCTTAATTTTTTCTTTCATAAGAACCTTCTCCTGATAACAACGACAAATTAGCGAAATCGGTCCAGCCGTTCAGGCGTGATGCCGTGACCAAGGGAAATAGGGATTCATTTTTATATATATAGATTAAGAAAGCTTTACCTCCATTTCGTTTGATACCATTGTTCTCGACGATAGGTTGTCCGTCCGAATTTGTAGGTTGTTTGATGATCTTGAGCTCCCTCACTATGTAGTCTGAATACCTGTTAAACCACCGCATGAGGTAAGTAATACAAAAAAAAAATAGTTTGTAACATAAATAAAATAAAAAAAAAATCATGATGATCAACCCTAAAACCCTGTCTATAATTTTGTTATATTATGTACATATTCTGATGTGATAAATAAACATTTTTCAATTTCAATTTCAAATAAAATATCTGTTGCTCGCACACAACCAACGAAAGGGTGAAAGAGAACATAGCTACAACATAAAATTAACATTGCCTCGCCTTTGATTTGATTTAGGCCTTCATTTTCACTTCGATTTTAGATTGAAGGCCCTCATTAATGAAAAACTAATAGAAGCACTGTCCATATGAAAATATCTGCATTTTCTTCCCCATTGTCATATTAGTTATAAAGGACTGACTGAATGAACGATCAACTTCCTCTCAGGGAGCACGATATGTTCTTTATACGTAAAAAAAAACATATTTTGAGACAATGATCCCAATGTAATAGTAGTGGCAATAAAATCTTTTTTACTTACTTACAAAACAACACTCCCAACTCAGGTAACCAACATAGGCTACAAAAACAAAACCTTGTTACTAAAATAAAGACAGTGTAACAAAAATCACTCAAAAACATTCACAAATCCTGGGTGAATATTGCACATTTACTATCGGGTTGTGACATCGTGAGTGAACGAATGACTGACAGAATGAATGAATGATCTATCAGGCTTTAAATTTTTTTGCGGTCTGCCCATTTAAAGAGATTTAATCTAAACTACCAACCTCCTTTCCGAGATGTGATGCACGGTCACAGCGCCGAAGGCCTTCTGGCCGCGCACTTCATCCGGCCAGTATTTGCTGCATTTAACTTTGCTGTACTCCTCAAGGTTTGTCAGCATCACGATCAGCTCCAAGCCCTGCTCCCAGATCATCCGCCAGAAGTCGTTGACGGTGGTGTCAGTGGGACCTTGCGCGCATATGAACTGTTTGCGCTCCTGTGGGGGAAATAGGATTTTGTACTAAAACCAGGCTTGTTTCACTACGCGTGTCGGTATCGAACGCGTAATACATGCGGCGACCACTAGGGAGTGGCAAATAGGTAGGAATTCAGGCGCCAGAAGAGGTAAGAGTTACGCGGTAGAAAGAGGGGCAACATGTAGGTGAATATAACGTAGCTTTTTTAGCGCCGTGCGATCTGAATTGCACCTAATTGTATCGCTGCTAGAGTCCCTTTGTCTTTAATTGATTTTGTGGAGTGAATCTTCTGTACCTGTACTATTATGTATTCTGTGCTAAAACATTGCATTGGACACTGCAGAGGCGTCCCATTTCACCTTTATGGGGAAGGCGAAATCAAACTGTTTATTTTAAATTCATATTTCGTGTTTCATTCCGCATCTTTCCATTATCCAAGAGCAAACTAAAAGCATAAAAGTAATGAAATAGAAAATAAGTTTTTTTAAATATTATGAAGATAGAACTTCCATGCATATACCTGGTTAGGGTCCGAAGGGTCCTTTAGTAAGCATAGGAGGAAAGAGAAAAGTTTACAAAAAGTTGAATAACATTGCTTTTTGGAAGTAAAGAGAGAGAGAGGTATGTAAGCAAATCAAATAGTGTCAATGTAAGATGGTTGTATCAATTTTACGTAGATTATAAAGTCAGAACATCAAACCGGAAAAGGAAGGAAATATGTACACATTCATCACGAATAAAAAGATGCGCCAAAAATGTTGCCAAGACGAGACTATATGTATATCGCACTGTAAAAAAATATCAGATTTCATGTAAAGGCAAGCTTATAACTCTACAAGTCCATCACAAATTCTACACCTTAGTCAAAAATGCAATATGTGTGCCTAGTCGTAGACCTTGATATCTGGATACCAGTTCTTAGGTTCTTCATACGCGTACCTTATATTCCATACACGTACCTTACATCTCATACACGTACCTTATATCCCATCACGTAATTAGCAAATATGTAGTCATAGCCGACGATACCGTCGATCTGTATTAGTTTGGCCAGGGTCTGGTGGTAGCCCTGGAGTCCCGGGCTTAGAATAGGACTACGGTATCTGTCGTAAGAGGCGACTAAAACGAGAAATGGGTCGCGGTTGGCGAGAGTGGGGGCTCGGACCACCGTTTCAAGCGAAAAAAAAGCCTTGATATATCCCGACACCCGTTCTTAGTTTTTTCATACACGAACCTTACAGCCCATACAAATACCTTGTATCCCATACACGTACCTTGTATCCGATGAAGTAGTTGGCATTGATATAGTCAAAGCCGACGATGCCGTCGATCTGGGCGAGTTTAACCCGGGTCTGGTCGTAGGCCTTGATATCCGGATACCCGTTCTGACGTCCTTCATACACTTACCTTGTATCCCATCACGTAGTTGGCATTGATGTAGTCAGAGCCGACGATGCCGTCGATCTGTGTGAGTTTGACCCGGGTCTGGTCGTAAGCCTTGATATCCGGATACCGGTTCTTGGGCTGGTTCTCGCGAGCCTCCGACGCGTGGGTGGTGCGGTCGGGGAAGCAGTCGGGTAGCATCTGCAACAACTTGCGGAAGTGGGTGGCGTGTTACGTATTGGGTATGTGTTACGTATTGGGTATGTGTTACGTATTGGGTATGTGTTTTATTTTGCATTTCGATACCTTAATTCGCAAACCAGCCAACTCCATATACGATTTCTGTGGCGCAGCGGTTAGCGCATCTGACTACCTAGCGAGAGGTCCCGGGTTCTAATCCCGGCTGGGGACAAAAAAAAAGAAACCCAGGTCTTGGATGTTTACATGTTTGTGACTAGTGTGGGGCCAGAAGCAATGTATGTGCCTGTATGTAATGTGGGCTACATCCACATAACAATACATTATTGTAGGTACGAGTATTTTGTATTAAATACTATATATGTAATTTACAATAAACTTAAAAATATATTAATATATAACTTAAAACTAAACCTTAAACACGTATAAAATACTATGCACACATTTATCATACTTATTATTTACATATTAAGCTGGGTACTGACCAATGTTACGCGGTGTAATGTAACATGTTACATATCGAGCATTCGGTGGTGCAGTCGGTACGTCGTTGATCGTAGAAATCGCCGTAACAAAACGTACTGACTGCACTGAATGCTCGCTGTGTAACATGTTACATTACACCTCGTAACAGTGGTCAGTACCCAGCTATACTTACATAATAATATTTCATAATAACAAACAGTCACAAATTGCATTCACACTACAGAACATAAGATAATAACGTATCCGTTATTATTGTGAAACCGCGCTCTTGCCTATCACCCCACTGTGCGAAGACCAGCTAGTCAGAATCTATACGCGACGCTAGGCACACGCTGCCCGCTTTTGCACTACTGTATTCGACGCTTGTTATGTCTCTGCATAAAACTCTGTGTTGCTAAGCTGTTGACTCTCTGCTGTGCTCTGTACTCCTTCTTAATACTTCTATTCTGTGCTTGTGCATTAAAGACTGAACTTGCTGTGAAGTGTAGGATTTATTACGCCGCTTCCCTACTGCAGCTAAGTACCTACACCTACACCCGTCTTCGCTTACTACCACACACCGGAACACCTAAATGTAAATGTAATGTTATGTCATTCTAACTCAAATGGAGTTGGCTGGTTTGCGAATTAAGGTATCGATTTGAAACACCCACAGTACTCAGTGATAAAGCATCGCTGTATGTCTTATTTCTCGATGTTTTTGTTTTGTTATACGGGGCCATCCATAAATTACGTCACACGAATTTCATGATGTTTCGACCCCTCCCCCCGTCCTTGTCACAGCTGGCCACATTTGTGAAACTCCCCCCTCCCTAGTGTGACGTCACATTCTTTGCAATTTTACATGTAGATGTCTATTGAATTAAAAGTGCAGTTCCGTAATTAGTTTTATTTCCGATAGTGTTGCAAATGATTTTGTATTTTTCGTTGATAGTTCAAAGTTCGTGTTTCAACACTTAGATTATAATAGATTTTAAAATGTGACTCATGAAATGTAGGACCCCCCCGCCCCCTTGTCACACAATGTCACACTTCGTCGACCCCCTCCCTCCCCCTTAACGTGTGACGTAATTTATGGATGGCCCCTACTGTTTCATTATGTTTGCTTTTTCTACTACTGTATAACCTGTTTTGTATTGTTTTTATTGGCTGTGTGTGCAAATGCAAATAAATGATTCATCTATCTATCTATTTTATTTGTTTTCTAGGAAGGCCTAATTCGCCGCATCGCTCGTAGCCCCGGCCGCATGAGCGATCATGACGGTTAAGCCTTTGGATTGCACTGAGATGTCAACGTGACAGTATTTTTTTTGCATTTAATTAAAAAATAGACTTTAGTAATGAGGAGCTTATGCGTTGGTTAGTGAAAAAGGGCATCAATCATAGTGAGATTCTCGATACTGCGCAGTGTGATAGGTGCTAAGAAGTGCTATAGTCAAATAACTTTTTCTGAGGAATAAAAATGGCGGTTTGACATAACTTTCATACATAAGCTGTCAAACCGCCATTTTTATTCCTCAGATAAAAGTTATCTGTGTTGGAGGTTTATGACTGGCACATTATAAGTTGTTGGCCCTATGGCCTTTAGTTTATAATGACTTCTGTGACGATGACTTTGATGTTTATCTTGTGGTGTCATTGAAAATATATAGGCGTAAAATACAAATATATTAGTTAATCTATTTGCAGTATTTTTCTTACGCTATTACGCTACTGCTCTTGCGCAAGACCTAACAATCTGACTATGAAAAAAAAGCCCTTAGCCAGTCGGTTACCTCGAACTCCTTCTGGAAGCCGTAGTCGGAGTCGGCCTGTCGCTCGGCATAGGCGGCGGGGAGGTCCTGGGCGGCGATGGGCGGCAGGGCGGGCGGCGCCGCCCACGCCGCCGCCCGCCCTCCCGCCAGCACCTGCTCCACCACGTACCTGCGCGAGTACACGTCGCACTTGTCACGCTTACGAGCTTACAGTTTGTCAAAAAATACTAGAAACCGGAAGTGAAAGTTAACTAATTGTTTTATTGAAAAACCTAAACATTTACTATATCTATTGAAGCACATTACCTTAATTTATGTAAAAGCTCAAGTTATTAATTTATATAATGCTTGTAAGTGCAAGCTATTAACAAATGCAGACAAAAAGTCCGAGCAAAACCGGACTCTTTAATTTCTACATTTTCTTGACAGATTATACGTTGCGCCTCACTCTAGCCGCTCCAAGCAACTCGTCTTTAAATACAAACGATAGCTTGGCAAAAAGGTGTTATTTTTAAACATACTGTAACATGCCAGCTTAGTTAACCGACCTGTACACCTTCAGGTATGGAAAAGAGGTTCGAACCCTTTTAATGTGTCAGTGATAAGCTGTTAGTTTTCCTTATAAAATAAAAATAAAAAAAAATAAAAACTCACGCCCGTTATCCCCGAAGGGGTAGGCAGAGGCACCAGTCTCTAGAACTGGACCCACGTTTTGCCGAGTTTATTAGGTCCCAAACGTGACAAGTGGCAAGCCTGTCGCCGTTATCCGGGCACAATTTATCAGCGAATGGTGCTGCTGTACAAACAAATGTACGTAACTAAAAGTCATTGGTACATGCGTGGTTCGAACCCAGACCCTCATGATCGAGAAGCAAGGGTCAACCCCACTACGCCACCACCGCTAAAATAAAATAATAAAATGAAATAGCCGACCTGAGAGCAGCCTGGATGGGGTTCATTTCGACGTGCGCGTTCGGCGGCAGTTTGCGCGCCTTTCGCGTGTGCAGCACGCAGAATACAATCAGTCCCAGCAGCACCAGCGACAGAATGCCGCACGCGATCTGGGTAACAACATGGCAATAGCCTATTTGAATTCAAATTCAAATTCAAATTCAAAAATTTTTATTTCAACGTAAAGAATTTACATTCTGCTTGTTGAATGTCAATGTACATACAGTTATGTATAATGTTAGCCGCTGCCTTAGGGCCGTCTGTAGTGGAGAAAAAGGCAGCGGAAAAAAAACTCCACTCTGACCATCTTTTCTCAAATCAAATTAAAGCTAATACAAGTTAGGTATGAGTGTTCGTATACCAAGAATCTCAAGATCCATGAGTGCAATCAATACTTGCAAAGTCAAACATAAATCGGTAGTTTCAGAAAGAACATTAGTCCAAATTTTGTGTGATTGACTTATTGTTGTCTATGGTATCCTTGAGGGTAGATCTACAGATCCCTATAGAAAGTACATTAGTCTAATGAATATCAGTTGAACCACGTGTACGTACCACGTCTCAGTAGACGCAGAAACAACATTAGTCCCACTGAGGGGTCAGTTTTTTATGTCTCCTGAAAAGAAAGCAGATTGTGACTAATGTTCTTTCTGAAACTACCGATTCATTTGGCAGTGGGAAAATAACAATATTATTTATCATCAACCCATTTTATCCCCACCGAGGGGCACGGGTCTCTTCACTGAGGAAGGTATAGGCCATACTCCACCACGGGGGCCAGGTCCGGATTGCTGGAACAATATTATTTATAATATTCGCATAATATGGATGCTTTAACCCAGAGCTAGTCTTAAATTTTCATTGGTTTTGGGCTCTATGTCAATGCAATAAAGTTCAAATTATGGCGGCCATATATGGTACAGAGCCTATAAAGAACGAAAAAAACAGTTTATTATTTGTAAAAAAAGCACAAGATAAAATTTTATAATTTGTATCTGCCGCCATTGTATGGAAAACGGCTTGGATTGGCCGATTCTATGATGACGTCGCATGTCAGTAAAAATGGCGTCTGTCATTCGTTCGTTCTTACGTTGATTGGTTGGTTTACTGACAAGTGACGTCATAATTCCTGTGCGACGCCATATTGCCCAAGATAGAGATTTGGCGGCTTATTTCAATAGTTCAAAATTTTCGTTTGCCTTTTTTAGATGAAATACACGAAAGAACTTAAAATTACCACTTTCTGTGGACTCCATGAACACCAACAAAAATAAGAGATGGTTTTTAGAAAACGGTAAAGTAGCCTATTGGCCACAGTCTAAGTTAAGTGTCTTTCGATGTTTGTTATCTCCTTCCCTGGTTGCCATAGCACGGGGTATCTAGTTTGTAGCAATAAACAAATATATTTTTTTCATAGCAACATAAGCAGCCTATACGTTCGACTACTGCCCTATATTTATGTTCCCCTATTCTGCCGTCGTAGGAAGAAAGGCCATAACTTCAATTTTTACTAGTGAGAAAGAGTAAACTGTATTTAAATAAATACCACTTAAATTTAAGAAAATAGCCTATAAAATAATGAATTATGTGCATCTTTCTTGTGATTTTCAAATAGGAATCACCGACAAGTTAGCAGACATGCTTGAAATTTAAGTTTTTAACTAAACTTCGATTTGCTTGAAATCAAGTTCATGGTAGTTATGGCCTTTTTTATTATGACGGCAGTATTAATTTCTTTCTTAATTCGTTTTTTCCTTTCCACACACCTGTAAGACAATTTCGAGCACATTGACGGGCGCGGGCGCGGGCGGCGCGGGCGCAGGGGTGAGCATGTGCAAGTATTCGCTGTACATCGGCTCCTCGTCGTCAATGTCCGCTGTGGGGAGTGAGCGGAGCGGTTAATGGGTTGCACACACGTTTATCGAAACGGATCGTAATTTGAAGTTACTTCCCTGATAGTGAATTTAAAATGCCCATGGTAACTTAATTCTAGTTTTTCAGTTTTTACGGTAGATTTGTTATTTTAAAATGAGGAAATACTCTTGTTATAAAAAGTTAAAAGGTTTTTTTACTGTTAATAAATGTGATTCTTTTTTGCCAAGAAACTCCATTCCAAATCTCAACCATCATCGGCATCATCAACCCATTATGTCCCCACTGAGAGGCACGGGTCTCTTCCCTGAGGAAGGTATAGGCCATACTCCACCACGGAGGCCAAGTCTGGATTGGTGGAAACATCAATACTCACGTATAAGCTCAACAAAGAGCGTGTAGTTGTAATTGATGTCCAAGGGGCCATCGTTGACCTGAAGGTCCTCTTCCATCTCTCCGGGCGCGTCCATCATCATAGGGTTGCTCAAGTAGACACCACTGCCAAAGGAGAAAGAAGGGGGTAAACATTCGACGACCTCTGTGGCGCAGCGGTGAGCGCATATGACTACCATGCGAGAGGTCCCGGGTTCGAATCCCGGCTGGGGACAAAAAAAAAAGAATCCCAGGTCTTGGATGTTTACATGTTTGTGACGTCGCTGTTTCTGGTTCCCACGACACAGGGTATCCTAGTGTGGGGCCAGAAGCAATGTATGTGCCTGTATGTAAATGTTATGTTATATTGTCATTGTTACGAGTAGAGAATGTCAAATAAGTGTATCCGGAATAAAGCTTAGTGCTTACGAAAGTTTTAGTTGAAATAATAGGCCATTTGGCTGTGTGAAAAAAACAGTATCATTTATACGTATTCGTATAAATTATGAATCTTAAAACTGCTATAAGGCATTTTAACTAAAAAAAAACAATATTTTTTTCTAAAAAACACATGTAAGATAAAATTTGATAATTATGTATCTGCAGCCATTGCATCGAGAACGGCTTGGATTGGCCGATTCTATGATGACGTCACAAGTCAGTAAAAATGGCGTCTGTCATTCATTTTTTCTTACGTTCATTGGTTGGTTTACTGGCAAATCACGTCATAATTGCGGTGCGACGCCATATTACCCAAGATAGCGTTTTGGCGGCATATTTTAAAAGTAAATTTTCGTTTGCCTTTTTTTAGAAATCTCGTCTAATCTAGATTAGATAAGAATATTCTTTTTCAGCGAAAAAAACACAAAACATTTACAAAGGTTTATAAGATTTACTATTCTGCCCTCTCGTAACGAGATCTACAGTAGATCTGTATAACCATTTTGATGTTAAACTCTTATACTTAATGTATAATTTTAATGAAAGCTATCATGCTGTGTAAACTGCATTTGGGTTATAGCCTAGTTCTAGACTGATTTGTTAATAGTTTTAATGCCTCTTTGGTTGTTACCTGTAAGATTACCTTTAATATATAAATAAATGTAGCCACCATTTTTTTTACTGCAAAAATGCCGCAGTAATGGCTATTACCGTGTTTCTCGTTACTAGGGCAGTATTACTGTAAAGGAAACACTCACGTATCCTTATAATACTCGGCAGGAAGCCGGTTGTCATAGTAGTAGGACCTCCTCTCCCGGCTTTCCACCTTCTCTTCAGGCTCCAGGGTCGTCTCTCCGTTGATCAGGTCGTAGTCTTCGTCTTTGGTCGTTGTCTCCGGCTGCACGGTGGGAAAGGGGATTTTCTATTATTGTTTGTCGGATTAACGCCTCAAGCCCCGAGGACCCGCGCCGGCGGGTCCGATGTAAGCCGGTCGGTCGGTCGGTCTTGCAACGGCGACTCTGACTAAGCTTAACGACTGCCATCTATCGACGGCACCCGGCACCAACTGCTTAACGGGCCATGCAAAGCGCGGAACCACTCGGAAAAATGCCGCTAGCGTCAGTCATAGACGGTCACCCATCCACGCAATGAACGCGCCCGATGTTGCTTAGCCTCCGTGATTGTTTAAGGTCACTCACGCAGCTGCGGCTACTAGCGATATTAGACACAAACGGTGAGTAAAAAGTACCTAGAACCGACGTGCGTGCATGCAAAGACTAATGAATGTTGATGAAGCGAAAGTGATTTGTCAGGATCGTGGCAGGTGGCAGTCCCTGGTCTCTGCCTACCCCTCTTGGATACAGGCGTGAGCTTAGGTATGTATGTATGTATTACCGTGAGTGTGGTAGTACGGGGTGGGTGCGGCAAAGGGAACCGGTAGATCCGCTTGGGTTTCTTCGTGCACTTGCGGCAGACGCCGTTCACGATCATGCTTTTGCCGTCGCCCATCACCAGCTCCGATTCCGGCGGGAACTTCTCGCTGCGAGGGGAAAGACAGACATGTTTTAAGGCTGCTTTTAAGGGGATGCAGTGGGCTAACTAGTACCTATACACAGAATACATAATAGTACAGGTACAGATGATTCACAGATGATTCTTGAAAAAGGCACTACAATTAGGTGCAATTTAGATCGCACGGCGCTAAAAACATTGCTTCTGGCCCCACACTAGGATAACCTGTGACGTGCGAACCAGAACAGAAATATCCAAACTTTCCAGACCTGGGGATTTTTTCGTCAGCCGGAGTTTGAACCTGGGACCTCTCTTATGGTAGGCAGATGCGCTAACCGCTCACTGTGTTATCTTCTTTATGTGCAATAATGTGATCTCTATCCTAACTTAGGTGCCATTTTAAACGTAATTGTGATAGTAAGAACGCTATTGTATAATATAACCTAATTAACACGCTTAAGCACATTTGTTTTTTATTTGATTGTATTGGTAGCACATAACTGCTTTCTATTCTAATCTATTCTAAATATGACCAGTACAGCCACTTTAGTCTGCCTGTGAACACGATAACGCAGTCAAAACTAACATAACTTAAAATGTGCCTGGATCCATCAAATATTTTAATTAAAAGTCTATTTATTACCTAGATTTAGTTACTAATATAGGCTAAGTCTTTTTTGTACTAATAATTATATGGATACTAGCTGAAAACCCGGCTTCGCTCGGCTAAAATGTAGTCAATAATAATGTAATAATGTCAATAATGTAATGCGTATTCCACATTGTATCGAGCACATAATTGTTTTTGTGCAGCATGAGATTTAAATTTGGTATTTTTCATAGGCATTTTTGCTTTTTCAATTCAACAAATTAGTTCACAATGAATACCTGTGACACGTAATGACGTGACATCAACGTTACATTGGTGACATTGACGTGTTTACTTCGCAACGCCATTATATAGAAAGATCATTTTAATGTTTTAGATTGAAAATACTCGATAATCCGAATTTTCCGCCTATAAGTTGTCGACTCGGATCGACAATTTTTTTACGCTCTTCAATTCGATGTGCATATCTTTCGCGTCTACCGTAGACTGGAACGAAATGATTAATATAGATAATCTGAAATAAATATATGAAAAAGATAAACAACCACGAGCACACTTACTTGGTGAAGATATCAGTGGCGTAGGCCCCGAAAGGCGAGAGTTCGGAGTGCGCGTGCTCGTAGTTGACAACGGGCAGCTCTTTAGGCGGGGGGAGGCCCACCCACTCCACCTTGGGATGCATCCGCACCATGAACACCCTGTGTGGTGGACGAGTAGAAACTTTAATACCATATAAAATACACTCAGAGCCACAATTAATTTTTAAACTGAATCCTGGTTGAGTAATAAAGTTTTATCTATCTATACTCAGAGGCACAATTAACCGCCCACTGAAATTTTCCGACGTAACTTGAAATATTAATCAGAGAATGATTTCCACTCGCATTTTAAGATTGTCCCAAATGCATTTGATAGGGCATACCCACGGCATCAAGGTACTACGTAAGTGGTCATGGCTAGTGCGAATCATTCCCTTATGAATATTTCAAGTTACGTCGGAAAATTAAAGTGGGCGGTTAATTGTGCCTCTGAGTATAGATAGATAAAACTTTATTACTCAACCAGGATTCAGTTTAAAAAAAAGAAAAATAAAATATTCTTTGGTACAGACTTCGAATGAAAGGGAAAACTTTACCACACACTTTTATTTTATATAGTGTGTTTATGGAATGTGTAAAGGTCGATGTACCTACGCATAAATGAAAAAAACCGGACAAGTGCGAGTAGGGCTCGCCATCCGAGGGTTCAGTACTCGTAGTTTTTTCAGAGCTTTTCCCGAACTCCAAAGACGGTTTTTTTAAATAATAATAATAAACATTTTTTTTCCTATTTTTTTTATAATGAAAAAAAATTAATTAATAAACTCACGCCCGTTATCCCCGAGGGGGTAGGCAGAGGCACCAATCACTAGAGCTGGGCCCACGTTTTGCCGAATTTGTTAGGTCCCAAACGTAAATCCGGACTAAAAGTTTACAACGTAATGATTTAATCTATAGGTATAAAAGGAGAAGCTGACTGACTGACTGACTGACTGACTGACTGACTGACTGACTGAATGACTGACTGACTGACTGACATATCAGCGCAGGGTCTGAACTATAAGGGTAAGAAACTTGAAATTTTGCACAGGGGTTCCTTTTTTAAGGTAGGGGGCACTAAAAGAGGATTTTTGCAAATTCACCCCCTACGGGGCTAGAACGGGGGTGCAAAGGTAGTATGAACGTTTGCCGTTATTGAAGTTATTCGAATGAAATCCAGTATGAAGGTTCTTCATTGAAAGTCATGAAACTCGAGTAAAATATTTTTTGATAATCATTCCTTAAGGGGGTAAAAGGGGGTGCAACGTTAGTATGATAGTTCTCTGATTTTCAAAATTATTTCAATAAAATGTAAATTATGTAATAGATATGAATGTTAATGAGCACACAATTTTTTTGTTTTAATTATTTCACATGCGCTAAAAGTATCCGTGACTTATTTGACAATACTTTGTTGAACTAAAGCCTACGCGGACGAAGTCGCGGGCAACAGCTAGTTACAAATATATAGTTTTCAGAATTTTTCCTGTATTTGTAGTGTAAGACGATATTACTTGCCAAATTTTATAGTTATAGTTCAACGGGAAGTACCCTATGAGTTTCGATTCTTTTGAGTGTTGAAATTTACGTTTATTTGCGGCATACGGCCGTATCTTTTTTTTAAGTGAACTTAGAAGTTTGGTTTTTTCACAGCTTAAAGAGATCGTAGATTTGAGTAGTTGGTTGCCATTTCAACGTCCCCGAGATCTTGACAGGAACTTGATAGGGTCTTGAGGAAAAAAACTCCACTCTGACCATCTTTTCTCAAATCAAGTACCTACTGTAATTAGTGTCAAAACAAATTTTCGTGCACACCATTAGAACAAAGTAACTGCAGTATAGATCTATAGATCTAATAGATCCTAGATCTAATATATAAAATTCTCATGTCCCAATGTTAGTGCGCATACTCCTCCGAAACGGCTTGACCGATTTTGATGAAATTTTGTGTGTATATTCGGTAGGTATGAGAATAGGTTGTTACCTATTTTTCATAGCCCTAAGCGAAAAAAAAAACCCATATGGCAAAACAACGTTTGCCGGGGGCAGCTAGTAATTGTGTTTTTTTTTCATCGACATACCTGTAACAGCAGATGGGGCCATTCCTCTCCGACACTCTCGGTATCAGCAACTTGAACAAGTTCTTCCCATTTTCGACAATCTGTCAAGGAGACAAAAAAGTAATATCAGCTCGAGCTACAGTTTCGTTGCGAGAGTTTATAATTCGGATTTTCTTTTTCACACTGTTACGCTTTTACTTTCTATTCTTCGTTACTTTTTCCCCCACAAGGTTTGCTGGAAGATTTTTTTTTTTACATACAGGCACATACATTGCTTCTGGCCCCACACCCATACCATGTGTCGTGGGAATCAGAAACAGCGACGGCACAAACATGTAAACATAAAATACCTGGGTTTCTTTTTTTTTGTCCCCAGCCGGGATTCGAACCCGGGACCTCTCGCATGGTAGTCAGATGCGCTAACCGCTGCGCCACAGAGGTCGTCTCTTATAGTCTCTATCTCTATATAAATCTCTTACAGAGACAAGCTTCCCTCTCTACATGTTATTTCTTATGTATGTATTATTGTTATTACTCTTATTACCGTTAAATTTTTCGTGTGCATTAAAGTAAAATCAATTAATACTTGTTAATTATTGTAAAAAAATATATATACTGTAGTATAACAGGATTATTAAAAGAATTCACGGTTACACGGACAATTTACACACACAAAAAAAAACTATGCGAGGGAGGAATGTCTTACAATGTGTTTTCCGTCTAAATCTGGACCCTCAGCAACTCCATTATCGATCCTATCTCGGTGGAAACAAACTTGTTTCTCCAACAACAATCCTCACGGACACTTTTTCTGTAACAGAGTAGTGAATGGATGGAACAAATTACCACAAGAAGTGGTTTCAGCACCAAACGTCAACAAATTCAAGAACTTACTGGACAAACACATCACTGACCAAAAGAAAAAAATAACCAAGTGAAACTGGATGCGGGTAATTATCAGTTGTTCCAACTGCCTGCCCGTCTACAAATAATAATAATAATAATAATAAACAAGGTCGAAAGTCGCACCTTTCTCCACTTGGGCCGCGGCGGCTGGTCGGGCGGCGCGGGCGCAGTGTAGCAGTGTCGTACTTCCTCCTCGCCGCGCTTGCGCGAGCGCGTCATCGCGTTCAGACGCACGGTGTAGTTGGTGTTCGGCTTCAAGTCGTCGAACCTGCGGAATAGGGGTTAGTTTTCATTGGCGAACATTACTTACTGTAACTTCATAGGTTTTGGTTTTTTTGCTACACGATCTTCTGTGAGCAAATCTGATTGAAAGACTGGCGAATGGTGATGATAATATGTGATGCTATGTCTACGTGGAAATAAACCTTTTATCTAACGATGGCAGATGCAAATATTCGAAAAAGTAAAAAAAGTGTTAAACCATGTAGATAGACGAACATCAATTATGATCAGTAAAGGGAACTAATAAAAGATCTATAAATTAATGTAGTAGCGGAACACAATGGCTGTGATTCCATCAAGTTTGTAATCATTTGAATCAGCAGCCTTACGCGTTTGTTTGCAATATATTTCAAGCACAATATCTCGAGAGACAGCGTTTTCATCTGTTCATGAAAAGTTGAAATTGAGATTGATGTTTTGTAGTTTTCGAAGTCACAAAAAAAACTATATTTATTAATTCCCAACAGCACCCTACGATTTAGTCTTTATCGATATTGCCATTATTGTCTCTCATCTCTTTCTTATCAAGTTGTGTGTCCAAGAGCGCACGAGGCGCGACGTTGCCGCATTTATACGCGACGTAGCCGCATTTTTTCGGGCTTGTTGAAAAAATCTCTAGCACCATGACAATTTTAAGTTCAGCCCACGATGCGTCGTCCGGTCCGCGGTCGCAAAGTCAAAACTTTTCTGCCCCAACGGCCATCTATTCTCCGAGCCATGTGCCCCGCCCACTGCCACTTCAACTCAGCAATTGGGTAGTTGACAAAATGTCAAATAAGTTACTTTTAAAACGGAATTTTGTATGAAAATACCGGTTTATGACGTCATATTTCAGAGCACTCTTTTTATGTTTCATCTATTTAAAATTTGTATTAACTAGTACTTGACTAAAAGATATACATTTTCCGAAGTAGTGTGTAATTTTTGTTTTAATCGAGCATATCAAATAATTTATTATTGGTCGTGTCAACTACCGTATTCTGCGAGCTACATTGGTAACTCTGGTTCTTCTGCGGATCTCCTCATTCCTGATTCGATCATGGAGTGAAACTCCTAACATAGTATGTACCTGGCAGTCCTGGTGACGTTGGTGACGGACTTGGAGAGCGGGCCCCACGTCTCAAGCTTGTCGTAGCCGAATCTGTCGCGGTAGGTCGCGTTGCCTGTCAACTCCATCTGTGAAATACAAATCGTCAGTTAAGTTCTAACAGTGCGAAAGTCATTTTTGGCCGTTTCGACCTTTGATGCCATTGGATGAAGAAAAGTGGCGCGCTTCTTTCCGACCAATCTTACCAATCAATCTTATTTTATCTTCAATAAGTTGATTTTAAATACTTTTCCCAAATAATGTAGCTAATTGAAATTTTACACAGGTTTTTCGCTCTCCTGTAAAGTTGACATTTTTTTACTTACGCACTGTTAAACTTAACTGACGAAATGGTTTATTGAAACAAAACATAAATAAATAACTTCCATACGTCCCAAGTTAGGGTACCCTGGGCTATGGTAACCAGACAAGGATTACAGAGAGAGAATTACAAACATGGAAATACACTCTAGTCTGAGGCCAATTGAACTCTCTTTGTACCCCACACTGCACTCACGAAGTACCCCAGACTGTACTCACATTGTACTCCTTGATCTCGGCGTTGAGCTTAATGGACGAATCCCAAGTAAAGTTAAGGTACCGACTGTGGATGTCCCAGCTGTATAAATACGTTGGCGGGGAGGCCCTACGTCCCATCTCCAACGACCAGTAGTAAAGATTGTACCCCCCAGTGCACTCACGAAGTACCCCAGCCTGTACTCACATTGTACCCCGGCGTGATCTCGGCGTTGAGCTTGACGGCCGCCTCTCAAGTGAGGTTTAGATGGCGCGTGTGGACATCCCCGCTGTAACAGCGCGCCGCGACATTGGCGGGGCGGCCCTTCGTCCCATCTCCAACGACCAGTAGCAAAGATTGTACCCCGCAGTGCTCACGAAGTACCCCAGTCTGTACTCACATTGTACCCCTTGATTTCGTGAAACCCATTTTTTCTACGAATACGAACTCGGCAAAACGTGGGTCCAGTTCTAGAGACTGGTGCCTCTGCCTACCCCTTCGGGGATAAGGGGCGTGAGTTTATTTTATTATTTACAATTTTCCTCCAGGACATTTTATTCTTGTCGATTACGATACCTATCTACTGCTAGATGCGTTGGTGATATTAATTTGAAATTTTTAATCAGCATCTCCGTCTTGAACAGAATACATTTTATTTCTATCGTTTCGAATTGTAAGTGCGACAAAAATATAAAATTTACTAGCTGTGCCCCGCGGTGTTACCCGCGGTTCATCGATTTTCCCGTAGGAATAAGATATTTCCCCGCGGTAAAAGGTAACTAACTCCATACCAAATTTTATTAAAATCCGTCCAGCCGTTTCAGCGACTGACAAACATATAAACACACACACAAACTTTCACGTTTATAATATTAGTGTGATCAAAGATTTACACTTTTAATTGAATGTGAAATTTTGCCGCCCCCTAAAAGTGTCGCCCGGGGCGGAACGCCCCCTCCGCCCCCACTACGCTACGCTACCCCCGTTTGTACTCACATTGTACCCCTTGATTTCAGCGTTGAGTTTGACGGGCGCCTCCCAGGTGAGGTTTAGATGGCGCGTATGTACGTCCCCGCTGTAGCATCGAGCAGTGACGTTGGCGGGGCGGCCGGGCGTGCCGCTGAGAGTCACCGCCTCCATCTCCGCCGACCAGTTTCCGCAGCGCGTCGTGAACTCTGAGCACGCGCACACCTGGGGTGCAAGATTCCTGGCGTCAGATTTATCCTACTCCGAACTGTCAACACATACGTCGCACCTCCAGAACTAAAGAGACCTAACTCAAAATTTGCAACTTTTGAGAAATGAAGAAAATGTATTCGGCGCTCTGAGCGAGTTGCTCAAGAAAAACAGACCGAAATATTCCTCCATCTCTCTCTGACCAAATAAAGTCGGTTTTTTTATTATAGGCACAAAAGAGTATACCTTTTTGATTCATTCTGAGTACTTAACTTATTTTACACAAATTTTGAGTTTGGTCACTTTTGTTCTGGGGGTGCGACATATTTTGACACTTTGGAGTAGTAGTAACCCGATGGGAAACTCTGTTGATTAACCCCATAGTGCTTCATCATCAACCCATTATGTCCCCACCGAGGAGCACGAGTCTCTTCCCTGATAGGCCATACTTCATCACGGTCAAGTCCGGATTGGTGGAGGCTTGTAAGACTAGTGGCTGGTCTTACTGTCAGAAGTTTTCAAGCCGCCCTAAGGCCTCTGACTGGGCTTAACGACTGCCATCTATCGACGGCAGCCGGCACCAACTGCTTAACCCCTTAGTGCTTGCTGTACCAAATTCGCTACACTCAGATCCTATAGATGTTAAGCATCGGTGCCTGACCTACAGGCAATGTGTTAAGTAAGAATCAATTTTGAAAAGTTTCAAAGAGTCAGTTTTTTTGCATGCTAACAATCTGTTGACATACTGCTGTCAGTTCCCTAAAATGCGTAAAAAAAACAACCGGTAAAAGTTGCAGTAAATTAACAGACTGTGAGTTTACTAGCAATCAGGGGAAAATAATAATATAGAGTATTTAAATACCTACCATTTTCTCTCTACACAAATTCAGATCTTGACCACTTTAAATAGCCTAAAACCTTTTTTTAATTCTTAATTTTCTAGTAGTCGAACCTGAATTGGCCTTGTATTTAGTATTTTAACCCTCCAAGTATTATCAGTTTTGACGATTTAGTTTAAGTTTTCAATTTTTTCATTTGGGTTAATTTGTTTTGCGGTAATCTTGGGTATGAGACGCTAGAAAGTAAGACACTTGATACCTATAGAAAATTCCTTGTCTAAACACTAAACATTTGGCTAAATATCAAATTATCTGAAGCAAACAGTTTTCATAGGCAACCATAAGCTGTTCCAAAACAAGACAAGCAGATTTTTTTTTGCATGTGTGATACTACACTCACTAAACCTGCATTAGATTAGAATAGAATGGTTTATTTACAAACTAAGTAAATTGCTCCTTCTCCAGTTCAACAAATCAAACTTGTATGTATACGAATGGCAAAGCTACAGGACAAATATTCGATGATGCCCCATCATCTTCAAAACTTATGTTTGACCAAGGAGAATTAAATTCTCCTTGGTTTGACACGTAAATATCCTTATCTTGCTTCCTTAAGCCTGACCTTGTCAAGTTGTTGTACTTAAAAGTAGTGAAAGCAACTCACCCTGAACACATAAGTGCTGTAGGGCTCCAGATCGTCAAACATGTACGGCAAATTCCGGCTGTCTCGCTGGTGGTACGCCCTCTTCGGAGCCCCTTCGTCCTTCTTCCGTGCTTCCAACAGATAGTAGTGGATATACTCCGCTATATCCTCAGGCGGAGGTGCCCAGCCTATAGTCACGGACGTAGCCGAGAATCCATTTATGGAGATGTTCGGAACAAAAATAGGATCTTTATCGAGCGTTTTCACTATCTGGGGATAGACGTACGGCTGGCTGGAGCCGTACGCCGTCGTCACTTCGAGTTTCAACTGATATTCCGTGGAGTTATCCAGCCCTTCCATTACGAACGAAGTGTTTTTTATGCCGATCTTCTCTCGCGTATACTGATTGTAATCAGAGGAGGGTAGACGTCGGAACATCAGGTTGTAAGCTTTTATAGGCAGGTTGTAGGAATGAACCGTCCAGTTTATGAAGAGCTGTGTGGCGCCTATAGCTTTGACGTTGTCTATGATCACTTTAGGCGCGGCGTAGACTTGTACGTCGATCTCGCCCGTGATGTTTTTCTCGACGATCGGGTCCCAGATCTGGCAAACGTAAGTACCATTGTCCTCTGGCCGCTTGATGTGCAAGTCGTACCCGCTCTCGATGCGTTTCAGATCCAGCTGCTTGGGAACTTTCGTCTCTAAGTCCAAGTTGTCCTCGTCTTTGCCCTTCTTCCACCATTTCACTTCGGTCGCGTTATAAACTGTAAATTTATATGATTTTTAGACTTTAATTTGGATACCGTATATCAATATTTAACTACTAAAGTAAAAATGTCCCCACTTTATGCACCCTGTATCAGGGACGACAGTTTTCATTCATCATTCATCATCAACCCATCATGTCCCCACCGAGGGGCACGGGTCTCTTCCCTGAGGAAGGTATAGGCCATACTCCACCACGGGGGCCAAGTCCGGATTGGTGGAGGCTTGTAAGACTAGTGGCTGGTCTTACTGTCAGAAGTTTTCAAGCCGCCCTAAGGCCTCTGACTTGGCTTAACGACTGCCATCTATCGACGGCAGCCGGCACCAACTGCTTAACGTGCCTTGCGAAGCACGGAATCGCTCGGAAAAATGCCACTAGCGTTAGTCATAGACGGTGACCCATCCATGGACTGAACGCGCCGTATGTTGCTTAACCTTAGTGATCGTTTAAGATCACTCAGGCAGCCCAGGCTACGAGCGATTCGTAGTCGTATCAGGGACGACAGTTACAGGGGCATTAACACTTTCTCTGCTACCCAAATATCTAAACATTATAAGGCATTCCACGAAAGAATGCCATAGGACTCGGGAGCCGGGTGCATTTCATAGAATGCGTGCGAACTGGACATCTACGCCGAGCACTCGGGAGCCGGGTTCACTTAGAGCCAAGCCGCCGACTCGGCTGCCGGGTCGTGACGTCACACAGGGTTGTCAAACAAATGGAACTAGACATCTACGCCGAGCACTCGGGAGCCGGGTGCACTAGAGCCAAGCCGCCGACTCGGCTGCCGGGTCGTGACGTCACAGAGTTGTCAAACAAATTGTTAGATTAGAGCTTAAATATTAGGCTCTCTAAAACGTAACTTTGATTAATTATATTAAATTATTTAGCTCTATATAATATTGGTTTGACTATTTATATTATAATACATTATTTGATCTACTATCACATCTAATAAAGACGCACGCACGCCATAATCCGTAAGACAACTTTGACAAGTGACAGATAACAAAGTGTAAACAGAAATCGGCCAACTGCGAGTCGGACTCGCACACGACGGTTCCGTTCCATTGTCCACAACAGAACAACATTAAACACGAAGATCAAGAAAAAAACGGGAAGGAATTTCCAATATCAGCCGTTTAGGGGGGTTGGGAGGGGGTGGGGGGGGGCAGAGGGGAAGGGGTATATGCCCCCCTGTGAAGGGGGGGCGTCGATAATCAGTAGTTTTTGAGAAAAAATAAAAACAAATTTTGAGGTTATGTTGGCAAAAATCAAACCTTTGTTAAACAATAAAAAAATTCAATGAACTTAGCGAACTGATATGTTTAGTTCGAGACATCCATTTTCAAGCAAACAAATCATGCACGTTGCACGTGTTCAAGGCATTTAATTTAACAATAACAAAAGCAAGATGGCTGTTTACGACCTCAGAAGTTTCGGGACCTCAAAGGTATAACGTAGTACGTCTTTGACTTTGTCGAGTGACTATCCTGACTTTGGCCGGAGTATTTCAGTTGAACCGCGAGCGGCCACAGGCGTGTTGCTTGCTCACGGAATAAAAATATTTTCCTCACATTAATTACCCCTACCTGATGGTCCTCGTGGTACGGACCTTTTTTTTAATTAATGACTTGTCGGTACGTATGACTCTATTCACTGTTCACTAGTGCGTGAAAAATATGGTAGTAGGTAATACTCGGCGAACGAAAGTAATACTTAGATTTCGACAAAAAGTTACAACCCTGAGCATAGAAATCTTATAGAACTCGGTAGCCGGGTGCTGCGGCATGGCCAAAAGTCACCTACACCTATGGATGTACTGGACTCGGGAGCCGAGTCGTCGGCGTGCGAGAAGCATTCTAGAGAACTCGGGAGCCGAGTCCTCGGCGGGAAAAGTGTTAAATGTAATTTGTAAAAGCGAAGTAAAACTGTTAACTTTTCATGCATGTCAGTATTTTTTGTAGCATTTTTCACTCTAAGTGTACTCTTAAGACTAATTTTATTATTTTGTTAGCGTTGCTACAACATTTTTAAATATCAACATTCGTGGCAGTGACAAAATTAATCTACATATCATTCGGATGTTTCTGTCATTATCAGAATCTTACGAAATCCACAATGACAAAAATAAAATTAATCTCTATCGCCTTTCGCTGGGGCCCGCATCGCCTCAATCAAGAAAAATATATAATAATATGAATTTTTACTGTGGGTCCGTAGTAAAAGTTTATGTTAATTAATATTTTTTTATATGTGAGAAATCTGAACACACCTTCAAAAACGCATTGCAGGGTTACATTGGCAGCGTCAGTCGCGTTGGTCCTGATCGGACCCTCGGTCTTCTTCAAGAGTCTTCCGGGGAAGCTCAGGTCCAGAATCACGCCGTGTTCAGCCTTCTGATCTCCCCATCTGGCCACAGATCATAAGCATTGCATAAACTTCTACATGCATCTATAATGGTTACCATGAATATTCAGCCTATTAGGTTATGTTTCTTTATACACCTCCGAAGTTAAATAAAATAATTGTGTGCTCTACAACTCCAACTGTGTTTTATTCCACCAATAAGCAGATTGTAAGTTGATATAAAAAGAAAGGAAGATAATTAGAATATTAGCATTTGTTCATGATCTCATCAAAAGGTGAGTTAGGAATGAATGTCGAATAAAATCTAGAAATGAATTGTACGTAATTTTAAATTTTGATTAATAAATTATGGACAGAATAAACAAAAATTGTGTTGAGGTTTACACCGTTACAAGCCTATTCTAGGTTAATTTTATAGTACAGCTAACCAGAGCTGTATATATGTTTAACCTCGTGCGGCCCAATGTCAATTAAGATGTACAAAATCAATTGCTGTGTTCAAGGTCGGGCCGCAAGAGGATATGTAAACATAAACATTTACACAGAAGCACATACATTGTTTCTGGCCCCACACTAGTATACCCTGTGTCGTGGGAACCAGAAACAGATCTCCCCAGCCGGGGATCGAACCCGGGACCTTACCCGCATGGTAAGCAGATGCGCTAACCGTTACGCCACAGAAGTCGTCATTATGTTGTATATTATGTAGGTGCAGGTAAATATCGGGCGCGTTTTTTACGCTAGTGGATTAGAACTGACCTGGCAACGCAAGTATAGTTGCCGGCGTCCGAAGCAGTAGCGTTGGCGATAGTGAGGTTGGCCACTCGGTATTTCTTCAGGTTGCCATCCAGGTCCTTTTGGGCCAGGGCGCGCTCCTCGGTGGCATGCTTCACTCTGGTTTTACGAGGCAGAAGATTCGGTTATCGGAGTTTGGCCCATTTAATATAAATCAAATCAAAATACTTATTGCACCGTAATGTAAACAAGGTCCTAATAACACTGAGTATACTCATATAATATACATATAAGCTCACGCCTGTGTCCCTGAGGGGTAGGCAAAGACCAGGGGCTCCGCCACGATCCTGACAAATAGCTTTCGCTTCATAGACATTCTTTAGTTGTTGCATGCACGCCGGTTTCCATTTAATATAATAAAAGTTACTATTATTATTTCTTGTTTTGATGGGAACCAGCTGATGTCTGCCAATTCAATTCTGTTCAAAACAAATTCTGCCGTCCAGTCTTGACACTAAATGGGCAAATTTTGTGGGACACAAGCTAGGTTATCTAAAAAAATACATCCCACACTTGCAAGAACAACGTGTTCTTTCGGAACCCTTTCGTTACATGAGAGCATTTTTTGAAGATTTCAAAGTAATGGCCGAAAGAGATAGCACTATAACGTGATGCAGTGTCTCTTTTGCTCATTATTCCGGCGTTTTTGGAGTAAATAAAATCGCGTTAAAAAATATATATATCTATGAATAAAAAATGGTTTTCTTCGAATTATCACGTTATTCTTGCAAGGGTGCGACATATTCATACTCGATTTAAAATAAATGGACTAAGCCTAAAGTATTACAGATTCCTAATATTCAGAAGAGTTGCATTGTTGTTGGATGGGTCTGTTAAAATTTAACATTTTATGGGAAACAACCACTTCATTTTTATCAGTAAGAGAAGACGGAATATAAAAAAATATTACAGATCAAAAACTTTATTGTGTGGAAACTGACCTGCCGTCGCTCTTGACAGGGGCTCCATTGAACATCCACTCGGCTGTTGCATTCTCCGGGAGCATGCTACATGTGAACTGGGCATCCTTGCCCACCTCTCCCTTGCTGGAGACTGTAAGAATCTGCGCATCTTGAGCTGGAAATAGTTTGGTTGTTAGAGTGGGGTGCTGGTGTGAAGTAAGTCCACTAGGCTCGCTACTCGATACAATAACATTTACACACAGGCACATACATTGCTTCTGGCCTCACACTAGGATAACCTGTGTCGCGGGAACCAGATACAGCGACGTCACAAACATGTAAACATCCAAGACCTAGGTTTTTTTTGTCCCCAGCCGGGATTCGAACCCGGTCAAGTAGCGGATTCATCACTTCCAGATTAAGATTTTTACGTACAAATGCAGATTCATGATTTATATTTCATGTGCTATTGCATGAATAGTATAATTTAGTAATTTAAGGAATCACCACCGAACTTGGCATTTATTTGGAGATCATAATTTTCACTTATTGTGTTGATGAGATGCAACATAATAATAATACCTATAAAAGAGATGGACATGGAAAGCTGGCGAAAGCCCAGTGACACAATCACTTTTGAAATCACTGTATAATTTATTATTAGCATAACAAAACCTTACAGTACCCACCAAGTAAGATTATATCCATTTGCACAACTGCATTTAGCTAAACATCATATAAAAATGTCCTTTGAAATCCTATTGTTATATGGAAATGAGTCATTTTAGTCAATGAATTTAGGAACAATGGGGTGTGGCGATTGATAGAATGATTGCTAGCATAAACTGGGCCTAGAATCTATTGAGCCTACAGTTATTCAATTGAGTGATATCAGCAAGCCAATAGGTATAATTTGACACAATTTTTATGTCATTCAATTTGTTTTAACCTGAGTAAATTAAATAGGTAGTTTCTGTGAAGGAGCTAGCATTTTATGAGGTGTTGAGTCAAGTTGCAATGGGATTCACTATTAGAATGTGTTTGTTAATAGACTGCAGAGTCAAACAGCAAATATCTGAATACTCATATAGGTAATAATCGCTTGAAACATACTGATTACCATAGGCAAGTGTGTCTTTTTGCCTATTGTGTTGCCCATACCACTAAATTTAATTATTAAGCGCTTATAGTTCATACCTCTGATGTTGATTAGGTCACAATTAGAAAACTTTACATTGACAAAATAATGTTTCCTTTGTTATCATCGGCCAAAAACAACAAAATAGTACCTTATTATTATCCATTTACAATAGTTCATTGTTTTGATAGTACCATCAATGAACATCAGATCTTACAATATTGATTGCAAATGCATCATATTTACTACTGTTGAGAAACCTAAACATAAACCCACTTTCTGGAAATACTTTGTTGTCAATCAATCTAACAACATGAAAATTATCAAACAACATTGTACCACATTCATAGTCATGATAGATGCCTGTACAGCTACAGTAGGTCTATTGTATTTACGGAATGGTTAAAGCTAGTCGACGAGGCCAATAACCAGTTATTTGCGACGAAAATATCGCAGCTTTGCCCAGGAAATTAGTGACAACAAAAAAATGCGCCTAGTTGTAACTTTGCACTGAAGCTACCTACTATTACATGTACATGATATCTTTCGTACGAGTGTTTTACAAACCGTAACGATATGTCTCTTCATTGTTATGATAAATGAAACTGATATCTTACCTAGAACATCGGTGCGTGACACGAAAAACACAAAATATACAGTAAATACTGCAGGAAATTTGGCGAGCGTGAGACGCATAGTCATGGCGGAAGCGACACTTTTCTACATGAAAGTAACTAAACACTGTGATGATGAACGCATTGTAGATTTATTAGAGCATCTTCTAATCAGTTCTTATGCCGAAACACTGGATATTTCTCTAAATATTACACAAAACCACAGCGGCTGACACCCAAAGCCGAACAATCAAAATCTTCTTTTATTTGGTGTTGTCAGACTGAAAAAATAATGTTCTCTGGAGGATGGACTATTCTAGTATTCTCTGGAGTAGTGCTGGAAATGTTTTTAAGGAACGCCCGCCCGGTCGTCTCCATGGTCTACGTCTCCATGCTAGGGCCGCACCTGCGTATATCGGGCCGCAGCCAGCGGGCGCCGACTTTTAGAAAACCTTATGGGTGCTCATTCTCATTTGATGACTCAAAAACGTGGCAAAGTGTGAGAAGAGTGAAGAGAAATGTACACTGATGGACCGACAAATAAATAAAGGTCCTACTTACATCATCATCATCAACCCATTATGTCCCCACCGAGGGGCACGGGTCTCTTCCCTGAGGAAGATATAGGCCATACTCCACCACGGGGGCCAACCGAGTACATACTGCGTACTTAATTACTTAAGTCTATTCTCAGGGGTGCTTGAGCCCCCGAGCACCCACGGAGTCGGCGCCCCTGCACGCAGCAATGCGTGCAGAAGATTCGTATGTTTATTCGTATGTGCTAATACGGTGGTCAGATTAGTGGCTTTGTAATTTTAAACGAATTATCGTGGAGTACTTCAAGTTGGCCACAAAACAATTTATTTAATTTTGGCACAATGGCGGACGACGACTATAATAGAATATTGTACTTTTATACTATATGTGTGCTAACTATTACTTCATGCATTCAAGAAGGCACAGCTACGAAATTGTGTAAAAATTCCAGCACCATTTGATCGCTGCACTCCATTATGGTATTACTCGTATTTAAGTACCTCTAACCCAACATAGAACAACATTAAAAATGAAAAACGCTAATCAGACCTCACTTCACGATATTTGACGCTCTAAATCTCTTTGATGTACCGCCACCGCTGCGATAACTATGACGTAGCCCGAGCTATTGTGACGATAGCCGATAATGGTCTATAACATCTTCGTAGATCGTGTCATTGCGCAAAGCCTCGTGACGTTATAGACGCAGATGTTGCCCCAGCTTACGAAAAGTCCGCACAACAATTTAAACTCTGTATCGTTTGTTGAGGTACAATTACATAATCCTACACTGTATGGGTTGTTTGATATAGCCTGCTCAGAACATGGATGTAATATTACATCCGTGGCTCCGAACTATGAAACATGTACATTATATTTGGACACTTTGGAGTTGTCTAATTCTTAGCCCGATACAGTGGAAAGTTTCGTAATACAAGGGCAGCGTAATATAAGCATTTCATGAATCTTTCTAATAAAAAAAACCGTTGAATAGTAAATAAACAGTTCTCGCAACAAATTAAGAGCTGTTTGTTTAATGTGTTTCAGTTTCTGTAAGTAAGCGTTCAGTTTTCGCGCAAACTACGCGATGAATTAAAAGTTTTTACTTTGCATGGTTTCTCCCTTTAGCCCTTTTCTGTACTCCATAATATAGAAATTAATTGCACAAGACATGTACATATGTACAACCCTCATCGAGGTGATCCTTTACTGCCGAACTGAAGGACGTTTCTCGTACGTTCATGATGATTGTGTATTTTTTGTAAGAAGCCACTTTTATCGCAAACCAAAATAGGAAGGATATAGAGGAATATGGGGCCCGCTGCGCTCTGGCATCATAGTGTGGGATAGTTCATATAAAATACATAATATTATTATGAGCAAATTTTTGCGCTGCGTCCGACCCGACCGGCTGCGGCCCGACATAATGTGCGCGAACCTTAATAGGGTAGATTTTAAGGAGATAATTATAGCAACACTGTTGGTTGTTTATGGAGCAAATTAAAAAAAAAAACATCTGACAGTCTGAGATTTGTGAGGGGAAGCCTGCGTTAAATTTCGCGAATTAGTGAATTGAAAAGTGGATTATTTCCGATTACTTTTATAATTAGCAAAAAAATGAGGCTTATTAATTCAATTTGAGTTGAAGGCGCACGCTTTGGTCGTGCGTAACGCTATCAACAATGCATGTTCAGTGCATGCTAGGAGCCATTTTATTTATATTTATTTTGTGCGTTCATTGTGATAATGCTGTTAAATACAACGAAGTAAAGAAGATTTATGGTAAGTACAATGCATTTCTTTCGTTTATAATGTGGTTAGATCGTCTATCCTACGGTTTCCAACCGTCGCATCTCACGCCCTTCTGGCAGTGAGATGGTAGTACATGGGTCATTCTTGGCTTATCTCGTACAATCCGACTACTGTACACAACGATATCACAGAGAAAAACTTATTACATCTTATCTGAAGGATATCAAAAGTTGTTTGTGTATAAATACTGGACCCTGATAACTCTAATTGCCCATTTAGTTCAGACTAGCTGCGTCCGCGACTTCGTTCGCGCGGATTTCCTATGGCCAGATGAAATAATATTGAATTTAAATTAGCCCGTGTGCATGTACCTACTTTCGGTATTAATATTACCCCCTATGTTACATACACATAAAACTCACACCGTCCCAAAGGGGTAAGCAGGGACCAGGGACTGTCACTCGTTCTAATCCTGATAGATCGCCCCCTATATTAATCCAGTAAAAAATCTATCTATATCTGTAACCTATTTTCGTCCAAATTAATTAACTCATGTCTTAATTGAATACCTATTCAGTAACTTCCACATTCATTGTAAGTGTTGGCAGGTTATAACAAATAGATTTTGTACTTAAAAGCTGTATGCATCCCTCCGGACTCGTGGTCCCCCTAAGATGTTCCCCTGGGGGGACAATGAGAAATTTGCATTTACGCGTAGTCCCCCTTGATTCACACTTGACCATGAGATGCAATGTGGTAAAACACTGTTAAGACAGCTACTATGTCTTGTTTGTTTGTTACGCTTTATTCCACATAAGTTAAAAAAAAAACATAAAAACTTTGAATATAACAGGTAAGTGTAGAATTGTCGTGTTTCTATATTGAAGTTGATGATGATCGTGAAAGGCATCATATGTCTAGCCATTAGGGTTTAACAGAGGGTGTGGATTTGATTCCAACTGGGGGTCATCAACATTTGTGTTTATACAATTAAATTCTTTTTTTAAGATTCTGCCAAGGTCAAGTTTGCGAAGATGGCAAGTTCTTTTTTATTTTCCTACAGTTTACTTGTACAATGCAGTCATTGGGGAATTAGGCTCAGAAACTACTTGGCCAATTTTAAAAATTCTTTCACCATTAGATTAGCTACATTTTTCGTGAGTAACATAGGCTATATTAGATTTTCAAAAACTTAGAGTTCCGTACGAAATCTCGAATAATGTAAACCTTGGGTAAAATAATTACTATCCCGGGAATTTTCCACTGGACTAATATAGCTATTTCCACAGAAACGTTTTTGTCACCCGTGCAAAGCCGGGGCGGTTCGCTAGTAACAAAGAAAATAGTAAATTAATGACAAATAAATCAATAAAACAAAACAGTATGTATCATCTTCAAAATTCGATTCAGGGCGCCGTTGCAAGACCGACCTACAGGTTGCGGGTCTACGGGGTCTGACAGAATGTGCCATCGCTTACATTGAACTGAGGGCTTGAGGGATTAATGGTACTTTAGTGGAATCTACTTTTTATACATATATGAGACTGTTAATTTTACTTGTGACCAATACCTTCGGCGCCAAAATAGCAATAAGACAAGGTACCATAATTAAATTGACCCATTGATGGTGATTTTGGCACCAATATGTGTGCGGAGTCTGTCACCCACAACACAATGTTGCTGATATTTGATATCTTGGAATCTTGAAGTTAATTTGTACATTGTACATTGTATTAAATTGTACACAGTAAACTTTAATAAACTTTATCAATAACTAGCTTTCGCCCGCGACTCCGTCCGCGTGGACTTTAGTTCAAAATTTTGCAACCCCAGTCACTCCCTTAAGGGTTGAATTTAGAAAAAACGGCGAAACACGTGTTCAATCAATTGTGTTGAAGAGTATTTATTTCAAGTTTCAAGAAAATCAGATAACATTTTTTATACCTCCCATACAAATTTTGGCAACCCTTTTCGCCCCCTTAATGATGAGTGAGTCAGTCAGTCAGGACTTTGAATTTTATATATATATATATAATATATAAATATATAGATAGATAGATAATAGACTTCCCTCTGGCCCAACATTTTTATAATATTTAATAAGCCTTCTAATGGCGGTATCAAGATAGGGGTATCACGCCCAAAAGCATCAATACTATGAATTTCATAAAAATATACCATCCATAGAATGTCAGAAGCCTTTTTATAAAACATCTTTTGTAATTAGAATGGAATTTGACAGCATATAGAGGAGCAGGTATCTTCTGTTGTTAGTATACTGCAATATTTTAAAATAGATAGGTAGATAAGTCATTTATAAATATTTACCTGTGTGTCACTTCATACTTTCCTATAATCTTTTTTTTCTAAGCCCCATAAACCATTTTTTATCATGATTTATAGACCCAAACAAGATTTCCTCCTAAGTTGAATAATTATAGCTAACATGAGTCACCTAATGCATTTGAGTTTGAAACATCTAAGCCATATTTTAAACTAGTTAATGTGGTTTACATATAAAAATATAAGTAGTAAAGGTTTAGTTGGCGAGGGTGTGTAATGTTGAATATTTTAATAGATACCTTAGTGTGTAACTATCTAAACTAATATTTAAACCTACATCCTTAAGTTTTGTAAAGGAAATATATATGTATGTAATTTCATTTTAAATTCAATGGTATTTAGGGTGTAAGCTCCAATTTTCAATAGAATTTGCATATCAAATGATAGATTTAGTTTATAGAAAAACTAGTGTAATCAAGGTATTTATTTATTGACAAATACACCCCAAGTGGACCTCTGTGGCATAGTGGTTGGCTCATCTGCTTACCATGAGGAGGTTTAAGTCTGAATGAATGCCTTAAAGAGTTTTTTAAGTACAGATTGCATACTTTAACTTTGGTAATGGCACACGCATTTTTACCATTCCTGTGACGAGGCTACGATTCACACAGTAATCGGCCATAATTAATTTCACGAAACCGCCAGAACACTAATCTCCAGACTAATTTGGCCTCTATGTCACATGTGATAAAATCCTCACGGATGGGGTCGATGAGCGTGTTACTGTCCATAGTACCTGACCTACTGATTCATACAGCACTTGTCTACATTGATGTAATGGAATTGACCTTCCCATCGCCCACTGGCCCAGTGTACAGTGATGTACAAAAGTGATCAACGCTTTTAAAGTTATGTAAAATGTAAAGTACTTGTTTTAATTGTGCAATACAGTGTAACTGAGAGCAGGGACTGCCACTTATCACGATCCTGACGAATCACTTTCGCTTCATTAGTCGTTGCACGCACGCACGCCGGTTTCGGGTACTTTTTATCTTGCCCTTTGCTAATACATTCCCTATTTGATTTGTTTGGCAGTCCGTGGTCTCTGCCTATCCCTCTGGGATATAGGCGTGAGCTTATGATAGACTTTAACACAAATAAACTTTGCTTGAGAACCTTTTGAAATTTACTATGCTTTGGTATTCATCAAAGAACGTTACTCCTTCGACTTGTAAATATGTTCACACGTTGTTTTTATGCTGTATGTTTCGGGCGAAGAATCGCGCTAAAGTGAAATAAGTTTTACGGCTGTAATTATGCAGTGGGTATAAGATTGTTCTTGCGAACCGATCCAATACTTAACAATCAAATCCAATAAAAAAATATTTATTTCAACGTAAAGAATTCGCATTCTGTTTGCTGAATGTCAATGTACTGTGTTAGCTGCTGGCTTCAGGCCGTATATGTAGTTGAGAAAAATGCAGCGGTAAAAAAACTCCACTCTGACCATCTTTACTAAAATATTTTTTAATAAATAACGGCGACAGGCTTGCCACTTGTCACGTTGGGACCTAATAAACTCGGCAAAACGTGGGCCCAGTTCTAGTGATTGGTGCCTCTGCCTAGCCCCTCGGGGATAGCGGGCGTAATTTTAAAGTATCAGAGCCTAACCACACGGGGTCGGAGACAGCTTTGCTATCTCTTCAGCTTCAGCGTGATTTCAATTTTGTCTTGGCATCTTATTAGAGCTTCCTTGGCCACGTGAATGCAACTAAACCGACATAATTGTTATTTCGATTTCGTCAACGTGCTTCCGTCACGGCGGCGCTAAAAGCATTGTCGCCAGAGGCGGCCGTATTTAGCTGCCATCGATTAAAATTGTACGTTCTAGGGTTTAGTTTCTATAAATTGCGGTTTACTGTTATTGAAGTTTCTTTTGCTTTTCTATTAAACATAAACATTTACATACAGGCACATACATTGCTTCTGGCCCCACACTAGGATACCCTGTGTCGTGGGAACCAGAAACAGCGACGTCGCAAATATGTAAACATCCAAGACCTGGAGTTTTTTTTTTCTCGCTAGCCGGGGATCGATCGATTATATTATTATCATCATCAATTAGTGGTAAGCGTCGCTGGTTGTACAGTTACTTCATCGTTATGTCCCCACCGAGGGGCACGGGGCTCTTCCCTGAGGAAGGTAATTTAATTATATTATTAAATAGTGAAAAAATATAAACGTAAGCATTTCCATGCTCGGATTAACAAGTTCAAGCGCTGATGTATGTAAACACCTTAGAAACGCAGGTTTCCTCACGATGTTTTCCTTTGCGGTTAGCGAGTGGTATTGCTGTTAAGCTGGCGTCCCACTGTGCGCGATTCTGCCGACGGCCGACGCCGGCCGACGACGACGGACTGCCATGCACCACGCACGAGGCTCTTCCCATGGTGCGCGATTCTGCGGATATCGATATGACCACGTACCCACGACCGGTACGGCGCACCGCCACAGACGTCTGTGCTATCGCGGACCGAGACCCTTCCCACAGTGTGTCGTGCGAGCTGGTCTGCGTCCGTCCGCGATATCGCGGACCGTGGGAAGCCGACTTTTTAGAAAACAAAGGCATTGGTGCTGGTGAAGTCATTCGAACCCAAGACCTCCCAAATGTGAGGCGGCTTTCTAGGCACCGTTGCCACCGCTCTTGCCGAAGATCACGAAGGTTAAGCATAAGCAATATAGGGCGCGTCCAGTGCCCACCCATCCATATGGGTGACAGTTCAATGACTAACATTACGCTAGTGGCATTTTTCCGAACGGTTCAGTGCTTCGCAAGGCACGTTAAGCAGTTAGTGCCGGCTGCCGTCGATAGATGGCAGTCGTTAAGCCAAGTCAGAGGCCTTAAGGCGGCTTGAAAAGTTCTGACAGTAAGACCAGCCACTAGTTTTACAAGCCGCCACCAATCCGGACTTGGCCCCCGTGGTGGAGTATGGCCTATACCTTCCTCAGGAAAGAGACTCGTGCACCTCGGTGGGGACATGATGGGTTGATGATTATGTTTCTCAGATGGTTAGTGAGATTGAATATATAAAAAGTAATTATCGTCGAAATCGGATGTACGACCATAATTATTATGCTTCTGACGTAGAGAAATATAATTTTTGTCAGTAATAGTACGGCCCACATGCCGGTTTATTGTGAGCGAGTAATAGGCCTGCACCCGATCTGAAGTGCGTCGCTCACTGTCACCGCTAGTAAACAGCCACACCAATAAATTAAGATGCATCTGGTTTCCGAAGCGAGCCGGCTCCGATGGGAGTTGAAGGGCCCACTCTGTCATTGTGACATAAGCAAGCCTAACGTCGGTCGTCGCGCGCAGGCATGTCCCGTAACGTGGATCAATTAAGAAAAGGGACTGGACAATTATTTGAATTTCCAACATGCAGTATTGCCTTATTATTCCACATACAGTATAGTACAGATAGATAGATAGTTGTTTTTATCACAAACCTGTTATATAAGTTATAATATGTATTTTCTTTTGTGCAATAAAGTGTAATAACAACAACAATAGAATATTCTTTATTGTGCTCGTAAATTACATTTACGGATATAAAATGATATTATTCTTTATTGTGTGAGTGAGAAGCGAATAGCGACTCTTAAGTTAACCGTGCTATTTTTATAGACGTGCTTCACTTCATTCATACGCGTCACTTCAGCGCTTGGCCATGTTATTTTTTTTTTATATTGTTTTTTTATAAATTCTTTTGAAAATGTTTACCTCTTATGGTCTTAATGGTCTAAACCAGGGATCCCCAAACTATTTTGGACAAGTGACACCTTTTCCAAAATGAACTGTTACCTTATACCCCCATGACCAAATTACCTACTTTTAGGGTCAACCCACTTATTCATAATGGTCCGCTAACTTAAAACGGCTGCTACGGAGTGTTATTTTTTATGAATTAATAAAAAAAAAATGTGGCAAAGAAATTATGCAGCTGTGAGAATCACCCTATACGTGTTTAAACCCAGTGACCTAGTGATAATTTCGCCACCGATCCATTGTGGCTTTCACACAACTTTGAGGGCGTTTCCTTCGATTGTTTCCACGTTAAACTGCATCACCTGTTTTATTTTCTTTGAGCTCGCTTTTGTAACTTTGGCGTGGCTTTGTTAGCTAAGTGCGTCTCACCATGGGCAATTGTAGTTAGTACTAGCTGAGTTGGCGACTTCGCTAGCGTAGGATGGAGATAAAAAATAAATAAAACATTTAATCTATCTAATATCTATAACCTCCTCAGGCCCGACCTTGAAAATAACAATGGTTTTTGTACTATTTTTAGGACACGGGGACTCAGGAGGTTAAACGAGCAATTCTTGTATCTATATTTGTATATAATTAGAATCTCGGAATAAATAAAATCTATCTAATATCTTTAAACGAGCAATTCTTGTATCTATATTTGTATATAATCAGAATCTCGGAAACGGCTTTAACGATTTTCATGAAATTTAGTATGCATGGGGTTTCGGGGGTGATTAGTCGATTTAGGTAGGTTTCATTTTTACAAAACGTCGTTTTAACCGTGTTTTTAGGCAAAGAAATAACTGCTACACTATAAGAAGGTAATTTTCGCAACAACTTGTCAGATTGCAGTAGCTCAAGTGGGAAGTAAGACGATACCGTATTCAGAAGACCCTGGTTCGAGACTTGACAAATACATTTTTCTTTTTTAATCAAGTTCATTTTTTTTTGTGTGAAAACCTATTATCAGGAGCCCTTCATCAACGCACCTAATTCGTATCCAAGTACCTTTTGTTTCTAAAAGAAATACGAAAAAAAATCAGGACAATGCTCATGAGAGATTAAACTTTGTTATTTAGAACCATTGAATTTAGAAGGAAATTCAATGTTTAGAACAATTTTTATTTTGTTTGTTATTTTTTAAGGTGCTGTTTGATTGACATTGCTTGATACCATACTTTTTAATCGTGTCACAACCCAAATTATTGTGGCATTTATTCGAAGCAAAACAAACATTTTCCTAAAGCTGTGGCATTGGTGCAAAGCTCGAATTTATCTCGGAAACAGCTCCAACGATTTTAATGAAATTTAGGGTGCAGAGAGTTTCAGGGCCAATTAATTGATCCATGTAGGTTTAATTTTTAGAAAATGTTCTTTTATCAGTGTTTTGGGCAATACAGGACATGTATCGCCATCTATTATCGAAAATAGGAACTAAAAATACCCCTACCTATGTCGCTGAGAATCTACAGAGCCACCAAGTTATCTGTTCAGGTGGGCAAAATAGTAGCTAACTAACTAATTGTAAATCCTGTTCCCCATTTTTTGTTTTATTTATTCACTTACTAAGATTTATAGATCTATTTTCATTACAAAAGACGGGTTAAAATATTCTCATTTTTCTAGGTAAATTTCTTAAAGGTTACTACTAAATTCTCCATAGCGCCGCTATCAACTGAACAGATAAGATGGTGGCACTGTACGTTTTTTATAGATACACTACTTGCTTGTCTGTTATGCTACGTTCACACGCGCGCGTTGAACTCGACATTCAACGTGCACATTCACATTCCCGAGCGTGTAAACGGTACGCCCGAGCCCGTAAACGCGCTTGTGAACGTGAATGCCGCGAACCGGGCGAGTGTCGGTTTTTTGGCAAAGTTCAAAGGATGAATGTGCGGGCGGCTGTTTGCGGAACTGTTTTCACGCGCGCGGGCAGTCAGTCCAGCTTTGTCAGAATGTTACAAAAGTAACATTTTACGTTATTTTTGACCTTCTTATGTTACCTCCATGTTACACGACTCAATATGTTACTTTTTAGATTTTCTAGCAAACAAAAAAATACCGTGAATCAAAACGCATCCAAAAATGATAATTTTTTTGTTCGTCATGTTGGCGTATTTGATTTTGTGGACTGTTACCAATAAAAATAAGTAAAGCCAAAGGATATGGCAGCAACAACACCGAGATCCTCGCTGCTCGCCATGCTGGCACTGACTGACACAACGGCGTGCGTGTGAACAGCTTTAATTTTCGCCGGCCTGGGACGGGCTGCATGCCGCGCAGCCCGCCAGGCAGCCCGCCGGGCTGCACGGCGTGCATGTGAACATAGCATTACCTGTTAGAAGCTACGTTAGTAGCTTGAAATAAACCGTTTTGCATTTATAACGAATAAAATAAAATTATTGGCGAAGCGAGCACAAGAAATTTGCCAAGGCAAAACGAGGACGTGGAACTCCACCGAGGCCAGGCCGAAGTCCGAGCTCCATCCAGTACCAGGTCAAAGACTAAGACGTTGCGAGGTCCAGCGTAAAAGAAATAATGCCAAATCCAGATAAGACAAACTTGCGAGGCCAAAGGCCGAGCCCCGCGAAACGAGCACAAGAAACTTTGACAAGGCAAAACAAGGACGTGGTAACTCCACCGTGGCGAGGCCGAAGGCCGAGCTCCATTCAGTACCAGGTCGAAGGCTGAGACCAAGAAACAATGCAAAATCCAGATGTGATTAAGAAAGTAAATTAAGATAAGATTATAATAATTGTTGATCTTTACTTGAAGCTTTCTAAAGAATATTTAGTTGGCGTTGTAAAAAAGACAAATTTGTTTATTAAAGGCCAACTCATTTTCCCGTTGCTTAGTTATAAAATTAGAAGTTTTATCACGTGGCCAATAAATAAATCTGTGGCTTGACTTATAATTTCCCATAAACATTTACATACAGACACATACAAATAAAATTGCCTCTGGCCCCACATTAGGATACCCTGTGTCGTGGGAACAAGAGACAGCGACATCTTAATCTTTTGGGGTTTTTTTTAAAATATTTGTAACATCATGATCAACCCATTATGTCCCCACCGAGGTGCACGGATCTCTTCTCCGAGGAAGGCATAGACCATACTCTACCACTGGGGCCAAGTCCTGATTGGTGGAGGCTTGTAAGACTAGTGGCTGGTCTTACTGTCAGAACTTTTCAAGCCATCCTAAGGCCCCTGACTTGGCTTAACGACTGCCATCCATCGACGGCAGCCGGCACCAACTGCTTAAAGTGCCTTGCGAAGCACGGAAACGCTCGGGAAAATGCCACTAGCGTTAGTCATAGACGGACACCCATCCATGCACTGAACGCGCCCGATGTTGCTTAATGTTGGTGATCGCTTAAGCTCACTCAGGCAGCCGGGGCTTCGAGCGATTCGATTTTCTAAATACTGTGTAGTTATGTGAAGGATGTGTTCTGTATAAGAAGGAATATTTTGTAATTATCCTTCTACGTATATGTAGCTAGGGATCGCGGAATATTTTTAATTCCACGGAGTGATATTGTTAGTATCATATCGGGTTGGTTTTCTTACGCTGCCACTGTAACTATACACTGCCACTGTTAACATTGACATTCCACAAACAGAATGTAAATTCCTAGCATAGAAATCCATTTCTGATTTCCTATTCGGTACTTTCCTGTTTGGTGGACGTAAGTCCTTCGGGAACTTCCCAAGTCCCTGTTTCAATTCTCACTTCAAATCTTGAACTGGTTTCGTCAATAGACGTCAATTTTCTGGTATTAAAACCAGAAAACACTTTTCAACTTACAGTAGCTCTATTTGAAGAAGCTGCGCTTGTCACAATCAGAAATCAAAGAAATCAGAAATCTACAGTTAACTTAGGGTAATTAATTGTAACCATAGTAGTGGTGGTGGCGTAGTGGGGTTGACCCTTGCTTCTCGATCATGAGGGTCTGGGTTCGAATCACGCATGTACCAATGACTTTTAGTTACGTACATTTGTTTGTTTGTACAGCAACACCATGCGCTGATAAAGTGTGCCCGGATAACGGCGACATTCTTGCCACTTGTCACGTTTGGGACCTAATAAACTCGACAAAACGTGGGCCCAGTCACTAGAACTGGGCCCACGTTTTGTCTCTTTGGTGTCTCTGCCTACCCCCTTGGGAATATATTTATTTATTTTATTTTTTAATTGTAACCATCTCTTTTTCCAGTTCCGTCCGCGCCGCAGAACCTAACGGCGACCCACGTGACCGCCGAAGAGATCCACCTGTCCTGGGCGCCACCCACCACCTTCACTCTCCGCGTCCCTTCCCAGCCCCGCCCTGAACCCCCCAACGCCCCTGATGCCCCAGACCTGGCCAAGACTCCACAAGCTGACTCGCCTGCCAACGACGCGCCCCAAACGGAACCCGCCGAGCATATACCCCTACGAGAGCCCAAAGATGCACCGAACCAATACAACAGTGAAAAAACCGACGAAAACAAATACTCGTCGTCTTACATATTGTCGGACTCTTATAGGTCCGAGAGGGACGTCCGGTCTACGCATAGGCACAGGAAACGCCGGCAAGGCGTCCCGAGCGTCAACGAGACCAGCGAAGCTGTGGCGCCCAAAGTGAAAAAAGCTCCTTCTAGCATCCCACGTGCGGGAGCCGCGCAGATCTGGTACGTCCTGTACTACGAACAAGGGCTCCCGAGGACTGATACCTCTGAATCGGTAAAGGGCATACCGAGCTCTGAAGAGGTGAAGAGTAAGAATGTTTTTCCCAGCGATTTGGGGATGGAGGGCTACTCGAAAGGGACGAAGAATCTTACGCTGCTAAATGTGGCCGGGGTTATGGCGCAGGTCGTCGGGTTTCGGCTGAAGAATTTGAGTAAGTTCGCTTATCACATCTCTTGTATCATCAAATCAAATCAAATAGTTTATTTTAAAAAGCAAAAAATTATATGTAAAAATGACGACAATCATTCCTGGTACATACAATAAAGAATATTCTATCTATCTAACAATAATTACTGATCTTGCTGCCAAATATGGCATAGCATAGATGCCTATGCTATGGAAGGACATCTCAAACATAGACATACACCCAGATGGAGGCCATTTGAACAATATGTACTGCACCTCCCACTAATAAATGTTACGTTTGCTTTGCTTAGCCTGAACTTTGATTTGATGACAGCTGACGATGCCCTAACAACTCTAACTGTGTGTGGCCAAAAAGAGTAGGAATTTTCAGGGGGATTTCGAAAATAAATATTTTAATTAAATAAGTATAGATTTTGCGATCGATGTAACATCATCATCATCATCAACCCATCATGTCCCCACCGAGGAGCACGGGTCTCTTCCCTGAGGAAGGTATAGGCCATACTCCACCACCGGGGCCAAGTCCGGATTGGTGGCGATCGATGTATCATGCCCAAATTAACTGCAGTTAAGACTGCTGTCGTGGTTATAAAATAAAAAAATAAAAATCATTTATTTCTGGTATCGATGACCCATATTAATAATATATAATTAAAAAAAATTTAGAATTTAAAAATTAAATTAATATTAAATTAAATAAAACAAAATCCGAACTAAACTAAAATTCACTTACATTAAAGTTACCATAGAATGGTAGCGATTGGCTTGTGCATATCACCGCAGTGCCGTAGATATGCACAATCCACCCTACCTCCTAACATTTGCAGGATATTGTTGGGGCTGGCCCGCACCCGACGCATCAGGGACGCGCTGCGTTTGCGCATTGTCGCGTAAAAGCAGTCTATTCCTGCATCAGCAAACATCCCCGATGCGCTGCAGAAACGGGGCAGCCCCATCAACACCCGGAACGCATTGTTAAATTGCACCCGGAGAGCCCCATAGGCCCGATTCGTATAACGGCTCCACAAACTGCATGTGTAGAGGGAGGTGCAGTAAGCCCTGAACAGTGTGATTTTTGCCTCCCCCGAGCATCGCGCAAATCTTCGTGCGATCATATTCGCCCGTACAGAAAGGGCCCTCCGTTCCCTCTCCAAGTCTATATCGTCTTTGAGATCGGTCGTCACCACATGTCCAAGATATTTAAAATGATCCACTCTAACTAGAGGTTCCCTGTTGAGATGGATATGGGGAACATTCTCCATTCTTTTACATCCGACCTCAAAGACCATACATTGACTTTTGGTTGCATTATATACAAGACCGTGACTGCTAGCAAAGTTCTCACAGATCTTAAGCAATCTACGCAACCCACAGACCGACGCGCTCAGCAGAACCATGTCGTCAGCGTAGCTCAAATTATTCACGCACACGTCATCCACGTGACATCCGACATGTGTTCCGCCGAGCTCCTCGATCAGGTCATTTACGTATAGATTAAAGAGTGTGGGTGAGCTCAGGCCTCCCTGTCTCACTCCACACTCCAACCTATAGTTCTCCGACAGAGCGTCAACCCATCTAACGCTGTTGACCTGGTTTCCATACCAATACCTAAATATACGAATTATTTCCGGTGGTAAGTTTGTAGCTTTTAGCTTTGACCACAATGTATCGTATGAAACCAGGTCAAAAGCCCTAGATAGGTCGAGGAAACAGGCGTAAACAGGCGTCTTTCTATCGACATAATATTTGACAGTACTTTTAAGGCACAATATGGCGCTTTCCGTGGACAACCCCGCTCTAAAGCCAAACTGATTGTCATTTAAATGCACGTACTTCCCCAATTGTGCGTTAAGAATACTGTCGAATACCTTAGCCACAACCGTAGCTAACGATATAGGCCTATAGTTACACTTATCTGATAGGTCCCCCGTTTTATTTTTGACAATAGGAACAACTATAGTCCTCATTAAATCATCTGGCAGGTACGAATGTCTGATGCACAAAGTATATAGCATTGCTAACACCCTCGACATATGTGGGCCCGCATACTGAAGATGTTCGATGCTGAGACCGTCGTGACCGGGGGATTTGCCTCGAGATATTGACCTAATAGCCGCGTCCACCTCCCTGGCAGTACATACAGATCCCACGTCATCTTTACATGTCTCAGCATCCAACTCACTCCTCTGTGATGGGCCGAGCGGCGATTTTATAATAAACTGGTCTTTGAAGGTGTTAGCAATACTCCTATGGTCACTTTCACCGTTAACACTCACTGGAAAGCCAGGGCGAGGTCTCAGTTTATTTGTACCTTTCCAGAAAGCACGAAAATCTTTTTTGGTATGATGTGTCGCGATAATGTCCATCTGAATCTGGTTTTGATTATCCTGACACCATTTTAACCTAGATTTAAAAACTTTCCTACTTTCGTACATCTCACTAAATAACCTACCACTATCAGGCCCACCATACAAGGTCCAATTGAGAAACCTGTCCCGGGCTTCCCTGTGGGCTTCCCTGACATGCTTGTTCCAGCCTATTATCCTATGTTTAGACCTGCGCTCACCACTCCCCCGACCAACAGAGGCTGCACTCCTAAGTGGCTCCACTATGTCAGCATACAACTTATCAATTGCTTTTTTATGGCTAGGTTCATTACACGAATGGTCAGCACAGTTTCGGAATTCTACAGGGAAATCTATTGATCGTAGGAGTCTGTCACATTCACCCCGATAACGATCTACTTGCTCTGTCGTTCTTTCCCCCCACAATATACTTGCATTAGAACAATTATTGTTTTTACTTAAACTCGGTGTTATTAGATTTATATCACATTCTATTATGAGAGGGAAATGATCCGACCACGTTACACTGTGTTCAACGTAAACTTTACGCACTGACTGTACCGCTGACTGCGTCACAACACAGTGGTCAAGCCAGCGCCTACACTGATGCGCATCGCTAATAAATGTGTATGTACCAGACGCTATACCTAACGTATTAATATCAACACAACTCCAATATTGCTCATTACAGTAGTTCATAAGTTCAGTAAAAAATAGTTCGTTCGGATGAGCATTAAAATCTCCCATGATATACACTGATTCAATGCTACATTCCTCAATTAGAGCACTCACCCCTGCAAGGCAGTCAGTAAAATCCGCTAAGTTGTCCCTGCTATCAGTAGGCATATACAGACTCACCACTATAATGGGGCGATCACAAGTAACTATTTTTATGGCACATAAACGAGGATTACTACACTTTATCACAGACACGTTTTGAAACGCAGCACTTCTCCATAACAGCGCCACTCCACCGTGTGGTCGACCTCGCAGCATTCCCGCCGTCGCATCCACAGCTGATGTACCCGTCGCACAAAAGTTGGTGTCTATAGTGCTCAGATAAGGGATATCATCCGGCATGAGCCAGGTTTCTTGTATGGCGATTAAATCTGATGTTCTACATAGGTGTCTGATGGAGTCGACAGCCCGCTTCACGTTCTTACAATTAAAACTTGCAAATTTATATAGCATATTCATTATTGCTACTACGGCTGAGCCATAGTAGGGCTATTGTGTATGTTGCCGTTTTCAGAGCTACCTCTGATCATATTGTGCCTATAATGAAAATGCACAAACCTTCGAAATATGATCCCTTTAGGCCATAGTTTTTCGTCTAAAAACAGGGGAAGCTTATCTTGACAAATAAAAAAATTTGTAAGCCTTGTGATCGTGATCTTTCTTTATATATATTTTTTCAAGAAATACAGTCTCCTGTGTTTTTGATTTAATATAGCTCGTAATGTCTTCTTCAAGGGCATTTTTCTGTACATTCGTGATGAACATTGGTATTTTACGTTCAGCTGCTTTAAATGTATTACTCGACTCACTCGCGGTACCCACCTGCCCTCTGTAGCGATAGTTTACTTTCTTTTTCTTGTATGTTACAGTTTTATAATCTTGTTCATCCGAATTTTCGTTACTATTTTGCTGAGGTTGTTCTACCGATAACGAAGGGCAGCTATTAACTCTGCCACTCACGCTCGACTCAACTAAATTCACCTTAGATGTGCGAATGCCTACCGGCGCAATCAGCTGTTCGTCGCCTCGAGCGACCCCGACCGGTTTCAAGGGCGCGGGTGCCGGCTGCGGTAAACAGGTTGTCTGCTTACCCGCGCTAGACACAATAATCGACCGAAATCGATCATCTATTTTGCTTTCGTCGCCCTGTATGGGGGATGAGGAGGTATCAAGTCCCTTGTCGTGATCGATTGTATTCGAGAGGCCTATCGGGCCACTATCTAGGCACCAAGCTCCGCGCTTTGTGTTTACATCCATAGCGAAACGCGCCGGTGGCACACTGTTAATTTTGGATAATTCGCTTTTCAAATTATCAAGGTCCTTACACGTAGCATATGTCGATTTAACATTATCCAAATCCGCTTGCAATCTCACTAAGTCCTTTAGGAGTTTGGTGCAGTCCAGATGGTCAAAGGTCACTGGCGGCAGTTTTTCTAATTGCCTAGCTACGTACACAGGTAATAAATCGGGATCGGTTGTTTTTAGACACTGTATTATATCACTTAAAACACGATGTTCTTTACCGCCCCCTTTACGCTGTACACTTAGTTTTTTCGCCGGCAGGGATTCGAATAATAACGTCTTAGATTTTTGAATTTCTTGGCTCGAAAACGACGTAGTACATAATCGAACTAACGTTTCCTCGTCCATAACCGAAAGTTTATTTTGAATGTATGATAACATTTCATCGATTACTAAATTGCACGCGATACACTTAAGTATTTCCGACATTATTACGAAAAAATCAATCACGCGCAGGTCGTGTTGACAACATATGGCGTACGTCACCACTGAGCGCGCACGCGAGACTGTTATGTTATGACATGTTATGACATGGTCTGTTTGGGATTTCACATAGTAGTTAACACATCATCATCAACACATATTATAAAATAATTTTACCTTCGCTTAACTCCGTCAGGGAAGAGACCGTGCCTCTCAGTGGTGACATAATGGGTTGATGATGATAAAATAATTTACGCCCCGCTAAAACACTTACCACTGCCTCGCGCCTTTCAGAGTCCTTCACCCCGTACAAAATCTGGGTACGCGGGTTCTACAACTTCTCCCTAGACGGGGCCGAGTCGGACCTCCTGGAGCGCCTCGGGCCGAGGTCGGAGCCCCTCTACGTGCTGACAGACGTCCGGCCGCCCTCCGCACCCATTGTGCTCAATCTCACTTGCGATCAGAACAACGGTGAGTCATTTACTTTTCAATCCATCTGCTCGAAATGATGCATTTTGATGCCCAAATTTAGGACCCAAAACACGCTATCGTTGTTCAAGCTAAGATGCATCAAAGTAAATAGACTCAAAATCCAATTTTGAATTTGTATACTAATGCACTCATTTACTAAGAAGTCGGACTTTTCTTTCACTCTTGAGGATTCGTCCTATATCTATTTCGCTCCAACAAGCAATAAGTTTTAAAACCGAGTTTGGCACTACTTACTGAACTTCCAAACTCTTTGCCGCCAAACTTTTCTACCTAATTCGGGACGCAAAAAAAAAGTGAACTGCTTGAATCGAAAACCATTTCGAGCTTAGCATCCAAACTACAGTATTTTTAGTGTAAGAGATTTTTATCTTAAAAGATGAGCCTTATTTTGAGTAAATAATAATATTTAAATGCCCTTCATTTGACCTCTATGGTGACGTCACATGTTAAATCGTCTGTGGTAGGTTATTCTGTGAAAATCTACCAATTGTCTGTGAACTTCATTTGTCAAACACATCGATATTATAGTGCCACCATATTATCTGTTCAGTTGATAGCGGCGCTAGTGGAGAATTTAGTAATAACGTAACATTTAAGAAATTTACCTAGAAAAATGAGAAAATTTTAACCCGTCTTTCAATTTTAATGAAAATTATATCTATAAATCTTAGTAGGTGAATAAATAAAACAAAAAATGGGGAACCGGATTTACAATTAATTAGTTAGTTAAAATTTGCCCACCTGAACATATAACTTGGTGGCGCTGTAAACACGATTTTTTTTTACACTAAACCACAGACAATCTAGATGGTTTGGCCCATTCACACGCAAATGCAATCGCGAACTCACCTACACACACAGGAAGTAGCATATGACGTCACGCCGAATAATATTTACTATAATTAATTAATAATGATAAACTCGATTAATCACGAAAAAAATGAAATTAGTTTCTTAAAATTACGTCTACTATCAGAATATAAAATTAAATCCAATCATAAAAAAAACTTTGCATCCCCAATTGTCAAATATTTGAAATTGGAACGCAAGTACGCATTCTCATTCCTCTCAGATGGTAGTGAAAAGCAGAGTGTTCTACACGGTCGCAAATAATTTTTGGTTTCGGTAGTGTTGAATCCCTCGCTCCTTCAGCGATTCTTAGTTAAAGCTTGCCTCAGTTCGCTCTGGATTCAATTTGAAAAAATTTTGTTGCGCCCTTGGTGAACGATCTACTATTATCTCTTAAGTTTATTACATCGTGTGAGGACTCTAAGGCCTCTAAGGTAAAATCAAATGAGTCTACCCTCCCGCCCTACTCGCCGCCGTCGCCGCCCCGCTGCCCGCAAGATTCGAGGCAAAGGCCTAAGACTCAGGAGATGAAGAATCGACAGAGAAGAAGAATGGGCGGCCGGCGGCGGTGATACAGGGTAACACGTCAGTCAAATGCTATTGGGGTAATGAGTTTCATCATCTAAAAGTCATTAGTCCACTATTTTATCGATGCTTCACGCCTTACGAAAGGTATAACGCCCGATTGTATCCCGGGGGGGTAGGCAAAGACCAGAGTCTGCCACCTGCCACGATCCTGACAAATCACTTTCGCTTCATCGACATTCATTTACACACACACACACACACACACACACACACACACACACACACACACACACACACGCACACACACACACACACACACACACTCACACACACTCACACACACACACAGAGGCACTTGGCACATACATTGCTTCTGGTCCCACACTAGGATACCCTATGCTCGCATGTCGCAAATCCTAAAAAAACCTTATCTCCCTCAGACATCCTGTACCTCCAGTGGCGCCAGCCGATGGTGTACGATAACACGCTGGACCAATACGTGGTGACGCTGCGCAAGATACCGGAGCTGCAGCCCCGGACCAGACTCACCCTGCCAACCAATAAGGACGACATCGAGACTACTATTAGCGTCGTAAGTGCTATCGGAGAGACACAAAACACGCTGAACAAATACAAAACTAAAGTAACGAACAACATCATGCTTAATGGAATATTGACCTATTGGTAGATAGGACATTTGAGTTACGGTCGGATTTTTTTACTCGGATCTCAATAATAGTTAATCGTACGTTCAAAATGCAAGCATTCATGGTTAATTTATAAATCATTTTAAATTTTGTGCTTCAACAAGTAGGATAAGTCCGTCATAGCGAGTGCGTAACTCAAATGTACTAATGGGTCAATGTTTCACTAAGCATGCGATTATGTAAGTAAAGAAAGAAAAAAGCAAAGACTTCCAAAGTGTAACGCTTCATGCTTTCAGCATTCATGATTTTTATCCTCCATAATATTGCCCCTTTGCCCCCCTCTTAGTCATAAGCTGGCGACGCCCTTGCCTATTTATTAAATTATATTGTCGATGTCGATTTCCACAGGGTTTGGCCCATTGGCATTATATTAATGTTTTGTGGAGCATTTATGTTAACTTTTGTCCGCAGTCGGTGGAGCTTTGGAACGTGACCCGCTACGAGGTGAAGATCTCCGCTGTCACACTCTCGGTGGCGCGGCGGCTCACTCTCGTCAATGGGACAGAGTCCGCGCCAGAGGTGATGTATCACTTGAATGTGTTCATTTAACAGCAGATGTATCTGATTTGTACTGCCTATTATAAAGTAGATTTCTACCCTTCTGTAGGTGCATGGACAGTTGTGTAGTTTTACAGCGCAAACTGGCATTTAGCAAAAATATTTGCGCCTGCCAAAAAGTATGCAGCCTCCTTGTTAGTTTTAATTTATTCTTTATCGGTAATAATGTAATTCGTCCTTTTTTTGTTCACACAAAAATATTAGCGAAAACAACACATAATTATTATAACTATGAAAATGTAAAGTCTACAGAGAAGTTGTTTTTGAGGGCTTACAGAAGAGATCCAATCTTAGAAGAATTAAAAGCAACGTCCGTCCGTCCGTCTGTCAGATCATCTTATCTCGGGAACGCGTTAAGGAAACAAGTTGAAATTAAAACATTGGTATACTAAAGTCTACTAGTCCCTTGAAGCTGTAAAAAAATCAAACTTCTAAGTTGACGTAAAAAAACGTAACGGGAAAAAAACGTAAATTTCGACATTCATATTTCGATTCTTATATAATTTAATTTCTCGTTGACGTTAAAATTTGGCACTTTCATTGACGTGTGACATGAATCCTAGAAGAATGAATTACACTTTCTTGACTTTTTGTCGGAAGAGTATACGGAATAAATTTATAGGGAAGAGCGGGTGATCGTGCTCTTCCACTAGGGAAATTTCCCGGAGGCAGATCGTATGCCTGGGGACGGCCGGTCTAGTGCGCGCGCAGAGTTGACATGTGCTCGCCACAATGTTAATAATGTGTAGTGATTACGAAAGATTAAGTTCAAAAATACTATTAGAGATTACTCTCCGACCTCTAGATTAACGTCTGTAGTATTTGAATTATAACTAAATAAGGCCGCCAACTATACAGGTACCTTGTAAATAATTTATGTTTGAGTTTTTTTTCCTCGTGTACCTACATTATAGAATATTCTTATTCCTCTTATTCCTATAGTCCGTTTTTTAATTCTATGCAAAAAAAAACTGACGCGGTGTTACCGCTGTAAAAGCTATAGGTTAACTCGGTATTTTTTTTTTTACCGTGAATAGAAGACTCCTGTGACCAAAATCCTTATCACATCAAAGACATTAAAATTGAATTACTAGTAAGAGCATAGTCTAAAAAAAACACCTGCGTAGCATACACAATTTATCTTGGAAGTAAAATGGGGTTATTTAGTTTTTACGTTTTAGCAACCCTCAGACATACATAGTGAACACAATTAATACTTTGTAAATAGTGAAAGTGATAAAGTAATAAAATAAACTAGAATCCAGGGCTGTTAAACCTTATATTAAAAAAAATACCTTTCGGCTTGATATTGATATGTAAACGTGACCTTTTTTTCTTTTGCTTTGAATAAAAAAAAACAGACTTTAGTTCTTACGAATTCCAAAATACTATTAGAGATTATTATCCGACCTACAAAATGAAGTATTATTTGTAACTGTGTCAATGTTAAGGTCAATACCCGTTAGGTTCAATTGCGTTGTCTATCTTGTGTGGTGTTTGAGCTATAACTATGTATAACCTAGTGAATAATATATGTTTGAGTTTCTTTCCCTCGTGTCCAATAATAGTAGATTAGTAGCCAAGGGCTGTAAGGCATCAATTGCAGCCCGAGATATTTAGGCACACGAGCGTAGCGAGGGCGCCTATAGTTCGAGGGTGCAATTGATGCTTACACCCTAGCTAACTACTCTGCTTTACATCTCGATTGTGAGGTAAGTAGAAAAAACCGGCATTACAAGAATAAAACATTTCTCGTTTTTCTTTTCGCCACTTCATGAACTCGTCGTAAGTTTTCAAATATCTCTCTTTAGAACTTTCAGGCAAAATATAGTTAATTGCTGCTTCAGCTTCCATTTTCATTGAATCGGGAGTGCAGCTTATATCTTCATCACTTGCAGAACTCATGTTTTTTCCTAATTAGCACGTAATTATAAAAAAATCCAAAAACAAACAATATTTAAAGTAAAAGTTTTCTATTCCCGCCTTTTTTCATCTTTTTTTTTAAATTTTTTTTTTTAAGAACGAAATAGCGCTTCGCCGTTCGATATTTAAAATTGATGACTATTTACTCATACGAAGACAAGGCTGAATAGCGAAGCGACCTCTTTTGTCATTGGGCTGAATGCATGATGTCTTTGCCAGTATGATGGTTAGATTTTTTTAAATTACTTACCGCCCTAGGGCTTTTTTAGCTACATTATTACCCTAGAGCGCTAATTGGTCACCCCATTTGGGGGTAATAAGGACCTACTTACCGAATATGAGAGATGTAATAGTACATTGTTCACCGAGAGGAGAAAGTGACCGATTACCGTCGAGGGTGTCGTTTGGCTTTAAAACACCTGAGATCGGGAATCGCAGTTTTTCTCGAGTGATACATAGTGCTTTATACTACACCTACAAGGAAAATAAAAAACGAAATCTTTACTAATTGAAATTTATATTGAAATTGTTGTAGTGGCCAGTGTCATTTTGCGAACTTGGAGATAAAAACTCACTGTAAAAACTTTTTGGCTTTTGATATTTAGGTTACCGGCGCATAGTCTTACCCAAAATTAAAAAAGAAAAACCACGCAAGAAATGGATTTTCATACACTTTTCTCTCCCGCTCAGATGCGTTTTCTCCACGCATATTTGTTCGATATGCAATGACGTACTTTCTACCGTAAATTTGATAAAGTATCAAGGTACTTTCCAAGCAGGTGTAGTATAAAGAATATATTGTTATGTTACACCGTCCCCCCGCCGATCGCAGGAGGTGTCGAGCGAGTACTGCGCGGCTTACGCGGGCGCGGCGGCGCCGGACGGGCGCGCGGCGGGCCGCGGCGGCGCCGGCACCGTGGCGCTGCTGCTAGCCGCCCCGCTGGCCGCCCTCGCCGCCCTCGCCGCCGCAGCCGTCTACTGCAGGTGACTGGCCATATTCATTTACCCTTGGGCCGAAGATTCGGGCTATCTTGATGTGTGTGACAAAAAAACACGTATTATATGTTGTTTATGTTGCACAAAAAAGCGGTGGTGGCGTAGTGGGGTTGACCCTTGCTTCTCGATCATGAGGGTCTGGGTTCGAACCACGCATGTACCAATGACTTTTAGTTACGTACATTTGTTTGTACAGCAACACCATTCGCTGATAAATTGTGCCCGGATAACGGCGACAGGCTTGCCACTTGTCACGTTTGGGACCTAATAAACTCGGCAAAACGTGGGTCCAGTTCTAGAGACTGGTGCCTCTGCCTACCCCTTCGGGGATAACGGGCATGAGTTTATTATTTATTTATTTATTTTATTTTATTAATTTTCTAAAGAAATACCGCATATAAAAGTACAAAATCATACTTACGGGTGATAAGAAACATTAGCTGTTTTATTGCTGTAATTTTTACAGAACAACACTGCGCACTTCGTCATATTTTTGCACTATTTCCTCGACGTTTTTCCTCGAAAGTCTGATGTCACACTGACAGTAAAAATTCAGAACCGAGGTCATTTAGCCACGGTAGTGGCACGCGGGGAATAGGCGAAAACTTCAACTGTGTCGCGTCCATTGGGTAAAACGTTCTTGATTCTGTAGTACTAGGTCAAAAATCCGGCTTCGCTCGAAATCGGAAATTTATTTCAACGTAAAGAATTCAAAACATTCTGCTTATTGAATGTCAATGTACTTATAATGATAATGATAGCCGCCTATGCCTTGGGGCCGAATGTAGTGGAGAAAAAGGCAGCGAAAAGAAAAAAAAACACTCTGACTTTTACTGAATTTTACCGTGATTTTACCCGATAATACGAATTTTCCGCCTGCAAGTTGTCGACTCGGATCGACAAATTTTGTACGCTCTTCAACTTGATGTGCATTTCGTTCGAGTCTATCGTAGACCTGTAACGAGATGCAATTCGCCTCATTGCTTTGTATTATATCTGGCCACTAACAATTGCAGGTGACTGGCCATATTCATTTACCCTTGGGCCGAAGATTCGGGCTATCTCGATGTGTGTGGCCAAGTATTCGCGTATACTTCGAGCTTCGTCAGGACTTCGCGTAGCTGTCGGTGAACTTTCACAGATCGAAGAGTTTTATCGCTTGAGCGGCCACACTTCAGTCAGCGTGCACCTGTCAAACGTGGCGGACGTGTTATTTCACAGAGTAGGTTTACGAAAGTGTCGTCTCTTCCCCACAGATGTCGCTCCCGGCTGAGCAAATGTATCAGTGCCGCGTACAGCTTCCTCGAGGAGGGCGGCGAGAGAGCTGCGCGCGCGCCGCTCAACGTCTACAAGAAACCAGGTGAGCAGGATATCTTTTGCTGCTACAGATAATGGCCGTTTATTGTTAACAATATAATTTCAATTATTTTACTGAGCGGTTCCTTGCTTCGCAAGGCACGTTAAGAAATTGGCGCCGGCTACCGTCGATAGATGGCAGTCATTAAGCCAAGTCAGAGGCCTTAAAGCGGCTTGAAAAGTTCTGACAGTAAGACCAGCCACTAGTCTTACAAACCTCCACCAATCCGGACTGGCTCATACTTTCCTCAGTGAAGAGGCCCGTGCCCCTCGGTGGGGACACAATGGGTTGACGATGATGGTCGTGCGTATCTCAGTGCGTGGAGCCAGGAGCAATGTATGTAATGTTGCAGTAAACAAGTAAATTAGTTACAATTAGCATTTTAACATTTGCATACAGGCAGCATACATTGCTTCTGGCGCCACACTAGGATACCCGTGTCGTGGGAACCAGAAACAGCGACGTCACAAACATGTTAACATCCAAGACTTTAGTTTTTTTTGTCCTTTGATGCGATAACCGCTGCGCCACAGAGGTCTCAGAGGTCTACATTTTTGCTTATTTTTGTATTCAAACTAAAACACAGTACAGTCTGTTAGCTTTTAGAATATACCTCGGGCTCTAGAGTAGGCTTCGATTTTCGCCGAAAGCACACGAGTGTAATACTACCTCCTGCTCTGTATTAGTTCATTTCCGTCATATTAGTTTCGATATTTCTATTACACGAATATATCCGATTCTATCCGTTAGTAGCCGAGGTATATTCTAAAAGCTAACAAACTGTAATGCTTATTAAGGCCCTGCCTCACCGGGACGCCCCATGGCCACGTCGCCAGCGACCGTATCCAAGCAGTTAATATTGAAATGTATGGTGCCTAAATGCCCTGCCTCACTGAGACGCCATGGCGACGTCGCCAGCCACGTATCCAGGCAGTTTGTATTGAATGGCGACGTCGCCAACAGTCGCCAAGTTAGGTAGGCACCATACATTTCAATACTAACTGCTTGGATACGGTCGCTGGCGACGTAGCCATGGCGCACAGTGGCCAATTTGAATTATCTAGGAATTAATAAACAGTGTCGTCGTAAAAAAATTATAACTGTTAGTATTTTGTTTTAAACTAACTTTTGGTAGCTAATATGTGTACTTCAATGTTCAATCTGAGTGATATAAAAGTATAAACGATTTTAACCGTCTTTAAAAAGCAAAAACTCATTTAAAAATTCGTATAAAAAAATATTATTTTTATTTCTTTGATGACGATTAATACTAAATTTACCATCTTGAGAATTACTATCTATAAAAAATTGTTACACAAAACTAACGATTCAGGCTCTTGCAATAATTGCAAAACGTAGTTGTTTAGTGGTTCCTTAAACGCCCGAGTGCCAATACACTTCGACATGGAAGATATCACAGGGTCTGATGACACAAGGAGAGCTTTAAATAAATCTCTCGTAGTTGTTTCTCTACAAAATTTTCGTTAATAGAAAATCTATTGTTTGTTTCGTAACGTCACAAAATGTTTTCGGTGGCAGACCTCATTTTGTAATTGTTTGTGGACTCTTAGCAACATTATCACCAACATTACTGCAAGCGATAGGACTAGTACTTTATGTTCTGTGACTAGTAACACCACAAAAAATAAAAAATAAATACCATCCAGCCTTTGCTGGCGTCTTTCCTCAAAAACTTTTCTTGTTCACCTCGGATCTTGCCATATTTTAGCAATTTGGCTATTGAAACTATAATTTATTTTTAGATCATCTTCGTTATTTTTATCTGTAAAAAAATCCTTCTCTGAAAACTACTCTGTTATATACTAACGTAAAAAGTGCTGAATTTTTGTCCTTAATTCTTTTTCCCTGACGCCAAGCTTCATACAATTCTCTTTTGGTAAGCGAAATGGTACCTCAAAAAAATTGTTACTAAGTACTTGGCACTTCTTGGCAGCAGGTGTTACATTTTTCGAATAACTGATAAGATGATGATATTAAAAATATATATTTCACTTCAAACAAACCAAAACATAGGTTTTGCAGGTCGATTTTCTAAATAAAAAGTGAAGTTTTCGGATCGACACAAGATGTATAATTGAAATCAATTTCTTAACGACGCGTAATTAGAATTTAAAAACGCATAAATATTTTATGTACAATACGATTAAAATCAGTTAACACTTCGGCCAACCTCGGTAATTGTCGTGAATCCGTCGTCTTTCACATAGAGTTATCAATTCACAGACATGAACTTTAATTATACAACTCGTTGTCTCATTGAATACAATACAAGAACGATATGAGCAACAAAACCTATGGAGCTCAAAACGAACACCAACCTTTTTATTGAAATTAGAAAAATAATTGACTATTTTGACAGTCTGCCTTCTTAGTGTCAATAAAAACAGTTTGACGTATCTGATACATTTATGTTTATGAACGCTAATTTTTATTCGTGAAAATATTCGATTCTATCAAATTTTATAACAATTAACTTACAATAGTTATGTATCATGGCTTCAACAAAAGCGTGGTAAAAAAATTGTTGCTCAATCTCGTGAAATTGTAAATAATGTATATGTCGTAGGACGATTTGATAAATTGGATTTTCGCAAAAATCCTAGGTGTATCGCGAAAACACGGATTATTGGATAATGGCTTTGACATTTCTCAATTTTACTGAAAAAAGATAGGGCTTTTGCTGAAACGCGATTTCTCTTAGTAAGATTGAATTTCTTGAACTCTGATTGGTTTGATTTTGGTTAACAGTCCAACACTTGTTGTGATTGGTCCCTAGTTTTCCTTGTTGATTTCAGGTACTTTGTCATAGAGTTATAAAGACTAAGAGAAGACAATCGAAACTATAGTATCTTTACTTCTTATTAAATACTAGCTGTTGCCGGCGACTTCGTCCGTGTGGGCTTCAGTTGAGAAAAGTGTTTTCAAATAAGATATATGTGCACATTTACACAAATCTTTATTTTGCCTAGCATTCGTCGAATAATAATCGAAGCGACTATTTACTACGTCTGCCCGCGTTCGGGTTGCCCACTTGTCGACTACGTACAGTCGACAGCACGTCAACCTCCACATTTTAGTTGCGAATTCGCTCGTAACGCAACGGAGTAGAGAGAGAGAATAGGTGTATAAGATGATGTGCTATCGACTGTACGTCCTGCCCCCTACCTCGCGCACGTGGCCCGCTACATAGAGGATTTTCTACATTTTTGAATCCGATACTTTAAACAGTGAAGGATATGGTCAATAATCATTATAAAGATATCGTCAATAATCATTACTAATAACCTTAATACAAAATTTCAATGAAATAATGTAGGTTTTTTATGTTTTTATTTAAATTTGCAACCCTCTTTTACCCCCTTAGGGCTTGAATTTACAAAAAGGGATGTCAGCAATAATGATTATTAGGAACTTACAACCCAAATACAACATTTTATTAAAATAACTTTGAAAATCAGAGAACCTTCATACTAACTTCGCACCCATCTTAATTGAATTTTGAATTCACAAAAAAGGATATCGGCAATATTCATTATTAGAAACTTATAATCCAAATATGACATTTTAATGAAATAACTTTGACGGTCTTGCACAAGTTAAGGAATATTGTTATAATTGGTACCGGTATCAAATATTAAGGCTATCTAACGTTTCATCTCGACTCGCATTGTCCGGTCGATATACCTATGTATTTGCAGTATAATATCATAGTACTGATTAGTTGGAGGTACTTGAATAACAGGAGATGTTATTCAAAAAAATTCTTAGTTTGAAAAGACAACATCTGGTCTTTTCGAAATCAAAAATTTTTCCTCACCAACACTTATCACGTTGTATTTTTTTTTCATTTCTATACTTTTGTTGCGTTTTTTATCGCTAAATACCTAATCCTTCTATTGAAGCAATCAAACTATTTATCCGTTCTTTAGTCCGTTCTGGTTTAGTAGTTCCGACCTGTCTATTAGCGTAAAACTTTCTTAATTCTATGTTGAATCTTTCCTTATCAGACATAAATTCAAAATTGATTTCCCATTCGGCATTAATTTCTTTTGTATCTGTCATTTTGCACTCACAAACACACCTTATATTACATGACACACTATTTAGTTATCATAAAACAGCGAATGCAAAAACATAAAAACATCGCCAGTAAGGCCCATGACAGAATAAAATTTATAACAGGTGATGCGTCAAGTCGTCAACCAATCAGAAAATATGTCGTTTTGAGCGATGCGATCGACCAATCAGTGTGCTTAGGTCATAAAAACCAACGACTCTTTTCGCAATCTTTCTAAAGGAACCCGCGTTTTTTCAAAAGCCCTTTCTTTTTTCAGTAAGATTGAGAAATGTCAAAGCCATTGCCTAATTATCCGTGTTTTTGCAATAGCCCTAGAATTTTTGCGAAAATTCGATTTATCAAATCGTCCTATGACATATGTAACTATTTTAGAAAAGAAGTTAATATATTTAAAAAAGAGAAAGTAAATATCATAAAAAAATTTTGGACAGGATTTCTGAAGCAACCGGAGTTTCGAAAAGCAGCGTGTTAAAATTTTTTAAGGAAAACGACAAGCTCTCAGATCAGTCAAATTCATGTCTCTTCTGCATAATAAATTTCCTAAGTCTACCGGTTAGTAATGTCATCTTAGCAGGTGCTATACATTGCGTTTATGATACTTCAAATTGAATGCTACCGAAAAGAAATCGCGGTAATGTATTTCGTGTCATTTCCGTCTCCGGATTTAGGCGATGATATCCGAGAAAAGCTGAAGTGTTAACTGATTTTAATCGTATTGTACCTGTAACAATAATCATAAGTTTTGTCAGTCAACACTAAATACTTTTCTCACAGGATATTTTTCAATATGTTGCGCTATTGTAACAAATTTATGACGTCGCCATGGCGTCTCAGTGAGGCAGGGCACTTACTGCGTTACCGTGCTTCGGGTGGCAAGCGGTAGTACCCAGACGATGGACCACCTCTCATCGTGCCCTGCGTGCCCTAACACCTGCACTCAGGAGGACCTAGTGACTGCAAGCGATAAAGCAGTCAGCGTCGCAAAGTTCTGGGCCGCAACTATCTAGTAGGCTTATAGTGCATTGTTCACCGAGAGGAGAAAGTGACCGATTACCGTCGAGGGTGTCGTTTGAAGCCCGAGCCGTAGGCGAGGGCTTTAAAACACCTGAGATCGGGAATCGCAGTTTCTCTCGAGTGATACATAGTGCTTTATACTACACCTACAAGGAAAATAAAAAACGAAATCTTTACTAATTGAAATTTATATTGAAATTGTTGCTAGTGGCCAGTGTCATTTTGCGAACTTGGAGATAAAAACTCACTGTAAAAACTTTTTGGCTTTTGATATTTAGGTTACCGGCGCATAGTCTTACCCAAAATTAAAAAAGAAAAACTACATAAGAAATGGATTTTCATACACTTTTCTCTCCCGCTAAGATGCGTTTTCTCCCCGCATATTTGTTCGATATGCAATGACGTACTTTCTACCGTAAATTTGATAAAGTATCAAGGTACTTTCCAAGCAGGTGTAGTATAAAAAATTTTGTTTGCCATCGACACGCTAAGAAGAAGGGCACCTACTGTGTTTCTCGTGACGAGGGCAGATGTGCACTGTGAATGTTGTCGTTTGCCGGCAGTGGCGTGCTCGCCGGCGCCGGGGCGCGAGCCCTCGCCGGCGCCCCCGCCGGCGGCGGTGGGGCGGCCGCCGCGCATGGCGGGGGCGCAGCACCCGGCGCTGACCCGGCGCCGCTTCGTGGCGCACGTGGCGCGGCTGCACCAGGACAGCGACGTGGGATTCAGGTACTGGCCTTATCGGTTTACTAATGTATTGCCAAAAATCGTTTCCCAAAGTATTACTTCCCAAACTATTTTCCGCAAATTATCACTTGGCAAAAAAACATTTCTCAAAACAACTTAAAGCAAATAAACAGTTAGCAAAAGTTATTATGGCAAGTTATTGTTTACCAAATAAATACTTGGTCAAAATTCATTTTACCAAAGAGGCAACAAGAGGCAAGGTAAGAACGCATCAAAGTCGAGTCTGTTTTCGATCTTACATAGAGAACCTAACGCTCCGACGCGCTCCGCTTCGCTACGCGCGTCGTCGCACCTATATTTCTGTTGTCACGTATTCTTTACATCGCCGACCCCCCGTTCCATTATTTGAAAATAACACTTGCCAAAATAAAACGTTAGCATAATAAACGTTTGTCTTAATAAAACTTGACGCAGTAAAATTATGCGAAATGATAATTTGACCAAATGAATAAAATGCGAAATGAAAACTTGCTAAAGTTTCATTTGGGAAATGAAACTGATGCCATAAGTTTATTGGGAAGTAAAATTTGGCGAAAAATACTTTGGCTAAACGGCGGTATCCCGGCCTTATCACGTCATCGGTGACGCTATGAGGTCGGATCTTATGACGCGTCACACACACGCGCACGCATGCATGCACACGCAGTTTTTATTTTTGTTGATTTTATTTCATTCAGGATACAAACAGTCACTCGGAAAAACAGTGAAAGTGTGTTATACAAATATAGACCTGAGGTCCCTTTAGTAGACAAAAAAAAAAACGAATACGACAATAAACATTGTCGTTGTTTTCGTAACATAAACCTTCTCACATTCTTAGTAACATCGTGTAAGTGGTTTAAATAAATATTTTTATGCTATGTTATGCCTACATAAAAAAAAAACGTCATTAATGTCACTTGATTTGTTTTTTTTTTTTTTTTAATCAAGGCAAAGGATTAATAATCATGTCACTCAATGTCTTTGCTAATGTCATAGAAAAGTCATTTAAGGTCAAGGCTTTCTGTTGAATATCTTAAAAAATATAGAGCATCAGTACAGCTAACGTGGGCTTCAGGTACAGACATTTAAAAATGCTTTCTTCTTGTACCAGCCTTCTCTCCATTTTAATTGAGGTCGGCTCTCCTAACCGCCTTTCTCCAGGCCTGCCGATTCTGGGTCGTCCTTAAGTCAATGCCGGTTTTTTTCAGGACTTTTAAAAATCCTTTATTTATTTAGCATTAAAATTGACCATGCTACTTGTTTTTGATGTATGTTTTTTTCTATTTTTTTGTAAATATGGACCATTTTAAAGAAACTCATTTCGGTACTTTTGTGTTTTATTCATTATGTCTATTTTTAATATTTTTCTAAAGTGTCGGTGTTGTACTGTTCAATAGGTAACAATTCGATTTTATACTGCAACCTGAAAAAAAATATTATGGACATTTGAAATTTGAATATCTAAAATGTTCTTCGTTTTCTAAAATGGAGTGGACGCGCAGCGAAGAGCGGTCACGCTCCAACAGAGTTTTATAGAGCTGTATTTTTTTTTAACTCCACAAAGTAATTTATTTTATCTACTCTGATACTATAATACAAATATTACAAAACTGAAACCAAAACTCTTATGACAAACATTACGCATAGGCCAAAAATAAAAAATTAAGTTTTATTACGATACACGATAAACTACGGACTACGTGTGTATGTGTGTGAAATTGACTTTATATTTGTCTCTTTAGCTTTCCATGCCATGTAATCCACGCAATTTTCAAAATAATTGACGACCTCTGTGGCGCAGCGGTTAGCGTATCTGCCTATGGTTCAAATCCCGGCTGGGGAAAAAAAAGAACCCCAGGTCTTTGATGTTTACATGTTTGTGACGTCGCTGTTTCTGGTTCCCACGACACAGGGTATCCTAGTGCGGGGCCAGAAGCAATGTATGTGGCTGAATGCTTATGTTTAATTATTTCATTAACAGTAAAGAATACGAGATAGTGGTGGCCAAGTCGGCAGCCCTGGGGCACACCAGCCACCACAGCCACCGGCCCGAAAACCGTCTCAAGAACAGATACCTCAACATTACCGCCTGTAAGTATGTGACAACCTCGTCAGAAGTCTGACTTAAGGAATTTACATTCTGTTTGTTGATCGATAATTTACGATGAGAAAAAAAATGTTTTTTTGTTGGAACGTAGTTTCTTCAAACGCAGATTGTTACCATTTCTAATAACGGAACGTTGTCACTGTCATCTATCAAATATCGCTTAGGGGTTATTCCCTCTCCGTTGCCCTTGACCTCTTGTCTTGTGGCTCTTTTTTGTTTTTGTCGAAGAAATATCTCTTGTTAAATTGGCAATCCGTGTTCATTTTCGCCAACAACCCTTAAGTTGTTTATGTTTTTATATATCCTCTATGGTGTAAAAGCCATGTTTGTAATACGTGTTTTTTGTTCTTTGTTTTTATGGTAAGAAATATAGTTTACAGTCTGTTAGCTTTTAGAATATACCTCGGGCTCTAGAGTAGGCTTCGGTTTCCGCCGAAAGCACACGAGTGTAATACTATTTCCTGCTCTTTATTAGTTTATATCCGTCATATTAGTTCCGTCGTATTTGTCATATTAGTTCTGATATTTCTATGACACGAATTTATCTGTCATAGAAATATCAGAACTATTGATTATATATGAATATACAGGGTGTCTCATTCAAATCGGTCAGTATGGGAAAGTCTGAAACTATAAGACATACGAAGATCTGTTCTGAGGAACCATGTCATCGATTTTAATAACAAGAAAAACTGCATTCATACATTTTAAAAAACATCTGTACTCCGTTCGGGTATCGAACCCGGTGGTTTTGAAAAAAAAAACCTACACTATTTCTATTTAGATATCGATTGTGTAGGTCTTAAGCAGTAAATGTCTGTATGAAACATGATGTCTAAAATGAATAAAAAGCATTGTTTTCACATACTTTAATTTATTTTAGTAGGTGCTCGAAGTGACCGCCGCCTTTTTTTAATGCAATATTCAACACGTTTAGGTAACAATAATTTTATAAATTTATGAATGCAGTTTTTCTTGTTATTAAAATAGATGACATGGTTCCTCAGAACAGATCTTTGTATGTCTTATAGTTTCAGACTTTCCTATACTGACCGATTTGAATGAGACACCCTGTATATGATTATTATTATTGAATATATATGAACTGATTCTATCCGGTAGTAGCCGAGGTAGATTCTGGAAGGTCGAGGAAGCTAAAAGCCTAAGCACACTACGTATTTCAAACGAGATTCGAACGCAACGTAACCTAAGCACACAGGTAGATCGTAAAACGCGCCTCTACTGCGCGATGAAGTGATACAACGCGCTGTGATCGCTCGTAACTTTGCGTTTTGATCAGAGTCTCCTCTTCAGTTATACAGTGGCATCGGTTGAGACTACATTGCTTATTGCTTTTTAAAAAAAAAAACGTAAAAATAAGCGAATCTATTGGATAGACCCATTTACCGCGCGCCCCTCTTCCTCTTCCTCCACCCCTTTGCACGCACATTTGTATCTTTTAAACGTTAAACGTGCGTTTCAATAAATGCAAACGAAGCAATCTGTATCTACGGCGCCGAAAGCGCGCGTTTCTGATACGCGCGTCGTCTGCGCGTAAAAATAAGCAGTGTGTTTAGGCTCTAACAGACTTTACTTTACTTTACCCCCCAGACGACCACTCGCGCGTGTGCGTGTCGGCGGGGGGGCGCTGCGGGGCGGGGGGGTGCGCGGGGGCGGGGGCGGGGGGCGCGGCGGGGGCGAAGCCCTGCGACTACGTCAACGCCAATTTCATCGACGGCATGCTGCCCGAGCTGGACGACGTGGCCGTCAAGAGGATCAAGAGGAAACTGGACAGGCGCAACAGGCCACAGAGGTGGGTGTAGGGTCGACAGTAGGAAACATAAATTGTCATTTCCACGATTGAATACTTCCCTTGTGGTTGGATTTACCTCCGACGCGGTTTTCTCTCTCTCACTCTGTGCAAAAAAGTTACCATAAAATCTATTTAGAAGACGAAGATGTCCGATGTTAAACCGTACACTAATATTAAATGTATTAAGAGGGGAGTTGTGGTGTCCGTATAGTTGGCTTTCACGTGGTCGAATTTAGTGATTTCAAGTATGCCACCAAACTGTGTATTAATAGTGCCTAATAGTGCTACAAGGCACAATTAGATAGGACAAGTATTTCCGGAGATATTCAGGCGACTCACTGAGGCAGCCAACTAGACGTCTAGTTAGCAGACACATCACGAACGGCTGTATATAGAGTTATGATTTGTATGCCAGATAATTGTGCGCTAATAGTGCTCCCTACATGCCAAGTTTCCAGAATAGTGCTTCAATACAAGCTGAGAAAACATACCCTATTGTTGAGGCAGCCAACTAGACGCTTTTTCTTACCATGATTTCTTCGTAACGGCGTAGAGTTTTAAAACAAAAACTATACCAAATAACTGTGCGTTAATAGTGCCTCTTAGTGAAACACAAATGTCCCCGAAACACCTATGCGTTTCGCCAAGAAATTAATGCGAACTGCTACGTACTAAACAATAATTTTGGAATTAATTAAAATGAAGTCTTATGAAAACGCAATTAGGGTGAAAATTGTTTGCAACAATTATATGATACCGTCAAGCAGAAAAGTTATTATTACACTCACTGCCATCCACTTAGTGGCTAGTTGCTCCAAAGCAGGCTGCGCTGCGTACACTGCGTGTCTTGGGCATTGGTGGTCAATAGTGGGCTAATGATGAACAAGACACGGTATTCGTTTACGTTCTCCCTCACAAATTGTGTACGTCTGCGGTGGCGAAGCTCAAAAGAAGAATAATATTTCAAATGTTGTACCGTATGTCCAGATGACCCGCTTTAGTGGGATGTTCCTGGTTTTAGGGTGTTGTTCCCAGGGTGCCTCTCGAGGCTCTTTTACCTACTCTGCCTTCACTGTCTGTCTTTCCCTATCCAACCTTTGAAGGGCTGTAACTTAGCAGTAACCAGTCGAAATTTTCACAGAATAGGTATGTTATGTTATGGCTGATTACCTAAAAAAATTAAAATATATTTTTTTATTTGAAGATTAAGTTCTTTTAGGTATATCTTGTAGTTTCTGAGATATAATACTTTTTTAACAAGGCGTGCGATGGCGCGAGCTCTTCGGCGTAATGTTGTACTAGTTAGTGTCGAAGGCTTCGTTCGTTCGTTTTTCTGTAATTCTAATTCTAATTTCGAAGAGTCTACCCACAGCGTCCTACACTCTTAAATGCTTAGTTTTAAATATTTTCCGTAAAAGTAGAGATGGGAAAAATTGAATAACCGACAAGCTTTGATTAAGGAAGGTATCGTAAAAATATAAAACATGTTTTTTTAGAATTTATATTAGAATAAAAGTTGCCTTAACAAAATAAAAAACATGTGGAAGTTGAGGCAAAACCAACTAAATATTAATTAGTTTTTTTTCTGTAACTTTGACCTAAATTAAATTTTTATAGAAAATTGTCAATTCATTTTTTGGCATTTTGGCAATATGCCGCTGTCAACCAATCCTGCCAAAGTCACGTTTCGATATGACATGAGTTTTAAAAAAATAAAACAATAAAAGAGAGTAAGTAAAGAGGAAACTTCCTTTTGGTGGACTTTGCATGCAAGACGTACACAAGATGTGGGAAGAATACAATAAAGTATGATTAGGTATTTTCAGTAACATACAACATTTTACACAGTATTTACAGGATGGCAGATGGCCACGCTATATTTTTGAAAATGAACGGAAATCTCAAAAAACCGGGTGTGCAGTGTCCCAATACGCAACAGGCAAATTACCGAGACCACCCTCTTGCTAACTTTTTTAAAAGCGTTGAACCAACTCCGGATACTTTAGTCCTTGCCATATTTGCTCATTGATACTATTTTTTCACTTTTGTCCTTACATGTACCAGAACCGTAATGTATATAAAAGTTTGCATTAATTTCTTGGCTAAACGCATAGGTGATTCGGGGGCATTTGTGTTTCATTAAGAGGCACTATTAACGCACAGTTATTTGGTATAGATTTTGTTTTAAAACTCTACGCCGTTACTAAGAAATCATGGTAAGAAAAAGCGTCTAGTTGGCTGCCTCAACAATAGGGTATGTTTTCTCAGCTTGTATTGAAGCACTATTCTGGAAACTTGGCATGTAGGGAGCACTATTAGCGCACAATTATCTGGCATACAAAACCTAACTCTATATACAGCCGTTCGTGATGTGTCTGCTAACCGTCTAGTTGGCTGCCTCAGTGAGTCGCCTTAATATCTCGGGAAATATTTTTCCTATCTAATTGTGCCATGTAGCACTATTAGGCACTATTAATACACAGTTCTGTGACATACTTGAAATTACTGAAATCGACCATGTGAAAGCCAACTATACGGACACGAGTTGTGTCCTAGCTTCGGGTACTTTTTACCTTGCTCGTTGCTACTACATCCCCTACATTAAGATTTCCTAAAGAAAAACATTTAGCAAAAGTCTATTGCCATGCCTAGGCTCACTAAAGTCCGTTTTTTAATTCGATGCAAAAAAAATGACGCGGTGTTACCGCTATAGAATATGTAGGTTTACTCGGTAGTTTTTTTTACCGTGAATAGTAGACTCGTGTGACCAAAATCCTTATGACATCAAAGACATTAACGTTCAATTCCTCATAAGAGCAAAGTCTGAAAAAAAAACACCTACGTAGCACAAACAATTTTTACTTGGAAGTAAAATGGGGTAATTTGGTTTTTGCGTACTAGCAACATTCAGACATTGGATTGTATTGAGAATAGCCCAAAGGAATAGTATCCAGGCCAACATCTTAAAAAAAAATTGTATTGAGATGTTTTGACTGTTTTATTTTTTTGCATTGAATTAAAAACACGACTTTAGGTTGTTGCCTGTTCTTATCATGTCATTTGTGTCGTGGCTCCCAAAAATGCTTTCGCATCAAACTTTGTTTTCTTCCAGACAACCATCAGTGAAGCCCGTCAAGCCCCCGCCGAACCTGGCCGAGGGCATCGAGAGTGCATTCCTCAACATCGAGTTCTCGGGCATCGTGGAGTCCGAGGACCAAAGCGACGACTCGTCCAGCGACTGCGACGACGACCCTTGCTTGGATGACGTCTATGTTGATATCGGTAAGGTTGAGCATTGTCTGATTATTATAGATAGATAAAAAAAATATTCACATTTACACACACATGTACAGGAAAGATAGGCACAGTGTACAAAAGCAAACAAAGAGAACATTAAACTAATACAGTAAAGCAGTACACAGAATGAAAAATAATAATACACATAAATTATTGTTAAATCGTTTATTTTGGGCCATATCCCCATCATTATATCCCCACCTAGGGGCATGGGTCTCTTGCCTGAGGAAGGTATAGGCCATACTCCACCACGGGGGCCAAGTCCGGATTGGTGGAGGCTTGTAAGACGTAGTGGCTGGTCTTACTGTCAGACGTTTTCAGGCCACCTAAGACTTGGCTTAACAACTGCACACTATCGACGGCAACCGGCACCAACAGCTTAACGTGCCTCGTAAAGGATGGAAACGTTTCAATAAATGCCACTAGCATTAGTCATAGAACGGTCACCCGTCCATGCACTGAACGCGCCCTATGTTGCTCAACCTTCGTGATCGTTTAAGATCACTCAGGCGGCCGGGGCTAAAAGCGATTCACGCGTACTAAAAACACAGTATACGACACACAGAACCTGAAACATAATACCATCAATTGTTCGTAGCCTTGGCAGTCGTTAAGCCAAGTCAGAGGCCTTAGGCGGCTTGAAAACGTCTGACAGTAAAACCAGCCACTAGTCTTACAAGCCTCCACCAATCCGGACTTGGCCCCCGTGGTGGAGTATGGCCTATACCTTCCTCAGGCAAGAGACCCATGCCCCTCGGTGGGGACATAATGGGTTGATGATGATGATACTGTGTTTTTAGTATTGTACCGTTAAATAAGTGTATTATTTATGTCAACCCGGCTAATGGCTGTTCAAATGTTTGTGATGCCGCTGTTTCTGGTGCCCACGTCGCAGGGTATCCCAGTGTGGGGCCGAGGCAATGTATGTTATTGTTGTTATTTCAACCCATCATGTCCCTACCGAGGGGCGCGGGTCTTTTTCCCTGAGGAAGGTATAGGCCATACTCCACCACGGGGGCCAAGTCCGGATTGGCGGCGGCTTGTAAGACTAGTGGCTGGTTTTACTGTCAGAAGTTTTCAAGCCGCCCTAAGGCCTCTGACTTGGCTTAACGACTGCATCTATCGACGGCAGCCGGCACCAACTGCTTAGCGTGCCTTGCGAAGCACGGAATCGCTCGGAAAAATGCCACTAGCGTTAGTCATAGACGGTGACCCATCCATGGACTGAACGCGCCGTATGTTGCTTAAGCTTAGTGGTCGTTTAAGATCACTCAGGCAGCCCAGGCTACGAGCGATTCATGTATGTCATCATCATCATCATCATCGGCCTACGGTTGTCCACTGCTGGACATAGGCCTCTCCCATTACACGCCACTGAGCACGGTCCTCTGCTACTCTCATCCAGCTCTTGTACGTATGTATCTTCATGTATGTGCCTGTATGTAAATGTTTATGCCTCGGTGCAGACGGCGCGCCGCGGCGCGTGAAGCTGGAGTGGCTAGTGTGGCGGCGGCGCTACATTGCCACGCAGGGGCCCACGCCGGCCACGCTGGACGCCTTTTGGCGCATGGTGTGGCAACACGGCGTGCGGACCATCGTTATGATCACCAACCTCGTGGAGCGAGGCCGGGTGAGTGTCCCGCGGTATATGCATATAGATTACTAGTTGACCCCGCAAACGTCTTTTTGCCAGATAGAGGGGTATAAAAAATAGGTAACAGCCTATTCATAGACTCCGTACCATTATCTATAAAAACTTAAATATTTTTATTCTGTTTAGTATTGTAAATTGTATTATAATAACATTTCTGTGCACACATGTAATTTATATAAATATATTAATTGATTGATTGATCGATCGATCGATTGATCGATTGATTGACTGAGTATTTGTTGTTATAGCGGCAATATAAATATAATATCATCTGTGAAAATTTCAACTGTGTAACTATCACGGTTCATGAGATGCAGCCTGGTGACAGACCTATGGATGGACGGACGGACTAACAGCGGAGACGTAATTTAGAAATAATCCTGTACTGTTCCCTCTTTGCGGTGGACATAGCTTCCTTGAAATTCTTAACCAGGGCTACAAAACTATTGTAAAGTATGATATACTCTCTCCAGTAGTGTACGAATTGACTGTCTAACTAGCTGTCTAGCTGGCTAAGTGACGCATTCACTCCCGGCTGCCCTAAAGCCGGGTCCGCTGCGCCATGTTACGCGTGTTACAAAAAATTTAACACGTAAATATAATAAAAATGGGGCGTGGTATAACACGTTACGTGTTAAGTAACACGTAAAAAACTAATACCACTCCCCATTTTTGTTTTAATAACGTGTTACATTTTTTTGTAACACGCGTAACATGGCGCAGCGGACCCGGCTTAATAGCACCTCTGGCCTCTTCCAGCGCAAGTGCGACATGTACTGGCCGCACGGCGGGCGCGGCTCGGCGGCGCAGTTCGGCGGCGTGCGCGTCACGCTGCTGCACGAGGACGTGCGCGCCGCCTACACCGTGCGCCGCCTGCGCGTCGCGTCCGCCGACACGCAGGTGCGCCCGCCTCGCGGCACCTTCCCTCCCTACCACACTGACACACACGCGTACTGGCCGCAAGGCGGGCGCGCGTCGGCGCCGGCGCGCAAGTGCGCTGGCCTTACTGCACTCTCTGACAGACACACGCGTACTGGCCGCAAGGCGGGATGCGCAGGCGTGACTGACGTCACTGCACTCTCTATCTATCTGGCACAGAAATAAACACACGTACTGGCTGCATGGAGGGGCGTGTGAGTCGCGTGTCACCGCCGACACGCAGGTGCGCTGAGTGCGTATACTGAGTTTTGTTATTCACTTTCGATAGCGAAAGCGTTTGCGATTTGCATAGGAGTGACAGAGCGCGCCATCTAGTTGTCCCTTTGTCACTCCTATGCATATCGCAAACGCTCTCACTATCGAGAATGAATGACAAAACTCAGTATACGCACTCTGATCTCTCTGCACTTTCCCTCCCTAGCATTCGCTCATTGCACTCTGTAATGGTCTCAGGATGCACCTTGATAATGAAAATGGCAACTGTTTTATAATTTTAACGAATTTATTAGTACGAGTACGATTACGATTTGGTTGGTGAAAGGAAGAGAGAGCTGGCAACAAATGTTGCCGGGAACAATAATTAAATTTTATGTCTTGTGTACACACTCTCTGTCTAGGCCAGCCGCAACGTCGCGCGGGCGCAAGGGCGCGCGTCGCCAGGCGTGGCTGACGTCACTACGCTCTCTGTATCTTTGTCTAGCACAGGAACACAAACGCGTACTGGTTGCAAGGCGAATCGCGCGTCACCGCCGGCACGCAGATGCGCTGACCTCACTCCACTCTCTATCTATTTAGCACAGAAACACACGCGTATTGGCTACAAGATGGGTTGCGCGATCCGCGCGTCACCGCCGGCACGCAAGTGCGCTGGCCTCATTGCACTCTCTGTCTAGCGTACAAACACACGCGTACTGGCCGCAAGGCGACGTACCGCCAATCCGTTGTAACCAAGCCCTTAGGCTTGAATTATATGCGCCCGCGCGACCGAGCGGTTTGGCCGCAGCGGCCGCGGCCAAGTCGCTTTAGGATTTATATGAAGCGGCCCGAGCGTCTCCGCTCTCCACACGTTCTCACAAACAACGAAAGAGCGTCCCGTCCGCTTCAAACGCACCGATACAAGTGAACACGTCGAAACTCGTCCGAGCGGCGTGGCCGCGCGACCACGCTGCTCGAAGGCGCGACCGCGCCGCTATTTAAATAAATCGTTACACACAATTGCTTGTAATTTACGCTTCATCATCAACCCATCATGTCCCCACCGAGGGGCACGGGTCTCTTCCCTGAGGAAGGTATAGGCCATACTCCACCACGGGGGCCAAGTCCGGATTGGTGGAGGCTTGTAAGACTAGTGGCTGGTCTTACTGTCAGAAGTTTTCAAGCCGCCCTAAGGCCTCTGACTTGGCTTAACGACTGCCATCTATCGACGGCAGCCGGCACCAACTGCTTAATGTGCCTTGCGAAGCACGGAATCGCTCGGAAAAATGCCACTAGCGTTAGTCATAGACGGTGACCCATCCATGGACTGAACGCGCCGTATGTTGCTTAACCTTAGTGATCGTTTAAGATCACTCAGGCAGCCCAGGCTACGAGCAATTTACGCTTATGTAGGACTTACATGGGACGCATATAATTAGAGCCTTACGCTTTCTGAGAGAAGGCCCGTGCCCCTCGGCCGGGGTGCGTGGGCTAACCGGCGGCGTGTGCCCGCAGGACGAGGCGCGGCCGGTGACGCAGTACCACTACACAGTGTGGCCGGACCACGGCACGCCGCGACACCCGCTGGCCGTGCTGCCCTTCGTGCAGGCCGCCGCCGAGGACCCCGGCACCGTGCTCGTGCACTGCAGGTGAGGGACGCTCTTGCTGCATTATTCCTTTTTTATTCTCTTGAAACCTTATAACCTAACCCTAAAATATAGGGTTTGTCACTGGGGAGTAGTTTCACAACTGAATATATGGCACCGTGCTTGTGCACTGCAGGTGGGGGACGCTCTTGCTGCATTATTCCTTTTTTATTCTCTTGAAACCTTATAACCTAACCCTAAAATATAGGGTTTGTCACTGGGGAGTAGTTTCACAACTGAATATAATGGCACCGTGCTCGTGCACTGCAGGTGAGGGACGCTCTTGCTGCATTATTCCTTTTTTATTCTCTTGAAACCTTATAACCTAACCCTAAAATATAGGGTTTGTCACTGGGGAGTAGTTTCACAACTGAATATATGGCACCGTGCTTGTGCACTGCAGGTGGGGGACGCTCTTGCTGCATTATTCCTTTTTTATTCTCTTGAAACCTTATAACCTAACCCTAAAATATAGGGTTTGTCACTGGGGAGTAGTTTCACAACTGAATATAATGGCACCGTGCTCGTGCACTGCAGGTGAGGGACGCTCTTGCTGCATTATTCCTTTTTTATTCTCTTGAAACCTTATAACCTAACCCTAAAATATAGGGTTTGTCACTGGGGAGTAGTTTCACAACTGAATATATGGCACCGTGCTTGTGCACTGCAGGTGGGGGACGCTCTTGCTGCATTATTCCTTTTTTATTCTCTTGAAACCTTATAACCTAACCCTAAAATATAGGGTTTGTCACTGGGGAGTAGTTTCACAACTGAATATAATGGCACCGTGCTCGTGCACTGCAGGTGAGGGACGCTCTTGCTGCATTATTCCTTTTTTATTCTCTTGAAACCTTATAACCTAACCCTAAAATATAGGGTTTGTCACTGGGGAGTAGTTTCACAACTGAATATATGGCACCGTGCTTGTGCACTGCAGGTGGGGGACGCTCTTGCTGCATTATTCCTTTTTTATTCTCTTGAAACCTTATAACCTAACCCTAAAATATAGGGTTTGTCACTGGGGAGTAGTTTCACAACTGAATATAATGGCACCGTGCTTGTGCACTGCAGGTGGGGACGCTCTTGCTGCATTATTTATTTATTTAAAATCACTCAGGCAGCCGGGACTACGAGCGATTCCTTAACGAAACTTAAAAGGGACCTTTGTAGACCTTGTTAAAAATTAAGTTAACAATTTTCAGGGTTAAACCGCACAAACTGTTTATAGAAAACATGATTATGGTAGGTAATACGGAAAGCAAAAGTGTATCGCATTGAGCATCCTGAGTTAAATTAAGAGAATTAAAAAAATATCAACCCTATTCTTGAGCCATTACAAACATGCGAACCGAGTCATCAAACATTACGCCGCCGAAGGAATGTGACAATACCGCGCCACTCAATTACTGATAAAGGGATGCCGCTCGGATGCAGGTAGCTTATAGGACGACGCGGTCGTTGATGAATAATGCAATTCAATTAGGTAAAACGCAGATGTTTGTAAAAATCAAAGATCATTCTTAAAAACATTTCCTAAACCTGTCCCTCCTTCATTACCTGCTATTGACTATCGACAAATCCCATTTTTACACATAACACTAGAAGTGCGAGCGAGAGTTAAATATGCCTTTAAGTGTGAGAGACAGGTCTGATAAAAATGACTCATGACTCGGTTCGCACTGTTGTAGGGAGTTGGGATGTTCCCTTTTTTTAAAAAACACTTTTGATTAAAACTAGAACTTATATTGGAAAAACAAAGGATATAGAAACGGATGTAGAATATGGGTGTCTATTATGAGACCGACGGAAAGAGACTGACTTCCAAAGGATTGTGTCAGAGCGTCTCGGGTCTAAAGTGCTGATGGAGCACCTTCATCAGGTGTTTCTCTTATATTATAGAGAGGGTATAACAGCACGTTTGTAATGGCTCAAGTATAGGGTTGATATTTGTTGAATTCTCTTAATTTAACTCAGGATGCTCAATGCGATAGACATTTTTGCTCTCCGTATTGCCTACCATATTAATGTTTTCTATAAACAGTTTGTGCGGTTTAACGAGAATGCAAAAACGCAGCTTTAAGTTGATCGCACATTTGTCAGCACCGCACGCGCCGCATTTTAAAATTGGGTCGCACATTTATCAGCACCGCACGCGCCGCATTTCTGTGTGTTGCCAACAATTTTTGCAGTTTTTTCTTGCCTCTGGTGTGAAACGGTGCGGTGACATTGTGCTATGGAAAAAATTGTTGGGTTGGGGTGTATGTAGCCTTGGGGGCGCTATGGGCCGAGGACTTAGAAAAATTTTTTTTTCTTTTTTTTTTTTCTACCTTTTTGCAATCGGTCTAAAACGCTAAAATAATATGTTTTTGTTCATTGACTTTTTTTAGTAAGATTGTTGTCGAGTTATGACTTCGAAAATTTTTGCATAATTTTTTTTTATTCTTGCATTATGTAGGGACAATCCATGGGAGCAAAAAAGGTCCCACAACTTGGTACCGTAAAACGCACCGTTTTCGAGTTATGATTGAAAAACGAAAATCCACGTCTCGAAAATTTTACAAGTGTCGGAAAGCAGAAGCTGTATAGCCTTAGGGCGATTTTTTTTTTCTTTTTTTTTTTGCTGGGCATGGATAAGGGAGGTCTTAAGGAGCAAAAAAAGGTCCCGTAACTTGGTACCGTAAAATCGTCCAATTGGGTTCCTATAGTGCCCCCATGCATACACCCCAACGCCTACTCCCCGCCCCCAACTTTACCCACCTTTACCCAACCACAACATTAATTCAAAAAGGAACTTATATTTATTTATTTATTTATTCAGTTAGGAGAATCATCAGCTTATAAAATTAATCTAGTGGAATAAAAATAGGTAACTATGAGCTAATAACAGATTCTCGCCTATAGAATATGGAGCATATTCAGCTCTTCGGATCCGAATGAGGCAACACTGAGTGGCAGCACGCGCCCGTACAGTCGACAGCACGTCAATCTTCCCATTTTAGTTGCAAAGTCACCCGTAATACAACGGGGCAGAGTGCATGGGTGTATACCATGATGTGCTGTCGACTGTACGCGCCGCATTATATGACGTCATCTAAATTCTTCCTTCGGAGTTCGGATGCCTGTATTTTACGAAATGCGGCGCGTACGGTGCGGATAAATATGCGAGATTTCATATCATTGCATACAACGAATTCTAAAATGCGGCGCGTTCGGCGAGTGCGGCGCGTACGGTGCGGATAAATGTGCGACCAACTTTATAGTAACAATGATGATGATATTTTAGAACTAAAACTTTCGTAAGCACAACACATTGTAAACTTTTAGTCCGGATCCACTTACGGGTGTTCTTTTATCGGACGAGTCCGACCTGGACCAGGACCATAGACGGAGCTCGCGTCGTCGGTGGAGACGAGCAACCGACGACGCGAGCTCCGTCTCTGGTCTCTGCTCTGCGAATCGGAGCGAAACGTGCTCGGACTCGTCCGATAAAACAACACTCGTAAGGCTGTGGCCACACTTGAAGGCGAATATTCGTGTTCGCGTTGTCGCGACAAAATTTCGTGTTCGCTCTACGGCGAAGAGCTTGGCCACATCAAATAAACCTTCGCTACGTCGCGACAATCTAGAACGTTGCTAAATTCCTTTTTACCTTTGACGTGCGGTATTGTACCGACAGCAGCGCGAAGGGTGTTTGTATTCGCGACGATGATTCGCGATAGGACGAATTTTTTGGCCAGACATGTCGCGACAGCGCAAATCTTCGCGTTATCGCGATAGTGTGGCCGTACCATAATGGTATGGCCACACTATCTAATATGTTGTCGCGACAAAGTTCGAGCGGTTGGCTACACTTCGCGCAAAATGAATGTAGCAACGTTCTAGATTGTCGCGACGTAGCGAAGGTTCATTTGATGTGGCCAAGCTCTTCGCCGTAGAGGGAGCACGAAATTTTGTCACGACAACGCAAACACGTATCTTCGCCTTCAAGTGTGGCCGCAGCTGTTTTATCGGACGAGTCCGAGCACGTTTCGCTCCGATTTGCAGAGCAGAGACCAGAGACGGAGCTCGCGTCGTCGGTTGCTCGTCTCACACTGGAGACGAGCAACCGACGACGCGAGCTCCGTCTCTGGTCCTGGTCCTGGTCGGACTCGTCGCGACAACGCGAACACGTAAATGATGATGGGAACACCGAACGAATAATGTAATTTACCAGGAATAATGAGGACTAATGAGGTGTATATAAAAATGTATGTAATGAATAATGTAATGTAATTTACCAGGACTAATGAGGAATTTAATGATTATTTTTAATTTTATGAATTTAATGATTTTATTTTATTTTAGATTAATATTGATAACAACAGTTCTCAGCACCTATTTATGTGAAAGCTAATATATTTATATACGTTAATTTACGTTTAATATTTTAGAATTTTAAAGTCAACATCTTTTTAAGTGAGTTAGATGTATAGTATAATAGTATTGTAGTGCCCTTACAGGGTGTCATGTACCTTATCAAATTATATTTACCAGCTGTAATATTCACATGACATAACAATAAAGGGGTCCTGCTGTTTGACCAAAAGTCATTTGTCAAAATTACACTTGACAAACAATGTTTGACAAAAAATGCTTTCGCCAATTGATAATTTTACTACTAATCATTTTACAAATGACTCACTTATCCAAATGATCAACACTTAAATTTACATTTTACAAATAATTATTTTACTTAATGAACATTTAACAACTGAGTTATCAGACAAAACTACTATTGGTCTAAAAACGTTTGATAAAATGTATTATTTGACAAATGTTTCGTTTATTAATCAATCTTACGAACGGGGGGTCGGCGATGTAAAGAATACGTGACAACAGAAATATGGGTGCGACGACGCGCGTAGCGAAGCGGAGCGCGTCGGAGCGTTAGGTTCTCTATGTAAGATCGAAAACAGACTCGACTTTGATGCGTTCAACATTTTGTTAAATGACATTTGGACAAATGCTTCATTTGCGAAACATATTATTTGGTGAAATTAAAAAAGGTCAATTGACATTTTAATATTCAAAACATTTAACAAATGTAGTGTTTGCTAATGGATCATTTGCTAAGTGAGTTTTTGTAAGATGATACTTTTGTCAAATGTCTCGTTTGCCAAATGAACATTTGGTTAAACGTTGTTTGTCGAATGACCATTTGTCAATAATTTTTTGGTCAACCATTAGTAATCCAACAATAAATGATTGATTGATTGATTGACACGAATCGTCGCCTTCAAGTGTGGCCGCAGCATTACACTAGGCAATGTTTCCCTCCCGCAGCGCGGGCGTGGGGCGCACGGGCACGTACATCGTGCTGGACGCGCAGCTGAGCCAGCTGCGGCTAACGGGCACGCTGTCCCCGCTGGGGTTCCTGTGTCGCGCGCGCACGCAGCGGAACCACCTCGTGCAGACTGAGGAGCAGTACATCTTCGTGCACGACGCGCTGCTCGAGCACGTGCGCTCCGGGAACACCGAAGTCGGTGAGTTGCCCTGCCCTGCCCTGCCCTGTGGGCTCACAAAGCCGGGTCCGCTGCGCCATGTTTTTTTTTATTTTTTTTTATAAGGAACTGCCACTATTTATTTTGTGGCAACCTTGAAGTCTTTATTGTTAAAATTCTTTGATAGATGTAGTAATATTATGATGATTTAATAGCGCTCTTAGTCTAATGGGTTTTTCCTTGTATAAGGTGTATGTCTTTTTCTCTTTTTTTTTTTTTTTTTTTCACTGGTTGTAGTTATGTCTTTTTTTTTTCTTTCTCTTTTTTTTTTGCTGCGCCATGTTACGCGTGTTACAAAAAACGTAACACGTAAATATAATAAAAATGGGGCGTGGTATAACACGTTACGTGTTACATAACGTTAGGTTACGTGTTAAGTAACACGTAAAAAATTAATACCACTCCCCGTTTTTGTTTTAACAACGTGTTACATTTTTTAGTAACACGCGTAACATGGCGCAGCGGACCCGGCTTTATGTCATTTTCGCAATGGATATCCATGCGTCTTAAAAAGTCATGTATCATCATCAACCCATTATGTCCCCACCGAGGGGCACGGGTCTCTTCCCTGAGGAAGGTATAGGCCATATTCCACCACGGGGGCCAAGTCCGGATTGGTGGAGGCTTGTAAGACTAGTGGCTGTTCTTACTGTCAGAAGTTTTCAAGCCGCCCCTAAAGGCCTCTGACTTGGCTTAACGACTGCCATCTATCTACGGCAGCCGGCACCAACTGCTTAACGTACCTTGCGAAGCACGGAATCGCTCGGAAAATATGCCACTAGCGTTAGTCATAGACGGTGACCCATCCATGGACTGAACGCGCCGTATGTTGCTTAACCTTAGTGATCGTTTAAGATCACTTAGGCAGCCCAGGCTACGAGCGATTCAAAAAGTCATGTATACCACTACTATATAGCACTATCTTCCTTTAAGACCCTATGTTACGGCCTGGCCACGGGGCAATTCGCCCGCGCGAAGAATCGCGCGGCGCGAACGGCGGGGCGTCAACCGCGTGGCTTGCTACGTACATTTCTACGAGTTTGTTTTAGTCGCTAGTCGCAGCCGCGACTGTAGGAGTACGTCAACACAAAAACCGACGTCGACGTTTTTGTGTTGTTGAAGTTGTTGTTGTTGAAATTTTCGAAATCGGACAAGTACTCTTGGAGATTACCCCCTACATGCGAACTTACAAACTTCTCTTGTTTATAATATTAGTGTATAATATTTCGTCGTCGTTATGTGTATTGTGTAAAGGAACTGTAAATTATAAAATCTATCAATTAAATCAGCCTATAAACACAGCTCACAGTTAGTTGGGCTTAGACCTCCTCTCTTTCACGCCAACCCATTAGGTGCTTTGGTAGTCTCGTCCAATGTTTCCCAGCCGCTTCACAATGTCGTCGGCCCACCGGACGCCTCGCGATTATTGAATCGCGACAGTAAAATTGCTATCAAAATTTACTTAAGTATAAATCTCAATAATTCAATAATGGCTAGACCAGGCCAGGTTAAACTTTTCGCTTTATTTAACTATCAAGAACAAAAATATCTAACTATTAAATTCTATTGAGTGAGGATCCGATGTAAAGATCTATCCCACACATGAGTCATCTATATATTTTATTAAGAATAGACCTAATCTAGTGCCTTTATAGTGAAAACCCATGTAATTCGCTCTTACTTTGGATGTTATTTCACTGCATAATTTGCTACAAAGTTAAGAATAAAGTAAAACAATTAGTGAGAATTCAGTTTATATCAATTAAACCTAAATTTCGTTCTTTCTTCAGAGTTCGCGAAGGCGAGAGAATACCTAGTTAAACTACTCCAGCCGATAACCGAGGACGAGCTCGCGGTTCTCGACCTTAACCCTAGTAGAAATAAGAGCGTGAACGACCTGACGAACGGCTACGAGCTGAACGAAACGTCGAGCATGAAATCTAGTCAAGTGAACGATTCGGAGTCGAAGGTCGATCTGCCCAACGGCGACGGCAGTCAGTTGTCTATCAAAACGGACGAGTTGAACTCGAGTGAGCCGAGCAAATCCTCTGTGAAGGACCTCACTGGTGACGCGGAGACAGTGAGTCAGGAGGAGAAGGGGGAGGGGCTGACCAACGGAGGGGAGGAGACGGAGGGGGTGTACGATCTGGCGCCGCGGTCGACGGATACGTACAGCAAGAAAATGCAGGCGTACAACAATTTGAGCGAGCAGGAGAAAGAGGAGATTCGGCGGTGAGTTTATTTTTACTGGCTCTATTTCATCATCAGGCTTTTCCCGTCAATTGCGATCTTTCAAAACCCCTTGCCATCCGCGTCCACAGACCTATTTCATAGAACTGTACTATTTATGGATATTTATGTAAACAACAATATCAAGCGGTGGTGGCGTAGTCGTATTGACCCTTGCTTCTCGATCATGAGGGTCTGGGTTCGAACCACGCATGTACCAATGACTTTTAGTTACGTACATTTGTTTGTTTGTACAGCAACACCATTTGCTGATAAATTGTGCCCGGATAACGGCGACAGGCTTGCCACTTGTCACGTTTGGGACCTAATAAACTCGGCAAAACGTGGGCCCAGTTCTAGTGATTGGTGCCTCTGCCTACCCCCTCTGGGATAACGGGCGTGAGTTTATTTATTTTTTTAGTTTTATGTAAACATAAACGTTTACATACAGGTACATACATTACTTCTAGCCCCACACTAGAAAACCCTGTCGTGGGAACCAGAAACAGCGAACAAATATAGAACTAAACTTTACACTGAATGTATTGTTTGTTTTGCTTCATTACTGACATGAAACGATATGACACTGTTATGTTATTCTTTTGTTTACTCTTTGACTACATAACTAAAGAGCTTTTTTATATTCGTGTTCTTTTTTCAGAGCGAACCGCGCGGAAAACTACGCTATCCTAGAGCGGATGCGATCATTATCGAGCCGGAACCAACAATATCAGGGACCACCGCCGTGCAATCTTTTAGAAAAACAATTTCTGGTAAGTCCTATTCATCATCATCAACCCATTATGTCCCCACCGAGGGGCACGGGTCTCTTCCCTGAGGAATATTATTAAGAGATTGTTTAGACAAATTCGATCTGCAAAAAGAGATTATTGATTTTCCTAATTGGCGCTAGTTTTACTCAGTGAACCCCCTTGACCCTTTGCCTGGTAATGGCATAATAGTTGCCACCGTAAATTGAACCTTATCATTTGTTGAACCTTATCATCAATTGAAGCTTAAACCTACTTATGTTTATGTAATAGTCTATTATCTAATTTCGTATTTATATAAAATAGTATATTATGTATGTATAATATTATAATTAGTATATGTTTATTTTATCTTAAAAAAAGGATTTGAGCCATAATAGTTTGCTGTGTGCACGTTTATTTTTATTTTTTTATTTTATTACCGTACAAATATTATAATTGTGATATATTTAAAATCACCCTGAATGGATCACTGAGCACCAAGATACAATTTAATTTAGTTTGGGGTTCAGAGTTACTTTAGATATTGTTAAGTTTTGTACTGCTCAATAAAACAATTTTGATTTTGATTGATATGTTAAAATGTCAACCTACTAGAGTAGTCCCCTACTATTTAGACTATACCTAGTCTAGTGTGGGGGTCGCCGGTAAACACTGTCATAGAATCCTTACATAAACCTATTAATTCTTACTTTCTCCTATTCTATGTAACATTGTGTAAAGTGGTTTAAATAAATATTTTTATGTTTTATGTTTTTTTAATGTTTTATATCACTTTGAGATAAAGTTCAAAACAATGAAAAATTTATACAAGCTGTACCAGTTAAAGCCGCGGTTTCACGGTCTCAGTGCGCTCGGACCGAGTGCGCCATCCGAGTAAACTCGTGCTTCTGATTGGCCATTTTAGTGTCGTGACGAAAAACCGTCCAATCAGAAGCATTACTTTACTCGGACGGCGCACTCGGTCCGAGCGCAATAAGACCGTGAAAACCCGGCTTAAAGGGTTTTCTGTCCGGCAGCTGATCGCGCGTTCGAGCGCGGAGCCGAGCGTGAGCGCGCGCGCGCCTCACAACGCGGGGAAGAACCGGCCCGGCGCCGCGCTGCCGGCCGACGCCGCGCGGGTTATGCTGCTGCCCAAGCCCGGAGTCGAAGGTACGCTGAAGACATGCTGACGGACCCAGGGACTGATGGGCGCACAGACAGACTTGCAGACGGACACAGAGATGGATAGATAGATAGCACAGACAGACTTGCAGACGGACACAGAGATGGATAGATAGATAGCACAGACAGACTTGCAGACGGACACAGAGATGGATAGATAGATAGCACAGACAGACTTGCAGACGGACACAGAGATGGATAGATAGAACCGGCCCGGCGCCGCGCTGCCGGCCGACGCCGCGCGGGTTTTGCTGCTGCCCAAGCCCGGAGTCGAAGGTACGCTGAAGACATGCTGACGGACCCAGGGACTGATTTATTTATTTGGCATACAATAAGAACTTACAGTAAAACCAAAACGCTCTTAATGTTACTTAAATATTTAACACAATAATTAACTAGGTACCTAAGTGTAATCTTAAATGAACTATTATATATGGCATATAATCAACAAAGATGTCGACATGTTGGACATCGCTTAAAAACTCATTGAGCAGGGCGAGGGCCCTAGCCGTGGGTGCGTTGCTGGCGCGGCGCGAACATCAGGTGCCGGCGGCGACCGCAGCGCAGGTATCTATCTGGGATGAATATTCTGATGCTGCCCAGTATGCCAGGATTATAGATTTTATTCCGCAGCAGCAAACAGTAATGGATGCCTAGCTGCAGTTTCCGCCTCAAATCCAATGTATCGAAGCCTACCATACCATATACAAATAGAGACGAGTAGAGAAATGGATAACTTCCATACATCCGCTTGTAGATATACCTGGCAAATTTTCTCTGGATCCGTTCTATCATCAGATTATATTTACATTCGTAAGGATCCCACGTAACTGCACTATATTCTAGTTTGCTACGAACAAACGCGTTGTAAAGAATGATGGCCACTCTTATATTATATTCACTGATGGGCGCACAGACAGACTTGCAGACGGACACAGAGATGGATAGACAGATAGACTGATGGTACGGCCACACTATCGCGATAACGCGAAGATTTGCGTTGTCGCGACATGTCTGGCAAAAAAATTCGTCCTATCGCGAATCATCATCGCGGATACAGACACCCTTCGCGCTGCTGTCGGTAAAATACCGCACATCAAAGGGCAAAATGAATGTAGCAACGTTCTAGATTGTCGCGACGTAGCGAAGGTTTATTTGATGTGGCCAAGCTCTTCGCCGTAGAGCGAACAAGAAATTTTGTCGCGACAACGCGAACATGAATCTTCGCCTTCAAGTGTGGCCGCAGCATGACAGATGGACAGACTGACAGATTGATAGACGGACGCAGGGACGGACACTGGACTGTCGGAAGGACGGACGACGGATAGATAGAGAACACTTTATTTATTTTATTTATTTGTTCAGTTAGGAGAATCATCAGCTTATAAAATTAATCTAGTGGAATAAAAATAGGTAACTATGAGCTAATAACAGATTCTCGCCTATAGACACAACTTAACTAAAAAATATGTGTGGACCTCATGCTTTGTCTAACACATAACTTACACTAACTGTAAACAATCTAATATTAACAATGATTTTACAATTATATTGTTATATTTAATCTGTGATATTTATCCACCCGCAAAGAATGGCACACTGATTAGGCGTCTTAGGGTGTGGAATTGGCTGAAGTGGGTATTGAACAAATCTATGTCATGATGTGCAATAATTTTATTGAATTTATCCCTCGCTCGCACAATAAAACTATTTTGTCGAAAGTTTGTGGAACATTTAGGCACTGCTAACGGGGGTTTGTGTCGGGCTCGGCCCAGAACCCTTAAGTGGAGTCTACCGAGTAGCTCAGAAGAGTCGATACTAGGTGTTGCAATCTTATGCAAATACACTGTATCAGCTACCTCTCGTCTAAGCCTGAGAGTTAAAAAATGAAATCTCCTACACATATCGTCATAGTTCCTGGAGTCGTAAGGTATCTTAAGACGAAAGCACATAACATAACAATTTTTGTTCATAAGAAAGGAAATCACACAGATATTTTTTAACCTTCAAGTACAGACGGTGGCCATAACACCAAAAGCGCAATCAATTTCATGTGATTGGTTCAAACATCAACATTACGTTGTTGAAAATTCACCAAAAAAAATTAATTCAAACTATTTATTTCGGAACAACTCCATAATATGAGCAGGTATCACAATATTACTGCATTGACTTGGTTGCATAATGCTGAGCTTCTACCCTTTATCTTAACGTGTCAATAGACGCTTTCTATTCTATTTCTATGTTTACTTCTAACACAATTGAATTGAGTGCAAAGAATATTCTATCTATTCTATAACACCTCCCAATTAACGAGACATTACAACGACCATTATCAACTTCCAGTTCAGGACTCCGGAGTTCTATTGACTAAAAAATACCTTACGTCACGAAACACCCGTCGCTACGTATTCTATTTCTATGTTTACTTCTAACACAATTGAATTGAGTGCAAAGAATATTCTATCTATTCTATAACACCTCCCAATTAACGAGACATTACAACGACCATTATCAACTTCCAGTTCAGGACTCCGGAGTTCTATTGACTAAAAAATACCTTACGTCACGAAACACCCGTCGCTACGTATTCTATTTCTATGTTTACTTCTAACACAATTGAATTGAGTGCAAAGAATATTCTATCTATTCTCTAACACCTCCCAATTAACGAGACATTACAACGACCATTATCAACTTCCAGTTCAGGACTCCGGAGTTCTATTGACTAAAAAATACCTTACGTCACGAAACACCCGTCGCTACGTATTCTATTTCTATGTTTACTTCTAACACAATTGAATTGAGTGCAAAGAATATTCTATCTATTCTCTAACACCTCCCAATTAACGAGACATTACAACGACCATTATCAACTTCCAGTTCAGGACTCCGGAGTTCTATTGACTATAAAATACCTTACGTCACGAAACACCCGCCGCTACGTGAACGTCCCACTCCGCTCCACAGGCAGCGAGTACGTGAACGCGTCCTGGGTTTGCGGGCGGCGGAGGCTGCGGGAGTTTGCCGTGGCGCAGCACCCGCCGCGCGCCGCCGCCGCCGACTTGTGGCGGCTGCTGTGGGACCATACGGCGCAGCTCGTGCTCACGCTGGCCGCCGCCGACCCGGTGAGTGCTGTGGGACCATACGGCGCAGCTCGTGCTCACGCTGGCCGCCGCCGACCCGGTGAGTGCTGTGGGACCATACGGCGCAGCTCGTGCTCACGCTGGCCGCCGCCGACCCGGTGAGTGCTGTGGGACCATACGGCGCAGCTCGTGCTCACGCTGGCCGCCGCCGACCCGGTGAGTGCTGTGGGACCATACGGCGCAGCTCGTGCTCACGCTGGCCGCCGCCGACCCGGTGAGTGCTGTGGGACCATACGGCGCAGCTCGTGCTCACGCTGGCCGCCGCCGACCCGGTGAGTGCTGTGGGACCATACGGCGCAGCTCGTGCTCACGCTGGCCGCCGCCGACCCGGTGAGTGCTGTGGGACCATACGGCGCAGCTCGTGCTCACGCTGGCCGCCGCCGACCCGGTGAGTGCTGGTGCCCGCCGGGGGACTATACGGCGCAGCTCGTGCTCACGTTTGATTTGTCCACATCCATTGTAAGCGCGTCCGAAACAGAATGTAGATATCTTCAAGATTGATCTTGTATAAAGTTATCTTTCTTCATATTTTTACGATTCACCTCGAATCGGCACCTTTGGCTGGGCTCCAGTGGGCTCATTATGTAATTTTCGCAACGGATATTCATACGTCTTAAAAAGTCATATATACCACTACTGTAAAGCACTATCTTCTTTTAAGACCCTGTGTTAGAGCGAGAAAGTACTCCGTACCACGTCGGTTTTTGTGTTGACGTGACTTTTTAAGTCGTATGAATATCCGTTGCGAAAATTACATAATGAGCCCACAGGTCTTGGATGTTTACATGTTTGTGACGCCGCTGTCTCTGGTTCCCACGGCACAGGGTATCCTAGTGTGGGGCCAGAAGCAATGTATGTGCCTGCATGTCAATGTGTATGTAGTCGCAAAACGACCACTCCAACTCTCACCTCTACACCGCAGGAGTGCGAGACATTCTGGCCGACGGAGGACGAGAAGGAGCTATTCGTCGCCAACTTCCGGGCGTCGTTCGTCTCCAAAGACGTGTACGTGGCGCACCGGAAGTGCGACCGGCAGCCGGCGCCGGCCGCCGCGTCGCCGGAGCCGGCCGCCGACGGGCTGCGCCGGCAGGGGAGCGACTGCGCCGACGACGAGAGGCTCATCCCTGACAATAGCTCGCCGGTCGACAATGCTGAGCCGGCTTACAGGTATAGTTTGGTGTGGTGACACTTCGCTCGCATATCGTCGGATAACGTCGCAAACTCCATTTAAAAAAATATAGCGGTGGTGGCGTATTGGGGTTGACCCTTGCTTCTCGATCATGAGGGTCTGGGTTCGAACCACGCATGTACCAATGACTTTTAGTTACGTACATTTGTTTGTACAGCAACACCATTCGCTGATAAATTGTGCCCGGATAACGGCGACAGGCTTGCCACTTGTCACGTTTGGGACCTAATAAACTCGGCAAAACGTGCGTCCAGTTCTAGAGACTGGTGCCTCTGCCTACCCCTTCGGGGATAACGGGCGTGAGTTTATTGTGAATTATTATTTATATTTTTAAGTATTTTAGAAAGTAAATTACTGGACGCTTTGTATAGTAAATCTCTTAAATTTCGAAAAAAAAAACGGAGTTATAGTTTAACCAGAAAGAGTAGAAATTAAAGAGTGCGATTTTGTTAATACTCTTATTTTCCATACCCAAACTTTTAGTACTAAAAGAAATATCTCAGCAAGGAGAATTAACCTTGGTTTCAGTTACAATAATTGTGCTTAGATTTAGTAATACTTCACTTCCGTTTTCTAGACTTTATGGACAGTCTGTAAGAAGTTTGCGACTTAAGCCGACGATGTATACAATCATTTTGTACGGTCTAGCGTCGCACATTTTGCTTACGCGTTTAATATACTTTTACCAACCTTAGTATTGACTTTAGGCATGTTATGCAGTTTACATTATTAGGTAATCTTGTATAAAGTCTATCGTATACTGTACTAGACAGCGGAACCGTCAACATTCTACCTATCTGTAGATTTACCAATTGATTTCTTCTGCTACTGTTGGTGCGAGTTTCTTCTACTTCTACGTCACCTAGACTCAACTTATATGTAGTAGTACTACAACTCCCTACAACGAGCCCAGTACATAGGTTGCTACTTATGTATGCGGAATCTGGGATTCCAATAATTTTAAACGCAATGTCTGACCTCCATGGTCAAATTCGTTCTTTTTTTAAATACTGGCAGCTAATATTTGTCTCTTATATACGTTAGTGTTTTGTTTTTGTTGGGTTTAAAATGTCATATCGCTGAAAAAATGGAACTCACTCGTGAAAATATTCGTGCTATTGATATATTACGATTTTCGACGTGGTTTAACGCAACAACAGTGCGTAGATCAATTAACTTCGACTTTTGGTGGTGAAGCTCCATCAAAACGACTGTGTATCACTGGTTTAGTGAGTTTAATCGCGGGCGCAGTAAGCTCACGGACGAAGTTAAAGAAGGTCGCCCGAAATCGGTGGTTGTGCCACAAAATATTGAAGCTGTGCGAAAACTAATAATGCAAGACCGCCATGTTACGTATCGCGAGATAGAGGCTATTCTGGGCATATGTATGACGAGCATTCATAGGATATTACATGAACATTTGTCTGTAAAAAAAATTTGTTCGCCTTGGATCCCGCACAACTTAACTCAGGATCAAAAAGATGCTCGCGTCGAATGGTGCAAGAAAACCTTAAAAAAATTCAACGGAGGCGACTCAAAATCTGTTTATAATATCTACACAGGTGACGAATCCTGGATCTACGCGTACGATCCCGAAACTAAACAACAATCAACAGTTTGGGTGTTTCAAAATGAGCCGAACCCTACGAAAGTGGCTCGTGCAAAAAGCACTGTAAAGCAAATGGTGGCCTGCTTTTTTGGTATTAATGGCCATGTGGCTACAATACCACTGCAGAATCGCAGAACGGTTAATTCGGAGTGGTACACGACCATTTGTTTGCCGGAAGTATTTGAAGAAATACGCCAAAACAACCAGTGACGCAGAATCATACTTCACCATGACAATGCCAGCTGTCATACATCTCAGGAAACCACTACCTTTTTGGATGGTCAAAAAATAGAATTGATGGGTCATCCACCGTACAGCCCTGATTTGGCTCCCAATGATTTCTATTTATTCCCAAATGTAAAGAATAAATTACGTGGTCAACGATTTTCGACCCGTGAAGATGCCGTAGATGCGTTCAAACAGCACGTTTTGGAGATACCTCAATCAGAGTGGAAAAAGTGTTTTACAAATTGGTTTCATCAAATGCAAAAGTGCATCGATCATAGTGGAGAATACTTTGAAAAACAATAAAAGCATATTTAGCCATATACATTTGTTTATTTTTTCTATTCCGCATACATAAGTAGCAGCCCTCGTACCATACATATTTTATCTTGGTCTTTGCTAATACATCCCTCATTTCATTGGAATATGTCCGCCTGGCACGTCCCTTTCCTTACCGGCCTTCCACCCACATTCGCTCGATATATTGTTGTCTATATGTCCAAACCAACATGACATTCCTTTTTCAATAAACAGGCACAATTTACATTACATCTTGCACATTTGCATCCGATGCATATTTAATTAAAAGCCGTTAAATTTTAAACATCAACAAAATCTACTGTGAGGAACAACAACTCCTACGTTTTTTAATATTTGTTTACCGAATATTGAAGTTACATTTCCAACCATTCCAGGTTTGACAGGACAGAGCTCCGGTTAGAGCGTCTCAGCGCGGGCAGCAAAGACCTTTCGGCGCGGAAGTCCATTGCCAACGGCGATCTATTCTCCTCGCTCTCGGAGAGCCGAAAGGGGGGACCGAAATCCCCACGAAGCCCCTCCAAAATGTCCCTCAAGAACTTCAAACTGAGTTCGCCGACTAAGTTCAAGTTCCCCGACTGGGGCTCCCACGCAGCCGGCTCCCCCCCCGACACGGCCCCTCCCCCGCCCCCCGTCGCCCCCGCACTCACAGTCGAAGAAGAGGCCGAGTTGAGGAGACCGTGCTACTACTTCGAAAAGGTGGACGCTGCACCCGAAAATGTGCCCTCCGACCGCGTAATAGAGGTCACCAACGTCAGCGTGCACTCCCTCCAAGACGACTATCAGCTCAGCGTGAAGTTTATCAAGTGCAGCCAATGGCTGGACGGCGATACGGCCGCGTATGTGGCGGGGAAGCCCGAGGAGAATGAGCTGGTAAAGAGGATACGGGACGCGAAGACTGAGGCGGAGAGGGAAGAGGCGATCGACAGGCTCACGGAGCCGTTTAAGGACTCCTTCGGCTTGATAGAGTTCGTCGCGGGGTGCCAGATGGAGTACAAGAACGGGCCGGTGGTGGTTGTCGACAAGTGAGTTTGCTTTTTTAACTAAGACTTTCGTAAGCACCAAGGTCTGTTTTTTAATTTAATTAAAAAAAAACTGTCACGTTGACAAATCAATATCGAGCCAAAGGCTGTCAATGTCTGAGTGTTCATCATCATCATCAAGATTCAGCCACAAGAAGTCCACTGCTGGACGTAGGCCTCCTCCATGGATTTCCAAAAAGACCGGTCGGAAGCGGCTTGCATCTCGCGTCTCTCTGCCACTTGGATGAGATCGTCTGTCCATCTTGTGGCTGGTCTGAGTGTTGCTAGTGCCTAAAAAGCAAATAACCCCATTTTGCTTCCAAGTAAAAGTTGTGTTTGCTATGTAGGTGATTTTTTTTGTTACTTTGCTTTAATTAAAATTTAATGTCTGTGGCGAGCACATGTCAACTCTGCGCGCGCACTATAAACTCCAATATTTCTGCATCGCGGAATCAAAGTTTACACAATGACATACCATGAATATAGCGTCCAACACACAACAGTTGGACCGGCCGTCCCCAGGCATACGATCTGCCTGGCGGGAAATTCCCCTTTATAGTGGAAGAGCACGACTACCCGATCTTCCCTATATGTTTTTGATGTAATAAGGATTTTGCGTGAGCTACTCGTAGTATTAATGTCGTAGCCATATCGTAGATTGTGCCATATCATGATGTGGTTAGCCATATCACGAAATGTGTCCTTTTCATGAAAAGGCTAAGTCAAACTGGCCGTATCGTTTAAGCATCAACGTTTGACGATATGGCAATCTACGTTTTGCCATATCATAATGTAGGGTACCCATGACTTTCCCATGCACCAACCTGATTTAAGTTTGACATATTTACTGCATTGAGCTGAAAAAAGATTGAAGATGCGTAACGTATTTAGTGTTTTGGTGCATTTGAACCTTATAGGTTGAATAAAATACCAATAAAAGAAGCAAAAGTCTATTTTTTATCACTCGTAAAATACAATGCGGTACAATGATTTTTATGAACTTCGGTTAGAATTTCATAATATTTTTCCATTGGTACCTACTATGCGAATAATTGGTTCAGCAATGGTTTTTTTCTTGAATATTAAGATTTCCTCGCCGCGATCCAGTAGGTCATACTTTGACATGTAATAATAATCCGCCGGCTGCTTGGTCACCCTACTCTCCTTTACTTGTTGGATAACCTAAAAACAAAAATACGCTAATAAGTTACCGGTGTTCATTCAATATGAGTTATTTTGGTCATTAAACAAGTTAATAATATCGCTTTGAATTCAAAAGGAAAGTGATAAATCATGCTATTTGTATAATATCAATACTAATTATAATATACTAACCTGTAAAATACGTTCGGCGGTCCAGGGTTTTTTCACGTTATGTTCGTTTTTCAAGTGGCTTTGATAAAACTTACGTAGCTTATGGTCGTACAAACGTTTTGCTGCCCTACTTTCCTCATTTTGCACTGTATTTACGGGAATATTGCCGTCACTAGAAATATTTTCTGTCGCCTTCATGGTAGAAATACACAACAAACTAACATCAGCGCCTCTAACGGTGGATAATAGAAGTATTTTACGATATGGCCGCTAACGTTTGGCCACATCATGAAATAGTCTTGCATTTCGCTATTCAAATCGTCAAACGTCAGTCGCTCATTGATCTGGCTAAGCCGTTTCATGATACGGCCAGTTTGACTTGGCCTTTTCATGAAAAGGACATATTTAATGATACGGCCAATTCTATGATATGGCTACGACATTAATATAAGTTCTATTTTATGACAACACAAACCATTGACTTCAGTCCAGTTCAACAAGACCCCCGTCCCTCCCGCAGGTTCGGCGACTGGAAGGCCATGTCGTTCTGCACCCTATCGGCGGCGTGCGGCGGCGCGCGCGCCGGCGCGCACGCGCACGCGCACGCGGCGTGGCGCAGCGTGCACGACGACGCCGCCGACGTGTACTGCTGGGCCGCGCTGGCTGCGCACGCGCGCGCCGCGCCGCCCGCCGACCCGGCGCACGCGCACGCGCCCGTTGCGCGCCCGCAGAGCTTGACTGCGTTACTCACTATGTACGCGGCTTTGGCGCGCTACGGGGAGCTGCTTACTGATAGGTTAGTTTTAACTCGCAATCAAAGCAAATGCTTTCTTTGTTTCAAATTTGTAGCTCTATAGAAAAATAATTTATCAAGCGGTTAGCAAATTGACCGAGCCAACGTTCTTCTATCTTGAATCCTATACGTATATTATTGTTCAATAAGAATGATAAGTAGTGCCATGTGTGCTGCGATCCTGCGCACGCGCATGTGTCGGTTGCGCGTCCGCAGAGCTTGACTGCGCTGCTCACTATGTACGCGGCTTTGGCGCGCTACGGAGAGCTGCTTACTGATAGGTGAGCTTGAGAAGTTAAACTTTGTAAGAGAAAAAAAAAATACAGTCTATTTGACAGATTCCTGAAATCCATCTCATATTTTTTGTTGGTGGATGGAGGTTGAGGATTCCTCAAAAAGTGGTCATTTTAAATTCTTTCGTGTATTTCTTCTAAAAAAGGCAAACGAAAATTTGCTTTTTAAATAAGCCGCCAAAAGGCTATCTTGGGCAATATGGCGTCGCACAGGAATCATGACGTCACTGCTCAGTAAGCAAACCAAGGAACGAAAGAACGACATGAATGCAGACGCCATTTTTGCTTAACTGTGACGTCATCATAGAATCGGCCAATCCAAGCCGTTTTCGATACAATGCTGCAGATACATAATTATAAAATTTTGTAATTTTAATAACATGCCTTAAGAAGGTTTTAACACTCATAATTTATACGAATACGTATAAACACTCGTAATACTGTTTTTTTCACACTGTTAAATAGCCTATTCTGTCAATCTTTCCAGGATAACAAACGACGCAGACACAGACAGCTTAAGATAAAGTCGGCCAAAGAGTTACTTTGGATACAGAACTCATGCGTTGTGCGGTCACTACGCTTCTAAACTACGGCGAGCATAATATAGCTCTTATTTCTAAGGCTACAAGAGACAAAACTATGCATCTAAATGCAGCTCGTGAAAGTGTATCCTATTGATTGGAGTTTAAGGTCTAAATGTGGTAAATAATCAGTATTCGTTCTTTATATATCAAAACTGTCTTCGGCTTAGGTTAAAAAAAATCGTTGAATGGATCACTATTGTCTATGACATTTTTTTACCATGATCTCGTATTGACTATCGCTATGACGTCATAATGTATGTGGTTTCGTTCATTTGAGTGCTTATACTGAGTTTTTTCATTCACTTTCGATAGCGAGAGCGTTTGCAATTTGTATAGGAGTGACAAAGCGCGCAAACGCTCTCGCTATCGAAAGTGAAATAAAAAAACTCAGTATAAGCACTCTGTATATATTTAATACGTGAATGAATGAATATAATTAATTGGGTCCGTCGTCGTAAGCGGGAAGTAATTCAATTTCCCATAGACCACTGTGATTTTATTGATTTTCGCAGTATGGAAAATTATAATTACAGTAAGTCGAGTTACTGGTAGGTAAGACTTTTTCGCTGTAGCGTGATCCATAGATCAAGACCTGCGTATGTCTATTTGAAACTTGTTTAATAGCCCCAATATTAACAAAGATACGGTTAGCTTAATCACAGTAAGTAGTCAAATACTTATATCTTGACACAAAAGTGAATTTCCCACACTTCAACTTTTTCGACTTAAACCGCGTATCCACTAGGCAACATTTGGCGCGCAACACGTTCGGCAACGTTGCACAACAGCGCGCGACGTTGCCAGCGGGCGCGCAACATGACGCCCGCCTAGTTTCGCGTCGCAACAAATGCCCCGCGCTGTCGCTCAACATATTGCGCGGCATGTTGCGCGGCAAATGTTGCCTAGTGGATACGAGGCTTTACTGTAATTATAATAACGGGGACTGAATGGCTGGTATTGCAAAGGTAGCTTCAAAAGTAAATAAATAATCACGATTGGTCTCGTGAAATGTATAACTATTTATACCTGGGTTCATTCGCACACTTGCAAGAACAACGTGTTATTTCGAAATCCCTTACGTTACATGAGATAGCACTATAACGTGATGCAGTGTCTCTTTTGCTAATTATTCCGGCGTTTTTGGAGTAAATAAATCGCGTTAAAAAAAATATAATATCTATGAGTAAAAAATGGTTTTCTTCGAAATATCACGTTGTTCTTGCAAGGGTGCGATATATGGTATACTCCATTCCACGAAACGAGCTCCCGAAGAAAATCGTCCATGTGCGCCCATTGGTTAATGCGAGCGACATTCAATAGCCATTGCATTTATTACAACCTCTCCTACGAAGCGGACCGTCTTCGCTATCGTTTCGTTGACCAATGAGATGCGAGTGTCTGGTTCCCCAGGGGTTCTACTCGAGGAACGAAGTATAGTTTCTATACCCAGTTTGTGGTCCGATTGATTGATAAACTGTCAGTACGCTTCGCTCTCAATGGATATATTGGATATACTGGCACTGTCGCTAGCAGAGACTCGTCTAGTGAAATTTTTTGTGGATTGTTTATTTAATCGAAGTAGGTATGTTACCCAAAGTGTACGTCTATAAGGCAGCTGAGTAACAGTGAGTTAGGCTCGAAAAATCTGTCGGCCGACCAACACAATATTGTCGTTGTAAATACCGTATTATTTATACTTTTAAAAGCAAGATTATCGCATTTATTATTTTGTAGGATATAAATTTTTGTATAGATGGTTTTTTGTTTATTTTTAAAGTGATTTAGAATATAATGCTCAAAGTGATCGCAATAGTTACATCTATAAATGCTCTATTGTAACTGTGTTGTAACTATTGTTGTGTGCTTATGTATTATGAAATATTGTATACAAATATTCTTCACCAAGAACTTCTTTGCCATTTTGTTAGTTCGTAATATATAGGGTGGTCAGTTCATTAATGTCCATAAACTGAACTAATAAAGCAGATTTTTTTTATTTGAAGAGAGCGCAAGTACCATCTTTGAATGGTACTGTGTATTATGTTCCAATACAGAATATTCTCACGAAAAGACAAAATAAAAAGCATGCTATTTAAATTCAACTTAGTGATCTTTAACTAAGAGCCAAGAACAACTCAACTATTTTAGAGAACCTCTTTTAACACCTTGTATGTATACTAAGCTTTTTTTCACATGTGCAATGAAACTATAGATTTTGTAAAGGGCTCATAGCAGAATTGATTTTAAATCCATTGAATAGTTTAAGTTACGACGGTACTGGTCTCCAAAACCACTTGAAAACCATTATAACAAGGTCTCTTGATCGAATAACGCAGCTAGGAATGACATATGCAACTAGGAAAATGTATAGAATTCGGAGTATTTTCAATTGGAGTTTTGTAGTTATTTATGTTGTATTTTAAACTAAGTTAAGTTGAAAGCATAATGAAAATTGTATCTGAATCTAGTGAATCGTGAGTATTTATTTTAGTTTGAAATAGTTTGTTATTAAATAACAGGGAAGGGACGAGAATTGCGGTGACTGAAAAAGTCTACTGGTAATAGTTGAACTATAGTTTTAACTCATATTTAAAAAAAATAGTGGAAAGAGCAGAAATTATGCTCGACAGTGATTTTAGTTCGACACGTGGCGCGAACGCTTCACCTTGTAACGACTTGTATTCGTTAAATATTAAGAACATTAACGGCAGTTAAAGTCCGTTCGCTTAGATAGTGTCGGTACACACGAAGGCAATCTTGGTTTTAGTAAAAAGACATTTATTTTAATAATACAACTTAGACGGAAAAAATACTTTAAATTTGAAAAAAAAGCATGGTACACAATATACCTAATGAAGCACAAAATAAAACACTACTCTTCATCACTCGAAGTGTCCTCAGTATATTCACCTCCACCGGTATTTAGAATAGGTACCTACCTATGTGATGCAGGTTCGTCTCGTTATACATCCATTCTAAAATAATGATTGATTTACTTCTTTAATTGCGTGATCTACATAATAGTAGAATGAGACGAGCTGCGAGCCAAATTCACTGGCGTGTTTGCGCCGCGTCGGCTTCCTTTAATTTCTTTTGTGAAAAGCCGCCACGTGCCGAGGCGGTAAATATCAAAGTGACACTATGATAGCGAACAGACTTTACACGAAGTATCATAAAATTTAAAAAGTATATAAGGTCTTCTGCGCGGTTTGCTTTCCGCTCAAACTCATTTCAAGTGTGTTAGTATGTCTAATATAAATCCACAGCCACAGTTCCACAGCGTAGTAAACGCTTTAGGTCTGAAATGGATATTTCGGCGCGCCATATCGGGGTGCGTACGCGCAGCGTGTCCTGTGTATCTGAATCTTTTGGACTTTTATTTGTTCATTTATTATGCATGATAATTGAAATCACTTCGCCCTCCTCCACATAATCTATAAGACAAAATAACCCTTATTTCAAAAGCACATAAAATAAAAAATGAAACTAGCCCGGATTTCCACCATACAGGTTTATGTGATAAATTACTCACTCATTAATGGCTATCTTCTTGTTAGTGCACTTGTGATACACCATTAAATTTTACCCCTTACCTAATTTTATATGTCGTTCAAAAACATTAATAATATTCAATCATTCACTAAACAGTGAAACAAAAAAAAACTCATCATCGCGACTTTTTTGTTTTTGACACAACAATAAACCAATGTGGCAAACGGGTGATCAAGCAAAGCCAGCCTTAATTTCGACACCGATTTCATGCACAATGGCAGCTGTTTGAAAATCACGGGTTATTGACAAAGATTACCTCCAACCTCATTTTAGAAGTGATCCAGATGTAATGACGTATTTTAGTGTTTCAGTCCCATCGTGTCACCAAAAAAATAGAGTTCAATTGAGCAATTTAAGAAATGCACATGAAATTTATTGTGGTTCTTAAGTTGCTTGACTGTACAGGGTTGTGAAGGGCACCAATGTTTATAGAATGTTATGGTCCAGTAATTTTTTTATGATTAAAATATGATAGTATTATGTGTAAGAAGACTGCTTATAGTGGTTCGTCAATTATCGTTAAGTCTTAGGTTTCAGATGGAATATTTGAATACTGTTGCTTAGAAGCGGGTTTACAATTTATAGGTACTAAACGAGAGAGCTGAACAGTGTTTTCAAGTTTCTCGTCTGCGAATCGCGAAATCAACGATTCGTTTGAGTTCCGTGCACTTCATCAGTTTTGTGGTAAACACAGCCATTCAAACAAAAGCTTGTGATGTGGTACACTTACAGATGAGATAAAATATTATGAGGAAAAAAGCTGGCTTACCATCATTATGTAGAGATGCTTGACAGCGATTGGTACGTATCATCCTTGGCCGAGGACACTAAGCCTAGCATTAGAGGGGGACGATCAGCGGTATGGGCTGATTGAACCATGCACCCAGACCGTATTTAGGTAAACTCGGTTTAATACAGTGTTGGAAATCTTCCAAGGAGAGGTGTGCGTTTGCGCGCGATACAAAATTAAGTGTCATTTTACCTTAGTAACATAAAGTTGTTTAGTGAATTTTACTCTTTTATAATTTACTACTCATAGTATCGTTGTTTTATAGAAAACTATTTTAGGTTAGCTCCGACGGATAGAAATAAAATAGTTTTCAGACCTATTTTTGTGCTACGAAATATGTTATTTGTTTTTACAGTCGACAGCACATCGTCGCATACACCCAGGCACTCTACTCCATTGCATTACGGGTGACTTTGCAACTAAAATGTGAAGGTTGACGTGCTGTCGACTGTACACAATTAATTAATCTGATCGTTACAAATAAAATTATGTTTGTAAAGCAGTATCATATATAAATAGTATTTTAGTTAATACTATTTTTTACATCACAGCATTTTTTTGTTTGCGCGCAAAAGCACTCGCTTGAGAATCAAAAATTCATGTAAAATGTTAACCAAAGAAACGCGTCTATATAAAGTTATTATATGTATTATGATTAGTATTATTATATACTACACAAAGACTTAGGACTAAGTCTATGCACGGTGTATCAAGTATCTAGACTTAGTTTGAAAAATAACACTTTCTTGTCTATAGATACAAGAACGTTTTTTTCTTACTAACTCTAGTTCAATAAAGTAAATAAATTATGATTTACATATTTTTTTTAATAAATCCTGTCTTACATTTTTGTTATATAGATAAAGAACATATTTTATTTTTTATTTTTATATAGAGACTAGATATTTGGTACCCCTGTATATCTCAGTCTCAAAATGTTGAGTGTCGAAGCTAGATAATGTTAGGCTAGGTTATGAAAAATATACTCTGCCTGCTTTTCCCTACGTAAACAATACGGCGTGAAAGAGACGGCGATATTGTATTGCCGTTTCTTTTTCTTGGATGTAAAGACCGATGTGTATTTTCCCGTAAAGCATTTGTATATTGGAAAAGTCCATTTTAAATCTATTTTACAAGCTAGTTTTCATGAATATAGGATGTATTTTGGAATAGAGTTAATTTTGTAAATGTCATGAAGACCTGTAAAGTTCAAACGTTGAATTGAATGTACCCGGTGAAAACTCAAGTTTCAGAACGTAGATGTAATTCAAAGAACAGTGAGCTACATCTTACCCTACGCATGAAATACTATATATAATCAAAATTTTTATGATAATATCGCTACCTAATAAAACGTTACTCTAGAAATTCTTTCGCTCAATTTCACTATGAAAAGGTAAACTTCATTTTTGCTGAACTAAGTTAGTGCTAATGTTAGTGAACGATCAGGGTATAGTCATTTTTGTAAAATCATCCAATCGCGTTCTTTACGAGACTCTGGCAAGAAGGCTGAATAGTAGTACAATACTATGGCGTAGTATTTACGCTGAGGCCAGATATTGTATTACTTCAACTGATAGTCTTGCTTGAGAAAAGTTTGTAAAGAGATACACTCATATACAGGGTGTCCCGTTGTGGGTGGTCCAAACGGTAATTGGTAACGGGTTGGACTATCCTCTATCAGGAAAACAAAAAATAGGTTTAGTAAGTGTCAGTTTTCGAGATATTTGAGATCAAAGATTTTTTTTAAATTACATTTATGAGAATTTTTAAAAAATTATGACTTACGTCTAGTAGCACGTAGGGTCAGAAATATTCAGATTTTTTTTTAAGAAATCTTTAACTTGTATATACCTAGGAAAATATAATATGAAAAGAAAAATCATATATCTCGAAAACCATGACACCTTTACTAAACCTATTTTTTGTTATTTTGGATAGAGGATAGGCCAACCCTTCACCAATTACCGTTTGGACCACTCGCAACGGGACACCCTGTAAACCACCAATGACTAAAATGTCCTGTAACATTTCGCTAACTAAATATACCTTTTTAGTACCTAGTAATCATAAAGTTAAATAAATTTTACATGTTGTGAGCACGCCCGAAAAGTGTTGCTAGTGTAAGATGTAAAAAAAAATGATGCCACTTTTTTTATGAAACATAATAAAAACCCCCGTATACCGCCTTTTCTAGAACTGAAATGTTATTGAGTGCCAATGTTTTAAACTTCCTGAAATAGTTATTATCACCAGTTTCTTTATCACAATAACTTACGTACTGAATATTGACTCCCAAGTTTTGTTAAGTTAATGAAACACACACACACACACACACAAGACAGATACGAAACTACGTTAGCTAGTAAGTTGACAAATAAGTGTATTATTTTAATATAAAAATTGCACAAATAATGTTAATTCTGTTCATCACAGTATATTAGATTTTTTTTAAATTTTGTTTTATATAACTTTTGTGATTTAGTTAATCTTTTTGTAGAATTTTTATGTATTTTTGTACAGTTTAACTCCAACACCATGTTGATTTGTATTATAATCCATGTTAGTTATATTATACTTGATTATTGTCACCCATAGAGATATAAATTTACACTATGACTTCACACTGTGTGAAATTAAAAAAAAATCATGAGACTATTTATTTTTATGTAACCGCCTGTATAATTTGAAAATGTAAAATAAAATAAATTACAAGTATGTTTTTGTTTAAATATTATCAAACGAATGTCTCCCTCGAAGCAAACTTGAGTTTGGCCTTTGTCTATCATTGTCTTCAGCTAAACACCAATTTAAACCAACCTAGAATTACCCTGATTTCTCGTACACCAAATGTCAGTTGGCTGAATGAGCCGTTTTCAGAAGAACTAAAAAAAAAATATTACGGCTGTCAAAGGAATGCAATTTTGGACCTCAGCCCAATAGCCATGTGTGATACATCATAAAATAGGTCTCAGCGAGCTGAACAAAAACTACTATGACGCCAACAGCCAAATGTTTGTAGTTTCGGAGTTATATTTTATTGAAAATGTTATGGGTGGCTATTGGGCTGAGGTCCAAAATTGCATTCCTTTGACAGCCGTAATTTTTTTTTTTAGATCTTCTTAAAACGGCTCATTATTCGAAAATACATACCTATCACAGATGTTATTATCAGTTGATTAACCTGTTGCTAATGTACGAGAGACATAAAGGAAGACGCCTAAAGCTTCACCCAAGCGATGCCTTTAAGAATTTTATCCCCGAGATCATCAGCTTACAAAAGAGTGGATTTTTAAAAGTTTCCCGAATTTTTATTTTGTGTCAAGTTGGTAATAGAGACTCATTAACAAACATTTTGCAAATACTTTATCATTTAAGAAAAAAAATAGACCGAATTCAAGACACTTCCCGCAATTTAACGAAAGTTAATCATCATCATCAACCCATTATGTCCGCACCGAGCCCCGTTTCCTGGTGGTCATACTAATTTGTCATATCAGTATGACTATGTGGGTATACATGTCCTCCTGGTCATACTCACTTTTCTAAACATCCTGTAGACGGAAAAACCAATGCTAGCACATAAAACTACATTTTACAAACATAAACTTATACTTATACTATGTAAATATTTTGTGTTCTTTTTGTATTTTTTTTTCCAGTGTGCAATAAAGAATATTCTATTCTATTCTATTCTATTCTTAGAGTACAAAGTGTGGTTTTATAGCTAAAATAAATTTCTCCCAGACAACATTTCAATGTCATATCGGCTCATTAAATCACCTTAGCAAAATGACAGAGTATGACCAGGAGGACAGTATATCCTCGTAGTCATACTGATATGACACATTATATGACCACCAGGAAACAGGGGCACGGGTCCCTTTCCTGAGGAAGGTGTAGGTATAGGCCATACTCCACCACGGGGGCCAAGTCATGTGGTCATGCGGTTGGTCTCAAATTGACAATTGACAAATCTGGAAAGTAGGGGATGAAAATGCTAAACCTGTGTATTTAGTTATGGGCGGAAGAAAGCGCGACAAGAACTTGAAACTTGAAAAAAGTGAGAATTTACTTAATTGATTAAACACAGTGAAACGAAACGATTGAAAATACCTAATTGTACAGTTTGTCTAGAAAGAGTAGAAATTAAAGAGTATGGTTTTGCTTACACTTTTTGTCTGTGTTCGTTAATAGCTTGCATTTGTGTTCGTTAATAGCTTGCTAGCTTGCATGAATGTTTAGATTTTTCGATAAAACAAATAGTAAACATTCACTTCCGTTTTCTAGACTTTATGGACAGGCTGTACGGGAATATAGGGGCTCTCAACAGAGGACATTATTTCTTTTTTTTTTTTTTTTAACTTGAAATTGGCATAATTGAACTTATCGTTACCGTTTCTATGGTCGCCTCAAGTGAGAGCTCAGAATAAGTCCTTATTCTGAGAGTGAGAGATAACCATGAGAGAACATTCTCGAAAAAAAAAACTCGCGGTCCATTTCTTTCTACACTTGTGTGCGTAACAGCTGTCGAATCACGGGGTAGGGTATTGTTACGCGGTTATGGATTCTAAACCCTAGCGTGAAAAGAATAAAACAACATTACAATGCATATCAGCAACTATACCCAATACCATCCAATACCTACCCACAAAAAACCCGACCACTTATCGATCGTCTTTTCGGCTTTGTTATGTAGATAATAAACTTACCTACCCCAACCCAACAACATACGACGTGGTAACAGCCAGACACGCCACGCACTTTCTAGAGTTTCTAGAAACTACTCGCCGATAGATGGCGGTAGTATAAAAGCCATTGACCAGCGCGCTCATTTTCAAAGTTGAAGTGAACAAGCTTCGAGAAACATTGGTTGAGTGAACTTTCCTCAAGTGTACGAATAAAAATCGTGAAGATGAAGTGTCTATCAACGAGAACGGGTTATTTAACAGCTGTGCTAGTTACCCTGAATTTACTAGCTCAAACCACTGCCAACGCTGAAGAAAAATGTGACGGTAAATCTAGCGGACGACGTAGCAGCCTTTTAGACCAAGACTTCGGTCTGGCACTGACTCCGGAGGACTTTTTGACCTCATTCACGTCGCCTTTCCGCTCATTTTCGTCCCCTTGGCTTTTGGGAGATTACATCCGTCCCTGGAGACAGCTTTCCAACCACTGGGGATCCAGCATCAAGAGTGAAAAGGATCACTTCCAAGTCAGCTTGGACGTCCAACACTTTGCCCCGGAAGACTTGACCGTGAAGACCGCCGATGGCTACATAGTTGTCGAAGGAAAGCATGAAGAAAAAGAAGACGAGCACGGGTTTATTTCTAGGCAATTCAGCAGAAAGTACGCGCTGCCTGAAGGGGTGGATCCGGATAGTGTATCGTCGCAGCTTTCTGCTGATGGGGTGTTGACAGTCAAGGCTCCTAGGAAAGCAGTGGAGGGGAATGAAAGGGTCGTGCCGATAACTCAAACTGGACCTGTCAGGAGAGAAGCTACGGAGAAGGATTGCCAAGGGAATGACGGGACCTGCAAGAAACCTGGCAATTAAAAATGTTAATATTTTATATCTGTGGTTCCTATGTAGTTGGCGAATTCAAGTTTTTATTTTAATACATTTAAAGTTAAGACTGAATTTAGTTTGTAGCTATTTTTAGGGGCTATTTTCTAATAAATTCAAGTGGGATAAAAAGAAGTTTCCTTTAAATATCTAAATAAGTCCAGACATAATTATTCAAGTCAATTAAGTACGGGAAACTTTAGGATTACATTACATTCCGGTTAGGCAGAGGAGGCCTAAGAGAAATATAATGTAGGATTCTACAGGGCCGGTTTCTGAATTGAGGATTTCAATAAGGAAATACTTAAATATGTAACGTTGTGTCACGCTCTTTTCTGAGAAATTTGGCGATACAGCACAGCACTAAGCAAAATTCTCAATTCAGAAATTGGTCGTTAGTAAATACTTATAAAAATAACATGCTGCCACGCTTTTCTAAAGAAAGATGTGACAGCACTGCAGTTAATAAGTAGGTAATTACTTAGCGAAATTGGCCCTATTTCTATGTTGTAGGTAGCTCCAGGCTCCAGGTACAGTGGACTGCAGATCAACCAGTTACATTTTTTGTTGTATAATGCGGTATTTGACACTATCAACAATAAATTATTTGAGATGCTCGATTAAAACAAAAATGAGAAAATTATTCGGAAAATTAATTTCTTTTAACCATTTACTAGTTATTACAATTTTTAAATAGATGAAACATAAAAAGAGTGCTCTGAAATGTGACGTCACAAGCAAGTATTTTCATACAAAATTACGTTTTAAAAGTAACTCATTTGACATCCTGTCAAATACCCAATTAGGTAGTTGTACATACCTACTCCATATTTAAAGGGAACACTACGAGCGGTGTTATAAAAATACACGACTCCTCTAAAACACTCCTCAGGGTCAATTTATTTACGTAATCATCCTGTAGTTACGTATTTTCCTTTGGGAACTATATTTTGTGTCATCAAAGTTTACATTTGTCATCAACTTGTATCATCTAATTAATAGATCTATCACCACGAAATATTTTCATTCTCAGAAAAATAAAAAGTGTCGCCACGTACAAATTATCAAATTAATGTCAATATGTACATAGAAAAAAAGATGGATTATCTATATAATCGTAGTTCATCCATTGAATAAAAAATTTGTTCTCAAAATAATAAGTTTATTCCAAAAATAACAGCTCCGTGCTCAGAATAGTAGATCTGTCATCAAATAAATCGATTATCGTCCGCAGAGTGAGATTTGTTTTTATTTGTTATTTTGTCATCAGTACAGTAGTTACAAATTATTTCGATCAATTCTCCAAATAATACTATTTGTTACCAATTTAATAGTTCAGTTCATTAATTTTATGAAAAAATGTTCAAAGGGGCCGCAGCCAAATTGGCCTAAATAAACCTACAATTAGGTACCTACAATTTAGATTTTATGGTTGATATTAAGTATTATAATTATTTTGATTTTAAATAATTCTGTGTTCCATTTATTATTCTAATACATTCATACTACTTACGTATATCAAAATAATAATTCAAAATTAATAAATATTTACAGGGTGTAAATAAAACTACGGCAGATGTAGAAACAACAATAGGTACAACCAGTACACAAGTACCTTATGTAAGATAGTAGTTAAATTCATAGGTACAAAAACATTATTTTTCTGCATCTTTATGATTTTTTTAAGTTACATATTTCATTTTCTTAATGACCGTTTTTCCTTAATTTGATACAGTTATCAAGACAAATCTATTAAAATAAGTACAAACCTATTTATTTGATACTGGATAATATATACCGATGATTATTTGTGATTTATTATGAAATTGTTTTTATATTGTTTGGCGACTACACTTTGATGACAGATCTATTATTTTGCGGACAAACCTTATTATTTACAACTTTCAAAACTTAATAAATTGATGATCGCTTAAATCATACCCTTTTCCTTTACCACATAGGTACTACATATTTAAACTGCATCTGAGGAGTGTTATAGGGAAATGTGTTTTTATAAATTAGCCTGGACGCTGTACGGTACTACGGTGCTTATAATACGTTCCACTGGTAGTGCACTGCACAGCGAGAGAGACAGAGATTAATACAGTGTGTCCCTGGATAAAGTGCAATCCCGAAAGGGGATGAAACTAGACCATGAATCATTGACTAGAAAAATATAAAAAAAAAATTATAAAAAATTATTGTAGGATTTATTGGTATTTTAAGATTTTCACGTTTCATTAAAAACTCTATGTACAAAAGTATTGATTTCTTCCAAAATAATGGGTCTATTTCTTTGAAATAAAAAAAAACAGTATGCCTAATACCTGGCGATGACCATGAAATAATAAATAGTCCGCAAAAAAGTAACTATCTTGGGTAAAAAAATGTATTTTTATGAGAAAAATGATTTTTTTAGACGTTTATTTTAAAAAACTCCAAATTACTAAAAAAATGTGCCCTATAACTATGTAATTTTATAGCTTACTTTTATTCTTTACTATTTTAGCTTCCAAATAAAAAAAAAACAATGTTCTAACTAAAAAATTGGCTAGGTAGGAGTTATTTACATTTTAGTAGGTAATAAAAGTCAGACTTTAATCACAATAACTTTATTAATAAAATTATCCGTAATTTACAATTTTGCATTTTTATTTAATGCATTAAATGTTCAAAATGGCCTCCTCGATTTTGCAAACACATTACTGCACGAATATTAATTTGGTTAGTGGCTCTGCGAATCATTCCTGGATCATTTTTAATGTCATTTGCGCACTGAATTATTCGGTCGTGCAACTGTGCCTCGGTATTTATTGGCGTGCTGTATACTCTTTGCTTCATGACACCCCATAAAAAATAATCTAGGGGTGTCAGATCAGGTGAACGCGCTGGCCAGCCTACTGGCCCTCCTCGGCCAATCCACCGGTTCGGGTAATTTTCGTTCAAAAATCGCCGCACCTCCCGCCCATAATGTGCAGGACATCCATCCATTTGGAGATACATACGCCCACGCCGTCTCGTAGCCAGGGGAACATCTTCCATCAACATGGGTAAATTTTGTAGTAATTCTAAAAAACGTTCAGCATTTAGGGTTCTGGGTAAAATGACTGGACCAATTAAAATGTCGTCGATTAAGACTGCCCATACGTTTATTGAAAATTTTACTTGAAAAGTAGATGCCCGCTTCAATCGTGGATTTTCGTGAGACCACTGGTGCAAATTTCTGCAGTTTGTAATGCCGTCTCGGGTAAATGTCGCTTCGTCCATCCAAAAAATGCGTTTGGGAAAATTTGGGTCAGCTCTAATTTTTCTTAGAATCCACGTCGACATTACGCATCTTGGACGATTATCTACATTTTCGTGTAAATGTTGTACTCGTTGGTAATGGAAAGGATGCAATCCCTCCTTTTTCAAAATTCGCCAGACAGACGTCTTCGATATGCCATGACGCAACGCTAATCGTCTTATGCTTGTTGTAGGGTCAGCAAACAGATCGTTTAAAATGGCCTCTTCTATCGCATTGTCAATAACGACAGCTGGTTGCTCACGGCGATCTCGTGCCAAACCAAGTCCAATGTTGGAGAGCCTCCTATGAATCTCTTGAAAATTTCGAGCTGAGGGTATGAGTCTGCCCGGGAAAGCATTTATGTATGCAGTCCGAGCGACTGTTGTGTGACCATGTGCATAGCATGTCGGCTATTTCTCGAGGTGAGAACTCTGTCAATCGCGGCATTTCGTCAACACTTAACAGCAGAACAGGAACAGTCCAAACGTAACGAACAGTAGAAAACGTAACAGTCAACAATGTAACAAAAACTTAATAACAAATCAACGAGAACACAATGCGAGAACGAGAACAGTAGTAGCAGCGGCGAGAATATCGGAGCGACTGTGTAAGCCCTGTTTCGAACCCCCTGCCTCCCCTCCCCTCGCCTTCCCTCTACCTGAGTGTAGAACAAAAGGACTGCGACTGCCGAAGGGCACAGAGTAGAACGGAAACAATGGAAAAAACGGTCTCTACCTGCACGGTAACACGATTAGGCTCCACTTTAAAAGTTCGTAGATAGCGTGTTTTTTTAGTTAGAACATTGTTTTTTTTTTATTTCGAAGCTAAAATGGTAAAGAATAAAAGTAAGCTATAAAATTACATAGTTATTGGGCACATTTTTTTAGTAATTTGAAGTTTTTTAAAATAAACGTCTAAAAAAATCATTTTTTTCATAAAAATACATTTTTTTACCCAAGATAGTTACTTTTTTGCGGACTATTTATTATTTCATGGTCATCGCCAGGTATTAGGCATACTGTTTTTTTTTAATTCAAAGAAATAGACCCATTATTTTGGAAGAAATCAATACTTTTGTACATAGAGTCCTTAATGAAACATGAAAATCTTAAAATACCAATAAATCCTACAATAATTTTTTATAATTTTTTTTATATTTTGCTAGTCTAGTTTCATCCCCTTTCGGGATTGCACTTTATCCAGGGACACACTGTATAAAAACCAAAATACTAAATTCTAGTATAGTCCCTAGAAACGGTGAAAAACCAAACTTCTAGGTTAACAGAAAGAGAAATCCGTTTACACTCAAGTAATCAAATTCATAGGGTACCTCCCGTTGACCTACATAGAAGTATGTTTGGCAAGTAATATCACCTTATTATATATTATTATGTAGGTACAGGAAAAAATTAAAAAACTACAAAAAAAAACTCACGCCCGTTATCCCCGAGGGGGTAGGCAGATGCACCAATCACTAGAACTGGGCCCCCGTTTTGCAGAGTTTATTAGGTCCCAAACGTGACAAGTGGCAAGCCTGTCGCCGTTATCCGGGCACAATCTATCAGCGAATGGTGTTGCTGTACAAACAAACAAATGTACTGGTACATGGTAAAAAACTGTACATTTGTAATTAAATCATTAAAAAAATGTTAAAGTACGGAAAAAATGCCGCCGAGGCAGAATAGCTTTCACAAACATGGAACGGGCTATTTGTTTTAAGTACGGCAACCTCCAGTGGGAATCAAACCCGCAAACTCCGTTTCTGTTGTCAAGCGTGAGGATAATGAAGCAAAGTTTTTAATTCATGATGAAGATCACCTACTACTGTAAAGGAATTAATAACAGAAATTGGAAACATAATTTACCTACATGGTTTTAGCAACGGCTTGCTTACAATTTAAAAAAAATTCGAAAGATTATATAAATAAAAACAACTTTATTATGTACAACATTTTATTTATTTTCACTCTAATGAACTTAAAATGATCACAGTACGGTACGGTAGGTAATACAAAACATCAGTCTTTAAAATTGACAAATAAACACGAGAATACGTTAACGGATTTAACTCTCCGAGAAAAAAAAAAAAACCTTTTCATTTACCCTCACTTGCTATCAGCTTTGACGTCAGGAGACTGGTCTTTGATCTCCTTCCTCACCGGTCCAGTCTTGGCAACGGGAACCGTTCTCTCGTTACTCTTGATGGCTTCAAGGCTCTTCGGCGCGACCACAGTCAGCACTCCATCCGAAGACAACCTCGATTCCACAGCCTCCGGCTTGCAGCCCTCCGGCAGCGCATACCGACGGCTGAACTGACGCGAGATGTACCCATGTTCGTCCTTCTTTTCCTCATGTTTGCCTTCAATCACGATGTAACCGTCGGCCGTCTTCACGGAAATTTCCTCGGGGGCGAAATGCTGTACGTCCAGGTTGACTTGGAACTTGTCCTTGTCGGCCTTGATGGTGGAGCCCACGTCCCTTGCGGCCATGGCTAGCTGCCTCCAGGGCCTGTAATAATCGCGAGACAGCATCGGAGCAGCCACGGCGGTCAGCATGTCGTCAGGAGTTAGTACCAAGCCGAAATCCTGGTCGAAGAGGCGGTGGGGGTGGTCGTAGAAAGTACGAATGTACGGTAGCAGAGACATTTTGGTAACTGTCGGTTGGTTCTTCGCTCTTGAACTCTTGAAATTCACAGGGTAGCTTGAGTATGGCTTGAGTTGCTTCCTCTTGCTTCGCTTTCGTAAAACTGAACATGCTTGAGCGCGGTCCCGCGAGCTTATATAGTCGGCGTTATGCGCCATCTAGCGTCGGGTAGAATTTTCTCGAGCGTGAGCCGCAGACGAGCCGGCCGGCTTACGCACACCAACGTAATCGTTGTTTGTTTGTTATCACAACACAGCGGGTGGAATGGGCCGCGAAAATTCCAGTACATTCTCACTCAGTCGCTTTGTCAGATTATGTTTTCATTGTCGTAGGTCTAGGTTAAGCCCACAATGAAAAAAAAAAGTTATAAGAATAAGAAATAAGGTAGCGGAATCCAGCAATGGCAGCACCGTTGAGCAAGACAATTCAAGAATAAGGAAGACAAATGATTTCTGTGCTATTTCTTATTCTTATACCTTATTTTTTTTCATTGTGTAATGGGCTTTACTGACCCTCACCTCACAGTGTCTACCTATCGGCTGGTCGGTCGATACCTTTCTAGGCACCATGGTACCTAATTATTAATATTATGATTACACTGCACGATAAAGAAGATCACATACCTACGTACCTACCTACTTCTTAGATTTATAGTGATCATCCACAAGTCATTACTATATCATTATACATCATTGTATCATTGTTACTAATACAGTGTGGCCCTGGATAAAGTGCAATCCCGAAAGGGGATGAAACTAGACCATGAAACATTGACTAGAAAAATATAAAAAAAAATTATAAAAAAATATTGTAGGATTTATTGGTATTTTAAGATTTTCATGTTTCATTAAGGACTCTATGTACAAAAGTATTGATTTCTTCCAAAATAATGGGTCTATTTCTTTGAAATAAAAAAAAACAGTATGCCTAATACCTGGCGATGACCATGAAATAATAAATAGTCCGCAAAAAAGTAACTATCTTGGGTAAAAAAATGTATTTTTATGAAAAAAATGATTTTCTTAGACGTTTATTTTAAAAAACTTCAAATTACTAAAAAAATGTGCCCTATAACTATGTAATTTTATAGCTTACTTTTATTCTTTACCATTTTAGCTTCCAAATAAAAAAAAAAAAATGTTCCAACTAAAAAATTGGCTAGGTAGGAGTTATTTACATTTTAGTAGGTAATAAAAGTCAGACTTTAATCACAATAACTTTATTAATAAAATTATCCGTAATTTACAATTTTGCATTTTTATTTAATGCATTAAATGTTCAAAATGGCCTCCTCGATTTTGCAAGCACATTACTGCACGAATATTAATTTGGTTAGTGGCTCTGCGAATCATTCCTGGATCATTTTTAATGTCATTTGCGCACTGAATTATTCGGTCGTGCAACTGTGCCTCGGTATTTATTGGCGTGCTGTATACTCTTTGCTTCATGACACCCCATAAAAAATAATCTAGGGGTGTCAGATCAGGTGAACGCGCTGGCCAGCCTACTGGCCCTCCTCGGCCAATCCACCGGTTCGGGTAATTTTCGTTCAAAAATCGCCGCACCTCCCGCCCATAATGTGCAGGTCATCCATCCATTTGGAGATACATACGCCCACGCCGTCTCGTAGCCAGGGGAACATCTTCCATTAACATGGGTAAATTTTGTAGTAATTCTAAAAAACGTTCAGCATTTAGCGTTCTGGGTAAAATGACTGGACCAATTAAAATGTCGTCGATGCCCATACGTTTATTGAAAATTTTACTTGAAAAGTAGATGCCCGCTTCAATCGTGGATTTTCGTGAGACCACTGGTGCAAATTTCTGCAGTTTGTAATGCCGTCTCGGGTAAATGTCGCTTCGTCCATCCAAAAAATGCGTTTGGGAAAATTTGGGTCAGCTCTAATTTTTCTTAGAATCCACGTCGACATTACGCATCTTGGACGATTATCTACATTTTCGTGTAAATGTTGTACTCGTTGGTAATGGAAAGGATGCAATCCCTCCTTTTTCAAAATTCGCCAGACAGACGTCTTCGATATGCCATGACGCAACGCTAATCGTCTTATGCTTGTTGTAGGGTCAGCAAACAGATCGTTTAAAATGGCCTCTTCTATCGCATTGTCAATAACGACAGCTGGTTGCTCACGGCGATCTCGTGCCAAACCAAGTCCAATGTTGGAGAGCCTCCTATGAATCTCTTGAAAATTTCGAGCTGAGGGTATGAGTCTGCCCGGGAAAGCATTTATGTATGCAGTCCGAGCGACTGTTGTGCGACCATGTGACATGCCATAATAATAATGCATGTCGGCTATTTCTCGAGGTGAGAACTCTGTCAATCGCGGCATTTCGTCAACACTTAACAGCAGAACAGGAACAGTCCAAACGTAACGAACAGTAGAAAACGTAACAGTCAACAATGTAACAAAAACTTAATAACAAATCAACGAGAACACAATGCGAGAACGAGAACAGTAGTAGCAGCGGCGAGAATATCGGAGCGACTGTGTAAGTCCTGTTTCGAACCCCCTGCCTCCCCTCCCCTCGCCTTCCCTCTACCTGAGTTAAGAACAAAAGGACTGCGACTGCCGAAGGGCACAGAGTAGGACGGAAACAATGGAAAAAACGGTCTCTACCTGCACGGTAACACGATTAGGCTCCACTTTAAAAGTTCGTAGATAGCGTGTTTTTTTAGTTAGAACATTGTTTTTTTTTTATTTCGAAGCTAAAATGGTAAAGAATAAAAGTAAGCTATAAAATTACATAGTTATTGGGCACATTTTTTTAGTAATTTGAAGTTTTTTAAAATAAACGTCTAAAAAAATCATTTTTTTTCATAAAAATACATTTTTTTACCCAAGATAGTTACTTTTTTGCGGACTATTTATTATTTCATGGTCATCGCCAGGTATTAGGCATACTGTTTTTTTTTAATTCAAAGAAATAGACCCATTATTTTGGAAGAAATCAATACTTTTGTACATAGAGTCCTTAATTAAACATGAAAATCTTAAAATACCAATAAATCCTACAATAATTTTTTATATTTTTTTTTTTATATTTTTCTAGTCAATGATTCATGGTCTAGTTTCATCCCCTTTCGGGATTGCACTTTATCCAGGGACACACTGTATTAATCTCTGTCTCTCTCGCTGTGCAGTGCACTACCAGTGGAACGTATTATAAGCACCGTAGTACCGTACAGCGTCCAGGCTAATTTATAAAAACACATTTCCCTATAACACTCCTCAGATGCAGTTTAAATATGTAGTACCTATGTGGTAAAGGAAAAGGGTATGATTTAAGCGATCATCAATTTATTAAGTTTTGAAAGTTGTAAATAATAAGGTTTGTCCGCAAAATAATAGATCTGTCATCAAAGTGTAGTCGCCAAACAATATAAAAACAATTTCATAATAAATCACAAATAATCATCGGTATATATTATCCAGTATCAAATAAATAGGTTTGTACTTATTTTAATAGATTTGTCTTGATAACTGTATCAAATTAAGGAAAAACGGTCATTAAGAAAATGAAATATGTAACTTAAAAAAATCATAAAGATGCAGAAAAATAATGTTTTTGTACCTATGAATTTAACTACTATCTTACATAAGGTACTTGTGTACTGGTTGTACCTATTGTTGTTTCTACATCTGCCGTAGTTTTATTTACACCCTGTAAATATTTATCCAGGGCCACACTGTATAGTCTTAAGTCACTATTGTTATTAACATTAATATGGGTAATGCCTGAAATAAAGAATTTTTTTTAATTTATTTATTATGTACCTAAACTTATAATAATAAATACCTATAAAGCAAGGAAATTATAAAAAAAATAAAATAGTACCTACATACTGCATTTAATAAATAAATTCTATAAAGAAATATATTGGTGGCTAAAAGGGTAAACCTAAAAGGTTAATTATTATTTACTTTATTGTCTGAGACATAGTAAGTTGATGTCCGTAAATTAATAATTAGTTAGTACCTAATTACCTTGTTACCTATTTTATTTTATTTTGGTAGTTGGTGGTTTTAGTCATTCATTTCGCTATTCAAATCGTCAAACGTCGGTCGCTCGTTGATCTGGCTAAGCCATTTCATGATACGGCCAGTTTGACTTGACCTTTTTATGAAAAGGACACATTTCGTGATATGGCTAACCATATCATGATATGGGCCAATCTACGATATGGCTACGACATACCTATGTATGTAATCACACTAAAATTATAAAGGCGAAAGTTTGTGAGTGTGTATGTTTGTTACTTCTTCACGTCTAAGCGGCTGGAGCGATTTTAATAAAATTTGGTATGGAGTTAGCTGACACCCTGGATTAACACATAGACATAGCGTTTTACTGCGGGAAAATATCTTATTCCCATAGGAAAATCGATGAAAATGAATTCGCGGATAATGTATGGGGATAGGATGCTTCGCAGTTGGTACCGGCTGTCGTCGATAGATGGCAGTCGTTAAGCTAAGTCAGAGGCCTTATTGCGGCTTGATAACTTCTGACAGTAAGACCAGCCACTAGTCTTACAAGCTTCCACCAATCCGGACTTGGCCCCCGTGGTGGAGTATGGCCTATACCTTCCTCAGGGAAGAGACCCGTGACCCTCGGTGGGTTGGGTCATAACCCATCATAATGGGTTGATGATGTATGGGGATAGTTATTATTTTTACTGTAAATATGTACACAATTTATTTTCCCTATTAGACCGCGGGTAACACCGTGGGGTACAAAGGACAAAGGATACAAAATTGACGTTAAGTACACACAATGTAAAGGTTGATGTGCTAACGATTGTTACGTTAGGTAAAATAAAAGTCTAGCTACCTATATCACAGGAAATGCTAGTTTATGAGCCAGACACCATTTTTTGTAACCGTTTTACAATAAAGTTTTTTCACTTCATTCCAAAATAAAATAACTTAGCGGTCTTTACTTTCTTTGTCTTCTAGAATGTTCGCCGAAAGACGAGAAACAAAATGGGTGAATAAGTTTGCTTATCTCAATAGGATATTCTCGAAATTGTATGTTTAACTAGGTATATGTTTAACTACCTACGAGTAAGTATAATAATTATTATACTCGTAGGTAGTTCCTATGGTCAAATGGTCATACCTACCAGAACTTTAGGTGGGTACCTAATTCTTTGTTCAATAGTTCAATATTTTGTGTTTTTTCCACTGTGCAATAAAGATTATTATCTTATGTTTTAAGGGGCTTCATGGCGGCGCCATGGACGAAAAACAATCTTTTCGGAATCGTTTTTGGAAAACGTTTCTTTATTTTCCGTAGGTAGTGGTTACCTACATAAATAGTGATTTTTAGGACAACTGCTATCTGATCCTTTTTGACCCTAGGTCACTGTATAGGGTCCTAAAATACCTATTTGTGAAATCCGAAAGCACACCGATAAGCAAAAGAAGAAAAATATAACTTTTTTAATTACTGGCGTTAGGAGCCCTGACTTTTCAACGTTATTTCAGCACATTACAATCAGCAGTAAGTCAATAAATCGTATGAAGATCGCCTTTCCTAACTATTTTTAGCAGACAGCGGGTGCATGGACACAACCGCGTTCCATTCCGAGCAGACATAAGCACCAGGCACGTTTAAGCCAGCTAGGTCTTACTGCCCCTGCTATAAGTGTGATTATTGAACAAGGAACAGTCCAATGCAAGTATCGGCTGTCTCGTTGCCTAGCAACGGGGGTCAACCCCCTTCTTGTCTAGCAAATAACTCGACCCGTCTAACCTCCGTCTAACCTTGATGTAATGCTAATGCTGTATGCACAAGTGCAATGCAACTATGTATTACCTCACTGCCAGCCAGACACATTTTCATTTCAATGCATGGTAAATAAGCAATTGATAAGAAGGTGTACGATACGCCCCGCGGCCTTCTCTCGGAGAGAGAGTCCGGGCATAATCACCCCCAGGGCCGGATCTACCATATGGCTTTTTGGGCTCCAGTCCAGGGCCCTGTGGATTCAAGGGGCCCCCAACTAAGTCAAGGTCAAGTTAAAGTAAAAAAATAGACGATAATGCGAAAAAATCCATAATTTTATTAAATTAAACAGGTCGTAAGGTTTGCAGCCCTGCGAATCCTGCGATTAATCAATGTTGATTTAACTAAGAACCTAGAGGAGCAAATTAAAAAATTTGCCAAAGAAAAGTGCAGGAAGGTTGCTTTACATTTTGTCAATTTATTTGCGATTGTATTTAACAAACAATAAGGCATAATATATTATAATGTGAATCAAATATTTTTTTGTTTTATTTTTTTCCTATACTTTGAGTAATTAGGTGGGCCCCTAAGCTCAGGGCCCTCAGAAGAAGGAGTACCATAGAAGGAGCGTTAAAAAATGAAAACGTGCCACATAGTCTGTTTCGTCAATCTAAATAGCCGTAAGCTACGTGTTAGAAAGAGAAAAATATAGTAGTGTCTTTGTTGCTTTTTTCGAGCGTACAACCCTTAAACGTCAGTTGGTTACCTTTGGTTACCATTACGCGACCAAATTAGAACGGCTCAGAAAATGACGGCATGCAATGTGCCGCCCAATGACATTGATTTGGCAGAGGGTGTTCTGTGTTTGGCAGTGTGTTTGACAAGAGGTTTGGGAGTGCGCCGTTATCAAGAAGCTTGTGTATTTTATATTTACTAAAGCACCATTTGAAGTGAATTATAGTGGATTCTCATGGTATATAGTATAAGTAACCATCGGCATGGCGTGTGTTGTGTTAGAATGTATATCTCATTCTTCCCGAGAAGATAATGAAACAACATTCATCAGCTTCCACCGGTAAGTCTCAATTTTGTGTACCTAAAAGGGTATTTTCTCTAAGATTTCAACTATGGGCTACTAGAATTGCAAATTAGCTATTAGAGAATGGTGTTTTCATCATGATTATTGTGATATTTTCGATATAAATCATAATACAAGTTTGTTGTTTGTTGTAGGGGAATAGGGATGGGACTTTCCCACTTTCTCAGTGAAAAAAAGTATCGATAGTTCGTAGAGCATATTTAGTTATTTCTTGCGTTCGTATAGTTGTTTTAATTGTTAATTATCTATTGCAGGTTACCCGAAGACAGCACAAAATAACAAATGTCGATGACGCAGTATCACGTACAAAGTAGTCTTGGAAAAATTTACACCACATTTGCAGCAAGCGACTGTTTCATAAACAATAGCAAGTGGCGTAGGTTGGAAACAAGTGCCGTACCTACTTTACGTTTTTCCTTAGCCCGCAAATCATTGGTAAGGTTATAATTATACATTATAATGATACTTAAAACAAAATAAAGTCTACATACTGCACAATTATGTCGACTGAGGTGCACGTTTTGCTGTATGTATGTACATCAGGAATTTCACATGAGACCCGACTGTCTCGTTGGTCTAGTGGTTACTCCACTTGGATAATAAAACAGGTTGTCAGTTCCAACCTGCAAGGCGCCGTATATCACTTGTAGAATTTGTCTCTGATTATTGCCTGACTGGGTGTTTTTTTCTATCCTGGACAACGTTTAGCAGTTAAAGGTCATAACTAGTTTAATACTATCATAGTCTGATTCTGGTGCAAGTGATTTTTATTATTTTTTATGTGGAAGTTATCAACGTGAAGTACTTAAATAAAAACAATTTTCAGGTTGCGCCCTCCGCGGAAATGGACAACGTTCGTGAGCTGCAACCAAGCTGATTTCATTTGAATTTCATAAAATATTATATTATCTTGTACATTATGGCTGACACATTTTTGTGAAAAAAAAAAAACGTTAATAGGTACTTGTAAAACAGAAGTCAGGGATAAAAAACATATACATTATAGTAATACGTGTTGGTTTCTTCTCTATTGAGCTGCAGCCTGCCACTTTTTATGTGAAAAGCTTGAAACTACGTACTTTATTTGATGCCAAATAATCTTGTACCAATAAATCGTTTGGCTTTTAATTTTTATTTTATTCCATCGAACCTGGACTGATGATGTTATTACAACGGGTGCCTTGAGTAACTATGCTAGGTGGTAGGTATTTATTGGAAACAAATACGTAATCTATTAACACGACACAGGGTATCCTAGTGTGGGGCCAGAAGCAATCTATGTGCCTGTGTGTAAATGTTATGTTATGTTATTAAATATTTTTTCCTATTTTGGTCTTGTTTTATTCTTTATACTTTCTTACAGTGCCACCATCTCATCTGTTCAGTTGATAGCGGCGCTAGTGGAGAATTTAGTAGTAACATTTGAGAAATTTACCTAGAAAAATGAGAATATTTTAACCCATCTTTCAATTTTAATGAACATATATCTATAAATCTTAGTAAATGAATAAATAAAACAAAAAATGGGGAACAGGATTTACAATGAATTACTTAGTTACAATTTTACCCACCTGAACAGATAACTTGGTGGCGCTGTATATGGTGATTATTGATGATTTGCAAACATATTAAAAAAGAAGGTTCTATATTCGCCGTACATATACATTTTACCATGTTACCACATAACTCGGTAAAATCTTTCTTCGATTCGCTATAGCCCTATTAGTCCCATTTATATTATGGAAAACCTGATGGAGAATTACTTACTGTTACTTATGAATATTTATTGTAACTTATATGGTATGTACCACACTTAGCACATAATAACATAACCGTAAGGGGTTCCAGCTGGTTCACTAGCACCACCAAGGGAAAAATGATATTTTTTTAGAGATAAATACATTAATAATTAGATAGATAGATAATGGTGATAATAGTGATTATCATGGGCCCATGACTGTAATTTAAATTAATTGGAATTGGAATAATGGAATTTAGTCGTAGGTTTTTTGGTACACAGCCATGGGTCCGAAAAATCACTATTAAACATGGTGATGGGATTGAAAAGATACTTTTTGCAAATTGTGTAAAAGAGCTATGATTTTTTTATCATTTAATATTAATACTTAATTACCAACATTAATTTAAAAAAATACACAGATTATGTAGATCGGAATAAATAATATCGACATCTTTATGGTGTTTGTCCCAGCCCTATCGATTTTGGCTTTGTTCAGTAATCTGTGGCAACCGTGGACGATTGTAACATTTTTAGTGCATGAGTACACTACAGCTGTCTCTTTCTGGCGCAGAGATTTATCGTAAGAGTAACATGGACAGCTATACAACTGTTACTTTTTATTTTATTCCTCCTTCTATGGTACTCCTTCTTCTGAGTCAGGGCCCCATTAAGTTCACGGTCCGGCCCTGATCACCACTCATCGTGCCCATCGCGGATTGGCGAGCTGTAGATAAAAAGCGTGAAATCATAGAGCCTTTTTTTTTCAGGACTTAGTTGACATATAAACACAAAAATTAAAAAGTTGTGTTAAAAGAATAACTGTGTCAAGCAAGCGGCTTACTTTACGTAAAAATGCAGGATTCTGCTACTATGCCAGTTCTGTCGGAGATAAAGGGTTCGATTCCCACTGGGAGCCATCAAAATACTAATTTAAAATAATACAAATATTCAAGGGCCGCTCCCATAGAATAAACGTTACAAACGTGATTTTTTGCCGTCATTTATTATTTTTATTCATAACCGCAACAGGTAGACGCTTGAAATATTCAAATGTTGTATAGATAATGGTTTTTTAATAAGAGTAAAGTTCTAATAAATTGAACTTTAAAGGTAGCTGTTTTAAATTACAACATTTCACATTCCTATGTAGTCATAAAATTGATTATAGTATCACGGAGAGAGCTTTATTTTAAAAACCTGCAATTAATTTTATTGAGAACTTCAATTAAATTATATTTAAATATTAGGAAAATTATAGATACAAGGTTCAACAATGTAAATTAACAAAGTACCTAGGTGGGTAGGTAGGCAAGTCATTTTTGTTAGAATAAGTACCTGCTTGACTTCAAGTAAAAGTGGAAGTACTTACCTAATAAGTCCGATTTATTTTATTTATTTTTATTTTAATATTATTTTCATAACCATACAATATTACTTATACTTGGGAGGATATATTTCGATGCGAAACAATAAACGATTTTTTTATTTTCCTAAAACCACATGCGTGTACATTTTTTGCCTTTTGTTTTTAAACTTAACTTACCTAGTAGGTATCTAACTAAGTAAGTACAAAAAAAGTAAGAAAGCTAACTAAAGTTGTTGTAGGGGATGGGTAGGTACTTTCATAAAATTAATTACACAGGTTATAAACATTGAAATATTTAGTAATAATATTTAGGTTTCTATAATAAGTAAATGACCGAAATGAATGTAACTACATTTCACACAATACCTCAGAAGAAGTATTCCTTCTTCCGAGTACCTACAATACATACGTAAACATTAATGACTTTTATAAATCAAAATTTTCGTAGAAAATAAATCTAGATAACTATGTAGTACGTACCGAAATAAAAATGTGTAAATATTTGATTGAGTCAACGAGTACATAAACAATACGTGCGTCGTTGTAACGATCGAATCGAACGTTCTCGTCACATCCGGAACATTCTAGACAGAGCGCACCGTCTGGCGGATTCGAGAGAAGCCCGGTAGGATACGCCAGGGGCTGCAAACCTTTGGATTCAAAATCAACATTGTACACGAATTTACTAGGGCTACCTAGTAAATTCGCTTATAATATTTTGATGTATATCACTTTGAAGAATCGTTAACAATTTTTTTATTATTAAAAAATGCAATAGGGCGAAAATTGTACCTAACAATATAATATTTTAGAGGAAGCGTCCTTCCTGTCCTGCCTGTGTATTATAGTCTGAATGGGAAATGTCCTATAATATTGACAATAGTTACAAATGATATTGCGTTTTAAGATTATAAGGTTTGGTAATAATAATATAATGTTACAATTATTAATTAATAAAATGTATCCACTTTTTTTTTACTTTTGTGCACAAGGGTGAAACTAATTCAACCTTTTAACATTCGGCTCACACGTCAATGATAAAAACATTAATATATATTAAAAACGTCAGGGTCGGTCGACATTTCGTTGTTCCGTAAAAATCAAATATAAAAAATACTTTGACGTTTGCACAAATCAGGAGACTTTAGTTTTATTTATTTAAAGAGATATTTGAGCCATGACATCAATAGAAACGTTGCAGGATCTCAGTCTTTGACGGTTTTCGGTAAAAATCAATGCTAATCTTAGAGACTCTGATTTTTTATTAACGTTTTAAAAATTAAAGCAGCAAATCACAATATTCAGCCCGTGCTCTCAAAATAAAGTATTTAAAAAAAAGCAGATTTTTTCAGACAGAAAAAAATTGACTACGACTCAAACCTATGCGAGGTAACATGGTTGACAGCCCCTGGGGAACAATCTCGAAACATCAAGTTCTGCTACTTGACACTAGATGGCGGTAGCTTGCATTACGCTTCTATTGCCTGGCAGATGGCGTGATACAGTCTGTATAAATACCGGTGTCGGCGAAAATTTGACATCAGTAAATTTGAAAAGCTCTCGATAAGCGGTTCACTGCTAACATTTCTCGTGATCTCGGAGTATTCTGCGAAGCATCCAATTCACCAAGCAACATGTCTCTGCTACCATTTCTGTTCGACTACGAAATCGAGCGTCCTCGCCGATTGATGGACCAGCACTTCGGACTCAGTTTGACGCCAGAAGACTTCCTTACCATCGCGGCCGCTCCCTCGCCGGCAGTCTCTCGTGAATACTACAGACCCTGGCGCCACATGGCAGCGGCCCTCCGCGACGTTGGCTCTAACATCAAAGCCGACAAAGACAAATTCCAAGTCAACCTGGACGTCCAACACTTCTCTCCTGAGGAAATCTCTGTGAAGACTGCTGACGGGTACATTATCGTGGAGGGAAAGCATGAGGAGAAAAAGGACGAGCATGGATATGTGTCACGGCAGTTCACTAGGCGGTACGCACTACCAGAAGGTTGCGATCCCGGGACTGTTCAGTCTAAGCTGTCTTCGGACGGTGTGCTGTCGGTGGTCGCGCCTAGGAAGGTTCCAGACGCTGTGAAGGGTGAAAGGTCTGTGCCCATCGCCCAGACTGGACCAGTGAGGAAGGAAATCAAGGACCAGATGCAGACCAATGGCGCGGAGAAGTAGTGTCGTAGTCGTAGTCTTCATCCTATGTTTTAATTTGTGATTTCATTCCCACTTTCTGTTTAAGACTGATTTTCTTTGTATGTACCAGTAAGATGTTTGTGATACCTCTAAAAATGATTTTAGTGTTGGTATAATAAATATCTGAAAATGAAAGTGTTTCTTTTACTTCAACTCTTTCTACCCTCAATCTTTACCATTTGTCTACCCACATAATATCTTCCTCCAAGCTGAAAATCCTGGTTTACTATCTGCATTTCCGAGGGTCAGAAATGTCGTAAATTATATTTTATAGATACATATTTATCTGCGGATAAGATATTTTGTGGATGAAATAGTCAAACCGTAGAGCTCTTGTATGAGCCCAGATAGTGTACCTCAGAATAAAGTCCTTATTCTGTGTAGTGTACCTAGATGCTTCCATGTTTTGGACGTAGCCATAGTTTGATCACATTCCACTATTGTTGCTGTGTCAAATGAGCTTATCAAATCTTCCTTGGGTGTTACCTAATTCAGGGTTGTAAATTACTCTTTTTTTGTTCTTATGTAATGTCAAATAAGCATAACAAATCTTCCTTGGGTGTTACCTAATTCAGGGTTGTAAATGATTCTTTTTTGTTTTTATCTAATTATTTTATTAGCTAGTACATAGGTACATTCCTTCCATGATGGAAAAACAAAATAAATACTATAACTTATAAAATTAAGTAAATTTTATTGTTCAGTCATTACAAATGCCAATACAATGTTTTGGAGTTTTGCGCACTCTTATTTATAAAAAAAAATCCTCAAAATTTACCTCACACCTGTATTCTAGAGGGGTAAGCAGATACCAGTCTCTCAGCAGGTTAGTTAGCCTGTGGCAAAAGAAAAACGCAACCAACGATAATTTAAAGCCCATTACACGATGAAAAAAAATAAGGTATAAGAATAAGAATTAAGGAATAAGGATTAGCGGAATCCAGCAATGGCAGCACCGTTGAGCAAGACACAATTCAAGAATAAGGAAGACAATTGATTTCTGTGCTATTCCTTATTTCTTATTCTTAGTTATACCTTTTTTTTTTCATTGTGTAATGGGCTTAGGAGCCATGCCCCACTGGGCCGCCATGGCGACGTCACCAGCTACGTATCCAGGCAGTTAATATTGAAAAGCGACGTCGCCAGGTGATTTAGGCACCATACATTTCAATATTAACTACTTGGATACGTTGCTGGCGACGTCGCAATGGCGTCCTGCGTGAGGGCTCTTATTTTGATAAGTAAGACCATTACATAATAACACTTCATCTAAAACAATCCTCAGAGGTACCTATTACAAATAATCTGTGGCTAAATTTTTCTCTTTACCACACTATTGTTTTCAAGAGTCCCATTTTTATGAACAAAACTTATTGAAAACTTATCGTCCATCGGCAAGAAAGGTGTCATAATACAAAAAAAGCAACTTTTGGGAAATCACATTTTAAATATTTTTTAAAATTACTATCGCAATAACTTAATGTAATATTGACAAAAACATTTGGTGAATATTGTGTTGGTTGGAAAATTTATTCATGTTACGAGTCAAATTGAAAAAAATTTTAAAAGCTACTTAATATTATAATTTTTTTTTTTAAAAAGTTCCTATAAAGTGCCACTTTTTTAGAGTGATTTTTCATCTTGCGATAAAATAATACAGCTTTTTATAATAATATTTTTTATTGTTATTGAAAAAAAAAACGAGTTATATAAGCTACTTTTATGTTAAAAGTTAGCATTTATAACTCACTATTAACATTAGACTCAAATTAACATTATGGCGCAATTTCATTGGTCGTTAACTCGTTCGGTTTACAGAATACGGGAAGTCCCCACAGGCGACATAACAACCAATGAAAGTTACAAGTCGATACGTGTTCGTTACATCGCCTGCAGGGATTCCCCGCATGCTTAATACCGTCCGTGATATCGACCAATGAAATTCATCAGTTGATATACAGCTTGCGGGGTGGGGTGTGAGTCAAATATTTTTTCATTATTCAATTTTATTCGTGAGTGCTTGTTGAATTAGAAAGACGCTCCGCAAAATGGCTGATCGCTTTACGGATTCGCAAATGTTAAAAATTGTGGAAATCTATTGTTAATAACTGGCGACGAACATGGAGGTTCTCCTACATGCGGACCCTATCGACTAATGAAAACGGTTTCCCCCGATGCGGGCCCTGTGGCACGCGTTCCAGAAATCTCTCGCACCCCGCAAGCGGGCCATATCGACTAATGAAAACGGTTCCCCGAATGCGGGCCCTGCGGCACGCGTTCCAGAAATCTCTCGCACCCCGCATGCGGGCCCTATCGACTAATGAAATTGCGCCATTAGAGACAAGAAAATAACAAAAATTGAGAATTTCAGGTTTAGGAGATCTTTTAAATGCGCATAAAAATTTAGTGACTATAGAAACTATTATTTAAATATAATTTCTTTGTTATAGTCAACATTAGGTAATTATATACTTATATAAATAAATCTGCTTTATTTAAAAAAAGATTTTTTTATGTATATTTTTCGTTCTTACGACGTAAAAGAGTCAAAATTATACTATGTAGGTTCTAGACCAACATAAAAATAGGAACTTTTTACTTTTAATACTGAAGTACTTTGTATAAAACAATAGCTAGATAGAAATCTTAGAAACAATAGCTTTGGCGATAGCTAGATAGAAATAGAAATCAAAACTTAGTCAAATAAAAATAACAAAATCTTAATTAAGGAAATATCAAACGTTGTTATTTTTGTTCTTGTACCAGTACAAGTTTCAAATTATATAAATTCAGATGTAAAAGTCAAGTACTAAAAGAAAAAAAAAAGCTCCAGGTCTTGGATGTTTACATGTTTGTGACGTCGCTGTTTCTGGTTCCCACGACACAGGGTATCCTAATGTGGGGCCAGAAGCAATGTATGTGCCTGTGTGTAGATGTTTATGTTTGTAATTAGCGGTTGAGCGATACGTAAAATGGCTCATAGAAACGTGGTATATGACTTGTTCTAATCAGACCCAGCAAATCGTCGAGCTTTTTTTTTATTTCAGGCTTGCATACATGCTGGTTTTAAATAAATTTGGGTTAACTGCTTTTTCCGTCTCAACACAGTTTCAACAAAGCCTTCTTCTAAAAATGACTTTTTGTAGTATAGTTTGGTGGGTTAAGCTACAATATTTTTTTATCAGGCCAATATTAAGGCTCGAAAAATGCAAGAATACCGTCATATCATATGACAAGACTGTTTTGTAGCACTTTTTGATCTCACCTTAATTAAAAATTACAGCAACAACAACCGTAGTACGGTCATTAAACAGGTTGTGACACTTTTCAACACAGACTGTGCACATCCTCCTTGTATCAAGTAAGATGTGACACTACTAGCGCCGTAAAGCGGCCCAAAATGGCTCGGTGAAAAAGGGTACTTTACGCCGTCTACCCGTAGGATGATGCACTAAAATTATGACAATTTTTCAGCCGGTAAATTTCGCGATCGCGGTTTTTTTTGCATTCAAAACTCTAAATCGATAAAAGCTGTGTTGTGACACCTTTCTTGCCAATGGACGTTATGTTCTATAATTTTTTGCCGGCTGTCCTCGGCATTCTTTCATTAACTCGGGTATACTAACAGTACCATGAGTGTGTTGATCAGGAATTTGTACTAAAATATAACTATAAAATATATGATATGCACTGTACACAAGAGTCTGTCAATAAATTTAGTGTCCATCACAAATCTTCTATTAACTTCTATTATGGTCACCACAATTTTCAGAAACAAAAAACATCTCAGACTCCTCCTTCAAATCTTGGAAGAACTTTATTCTTTCATCAGCTACAAGATTCTGTATATCCACTTGTAGCTTTAGCGCCCGGTCCAGTGGCAATTCTCTCAGCTGAGCGGCAATATTGCTAGCAAACAAATGAAATTCATCTGACTCGGTATCTAATAGGCCCTTATTTAGTTTGTGTAAATTATTAATAAGTTTTATGGCTTGTTTCTGTGGGTTTCTGCTGGTTTTCTCATTGCAGTGGTCGAGTTCCAGTAAAATGCTGTTTTCCGATGGCATTCTGGACAGGGGGTCGTCACATTCAGTTTTCGGTTTACGTATTTCGTCCAGGCTGTCGTTATCTTCTAGCATGTCGGCAGCCACACTCTGAAAATTCATAAAAAACATTTGCCTTTGAGAAGTTTGTATGGTAGAGAAGAAAACTTCCTGAAACACCATGTTAATCTATTGGATTCTTAGTACATATTTCAATTTCTATGACATTCAATTAAATTCAATTATTTATTGCAAAAAATTACAGTACAGTAGTATGATGATTATACAGAGTGGATTTTTGAGACGGGTCGGTAAGGGCAGGAATCGTTATAGTTACAGGAAAACATTTCTAGGAGACTTTTTAAGACATTATGAACTGCATGCACAGATTTTGAAGAAAATGTACAGTCAGCGAAAAAAATGCTAAAATCAAAATATATACATTTTATGCCAATCGATCCTATTTCGTGTGGGGATCAAAGGATACTATGGGACTATTCAAGGTTTGAGTACTAGAAATGACAGAAATCCCCAAAAACTTTTTTCATACGTTTTGTACTGAAAAAGGAAAATCAACTCAAAATTATTCTTTATTTTGGCAATCATATTTCTTATTGTGATCAACAGATTATTTAAGTCCAACTGTCCAACATCAGTCCAATTTAAATACAAAAACTACGGCAAGTCACAATAACACTGGCATCATGTATTTTTAAACACAAACTTAAAAATCGATATATTACCAAGTGGAACCGACTCAAGACGAGACGAGTATCTGTGTCACATGGCAGAGTTTGGGCTTTTGCCTGCTATCTCGGAACCTACTCGCCTTACTGCATGCCTGGATCATATTTTCGTTAGAAGTAAGGCACGCAACATGATGAAATCTGTTGTTTGTACTACGGAACTCACCGACCATGATCTAGTCATGCTTGGCATTCAGCACAATGCTAAACCAATACAAAAATTAAATAGACATTTTCTGAAAATAGACTACGCAGCCATAGCATGTGAACTACGTAATGTCGATTGGTCACTGGTTACAAGGCACGCGGATCCATCAGAGGCTGTGGATGATTTTACACGTATTGTTAACAATGCTATTGAAAGGAACAGCTGTCAGGTTAGGTTGAGTCGTACAAGATTTAATATTAAGCCTTGGATCACCCCAGGTCTCTTGCGCTGCATTAAACACAAGGACAGGCTGCATCTTAAGTGTAGAAAAAATCCAAATGACGATATTGCCAAACTAACTTTCACCAGGTATAAAAACTTCTGTAATGATTTATTACGACGTCTTAAGTCGGCATATGAGCAAAAATTACTTGAAGATAGCAAATTAAATCCAAAAAAGCTATGGAAGGAAATAAAAAGTATATGCCATATGAAAGCATCTCAGAATGATGCGTCTCACTTACTGGATCCATCAGTACCAGTTTCAGAGTGCCTAAACCAAACAAATAAATATTTTTCTACTGTAGGGAAAAGTTTGGCTGAAAGCATTCTAACCAAGCTCGCTACCACAGAGGAAAACCTAGCAGCCTCGGTCAGTTTGAACGCAAAAGCAGTCCCCTCATGCAACTCCTTCTTCTTTAATCCAACGGATTATGTAGAAGTTAGGGAAATAATCATGCAGCTGAGGGCTGATAGTGCTCCAGGGTTGGATAACATAAGATCCCCACTTCTTAAGTACTGTGCTGACTCTGTGGCGGAGCCTTTGACACATATCGTGAACATCAGTTTCTCGAGCGGTGTATTTCCCTCTTCATGGAAGCTTGCCTCTGTGTCTCCTATATACAAGACAGGTCCTAAGAATATTCCTACTAACTATAGGCCCATTTCCTTGCTGAGCACTGTCTCAAAACTACTCGAGAAGATTGCGAATAATCGTCTCGTGGGTTTCCTTGAGAAGAATAATCTTCTAACTCAACGACAATTTGGCTTTCGTCGCGGCAGGTCGGTGGAGGATGCGGTGTCTCTTTTGGTGAAGCTAGTTTCTGGTGGTTTGGATCTAGGACAAAAGTGTGTGGGAGTCTTCTTAGATTTGGCCAAGGCTTTTGACACTGTCTCCGTCCCCATACTGATCAGAAAACTAGAGTTACTTGGCATACGAGGGATAGCCTTAAACTGGTTCTATAGCTACCTTAGTGGACGGAGACAGTGTGTAAAAATAAATAAATCCCTTAGCGAGCCCCTCTTCTTGAATGTAGGTGTACCACAGGGAAGCATACTCGGGCCAAGCCTGTTTTTAGTCTATTTAAATGATATCGTGAATATTCCGTCACTGGACGCAGAGTTGGTGTGCTACGCTGATGATACTGCAGTTATATTTCACGGGGTATCCTGGAATGAAGTTCATAATAAGGCAGTCGCTGGAATGAACAAGATAGCTAGTTGGCTTAATAACAATCTGTTAACCCTTAATACAGGGAAGACTAAATATCTAGCTTTCCACATTACTAAAGCTTCTGCCCCCGCTAATCTGCCAGGCATTCCGATACATCAATGCAGTGATCCCGACAGCCAATCTTGCTCTTGCCCGGGTGTACAACGCATCAGTAGTATACGCTACCTGGGAGTTCAATTAGATGAACGTCTAACTTTTGGGCCACATGTTGAAGCAGTGTCTGCCAGAGCTCGAAGGGTGGTTGGCATAATGAAGTGCTTGAGACAAAGTGCTGATAAGAAATTACTCCATAACATCTATCTCACTCTCTGCCAATCATTAATCACCTATTGTATCTCGGTTTGGGGAGCTTCTGCTAAAACGCTCATGATCAGGGTTGAGAGGGCGCAGCGCTCCGTTCTGAAGGTAATGTGTAGTAAACCTCGCCTATATTCAACTGATAGTTTATACCAAGACTGTTCCGTTCTCCGAGTCCGACAACTATATATCCTTGGAGCTGTTTTGGGTGTACACAAGAGGATCCTAAACTCTCCTGAATACACCCAACTTGCCAAAAAAAGAGTTTTTTAGAATTCCAATTCCTAAAACAAGAACTTCTTTTGCACAACGCTTTCCTAATTTCTCTTCACCTTTCCTTTATAACAGAATACTAAAATACTGTGATGTACAAAATTCTACACTGAGAGAATGTAAGGTGGTAGTCACCAACTATCTAAAAACTTTGAACTACGCAACTTCTGAGGCCCTGTTGACAATAGAAAAATAACCTCTGCAGTCCTCTATATCATTCTGTACACATTTTGTCACGCATTATGAGTAGCAATTTATTTATTTAATTTATTTCAAAATTTTCATTCTAGGGAAAATTTTAATGGCTTGAATGGGTCAGCCAAACAAGTTGATTTTGCATGAATTTTACTAATAATTAATTTGTATTTTTATTTCCACTTTCTAAATATTTCTGCATGAAATTGTATAAATTCAATAATTACCTATTATAATTATTAAATGAGATTAATGTAATTAATAGTATTAATAGACTGCCTGCTTAGATTGCCCTATTGTAATTGTAAATAAATAATGGCTAATCATGTCCTGACGCCCACGATACAGGCTATGCCTAGTGTGGGGTCACCATTACTCTTGTTGTTTACACAAAATTTTACTTTTTAATATCTAAGTACCATTTTTATCTGACATTGTGTATTATTCCTTCCATAAATAAACATTATTTGATTATTTGATTTGAATCTACGAAATAAAACGCTCAAAATGACCGCCGATTTTGCGAAGTATAAGTTTACTCGTTTTTGTACTGAGCTAGTAGCAGCCGATAATTTTCTTGCATGGATATTATTTAAAATGGTCGTTAATGTCTCTTTCAGCTCCTGAACACAGTCATAATTCCTTTTGTAGACTTAGTATTTTAGGTGTCCCCACATTTTACCGATAATGGCTGACAGTCGCCGGCTGGCAAAAGCGGTTTCTTTTGTTTGTTTCATCAAAACTAAATACTTTTTGCATGCATGAACACCGGTTTCTAACTATTTATTCAGATTGTAGTGTCAAACCCTGCGCTCTGCATAGCCCTTTGGGACATAGGCATTTGTGTAATATAAAGTATTGGCTTTTGATATGCCTGCCCTTAGTGTCTGAAGTATTTACATACAGGCACATACATTGCTTATGACCCCACACTAGGATAACGTGTCGTGGGAACCAGAAACAACGACGTCACAAACATGTAAACATCCAAGACCTGGGGTTCTTTTTTTTTGTCCTCAGCCGGGATTCGAAACCGGGACCTCTCGCATGGGAGTCAGATGCGCTAACCGCTGCGCCACAGAGGTCGTCAAATTGTGGCATTGCAATAGTGTCTTTGCCATGGTGGCAAGACTCTCATGATCTCTGAAGCCGCCGATTAGGACTCAATTCTTATTTTTCGATGTGTGTAATTTTATCAGGACGAACTCTTCTTTACGAAAATTCTTAATTTTAACAATTATTAATTTTCCGAATTTTTCATATTTTATTCCTAATTATGGTTAGGACGAGTTCACATTTCTCGAAATAAGTAAAGTCAAGCAAAATGCACTTTCTGGATATCATCCAAATCCCAATTAATTAAATTAAAGCAAACAAAATGTAACATGGAAACACGAAGTTTATTATCTTAATGCAATTACCAATTACATTTTACTAATTATCGAAACTATCTCAGTGTTCCGCATAGGAGCGGTTAGGTAAAGACAGAGGTTGAGATAGGCAAACTTAGCAATTCATAAAATCGCTAACTGTAAGAGGAGATAAGATAAGAATATTCTTTATTGTGAGAGCACATGACATGACAACTGTAGTTTTTATTGAAAAAAAAGAAAACATTCGTCCTAACCGTAATTAAGAATATGAAAAATTCGGAAAATTAAGAATTAGTAAAATTAAGAATTTTCGTAAAGAAGAGTTCATCCTGACAATCATTTGGAAAATTACAGACATCGAAAGATAAGAATTGGGTCCTAATCGCCGGCACCAGGGTCAACAGTAAATTAACAGCTTGTTAGCGTACGAGAAACTGGGGGTACGTCTCTCACTCTCATCAACTTTTTCCGAGCGGTTCCGTGCTTCGCAAGGCACGCTAAGCAGTTGGTGCCAGCTGCCGTCAATAGATGGCAGTCGTTAAGCCAAGTCAAAGGCCTTAGGGCGGCTTGAAAACTTCTGACAGTAAGACCAGCCACTAATCTTACAAGCCTCCACCAATCCGGTCTAGGCCCCCGTGGTGGAGTATGGCCTATACATTCTTCAGGGAAGAGACCCGTGTCCCTTGGTGGGGACATAAAGGGTTGACGACGACGAATACAAAAATAAAATACTAACACGTTTCAAGACAGGACTGGGATCCCGGGCCACTTTTCTGGGCTTTCTAGTGAGCGATTGAGTCACAATCCGTGCCACTCTCAGTTCAATGGACGAGAACTCGACCGGATCCTCTCCTTTCGCGCGTAAAGCGCGGTTTTTCCGTAATTTGACGTTGACTCTGCATTTTAGGTCATTCCATGCCTGAAAAGCAAGAAAATTATATGGTTAATACATACATTTATTTATTAACACACAAGCCAGAAGGGACCTAACAAAAGATAGTTTGTTCAAACAATCTATATCTATTAATAAAAAATAATATGTTTGCCAGATCTAGTCTACATAGAATAGAATAGAATAGAATATTCTTTATTGCACACTAGAAAAAAATACAAAAAGAACACAAAATATTTACCAAGGTTCATGGTACAATTGGCAGCCTTATTACTTGAAGGGCGTCCGGGGGCCGCCCGGCAGGGGTATTTAAATGTGTCGGGGTGTAACCCGGACACTTCTGTTGTCAGGGGAAATCCATTTTTGTTGCAAAAAATACTTTTTCAGAGGTGTCCGGGAAAAAAACATATTAAGCCCAAATGTCCGTGATTTTGCCGTGTTGATCCGGCGTCGGCAATTTAGGTGATGGCAGCCCTAGTTAATACACAAATGCAACTTACTCGGCACCATTCTCGAGCAGTACGGTGGGCCCCGGGCACGGAGTTTAACGTAGCGGCGTGTTTTTGCCAGACCCGTGCTGAGTCCGCCCGGTCCTCCTTACTCCTCCCGATGCACAGGGCCAGGTCGATCTGGTTCTCCATCAGCTTAACTAGCTTGTCCAGCTGCTGGACGGAAGTAACACGCCTTCTCTCCGCTGGGTTCAGTGAAGACGACGAAGACATGGCGTTGTCCTGAAAAATTGGAATACCAAATGAGTTGAGGGTCACTAGATCAGGGGCAGGAGGGAGGAAACGTTACGTACGTGGTTGCTGTGATGTATGTTTTGGGCGATTCCTGGATTTGCTTCAGCTATTTGTGAAAAACAACAACAAACTCGAAAGAAGATTGTGCACAGACCAGGGGGCACAGAACACCTATTATATTCTCTGTGGCACAGACTGCAGAGCATAGAGCAGCGTTGCCAGACTGTGTTGCCATAAAATGCTCCCCAAAATGAGCGTTTTTCCTTTCTTTTTTTCTTAGTTCCTTGAGATACACTAGATGGCGCCATTAGTTTCTTCATACGAATTTGTGATTCGTTGCAATCAACGTCAAAGTCAGTCCACAGATCACTAAACAAGAGAAGGAACCAGGGTTGCTATTCGGACGAGGTTTCTCGTAATAAAAATAAAAATTCAAACCCACAATCCACAGCAAAGACTCCAAAATATCCAAAATCGCACTTATAACCAAACGACAACAGCATTTTTGTTTTTCCTTAATCAACCGTCACAAATTCCACAGAACCATAGTATTATTTTTTGCTTCGACGTTTATTGTTACGGTACGGCAGCGCCACTTAGGGATTCTTTTAGAACTAAATTTGACATAAGGAAAAACGCTCATTACCGTACAATGAGCGTTTTTCCTTTCTTTTTTTTCTTAGTTCCTTGAGATACACTGGCGTCATTCGTTTCTTCATGCGAATTTGTGATTCGTAGCAATCAATGTCAAAGTCAGTCCACAGATCACTAAACAAGAGAAGGAACCAGGGTTGCTATTCGGACGAGGTTTCATATCCATAGCAAAGACTCCAAAGTATCCAAAAGCGCACTTATCTCCAAACGACAACAGCATTTTTTCTTCTAGGTAATCAACCATCACAAATTCCACAGAACCATAATATTATTAGTTTGTTTAATGCCTCAATTTGATGATTCAGAGATATTTCTTACCCAAGAAAAAGCAGATTTTGTCGTTATATTCAGACAAATTAAACAAACAAACAAACGCAACGTATCGACACGTTGCGGCCTATCGAAAGACAATTTTCATTTCAGTTTTAGTTTCGGATTCGGATCGTTGGTATTCGTACAATCATTCATGAATGAAGAAAGGAAATAGCGAAATATAGACTGAGATCAGGCGCAAATTTCAAATTACCGTACAATTTGTTTAATTTAGGCAATGTTCTTAGAATTACCGTACGTTTTTGGTACCACGATAGATTACCGTACAAGGCTTGAAAATACCGTACAAATACGGTAATTACCGTACGTCTGGCAACGCTGGCATAGAGTAACTTACTTATCTGCAGAGGAATTTTGCTTGACAGCTAGCTAGCTGGCTCAGTGTGACCAGATTTAAATTGGTCATTCTGCTAGGCACTTGGTCAAAATCTGCTAAATTCTGCTAAACTTTTCGTAAAAACTGCGAAAATTCTACTATTTTGGAAAATGCAGTAAAATAAATACCTATTAATTTATTTAAAAAAAATGGTTTCTACAGTTAGTTTCATCGATACATATTTTTATATGGAGCAGCCGAATTTAGCGAGTGTCCAAAAATACGAGATACCGGAAGTGAAAGTTTACTACTTGTTTTATAAAAAAGTCAAAACATTTACTGTATTTATGGAAGCACGATACCTTATTATTATGTAATAGCTCAAGTTTTTAATATATATAATGCTTGTAAACGCAACCTATTAACAAACACAGACAAAAAGTCTGAGCAAAACCGTACTCTTTAATTTCTACTTTTTCTGGACGAACTGCACTGAATTTAAAAAAAAAAACTTCATACGTGACGTGTCCTTCATTCGGTCAATTCGAGTTGCGTAAAAATTTTAATTATCGGGGAGCCCCCAAAGCCCCCACAGGAGCCACTTTGTCCATGTTAGGTAGATAACTAGTAATTGTATAAGTTGTAAATGTTAACTTCGCTATCGTATTAGGTTAGTTCTGTAATGTTAGCTGTAAGTGGATTAAATAAATAAATAAATAAAATGGTTAGCTGTGTTGCCCACGTTACCTACTTAAACCATAGATTAATTCGACCGATTTGCCTTTTATTTATTATAGAGGTTCCCATGTACTTTAATTACAATCAGAAAACTTAGCCGAAAATAGCTAAAAGTTGCAAAATATTCCTAAGTGGCTAACACCGACTATTTGTAGCTAAAGCCGTTGAAGGAAATCCCCTTACTTGTTTTCGCATGCGCGTTGTATGTATGTATAGTACAAACAAATACTCTACATTAATACAACTCGCAAGCAAAAAAAGACTTGTTTTCATTTACTTAGTATGATGATTGCCCCTCAAAACAATATTACCAGTTTGAAAGAAAACATTTAGTAAAAATTGAAAATAGTCGTAGTATACTTTTTTTTTCACAAACATCCAAGATTCAATTTAGCATCATGCTAATATTATGCATTTTTTTTAAAATTCTGCTAAAAACTGCCAACTTTTTCCATTCTGCGACATAATATGCTAAGCTGTAAATTGGAGGTCGTATTCTGCTAAAATCGCAGAATTCTGCTAAATCTGGTCACACTGGTGGCTGGCTGATTGACGTTAATATGAAATTTTACCTTCCAATAAAATTATTATTATGTTTCCAAGACGTCCGAAGTCCATTTATAGGAGTACATCGTCTTCGTTCCGCTCTTTGCCGTTAGATGTCGCTCGTATCTCATCACGTGACCCGCGCCACTCGCGCCCGCGTGCTCCTTCTGGGAACTAACTTAAACCAACCATAGACAAGCCGCCATGTTTCTTGTCATTGTTTGGCTCATCATGATGTAGCACCAGGAAGACATCACCTGACTTCGGACGTCTTGGAAACATAATAATAATTTTATTGGAAGGTAAAATTTCATATTATGTGTTCCGATAGACGTCCGAAGTCCATTTATGAGATCTGTTTGTTATCTCCTGGTGGCTTGTGCCTATGGTATATGGAAACGCAACAATGTGATTAGAAATCAATTTAATTTGACCTTTTAAAAGAAATGGAAACTTTAAAAGAACTTAACAATGATTACATATTATAATCAAAATTTTTAATTATGTTATTATCAGCATTTAAACTTAATGCGCTCTTGCAATACAGTAAATACTAAGAAATTTAATCAAATAAATCAAATGTATTTTTAAGATACTGTAAGCAACTCTGCCAAAGATTTATCTGATGTCATGATGTCATGACATGTGATGTCATTAAATTACTAACAATCTCTTTCTCATTAAATTTTCTGAAAGATGCCAAAATTGAATAGACAATGTATCATTTAACTATAGGGTACTTTTCAATCCAGTTCAAAAAAGAAATTTCCGATCTGACACTAAACAGTGAAGCTTCAATTTTGGCTTCCAATAAGAGCCTCTGGATCCAACCACCAATTTCAGTGGGAGTAGCCGGGCTAGCCGGTTCTCTAGTAGTAATAAACCAGTTACAAAAGCCTCTAGATTTACTTGATAAAATTATTATATGTCTGAGCCAAAATAGTGGGTCTATATTTTTATCAGGAGAAGCTAAAAGTGTCCAGCTAGATTGTTGAAATGAGGCTGAGTCTGTCTTAGAGCTAAAAAACTGGATGTAAAGTGGTTTAGTCACAATTTTCTATGAAATTATTCGAGTCTATACACAATAATGTCAGGTTGTGAACCCTATGACTCGAGGACCACAAAAGAATGGTAGCAGTACACCAAGACACAAAATATAAACTGTTTATATTAGGATTTGTATCTTTCAAATATTGAATTTGAACTCTAGCATCCCAGATAGCCCAGAGTGCCCCTCAGTGGGGACATAATGGGTTGATGATGATGATGATCCCAGATAGGAATTTTATGTGGAATGGTCTCGATATTGCAATAGATTTATAACATATAACCAAGTTATTTGAGGAGATCTTAAACATGTGATATAGCCTCGCAAACAGATTACTGATTTATGAGTTAATATGGTATGGTACGCTAATTTATCTGAGAGATATAATTTTGCCAGGAATCTAGCAACATCAGGCGGAGTAAGATAGTGGGAATTTAAGTTATTCAACTGGCCCCATTTTTCCCATTTAGTCTGTGGGGCATGGCAATCTACATGCTCTCCAGCATGATGAAAGAAGAAACTTTTCTTGTGATGAGTTGACGAAATTAAGTTACTAAAGAAAACTCTAAGAAAACTTCCAAGCTTTATATCTACAGAGAATGTGCTTGTGCTCTGCTCTTCAAGTCTGGACGATCGAAGGGCTTGTTCCACTTGGGCTCTATTACTCTGAACGTGCTCCACACTGAGTTGAGGTGTTGCAGCACTCTCGGTAGAAGACCCGGCGGTGGCAAGATTTTAGCGCCAACATCTGCTGAAAACGTCGTGAAAGTAAGCGTTCGAGTCTGACAAGTCTAGAGAAACATAATTTTGAAGCACATGCGCGGTTTGAGATGTGCAGAGGTCCACGCTTGGTACTTTCCATTTGTTGAAAAAGTTCCCAGTTGCCTAGTTCGGAAGATGCCACTCCGAGCGTATGCGAATTCGGGAGATTCTCTCGGCTTCGATGTTGTACAGCCCTGGGATATGATGGGGTGTTTGTACAACATTTGAGGCTGTCCATCAGTTTCGCCAGCTGTCTTGTCAATCGTAGATTGATTGATTGATTGATTGATTGTAATCTTGTTCCGTTTTTTTTATGTAAGAGACTACTGATCTAAAGTCTGTCTGCAAAACTGCTTTGAGTTCCTGAGTGTTGGTTTCTTTGACGAACTGGCAGCAATCACCGCATACATTTCTTTCAAATTGTAGTTCCAATCTTTCGATTCTGACTCCAAGTGCCCATGGTTTAGTCGTTGATTACTAAGGCACCCCATTTTAACATCTGATGCGTCCGTCACAACATAATTTGTAGTCATCCTCACAGGGTGAATCGGAGACTCTTGCTGTATTAACTAGCCACCCTCGCAGTTCCTCTCGCACTTCTGTTAGAAGGGGTTGCGATGTTCGAGGCTGCTTGCGTAGGGACTTGCGGTGTAGCTGGATCATATGGCAATTCAACCTTCCCCGGTGTGGGTGATGAAGGTCGCAAAGTTGAGATACCCTAAGAGGCGTTGAGCCTGCTTGAGGGTCCAACTGCCTGCAGTAGTAGAGAAAGTAGACACTGGCGAATTTTTCTTACTTTGGGGGTCGAGACTTGAGGTTGTGTTTTGTGTCCCATCTGATCCCCAGATCTTCAATCAATCTTGTCAGAGGTGTGATCGACTTCTCCAGGTTACAGGCCATCTGGATAAAAACTCTGTTTCCATTATTTCATGAACTTTGAGGGTCTCCCTGCTTTGGTGAACAATCAAGTAGTCGTCCAGATACATGACGAGCCGCAGACATTTTTTCTCGCATTAATTGAGCGGTCTAGTTTGTTATTGTAACAACCCTCGAGAAGCAGCGGCTAGGTAGAAAGGCAAGCAAGTCATTTGTAACAGGAAAACCTTTGCCACTGATATGGAAGAAGCGTGGGTGCACTGGCTTTATTCGCAGATGATAGTAGGCTTGACTTAGATTAGATTAGAACTCTTTATTGTACACACCAGAAAAACAAACAAATACATTATAAGACCAACCATTATTAGGTCCAACTTTACCATCCAATCTGCAGACTGAAGAAATCTTGATGGTGAAAAATGTGAAAATGTGTTGGTGTCATAAAGAGATATAAGGTCTTGAAATTTAAAATAATCTGACTCTTCCCTTTGCTCATTGAAATTATGAAGATTAGAGAAATGAAAGACAGAGTCCGAGGGACTGGCTCCAAAATATTAGCTTGCATCATAGCTTGAATTTCCAGTGTAATTTTCTGGTAAACTGGGGTACAGAAAGTATCCAACTTTCTCAAAACCTAGAGCTGGAAGAATCAGCGGGGGAGTTTGGTCGAAGGGAATTTTGGGCCCCCCAATTCCGTTTTAGGATTGTTTTGGGTGGATGTGGATTGTATAAGGCTTCCCCGAAATCCTCTCAAGTCATTTGTTCCTGTGACCTCTATCTTTTCACCCCCCCCCCTCCTTTTTTTCTTTCTATGAAAGTCGTCAAACTTTTTCAGTTGTGGACAAAACGTTTCTCACGGGAGGTGATGGGATGGGTGATTATGAAGACTCCGGAGATGTTGAACGGATCAGGGATTTAGCATGCACCCACTTTCCAAGTTTATCTAAACCACCAATTTTCTGGAGTTTCTGTGGATGCACGCTGAACATGTACTCTAAGGAAGGGGGTATCTTTTCTATGTCTTCCAAGTACTGACGGACTGAGATGAGTCGACAGGCGTACTAGTGCTCGCGGTCTGTGACAGGGCAGCAGGCCCAGAGACTTGAAAGCTGAGACGGGGCAGCAGCCATTGCTCATAAGCTGTGACAGGGCAGCAGGCTTTGAGACTTCGCACTCGTGATCTGTGACGGGGCAGCAGGGTCAGAGACTTGCAGGCTGAGCCGGAGCAACAGCCAAGTACTACGCCACGGTGGCTACTGAACACGCCCGATGTTGCTTAACTTCGGTGATCGGACGAGAGCCGGTGTATTCAACATGGTATGAATGTTGGCTATTATTATACCGAGTATCAATTTTGGATGAACAGTCGATCAGATCATTTCATATAGAGAGGCGAAACTACGTTACACCAACTTAGCGGACTAAAAGGATCTTCGAAACGCCGTAATTTCTCGTTTACTTTTAGTTCACAAAAAGCGGAAAAACAACGTATTTCTTGTACCGCATTCCATTTTGTAGAAACGAACCGTTGAATTTCAGAAATCTTGGAAGGACTTTCCAATATCAGCCGTTTAGGGGGGGGGGGGCTTGGGAGGGGGGTGGAGGGGGGGATGGGTAGATGCCCCCCTGTAAAGGGGGGCGTCGATAACCAGTAGTTTTTGAGAAAAAATAAAAATTAATTTTGAGGTTATGTTGGCAAAAATAAAACCCTTGTTAATCTACTACGTATCATAGTAAGTACCGACGTTTAAAACGCCGAATGTCAAAAGATCTACCTAAGGAATGAATAATAATATGTACGCATCAAAGTCGAGTCTGTTTTCGATAGAGAACCTAACGCTCCGACGCGCTCCGCTTCGCTACGCGCGTCGTCGCACCTATATTTCTGTTGTCAAGTATTCTATAAATCGCCGACCCCCCGTTCCATTAAACACCAATATTTCCTTCAATTTTTTTTCAATTATTGAACTTTACAATATTATATCTAAATTATTGTCGCGTCTAGCCCGCAACATTATTATGTCCTTTTATAACATTTTCACCCTCAAAATAATTTTTAGTATTAAACTATCGTGTATTCTAGCGTAATATAGGTAAATGTAAGTTTGTTATTACTTGTACCGAAACGCAATGCAACGTGAGGTGCATTCCGAAACAAAAATGGCGTAAATTTCGTAAGTTTTGTTACTTTTCAAAAAATCATAACTCTGAAACTACTGGGTATCGAAGGAAAAGACTGAGGGATTATATTTGTTATATAAACATCTTTATGCAGTATTAATTTGAAGCTTCAACTCGACGGCAGAGATTCGAAAACTTAGCCAACGATTTCGAAGCAAGTAAAAACACTGTTCACGCGTCATTTGTTAATGATGCGACAGTAACTCAAACCTGCGTTCCATATCGCAAGGGTAGCTGCGGCGTCGCCGCTTTCGTGGCGGACTCCCATCCGACGAGTCTTGATCAATGTCATTTGATGTTGAGGTCTTCGACATACCGTTGCCTGCCGATGTATCAGACAAGCTTTTTCCCGTCGGATTTTCCGCCGGGCCCTCGTCGGCCTCCGTGGGCGCGGGAAAGTCATCCAGTTCACAAACACGCACTTCATTAAGGAAAACACTGTTAAAGTGATTGTAGAGGATTTTCCCTCAGCGAAACACTAGTTTGTCGCACTTCACGTATGAAATACTATCTTACAAGTACTTTTTACTTCATTCTCAAAAGTACTTAAAGAAAAAAGAAAACTTTTCTTTTAACGACATGCGCGGTTTGACAAAAACGACGCAATAATGTCAAGAAACATGGCGGCTTGTCTATGGTTGGTTTAAGTTAGTTCCCAGAAGGAGCACGCGGGCGCGAGTGGCGCGGGTCACGTGATGAGATACGAGCGACATCTAACGGCAAAGAGCGGAACGAAGACGATGTACTCTCATAAATGGACTTCGGACGTCTATATCGGAACACATAATCAGCTCGCTGAGACCTATTTTATGATGGCTATTGGGCTGAGGTCCAAAATGACATTACTTTGACAGCCGTAATAATTTTTTTTTAGCTCTTCTGAAAACGGCTCATTCACAGAATCACAGAATACAGTTGAAGACGGTGTAGAAGTTGTAGAAGGTGTCGGCGGGCATCACCGCCGGGGGACCGCCCGCGCCCGGCGCCCTCGTTGTATGGATAGTCCTTTGGATAGTTAGTCTGTGGAAGTGTCAAACTACACTTCATTTCAGATGGGTGGGCCCGGCGCCCTCGTTGTATGGATAGTCCTTTGGATAGTTAGTCTGTGGAAGTGTCAAACTACACTTCATTTCAGACAGATGGGTGGGTTTTTTAGGATTGTTTTGTAATTTTGTATTTTGTTTACTTCCACAAATTAGTGGATTTTGGACAGATTTTCAGTTTTTTTCAATAAAATGGTCAACTACTGCTGTGTTAAGGGATGCGGACGCAACAGTCGAAGTCACGGGCACCTTACTTTCTTCACATTACCCAGAGATAAATTCCGGTACGCACAGTTATGTAAATCCTTAAATAATGTAAGGTTTCTAATTTATTTATTTATTTCTGGTGTGTACAATAAAGAGTTTTAATCTAATCTAATCCTTATCCTTATCCTTCTAGGCGAACCTAAATCGTTTGATTTTTGTATTCACCCGTTAGATGTTATTCACCCTATTTTTAAAATTTAAAGATTAGGCCGGTTTTAGAGCGGGTACTCACTAGGCGTTTTGAAGCGCGCCTAGTGTGTACCCGCTCTTAGAGTCACGCTGACACTCGGCGCTGACAGGCCAAAATATACTACGTCCTAAGAAGCGTTTTAGTAAAACGCCGATCGTTCAGCGCTGACCAGACCTGATGGTCAGCGCATGGTCAGCGTGACTCTAAAACCAGCCTAAGACCACACTCTCTTTCTCAGAGAATGCCTTTGCCCTGCAGTGGGACGTCTATAGGCTGCTTAAATCCTGAATTACAGGCTGCACATACATCCAATGTTTTTGTTGCTAAAGGTTGTTATTAAACTTAACTAAACTCAAGTTACATGTTGTCTGGAAGTCATGGGTTCTCTGGAAGAAATTGCTTTAAGCAATAAGGCCGCCAATAATAATTGTATATCCTCGTGAGGCCCAATGTCTTCAAGTGATCACAAAATCAATTGTTCTTTTCAAGGTCGGGCCTTACGAGGATGTAGGTACTATAATCTTTGTAAATGTTTTATTTTTGCTTTTCCTGGTAAAAATAAAGAATTCTTATCTTATCTTATGTCTACAGTCAACTTTTATGGCTCAAAGCAGCCTGTCCAGAGATTCAAGATGCCAACTTCGAAGACGGATTTTTGAAGTCTCGTCGGTTCTGCTCAAGACACTTCGTTTCCTCCCACATAAGGAACCAACGTCTACTCCCAGAGGCTGTTCCTACACTTTGTCTTGCTGGGACCGAGGATGGTTTGAATCAATGTATGTATACTATGACAAAAAAAAATATTAACAGGCCAAGTGTTCTTTGAGAAATTATTTAAAATAGAGACTATTCATCATCATCAACATCAACCCATTATGTCTCCACCGAGGGGCACGGGTCTCTTTCCTGAGGAAGGTATAGGCCATACTCCACCACGGGGGCTAAGTCCGGATTGGTGGAGGCTTGTAAGACTAGTGGCTGGTCTTACTGTCAGAAGTTTTCAAGTCGCCCTAAGGCCTCTGAATTGGTTTAACAACTAAAATAACATAACATAACATTCACATACAGGCACATACACTGCCTTCGGCCCCACACTAGGATACCCTGTGTCGTGGGAACCAGAAACAGCGACATCACAAACATGTAAAGATCCAAGACCTGGATTTCTTTTTTAGATATAAAATAAAAAAAAAAATTGATTTTAAATGAGAAATGAAATTAAAATAGAGACTATTATTAGGATTCATTTAGAAAATCATTGTATTATGTACATACAACACTGTGTTATCTTTCCTTACTTTTTTAAAACCTTACAATGTTGCCCATAACAAATCTTGACTGTATACACTTCCAACTTGATTTTAGATTTTAGTCCAATAGTTGTTTGATAGAGGATGCTGTGACCAGAAGATGGGAACATCGCAAACTGGGCGACTTGTCGCCGCGTCAGACGCGACGTTGTCATTTGCTTCTGGCGTCTTGTCGTCGCGACTCCGCGACTCTGTGACGGCAAGTGTGCGGAGATTCGAACATGTCGTCGCGTCTAGTAGCTGAACTGTCGCTGTCGTGTGGCGCCTAGTGTGCGCATAGGCTTAAGGTGCTTGTGTAGTTAGTTAGTTAGTTTGACTTAGGATTTCCGCACTTGGCCTCATAGTTGGGCCATTGTACGTAGCAGGGCTGTGAACTTACTCCAGCCAGTCTATCTCTTTCCAGAAAGCCAGCAGTGCTCTGATGTCACTGCAGGCCTCCTGAAGGGTTCCCAATTTCAAAATGGTGGCGGTCCGTTGTTTCTCCACGCCTTCGCAGTAGATGGTCACGTCGGCGGGCGTTTCCTCTTCTTTCAGACATCCCCGGCAGAGCGGGCTGTCGGTTAGTCCCATGTTATGGAAGTGTCTATTCAGTGAGCAGTGGCCTGTTAGTATTGCCACAGCTCTGCGCAGATCATATCTTTTCAGACGAATCAGGCTACACGTTTTGAGATTGTTGGTGAAGCCTCCTTGGCTTGCCTGCATTTAGTTTCTGTTCTCCAGAGTTCAGCATGCTGTTTTTAAGGTGCTTGTGTAATAATGAATAAATAATAATAACATTTAAGTGGCATAATTGTTTTAAATATTTTTAAACCGCACTTGTTTTTGTATCTAATAAATAAACGAATATTCCAGGTGACATCGACTGCCCAGAGCAGCATCTGGGGCTGACTTGCGACGGCTGCGGAGGATTCATCGTCGGCTTCCGCTACAAGTGCACCCAGTGCAAGGACTTCGACCTCTGCCAGCGCTGCGAAACGCACGAGATGCATCCTTCACACCTCATGATACGTCTGCCCAAACCTGTCGACTTTGTAAGTGTAGTTTGGCGTAAGTACACTGCCGAATCGCTCCTAGCCCCGGCTGCCTGAGTGATCTTGAACGATCGCGAAGGTTGAGCAACAGGGCGCGTTCAGTGCTCGGATGGGTGACCGTCTATGACTAACGCTAGTGGCATTTTTCCAAGGGGGGCTGTGCTTCGCAACCCACGGCCACGTGAAGCAGTTGGTGCCGGCTGCCATCGATAGATGGCAGTCGTTAAGCCAAGCCAGAGGCCTTAGGGCTATGCCCACACTTCACCCCAAAACAACTTCACCCCAAAATCTGTAGGTAGGGTGATGTGCTTTCCACCTACTCCCTCGTGATTTTGAAAAGTATCAGCTGCTATTACGCACACTAAATACTGAACTATCCCTGTCAAATTTCATACTAATTGTATGGCCAGATTCTCCAGATTCTGACAGCATTCGGCGCGCATAACGAGGTCCCTCACTGGTATTAGGATCATGTAGATCAGATAATAGAATTGATCAATTGATAAGCCGTGGTAAACTGACGATTATTTTGCCATTTTCAGGAAACAGCCCAAGCACTTTCACAGCGACTGTCAGATCTCCCGGTTCCCAAGAGCGTAACTGGAGTCGTTACTGCAAAAAATCTAGATCCAACCACCGCAGACAGTAGCGACGACGAACCCCTTCTAAAAAAGTGCGTGAAAAGAGGAAACGACGAAGAATGGAGCCTGCCAGATTCCGTCAAAGCCAAGATAAGGCAGGAAGTGGCGCGGGCTATTAAAGTTTCCAAACTTATAGATGACCCTAGCAACGCTTCTAAAGCTAAAGGAAATCGTGGAAAAGCCATAGCAAAGAAAACAAATGCAAAGACGCCTGCGAATTCGAGAAAAGAATTGAAAACACGAGATATTCAAAAGGCTGTTGTTCATGATGACAATGTTGTGAAATTCCCATTGGTACAAGTTACCAAAGTTATAGTCAATAATAGTGCTACTGCCCAAGTCGTAGATAATAGTGAAGCCGTAGGAAAGAACGCACAAGAATCGTCGATAAAATATGACATGGAAGAAGTACAAATAGAGTTTGAAACCATGGACGATGATTCGACTTCAAATAAGGGTTACGAAGACAAGGAAAGCATGGATACCTTTCCAGGTACGTAATAAAATAATATACTAAGACAGGAAAACTAATTCACTTGTTGGAAAACCAATCCACTTCATTTGTTGTGAAAGTTTCCAATTGGAAATTTCTGATGTGCAATTAAAAATTACCTTTTTAATAATGAGAAAAATTAAAACTCTATACAGCCTGATATTTTCACCGGTACAATATTTTTTACCATATCATTGGTATCGATAATAGATTACATTTATCGAATAAAATTACCATATATATTTTTTTCATTTTCATTAATTTATCCTTCATCCAATTTGTAACTCATGGACACCCATTACAAGGTGTCATCGCGGTGCGAGGCAGAGGGCGGCGGGGTGGGGTGAGTGAGCGGGCGGCGGGCTGGCCGGCGCACGATTTGGCCGGTCAGTCCGCGCGCATTGACCTAGGTGAGTGCACGTGCGCCGTTTCCGCACTTCCTGCAGTCGAAAATTACGCGCGCAACACGATGTTTACAAACCGCGAGTATTACGAAATGGTTCGTAGTTACTTTGTCAGTGGGGAAAATACAGTGCAGCTCGGCGGGTATACGCTGAAGAAAGTTTGCCCCGCCTGATAAATGCCGGTTCTATTGAACCTCAAATACTCAACACCAGGACATTCATGAGAGTGACGCAGCATTTGCTAGACTACGGACAGTTCACTGCACCAGCGCACGCTCAAGGCCGAGGAGGAAGACCTCCCTTGGCCGTGGAGATCGAGGAACAGATATTTGCGTTCTTCGAGGAAGACCCCAGAAGGAGCACCAACGACGCGGCACGCACGGCGCAATTGTGGAAATTCATACCACTACCAACCAGTGCAAGCATTCCACGCCGGTGACGGTCCTAAGCCCTTGCAAGTATGAAGGAAGAATTGAAATCAAGTAAGATTTTTTTTGCTACGTCATACCTACTGGCTGCGCCGCGCGCCGCCGCCGCTTCTTTTCCTTCCTGCAAGCCGCGCGCAGTTGCCAGCTCGTGCGTTTAGTTATGCTCATGCTCATGCGTAATGAGTCCATATTTCTCTAAGATTTGCGGATAAGTTCAGACATTGGTATTTTTGTTTTTTTGTACCAACGGGGTAGTAACACAAAATGTTGGTATTTGTATTTTGGACTTAGTATTATGTATGTTGATTTATTGTACCGGTGAAAATATCTCCCTGTATATGAAGACGCGTTGTATAAATAAAGACACATTGACGTCAAGAGTAGGAGGCTACTCTTATGCCCGGTTCCAATATCCACAAAACGCTTCGTTTTTGCTTACGATCGGTTACAATCCCTACGAAATTCCTACGAACCGTCAATAAATTGTATGGAAAACGGATCGTAGCCGGTAGGCGTATATTATAGGAACCGGGCATTAATGATGTGATGCATAACCTACGTATGTATGTTACCATAATATATTATTATCAGAATATTTGCTCAGTTGATTCTCAAGGACAAATTCATGATACCACGTTTTACATTTCACATTCATGATTACAGTTTTTACGTTTAATCTTATTTCGTTTCAGAAATCCGGCAATCGGCTATTGATATAGCCATGAATGATACGCTATCTGAGTTTCTTATCAAGCGAGTATGAAGACCACATGAAGACTAGAAACAGATTTACAATGCATTGAGTCTACTTATTTTACGATGTAGGTAAATCTCTTCGAAAAACGGCACTTTTAATTTGTAATTTGTATAATTTATATTCCGTAGGTGGTACTTTTGACAGTCTTATGCTCAATGCTCAAGGAAGAGGTAGCACCCGCCGCAAATGCTTATTTGTACATTTAATTTTGTACTATATTGAGAACGATATTAAAAAGAAAATAGTGGTACTTTATTACTTTGTTTTTTGAAGAAATTGCTTTAAGTAATAAGGCCGCCAATTGTACTGTGTGCTTAGTGCGAGTTTTTTTAACTACTCGATCGCGTTAACGTAAACTCATATTCTATAGGAGTGACAAAGCGCGCCACCTATTTGTCTCTCTGTCACTCCTATACAAATTGCAAACGCTCTCGCTATCGAAAGTGAATGAAAAAACTTGCACTAAGGGCCCTGTACACATTATTGTAAATATTTTGTGTTTTTTTTCCCATGTACAATACTGCCCTCGTAAGGAAGAACGCAGTAATAGCCATTACTGCGTTTTTACTTTGGATGCAAAATTGAGCTCCCTGGTGGTACATCTATAGGTGAAAAAATAATGGTGGCTGTAGGTCTACTAGAAACCTGAAATGTCAGTAATAAAATATGCAGTTTAGTCATGAAATGACATGTTTGTGATATGTTTTTCGCTATTTACTCAAAACTGCGTTTTTACGATTACTTACTGCGTTCTTCCTTACGAGGGCAGAATAGAGAACCTTCTAATCTTATCTTACAAGGGATTTTTATATCGAGCTCTGGCTAGCACATGCGCTTCCAAAAATGTTCTGGAATTTTGGAACACCCTGTACTGTGTTGCTAGTTACTGCATCATTATCATCATAATCAGCCGGTGTTGTCCACTGCTGGACCTAGGCGTCTCCCAAGACACGCCACTGAGCCCGATCTTCGGCTCTTCCTTTCCAGTCACTGCCCACCGCTTTGCGAATGTCGTCGCTCCGTTGGTCACAGGACGTCCTACGCTCCGTTTGCCGTCCTACGCGCGGTTTCCCCTTTAGAACCAGTCTAAGATAGGTAAAGAGAAAAAAGTATTTTTATTGACTCACTAGCTGTTGCCCGCGACTACGTCCGCGTGGGCTTTAATACTAACTTTGAACCCCCATTTTACCCCCTTAGGGGATGAATTTTCAAAAATCCTTTCTTAGTGCTCCCCTATGTTACAAAAAGAACCCCTGTGCAAAATTTCAAGTTTCTAACCCTTATAGTTTGGGCCCTGCGTTGATTCTAAGTCAGTCAGTCAGCTTCTCCTTTTATATATATAGAAGATAGATAGATGAATATAAAATTAGTACAACGTAAGAGGTTGTAATGTAATAAGGCAAAAGCTAGTGGCTCAGCTGTTGCTTACCCGGGACAGCCGTAGATAGAGCTGGTTTTCAGCAATTGGCTTCTCCCTGAGATTTTGTGCGGGAGTAATGTAACTATTGTCTAACCCAATGGTTAGCGGTCCTGGGGCTAGTTACTCCATTCAATTAGATTCAAGATTCAACCAACGTTTTCGTCGCGTTTGACAAATAGGCTATGTGACAAATTATTATTATTATTTTATTGTTACAAATAAACATTCAGTTTCTTTGTTAGTGGTCATTGAGTGCCAAGTAAATAAAAAGAAAGAGAAGAAAGCAAAACGTTTATTGCACCAACAGTCACACACAACAAAAATACGCAATACAAATGAGAACAAAACATCAAAAATACAAAAGGTACAAACACACATAAAGAAATACATTTATACAGATTTGTCGCGGTGTGTATCCGCTGCTGCAAAAGGCAGCTGACTCAGCATAATGCTGAGGGTGTAGGCCCTCGGCGCTGGTTTTCAGTCAGTGCCTAAATGTCCCATGAGTGTCCCAATTGCGCGGCGCAGTGTATCTTTATATAATTTAATTATAAGATAAGACTAATAATTATTGTACACAGACATAAAATAGTAAAAAATATGTATGTAAAAAAAAGAAAAAATATATAAATACTTAAACAGTAATAATAAAATGGCATATGCATCACAATTAAGAGGTAATTTTAAATTCTTCCGTGTATTTTCTTCTAAAAAAAGCAAGACAAAACGCCATCTGGAGCAAATGGCGTCGCACAGGAATCATGACGTCACTGGTCAGTAAACAAAACCAATAGTCGTAAGAGCGAAATGACAGACGCCATTCTTACTGAGCTGTGACGTCTTCATAGATTCGGCCAATCCAGGCCGTTTTCGATAAAATTGCTGCAGATAGAAAATTATCAAATTTTATCCTGGTATGATCAATTTTTTAAAGTTGAAATGCCTTAACCTCCTAAGAACCGACCTTGAAAATAACAATGGTTTTTGTATTTCTCTTACTACATTGTTTCTCACGAGGTTCTCAGTCAACCATACGTAATACTATGCAATAATATTTTATTATGACAGTTGTGCTGGTACTACGGCAAAGTCGTGCACGGAGTATAACTAAAAGCAATAACAATTAAACATTTAGCGTCAAATAAAAATAACAACTTGGGCACGAATAGATAAGAAACTAAAATTAACGTTGAACCAAATTGAGCCCTGCAGTTTCTTCGTCGCAAAAAACTTCGTTGTTCATTCTAATTTTAGGACTTTTCCCGCTGAAATATTCGCCAATGTCATGCAGAGTTCTGTCCTTAGTTTCTGGATAATCGTAGTCTATGTAAAATAGACACAGTAACATTATACCGCAGAACGCGGCTAGCATTCCATGAACGTCGAACCACCTTTGGAATATCGGCAGCAGTTTCAAAAACACAGACGAACTAACCCCAGCTATGCAACCATTCAAAGCCAGACCAATGGACCTATATTCCAGAGGCAATAACTCGCCCAATGTCACATAACAAGAACCAAACACTGTCGTGTAAACGATGATCGTGTATATAGCTAGAAAAACAATCGACGCATACATTAAACTTTTACTGTTATCAGATTTGCTCTTGAAATACAACAGCAGAGACGATATCAAATAAAAAACGCTTGCTGCATAACCGCTCGTAATTAACATGAATCTTCTGTTATACCTCTTGATGAGCGCACAAGATGCTGCAGCGCAGACAATAGAAATTAGATCCAAGCTCATGGTGTAAAAGAATCCATCAGATTTTGCACCACTAATTTGTTCGGCTAACTGGAGGGAATAAGACGGGAAGAAATGCCGACCGCCTGCCTCTGGAAGCAATATGCAGCAGAACAATAACAAAAGTGGTCTCCAAAGAGCTTTCGATTTCAACTTCTTCAAAACTCTCCAATAAGCAGGCTTCTCGTTTATTGCATCAGACTTAATCTTCCGTGCGTCAATCAACTCTCTAATTTGCCTATCAGACTCTTTCCCTTGACCCCTGAGCTTGTAGAAAACTTTTTCAGCCTCGTCAAATCTATTTCTAGAGACCAGCCAATCTGGGGTGTCTGGCGAGAAATACGAGATACATATCGCCATACAAACAGGGACAACGGGTATCAGCGCGGTTTTTTTCCAGTGCATAAAGTACCCTAAGCCGTGTATAATGAACACGCCAACAGAAACGAATAAAAGCTTCGACAGTAATAGAACACCTCTTAACTCAGGGCACGTGAATTCGCCTATTGTAATAGAGTAGAATGTCATAAGTCCGGTTCCAAGGCCCTGTAAGCCTGTCCCCAAGGCTAGGACCCAAATGGCGGTCGTCTGGGAGGTGAGGATCCATCCGGCGAGTATGAGGAGGTTGGTGCCGATGTGGGGCAAGCGGCGGCCGTAGTAGTGCATCAGAGGGCCGATGATGACGCCGAAGAACATGCCGGAAACGCCTGGTGTTGCAGCTGGAATAATTTACATAAGATGATAGGATAAGAGGAATAATATAACAAATAGCTGACCCGGCAAACATTGTTTTGCCATAATAATAAGCCTCGGACCTACTAAATATAGGTACACAAAAAAAAAACATAAAAATCGGTGAAGTTCTAAAAGACACGAGATTTTTATTATACCTTACCGTGTTGAAGAAAATTAGTTAAGAAATTAACAACACACACACATGATGACCTCTGTGGCGCAGCGGTTAGCGCATCTGCCTACCATGCGAGAGGTACCGGGTTCGAATCCCGGCTGGGGACAAAAAAAAAAAGAAATCCAGGTCTTGGATGTTTACATGTTTGTGACCTCGATGTTTCTGGTTCCCACGACACAGGCTATCCTAGTGTGGGGTCAGAAGCAATGTATGTACCTGTATGTAAATGTTAGTTACAAAATTAGACGAGAATATGCCGTTTTAGAGCTTTTGTAAGACCAGACACTAGTCTCACAAGCCTCCACCAATCCGGACTTGGCCTCCGTGGTGGAGTTTGGCCTATACCTTCCTCAGGGATGAGACCCGTGCCCCTCGGTGGGGACATAATAGGCTGATGATGATATGCCTTTTTTGGACTAAAACTTTGGAAAGCACTACCTACGCATACTAAAATATTATCCGGATACACTTACGAGGAAGTAGGTATGCGTTATTTATAAAAACTACAAAACATTATATTCTTTTTAAAACATCCTTTATATGTACACTGATTAGATTACTCTGTGGCGGAGGTTTTACGAAGAAAAGATGTAGTCAGATTAAAAAAAAAACTGAGGTTTAGAATGGTTTTAAAGAAATCGTTTTTTATAATTATAGACTGATTTGTTAATAGTTTTAATGCCTCTTTGGTTGTTACCTGAAGGTAAGGTTACCTTTAATAAATAAATGAACTAATTAATTATTTTATTTATAAAATAACGGGAACGCTTGTGGAGCCAGATGACTGTGTTCGAATTTAAGCCTTATTTTCATTTAAATACTGCTTAAATGATTTATGATTTAAATAGCTACTGTATGAAGTGCGCTACCGGGTTTCCGCAGTACCTACTTTTCTTTTAGTAGTGTTCGGGTTTTGAAAGGTTAATGTTTTCTCATGGATGCCATGTCAGAACTGGCATGAATAGGTGGGAAATGGCAAGTGGGAACACGGGAAGCACCAGCTTTAAATCTATCTACGAGTATGTAAATAAAATTCAAAGTCCTGACTGACTGATTCATTCACTCATCAACGCCCAGCCCAAGCCATTGGACCTAGGAAGCTGAAATTTTGCACAGAGGGTCTATAGATAATTTAGGCAACAAATAAGAACCCTAAGGGGGCGTTGATGGCAACGCCCCCTAAGGGGGCGAAAAGGGTTGCCAAAATTTGTATGGGAGGCAGAAAGAATGTTGTCTAATTTTCTTGAAACTTAAAATAAATACTCTTCAACACAATTGATTGAACACGTGTTTCGCCATTTTTCTAAATGTAACCCTTAGGGGAGTGAACGGGGTTGCAAAATTTTGAACTAAAGTCCACGCGGGCGGAGTCGCGGGCGAAAGCTAGTAAAAAATAAAAAGAATAATCAGAATCAGTTCACCTAGTCAAAAGTTCTGAGGTAACAAACATAAAAAGAATATATAATAGTGCGTACAGACTGGTGAAACGTAACATGCAATGTATCATGCAATGAAAGACTATGCCATACGCATTGCCGCAATGTATCATGAAAGGTAACCCACTTTGAAACCGATTCTCATAGCTAGTTAAATGAAAGGCAGAATGTTGCATTGCATGTTACGTTTCACCAGTCTGTGCGCACCATAAGCTATTATCATACAGTCGAATTGAGAACCAGCTCTTACTTTTTTGTAGTCTAGAATAATGTCGCGGTCCTATCCCGAACCATCTAGAATAGAGCCTTCTAGAAGCCTATCGAATAGTCGCCGCATGCTGCGCTGCAAGCAATAATGACTCGTATGTCCACTAGCGTAAGGTTCAAAACTCTTTGAATGGGTTACTGTTCGAGCGACGTTGCCGCGTGTACCGAGTGTAGGTACGTAGGTACGGGAATGTTCTAGAACCCTTGCCGCCGGATATAAATAGCGGCCGCTGCGGCGCACAGTCAGTTCCGTTTGGAATAGCGAAGAGAGAACTTCGAGCGAACATACCTGCGATACGAGCGATAACCTACGACCTCAGCGATACTATTGGACTTCGATTGGACCTGCGATTGGATTCTACGTGTGGACTTCGTGTCGTGAAGACCTGCAGACCAGACCCTGCGTGAATAAATCCTAAGAAGTTGTCATTGGCGTTTTACATCCAAATCCAGAACCCTAGCCCGTAACATTTGGTGTCAGAAGTGGGATTTGGAGATGCCACTGACTCCGAGAGAGGATACTTCTGGAGTGAGGACCAGGTCCAGAGGTGCTGCGGAGGCCACGCCCACTGCCCCTCAGGCCACGCCCATCGGCCATAGGGACACGTCCACTGGCCCCGCCCACCAGGCCACGCCCACCGACCAAGCCACGCCCCCTGGCCCCGCCCACCAGGCCACGCCCATCGAGGAGACACAGCGTACCTGTCCAACGGCTCCGCTCACTGGCCACGCCCACCAGGCCACGCCTACCGCCCCCGTGCACCAGGCTCCGCCCACCGGCCTTGACCACCAGGTTCCACCAACCGACCAACAGGCTCCGCCTCCTAGCCACACCCACCTGGTCACGCCCACCGAAGACATTAAACCTCCGTCACGTCCAATGGAGGTTTTGGACATGTCATGCCTGATGGCAATGTTGAAGGGCATACGAGAAGAACAAAGAGGCCTGCGAGGAGAACAGAGCAAGCAGATGCAGTGCCTGCAAGAAGAACGGAAGGCAGACCAACAGACGATCCTTTCTGCCGTTACAAAGTTCAGTGATACGGTCGCTAAGCTACATGAAGATGTAGAAGTAGTGAACGAACGGGTAACCGAATTAGAGGAGGACCTAAAAAATGTGAAAACCGGCCTCACTGGACTAGAGCAGGAATTTCGGCGTATAAAACCTGCTGGAGTCACGTCGAGTGGAATAGGGAATGGATGAAAATATCAGAAGTGCTTGATATTTTTTTTGGTGATAGGAATAACCTTCCTTAACGCGGGAAAAAAGTTTAAATTTTTTTGGCCCCGTAGTTAATTTTTAAATATACTTAATATTTTTCCATTCGTCGTTCTGGGCTTAGTACGGCATATCAGACATATTCCTTAGCCGCTACTTATGAAAAAAAAATCCACCTTGAAAAGCTGTCAATGTCACCACAGATTTTTTTTTTAATACGTAGGGGACCAAGGAATATGTCTGTTAAGCCGTACTGAGCCCAGAACTACGAATGGAAAAATATTAAGATTATTTAAAAATTAACTACGAAGCCAAAAAAATTTAAACTTTTTTCTCGCGTTGAGGAAGGTTATTCCTATCACCGAAAAAAATATCAAGCACTTCTGATATTTTCATCCATTCCCTATTGTCGGCATAAACCAGGGGCCTAAAGTGAAAGTGCCTCCGTACGACGGTACTACGTCTTGGGTCGCCGACAGCAGTTCCAGACTGTCGCTGCTTCAAACGGATGGACGGACGAACAGAGCTTGACAGCCCTCACCGTCGCGCTCAGAGGTTCGGCCTTATCTGTCCTGGAGGCATTGCCCACCTCAGGCAGCGAGTTCAAAGATCTGCTGGAGGCACTTGAGGCCAGATACGGGGAACGACACCTGGAACACGTTTTTGTGCTCAGCTACGCGACCGAACTCAGCGCCTGGGTGAAGGACTTCAACAATGGGCGTTGGAAATTGAGAAGCTGGTTCGAAAGGCGTACCCTTCTGCTGATAGTAAGATGGTGGACGCGAATATTTTGCAAGCCTTCGTCGACGGAATCAAGGATCTTGAAATTAGGGTTGCAGTAAAGCTTCGCCACCATTCTTGATTAAAAGAAGCTCTGGCACACGCCCTGGAAGTAGAAGCTGTGCGTCAAGATATCCGGTAAGGTTATAAACTTCGAGAAGTTACGGAGGAGGTTAAAGAGATCAAGACACCGCCCAAGAACAACTCCGGGCCCATGTGTTACAAGTGTGGGGAAAGAGGGCATCTGCAGTTCACGTGTCCTAAGAAGGAGAGGCAAGCAACCAAAACAGATGACAGACTGGATGCGCGTCTTAAAAATATGGAGCAGCGTTTTGAAGAATTCGTAAAGAAGCATGAAGCTACGCCCTCCACCATGAATCAGGGAAACGAGTAAAAGCCAGGACTGCGGGGCGGGTACTGGCTGGAGCGGAGGTAGCCCCAGTAACCAGAATCTCACAAGCATGGAATGGGAACAGTCTACTAATACGCGGAAAGGCGCATGGAAATGCTGGCGCACTGTCAAGAAGGCCGTGTCTGGAAGACTGCAAGCACTGTGCCAAACAAGAGACAAAGGAACTGCCATTGAGATTGACAAGAATGAGTCCATCGAGATCTTGGGAAGATGAGGCGATGAAAGAAGCACAGGAAGATGACGAAGATGTACGGCTCATTGTCGCATGGAAGAAACGAGGCGAGGATAAGCCAAGATGGTGCGAAGTCGCTCCTACTAGTGTTGTTACCAAGGCATACTGGGCTCAATGGGACAGTTTTATTCTTCAGAACGGTATACTTTACCGTAAATGGGAGAAACCTAACGGCAGAGAGTTCCATCTACAGATAGTTGTCCCAAGAGATAAGGTACAAGATGTCCTTCGTGAAGTACATGACGGCGTGTCAGGTGGACATTTGGGCGTAAAGAGGACTTTAACAAAGATTCTAGAAAGGTTTTACTGGCTCCATTGTCGAGAAGATGTGTAAGATTGGTGCCGCAAGTGTGCTACTTGCGCCGCGGTGAAGGGCCCATCAACTAGAAGCCGTGGAAATCTGCAACTTTATAACGTTGGTGCGCCATGGGAACGCATTGCAGTTGACGTGGCTGGAACGTCCCCAGTAACGGAATCGGGAAATAATTATTTCATGGTAGTTATGGATTACTTCACTAAATGGCCAGAGGTATTCGCCATACCCAATCAAGAAGCCACGACTGTTGCCTCCAAGTTGTTTGAGGAAGTAGTTTGCCGGGTTGGTATGCCCTTGGAAATACTCTCCGACCAAGGCAGGAACTTTGAGTCTCAAGTATTTCAAGAACTCTGCTAAATATTGGGAATGCATAAGACTAGGACCACCCCATATCATCCTCAATCTGACGGCATGGTAGAAAGATTTAACCAAACACTTGAGAGACATTTAGCAAAAGTCGTTGACAGGCACCAGAGAGACTGGGACAAATACATACCGCCATTTCTTCTGGCCTACAGAACGGCAGAACATGAAAGCACGAAGGTAACCCCGGCGCGTGTAAATTTTGGCCGAGAACTGAGAATACCAGTAGATCTGCTGACTGGAGGCTCTCCTGACGACTCACGTTCTCTACACGACTACATTTCCGAGTTACGTAAGAAAATGCGAGAGATTCGGGAAAACGGATTGGAGTCGAGTGAAAAGATGAAGACTAGGTATGACCGCCGAGCAAATACAAGCGGCTTCGAAGAAGGAGCACTAGTCTGGCTTCACAATGTAACTCGACGAAAAGGAAAATCTCCGAAATAGCAGACAAGATGGGAGGGACCGTACAAAGTGGTAACTCGGTTAAATGACGTGACGTACCGAATTCAACGGCAGCCAAGAGGTGCACAAAAAGTGGTTCACATCGGCCGCTTAGCTTCTTATCACGGCAGTAATGAAGATGCTCGGGACGAGCATCTCTAAGAGGGGAGCAGTATCGCGGTCCTATCCCGAACCATCTAGAATAGAGCCTTCTAGAAGCCTATCGAATAGTCGCCGCATGCTGCGCTGCAAGCAATAATGACTCGTATGTCCACTAGCGTAAGGTTCAAAACTCTTTGAATGGGTTACTGTTCGAGCGACGTTGCCGCGTGTACCGAGTGTAGGTACGTAGGTACGGGAATGTTCTAGAACCCTTGCCGCCGGATATAAATAGCGGCCGCCGCGGCGCACAGTCAGTTCCGTTTGGAGTAGCGAAGAGTGAACTTCGAGCGAACATACCTGCGATACGAGCGATAACCTACGACCTCAGCGATACTATTGGACTTCGATTGGACCTGCGATTGGATTCTACGTGTGGACTTCGTGTCGTGAAGACCTGCAGACCAGACCCTGCGTGAATAAATCCTAAGAAGTTGTCATTGGCGTTTTACATCCAAATCCAGAACCTTAGCCCGTAACAATAAGAATGACAGAAATAGAAATAGTTTTTTCTTTTAAGTCGGCTTTTTTCGTGTTTTTTTTTATTGAAGTCGGTTAATAAATCAGGCTTAAAATTAGCAGCACTCACATATCCAGGCAGCGTCGTCGATGTCTGCTCTCAAGCCATCTCCTCGCACCAGCGCGGGCATCATCAGCGCCGGATAGCCGAACGACATGCCCATTAGCATCATATTCAGCAACGGAGCTAATGAGTAGAACACCTGACATAGATAAGATAAGATAAGAATATTCTTTACTACACACAAGAAATAAGGGACAAATAAAAGTTACAATTAAAAATAAAACTGGCCAAGTGCGAGTCAGACTCGCGCACGAAGGGTTCCATACCTTCCATTTCCTTAAAAAGGGCAAAAAAAACATGTATGCTGTATGGGAGCCCCTTAAATATTCATTTATTATGTTTTTAGTATTTGTTGTTATAGCAGCAACAGAAACAGATCATCTGTGAAAAATTCAACTGTCTAACTGTCACGGTTCATGAGATACAGCCTGGTGACAGACGGACGGACAGCGGATAGTCTCAGTAATAGGATTCGTTTTACCCTTTGGGTACGGAACCCTAAAAAATTGATTTTACCATCACACTAGTGACAGAGCCATACTACTTGACTGCTTTACCTTTTGAATAAAACCAATTGAAAACCATCGGTTACGCTGGTATTTACTATCGTCCGTTCAACATTCACGTCACGCATAGTACTATAGCGCACAGAATGAATCAATACGAAATAAGAACTTCATTTATGTACATACTGTTTGTTGAATGTAAATACAAAAGTAAGGAAACACAAACGCTGCGGCCAGATACGGACGACATCCGTTCACGAGCATTACAGTTTGTCCAGAAAAAGTAGAAATTAAGCCTGTATTACACCGGGGCAACACTGTGCGGCATTGCGGTATGCCACAAGGCCGCATGCTACAACGTCGCACATTGTGGCAAGAACCTTGTGGCATGGCAACACCTTGCGTCATGTGGCAAACTGTCGCAGCTTCTTCTTCTTCTGCCGCACCTTTGTAGCATGCGGCCTTGTGGCAAGCCGCAATGCCGCACAGTGTTGCCCCGGTGTAATTCAGGCTTTAGAGCCATCGCAAACAGGGCGACTTGTCGCCGCGTCGCGTAAATGTTTTGACTTTTCAATAAAACAAGTGGTAAACTTTCCTGGACTTGGACTTAAACTTGGACAAACTTGGAAATAGGTTTCCCGGTATGGGTCTGTATATTATGTAATTTTCCACTTTATCGGGTTAAGCATTTAGACAACGCGAAAGAGTCAAAATGAGGTATATGACAGTTCGGTGTAGGAGTATGAGATACCTACTGGGAAAAAAAGTCCCAGAATGTAACAGTGTGACATAAGGTGGTGTGACATACCGGGAACAAAGGGGCTAAATCAGACAACTCCATACAGTGGAGTCGTACGTAATTGCACCCCTGGGGTGCAAGTTACGTAATATAAGGGCTGGTCAGCACTGAACCTGCATGCTTTATAAACGCCCACATAGAGAATGGTTAGGACGGTCCGTCATACCAATACCGATCAGGGGTGCAATTACGTAAGTACTCCACTGTATGGAGTTGACTGATGTTACATTTTTTTCCCAGTAGGTATGTCATACTCCTACTCCGAACTGTCATATACATTCTTATTTTGACTCTTTCGAGTTGTCTAAATGCTTAACACGATATAGTGGAAAGTTACGTAATATAAGGGCAGTACGGATCCGTACGGACTTGCCAGACAGTCTGTACTTCACAGTACGGGCTAACTATAATAAATAAATAATAAACTCACGCCCGTAATCCCCGAGGAGGTAGACAGAGGCACCAATCACTACGGGTTACTTGTTTCTATATAACTGCACCCTAACGCAGGGGTCAGCCATCGCCAGTCTCAACTATAGATAGAAGGAGTAAGGCGACCGAGAGGAGGCCGATCTCGCGCTCATTTGATTGATATTATCTTCATCATCAACCCATTATGTCCCCACCGAGGGGCACGGGTCTCTTCCCTGAGGAAGGTATAATATAGGCCATACTCCACCACGGGGGTAGTCTAGATCTTAGTTGATTTTTATTTAAAAAATAGTTACAATTACACTGCAAGTAAACAAACAAAAATTTCCAATACTAAAAAACCATGAACAAGCCCCACAATTGCGGACTGGATTATAATTGACTTACCTATAGTAAATCAAAGGAGAGTCCGCATAACCGTGGCTTACAATAAAACATTTTTCCTCCTTGCTTACTTTTAAAGTACTTTTTTGTATTCGGATTTTTTTTATTTAGTTTTTTACTAACCTGCTTAGCTCTGGGCGGCACCTCCATTTTCCGCTTCTTTAGCAATGCTGAATGAGCTGTGTACTCTGCATCCTACAATCACATAAACGCACGATATGACATATAATGTAATTTGCAAAGTACTGACTTCGTACTGACTTGTTTCGCCCGAGAGCTGATTTGAAGTAATCGGACTTTAGTAAAATGAACAAGTAATTTGAAAAAAAAAAACAATAATTAATTGTCTTACAGGCGTGTCCAACGCAAACTCAAGCCAGAACCACAGTGGTCCGCAATGGATGTGACGCCATACACAAGTTAGTACAGAATACGAGTGCACCTCGAGAAGTGAAAACACGGGTGGATATTGAAACTAAAATGTAAAGGAAATCAGATATCGGAAATTTATTACCTACAACAGGGCCGGACCCTGTTGTAGGTAATAAATTAGATAGATAGATAGATAGATAAAAGATTTATTTCCATAGGACACACACACGTACATATATCAACAAATGAAATCACAAAGTAACAGCAAATTATTAACACTGACAAAACAGAAACATACATAAGCAATACAAGCATTTATGTGATAGGAGAAGTACCTATCTATAGGATGTGAGCGGATAAATAGCGTGACTACGTGTGTGTGGCAAATGCAAATGGGTTTCGACTCAGCATGTGCTGGGAGTTTCAAAAGAAAACTCCAGCGCTGGTATTCTGCCGATACCCAGTGTGAGCGGCGCGCAGAGCCCAAAGAAGTGATGCATGCGAAGTAGTGCCTGTGCAAACTTTAACAATTCAAAGTCGCAGATAATAATAATGTTAATATTATTTGGTGAAAAAAGTAAACATAAATAAAATAAAAAATATAAAAGATGTCAATGTTTACCTTGCCATAATGTCCGATTTAAAGAATTATAAAATGTTATTGTAAAATTTAAATTAAATATAAATTGATTCACAGATAGATCGATATAGGTATATATATTATATTAAATAAAATGTCCAGGTAAGATAAAGTCACAGTTTTACATAGATTAAACTCTTGTTATTATTATATTCATAAATTTTGTAAAATTATTTATTAAATCATTGCATAAATTACATTATATTATACTATAAACTAATAATTAATTCAAATAATTGAAATGAATAATTTGATTACAATAATAAAATATAACAGTCGGAAAATATAACCTGCTAGGGCAGCAGTTTTTGCTGGTCCAGAAGAAATTTCTTAAAGTGTACCCTGAAAGTCACCTTAGATTGGTGCTGGCGGAGAGGTGGGGGTATATCATTCCAACACTTTGAGGCCTGATACCGGAAACTGCCACGAAAAGCGGCAGTTCGGTGGTGGGGCACACAAAGTGGGTTCGAAGATATCCTAACGCAACCTCCCATGGCTCTCCTCCAAATAAGCTTCTTAAATAGGTACGCTGGCTTTTTAGTCTTTATGACACCAAACAATAAAACTGCCATAAAAAGCTTTAGTCTACTATTCATTTTTAAGAGATTTGCGCTGTTTATATAAGGTGTTACATGAGATCTAGTTGGAACAAAGAAACAAAAACGAGCGCACGCGTTTTGAACCCGTTGGAGCAACTTCTGACTTTTAACAAACGTGCAAGGGCCGTAGGCAGTTAAAGCATAAGTCAACTTTGACAACACCAGAGATTCACAAAGAAGGACTCTAATATTGACACTCAAGAAGCGTCTCAGTTCATACAGCACCCTTAAGCGAAAAAAGCAGCCACGTACAACTTCCACGACATGCTTCTCGAAGCGTAAGCCATTGTCCATTACTACCCCCAAGTTTCGAGCCTCTTGAACAAAGTCCACGCGCGTGCCATTTATGCGGATTACCGGATCAAAGGACATAATGGCCTCCCTCTGCATTTTTGACCCCATAACCATTATTTTTGATTTGGAGTGGTTTAGTATAAGGCAGTTATTCACACACCATGTATGGATACGGCCAAGGTCTTCGTTCAGCTTAGCAGCTGTTGCAGCAATGTCACTCATGTTGCATGGAATCTGAAGCTGCAGATCATCTGCATATAAATGATAGTGGCAATGCTTTATACACTTAACAATGTCTGCCGAAAAAATCGTGAAAAGGAGAGGACCCAGGATGGACCCTGCGGAACTCCCCGGCCCACTGTGCAACGTGTAGATGTCAAATTTGTCCCATCAGTCTTCCGTACCACAACTAGCTGAAGTCTGCCATACAAATAGCTCTCAAACCATTTAATAGTTTCCATCTGAAACCCATAGTAGGCAAGCTTGGACAGCAGCAGGTCAAAGTCAATACAATCGAAGGCCCTAGAAAAGTCCAATAACGCAAGAAATGAAACTTTTCCTTCATCTTGAGCACCCAAAATATGGTCGATGACGTCAAGAAGAGCGGTAGAAGTACTGTGGTGCTTACGGAAGCCTGATTGGTGAGCCGGTAAGATGAAGTTGTCCTCACAGTATTTTAAAACTTGGTTATATACAACTTTTTCCAGTATTTTAGATAAATAAGGCAGTACACTAATAGGCCTTAAGTCACCATAACCAGTGGGATTGCTGTTCTTTGCTAATGGGGTTACAGCAGCAATCTTCCACTGATCAGGGAAAGTAGAAGAGGTAATGGATTGATTTACTATACTGGTAATTGCAGTGAGGGTATCCGGAATCGTAAGTAAAATCATGTCCCTGTTTATATTGTCAATACCTTTAGCATTGGATGTCATTTCTAGTATGATTTTTAAAATTGTATTACTGTCTACGGTATTTAAATTAAAATTATTGCTACCATGTCGGTGAAATTCAAAAAATGTCAATTGAGAAATAATTACGTGGTTGAAGGACTGTCTGACTGTCTGGCTTCCTCTCTACGTGTGCCCCAGCCTAGCACCGATGAAGTTTCAATACAATTGCTTTCAGAGTCTGCAGACTCGTCTCAACTTAGATTACTTTTCCTTGGGTCCGCCATTCATAGCGGTTTAATTAAATTTTCTAACGGCAAAGAAGATATCCACCGATCATTTTAATGATAATGTAATTTTCGTGGGAAGTAAGGTAGGTATTAATTCTTGGGAGATAGGGACAGGCGATTAATGATTAGAGCCCTACCACATAAAACAGCACGATTTGGTAAAATAATTATCATCTTTCAAACATGAACTATTTAATTTGCTTATGTTACATGTTTGTGATGTCACTGTTCTGGTTCCCAAGAAACAGCGACATGGCAAACATGTAAACATTCAAGACCTAGGGTTTTTTTTTCGTCCCCAGCCGGGTTCGAACCCGGGACGTCCCGCATGGTAGGCGGATGCGCTAACCGCTGCGCCACAAAGGTCGACAGATAAGTAGGATCATACGGCCGATTTATGAATTGAGAATTTCGCTGAGTAACTACTTAACCGGAGTGCTGTCTCGTCAAATTTCTCAGGAAAGAGCGTGACAGAACGTTACTTAAGTATTTACTTACTGAAAATTCTCAACTCAAAAACCGGCGACGACTAACTTACAAAAGCTCGACATGTATTTGGCGTGATTTTAGGGTTCCGTAGCTCAAAAGCTGTAAAAAGAATCAAACTTCTAAGTTAACCTCCTCAGTCCTGTGTCGACAAAATAACAATAGAAAACTATTGTTACTTTTAAGGTCAGGACTGAAGAGGTTAACGTAAAAAAAGATGATGCCGTTTGCCTCAACAAACGTACTTTGACAATAAAACAATATGGGGTACTTAGAATAGAATAGTAGAATCTGTCCAAAGTAGAATCTATCCAAAGTAGAATTTGTCTAAAGTAGAATCTGTCCTAAGTAGAATCTGTCCAAAGTAGAATCTATCCAAAGTAGAATCTGTCTAAAGTAGAATCTGTCCAAAGTAGAATTTGTCCAAAGTAGAACTTGTCAATAGGAGACCAAACGTTTCCGTTGACCTAGAACTATGTTTGCAATGTAATATCGTCTTATACTGAGTATAAATATAGTAACAAACTGAAAACTACACATTTCTAATTAAATCATAAAAAAAATCAGAAGTTTGAGAAAAGATTGGAAAAACTGCGTGCTTGTCCTGAAAAACTTGTCCTGTTTTTTTTTTCATTTGGTGGTGCTCGTCAGTACCGGGTCGCCAATTGCTGTTATAACAGCGTTGTGTTGTGTCATTCTTCTAAAGTCTGTACAACTTCTCCAATAGGCTATTTGACAGTGTGAAATAAACAGTATTATTTATACGTAATTCGTACAAATTATGAGTCTTAAAACCGCTTGAAGGCATTTTAACTAAAAAAAACTGTATTATTTGTAAAAAAGCACAAGATATAATTGGACGTAGTTTAACAAAAAAGGTCCCAAACCACAACATGATCATTTTTGAGTTAAATATACCAAAATGATCACTATGCCTTATATTTTAAGAATCAACTACTTTCATAGGGATCCGATGAGGATGTGCAAAGTTATGGCACATGGTAGTCAATCCACATGTACCTATAGAGCACGTAAATCAGCTTAAACCTAAAATCTCAAATATCTCAAAACTCACTTTGTGTTGGTTGGAACCTTTTTTGCTAAACTACGTCCAATTATGTATCTGCAGCTATTGTATCGAAAACGGCCTGGATTGGCCGATTCTATGATGACGTCACATGCCAGTAAAAATGGCGTCTGTCATTAATTTTTTCTTACGTTCATTTCTTGGTTCATTTTATACTGGCAAGTGACGTCATAATTCCTGTGCGACGCCATATTGCCCAAAATAGCGTTTTGGTGGCTTATTTTAAAAGTAAATTTTCGTTTGCCTTTTTTAGAAGAAAAATAATTTAAAATGACCACTTTCTGAGAACTCCATGAACACCAACAAAAAATATAAGATGGTTTTCAGAAATAGGTCAAATAGCCTATCGTTAATGTAGTGTTTCGATACCTCTGTGAGAAGGAAATAAATAAATTAACTTACTCACTTACTCCTGCCAAAAGAGCGATCTCGTAACAAATAACGCCTTTGCTTTCCATTAGCATCGGAACGCCTTTTCGTCCATACTGAAGTGTTCTCTGCATAGGGCATGTATTCCCAATAGTCCGAGTCCCACGATGGGACTACTGGAACTTAAAACCCCAATAGTGCAGTCCGTTGCACCTCTGGGATTAAAATTACCAGTGGTACACTTAATGGAACCTCTGGAAAAAAATCCGAAGTACCATCGCGGAACTACTCCAGAGGGATTACCGGGAATTTTCTATGTTTTTAACGTCTTTGCCTGGTTGCCATAGCACAGGGTATCCTAGTTTGGGACTAGGCCCTCAATTTTGCTAGTGCATTATAGTTCAATGATAGATGTCCGGTCGGGTCATGTGACGTAATTTTTTTATACCATTGACGCCTAGAAGGATTGGTAAAGTCTGTTCGCTACCATAGTGTCACTTTGATGTTTATCGCCTCGGCACGTGGCGGCTTTTCACAAAAGAAATTAAAGGAGGTCGACGCGGCAAAACACGCCAGTGAATTTGGCTTTCAGCTCATCTCATTCTACTATTATGTAGATCACGCAATTAAAGAAGTAAATCAATCAGTATTTTAGAATGGATTTTTAAAAGGGACGATCCTGCATCACTTAGGTAGGTACCTATTCTAAATACCGGTGGAGATGAATATTCTGAGGACACTTCGAGTGATGAAGAGTAGTGTTTATTTTGTGCTTCATTAGTTATATTGCGTACCGTGTTTTTTTGCTATTTAAAGTATTATTGAAATTTTGATTTTGTATTATTGAAATAAAGGTTTCTTTACTAAAACCAAGATTGCCTTCGTGTGTACCGACACTAAAGTGCGACAAGTGAGTCGTGGCTCAAGCCTTTGGCGGGAAATTTAAAAATATTTTAGTTGTTAACCCTGCATATCGTCTGAATAAACCATCTTGATACTTTTGCTTAACTTGATTATTTGTTTAATTAGTTTGGAGTCTCCAATGAATTTTGTCCAAACATAAATAAATATAAGCAAAACGAAAACATTAACTACATCAAAACCAACATTTCCACTCCACCAAAAACAGGGATAATAAAGATGCACCACATAAACTTATAAACATTTATTAATGCCGAACCATAATCAAAATCTGATTCATATCTTTTTTCTTAACAACTTTGAGTTCTTTGACTAAGTCTTCGATCTGACGTTTACCATTTTCGTCATCCGACAGACCTTACAACAAGAAATAATTCATGTTTGCTTTAAAACATTATTACTCGTATGTACATACTAAAACATAGGTAAAATTACCACTACAGACGGCCTTTTTCTCCACTACAGACGGCCCCAAGGCAGCAGCTAACATTATACATAACTGTATGTACATTGACATTCAACAAGCAGAATGTAAATTCTTTACGTTGAAATAAAATTTTTGATTTTGATTTTTTGATTTTATGTTGAATAGAAACAAAAGTTTTTTTCTTGTTTAAATCTAGGACGAGTATCAAACTGTTTGGGTTGTACTACTTGCAGTAAGTTTGACAGTCAGAGTGTGGCCATATGAAGAATTTGAAATAAATCGTGTGCCAGAGTGCTTATACTGAGTTTGTTCATTCACTTTCGATAGTGAGAGCGTAGCGACTCCTACACAAACTGCAGTTTGTATAGGAGTGACAGAGCGCGCCACATAGTTGTCTCTTTGTCACTCCTATGCAAATCGCAAACGCTCTCGCTATCGAAAGTGAATGCAAAAACTCAGTATAAGCACTCTGGACTCGCTTGTCAGACTCTATCTAAGCGAATGGACTTTACGTGTGAAGCGACGAAGATTGAAAGATTAAAAGCGACAATGAAATGAAATCACCGCGTTCATTCAGTTGTAATTGTACTACAATGCATTAGGAGAATCTAGGCGCAGGTCAAGTGATTGTGACATGTTTATATTAAAAAAAGGTAAGGTTATATAAAAAAAATCACACGGCGTAGGGGCATTTTAGTAGCTATGAAATAAATCGAACAATCTGCTCAGGAGTAACTATCTTTATTTTTCAATAAAACCACCAATTAAAATACATTTTCAAAACATTAATTATTACAGATAGGATAAGTTTTTGTATACCTAAATATTTTTACTTGTCACAGTCTAATTGAATTAAAAATTACGTGTATCTACGAAAAAGTATTATTTTTCATACAATTTTTCATGAATAGGTCGTTTAACAGTTTGCTTTGGGTTGCGTGCAATCGATAGGCACCTAGGATTTATATTGTATGTTTGCTTGTACTTTTATGTTGGATAATATATAGAATAAATGTACTAAGTATAATCTTTCAGTATGTAATTCAATATTGTTTAGCGTCGGTCTATATTTATTGTTTGATACTAAGTACATCAGGCCTTCAGTTTATTGGTGATGTTGATGACAATAAAGTATTATAATATAATATTTAAAGTGATGCTTGATTTTACATATATTTTGAAATGTACGTCAGATATGCAAAATGTCAAAAGTTTATCATCAACTAGTAGATATGATTGGTATCATTTAATCAAATAGCAAAAAAAACTGTTCTGGTCAGCAAATGTTTTACAGGTAAATAAATAATCAATAAGATGAAAGAACTCCGAATTGATCAGCAGAAAATTGCAATTTGATTATTCTATTCGATTTAACAGCCGTGAATTGTGAAAAAATCATTACAGAATGCCATCCCACCCGCTTCTTTTAGATATATTGAGTTAAGATATATTATGCAGTAATCTACAATAATAATTTGTGCTGACAAAATAATGCTTTACTACCCGTTCACGATTTATTTGCTGACCACATTTTGCTGCTCATTTATTTTACTGTGCGGATAATTTGCTGACCACATTAGGTACATTTACTGGACACGTATTACACATTGCTACACGTTTGTTTTGCTGACCGAAACCATTGCAACCTGGGGCGCGATTCTGTTAGCGCATTACAGTACGATGACAGATACAAGGTCGGGTCAGGTGACCTGTTTTTCATATTCGTACCATTGTTGCTTAGAACGTTTGATATGTGTAGTGTACACGCGTAGATTTGAAGCGGCAATGAACCTAAATCGCCATGTACGTACACGCAGTTGTCATTGTACTACATTGCATTAGTTGAATCAGGTCCTGATTGGCGACGTTTCATTTAGTTGCGATTTAAAAATGTGATAAGTAGGTTACCACTTAAATAGTAAACACACTATTATCTGTTTAATTCATCGACTAACCTACCTAACCTACCAATGACTTTAAAATACAATAAAATAATTTGTAAACTCTAGAGAATATTGTTAGAAAATTATACGTACAATATCACCTAAATAAAAATATAATTATGTGACTAAATCGTAGTAGCATGTAATGACGTTGTCCTATACACACTCCGTATAGTAATAAATAGAAGGGTAATGGATTCATTGACTTGCTTAAAGCCATAAATACGTTATATATTTTTAAAGCCAAATTTTAGAGTCTGTGAGGTTATATCGACGTCTTTATGTCGATACTTATCATTTGATAGACGATAAGAATATAAAGTTATAAGTACATAGTGTAACAATTTCTTATTTGTTACAGCCATTGGGCTTACAGTTTGACAATGCAGCGCCTGTTACTAAAAAAAAAAACTTAATAATTTTCTTCAAGCTGCCTCCTTTGTGTTGAATTTTAAATGAATATCAACCATTATCTTTGTATTTGGAAGTATGTGTGTGAAATAAGTGCTAAAGACTGATTTTGCACAATCATTATTATTGTTTATTTGATTTAAAATTCAATTTCAAAAACGGAAACTACTTTGTAGCCTTACGTTCCAGCACTATTGCAGATTTTAAGAAAAGAAAAAAACTGTCAAACAAGTCAAAAAGTCATTATAATGTCGTCAACTTTCCTCATTGTCAACTACCGCAGCCATCGCTTAAAGATTTATAATAGTTCTTTAGTTACGCTATATAGTAAGCTTTATGCATGTCTGCTACCATAATCAACTATTATAAACACGAAACATTTAAAGTTAGTTAAAGCATTTATTTAATTGCCGGACTTCGGTAGCGCTCCTCGAAAGGCCTTTGGGATCCATTCATACTGATAATTTATGTTGTTAAATGCAAATGCGGGAGCTCTTTAGGTCCTAGTTACGTCCGAAGCCGACTATAGCCGTCTCGAAGGCTTTTGAGAGATAACTTTATGTATTTTATAGTTACATAATAACAATATACTTAGCCTCTAATCACAACGATAATAATATTGAAAACACGAATTCCACACTACAGGTTTATACATATTACCCAATATTTTATTTGTCTGCCACAATATTGTCTGTTTAGTCATACCTTGTTAGTTGTTACAGCTTCATTCAGAACTCAACTTATTTTTATTGACAATTTATTCTTGAAGTAATTTGAAAGAAAGAAAGAAAGAAAGAAAGAAAGAAAGATTTTATTAGTATGTCACAGAAACACAATGAAGACAAAAGTACATAATAAACAAAATACACAAGAGTCAACAAAACAAGAAAAATAAAATAGAGACAAAGGGAAACAAACAACCGTTTTTACATTTGGACATTATTTTATGGTTATTACTTATTAAATTTATTTTAGAAGTGAAACATCCTGGTGTTTTTGTAGCTGCCTTGTTTATGGATAAAAATAATTATTAAAAAACTAAAAGCTTTAATTCAGCTTGGCAGTCGCTGTGGTTGGGCTACAAACGTAATTAGTTTACAGTTGAACTCAGGTAAAAAAATACCTAAAATTTTTTCGCAGAAAATTTAATGGTTATAATTAATTTACGGAATGTTATGTGAACTTAGAAATAAATATAACTTACATTCGAATTAAATAATTTTAGACAAGAAAGGTCTACAGAAATTAGAAATTCATCAGATTTTTATTTTAATGAGGTTGTCGGGCTCAGACTGTACCTCGTAAAATAAATAAATGGAATATAAAATTATGACTATAAATTTAATTTAAAAGTAATTAATTAAAGTATGCCTTGTTCTACGTAATTAAGATACATCAATGAAAACCAAAATTTTATTGTAAATTAAAATCTAAACACTAAGTATAATAATTACTAAGTAATCATACGTAATTCATAATAAAATACATAAAATCTACTAATTAATACTTTATGTACAAACGCACATATAATTTTAATAGACTTAATAACTATTAACACCAACATCCATGCCGGTATATTATTGTCTTTATACTATTATCATCATTATAATTTGGAATGGAATATTTATTAAATTATTGTCAAATACATATTAATATTTAATAATAATTGTAAAGTATTGAGAATTGACGGACCAATGTAAAAGGATAAATATAATTGCACAATCTTTGTATACAAATATAATAGATTTTATGAAAGAGATTTATTGTCTCAAATTTATGATTTTTATTGTCATATTTATGGAAGTACCGTAGGATTTCCGAACAGGGTCGACATAATGTTATCCCATTAATTGAGAGACACAATTGAAAGAATCAACCTTCCGTCTCAACCTTAAACCTATAAAAATACAAATTTCAATGCGAATATTCAAAGAGGTTACAATATATTAGATACCGCAAAACTTGGTTACAATATATAAAAAGTATCGCAGTAAACGTGGGAACTTTCTAAAGACAAAAAGTGAAGGAAAGCTCGCAAAAACCGCCTAGGGCGAAAGCTACAGATATGCTTTCGATATGGCCGTTTTACGTTTATTGATATAGGATAGGAATGTTTGAAGCCCGCAAAGTTTATTTGTACATAACGACGTACCTCCGGAAGGCGTTTAGGCCCCAGAAGGCGTCCGCTTGGAGCTGGTGCGTGAAGGGAGGTGTTCAGTATACGTAGGGCATCAGTTCAGGTGGCACGTAGAGGGTCGGGGCGTACAGATTGCGGCGGGACGGGGGCAGCATCACGTCAGAGTAGCGGGAGAACTGGTTCAATTGGCGGCTGCTGCCCGAGGGTTTCCTAGCGAGAGAATCCTCTATCTTATTTTGACTCTTTCGAATTGTCTAAACGCTTACCCGATAGAGTGGAAAGTTACGTAATATCTGGGACTCTGGGACTCTCACAGGACACAGGAAGAGTCCCTGATATTACGTAACTTTCCACTCTATGGGGTAAGCGTTTGGGCAACTCGGAAGAGTCAAAATAAGATAGATAGATAGATAAAACATTTATTCACATTTTCCACACAAAAGAAAAAAGCAAAGGACAAAAGTAGTAAAACAGACTCGGAAAAACAAGAACATAGTTACATAATGGTACCAAAAATAAAAATAATAAACTCACGCCCGTTATCCCCGGAGGGATAGGCAGAGGCACCAATCACTAGAACTGGGCCCACGATTAAGAACGCTTTTGGGGTAGTTTGGGGAAGACTATGGCAAATAAAGAATATTCTATTCTATTCTATTCTATTCTATGGCTTACTTCGGATGCCTAGTGGGGTCCTCGATGTACTCCTGTGCGAGCGCCTGCAGACGTTGCTCTTGATCTCCGTAGGTCTGGTACGTCGGGTAGTCGTCGTTGCTGAAATATGGATTACGAATAAGTGACTGCAGATTAGGCGGATTAGGATGGGGCCGAAAAGTGCTCGAATGGAGACCACACATCGGCGAGCGCAGCGTAGGACGACCAGCCACAAGATGGACAGACGCACTCATCCAAGTGGCAGGGAGACGCTGGATGCAAGCCGCTTCCAACCGGTCTTTTTGGAAATCCATGGACGAGCCCTATGTCCAGCAGTGGACTTCTTGTGGCTGAATGATGATGATGATGATGACTGCAGATTATCTAAACCGATGTTATAAAGAGGAAAACTTTGCAAGTTTATGTTTATAAAGTTACGTAGACTGCCGGGTGGGTCTAGCCGTTAAGGCGCTTACCTACATAGCCCTAAGTGATACCACAGAATATATAATAGTACAAGTACAGAAGATTCACTCCGCAAAATCAATTAAAGAAAAAGAGACTGTAGCAGCAATACAATTAGGTGCAATTCAGATTGCACGGCGCTAAAAAACCTACAGCTATATTCACCTACATGTTGCCTCTCTTTCTATCGCGTAACTCTTACTCGTCTGACACATTAGGGTTGTCTTCATTCAAAGAATAATTACATCTGAATCTTTTATTACCAGTTAACTTTTGTGAACAAATGATAAAGATAATAATAATAAACTCACGCCCGTTATCCCCGAAGGGGTAGGCAGAGGCACCAGTCTCTAGAACTGGACCCACGTTTTGCCGAGTTTATTAGGTCCCAAACGACTCTCAAACGTGAACAAATGACGTTTCAAATAAACCTAGGCTAGGTCTTAGTAGTGGTAGATCACAAAACTATTTTACTTTTACAATATTTGTAGTATTTTAACCTAAGAAGATACCCATACGGAATACGTTAGTGTGTACCTTGTTTATGAAACTAAATATCTTATTTAGGTGTTATCTATGTAGGTACATGCGTATCAAATCGCACTTGTAGGCAGGTACACAAAATTATAATAACAATACATATGAAATATTTAATAACTTTTTTGCGGTCTAAGTAGCTACAACAAACGAAACACGAACTATTTTGCACGTGTTGCAAGCAACTAGCTAAAACATAGTCTTTAAATTTAACAGGTACGGAATTTATAAAACATTTAGGTATACCTATAGTCCAGTCATTATATCCAAAAAACCGACCCTACCCGTGAATAATCAGTTCTTGGATTTTTTTCATAGGTCCCTCGGAGCGGTCACTGGGAGTGTAAATTCAAAGAGTACTGAATGCTCGTGCGTATATTCAAAAACGGTTTTTCTTGAATAACTCGGCCATTTTTGATTTTACGGGTTTAACCGTGAGGACAGAAATTGTAGGAAATTTGATTCTCTACAAGTTTGGTCCTCACAATTTTTCTTTTTCCTTATTATTATTAATTTTTATTTCCAAAATATCAATTTTCGGGGAAAAAGGTGGGAACCGAAATTGTTCATAATTTGATTTTCTACAACTTTTTTTCTCTTCAGTCATGCCGTAAAACGTGGAACATAGGAGATAATGATAATATTTTGAATATGTCACGTTTTTAAGTTTTAATTTCCAAAATATCGATTTTGGGGGAAAACGGTGGGAACCAAAATTGTTCAGAATTTTATTCTCTACAACTTTGTTTCTCTTCATTCATGGCGTAAAAAGTGGAATATAGGAGATAATGATAATAGTTTGAATTAGTCGGGTTTTTCAGGTTTAATTTCCTAAATATCGATCCTAGAAGAAAAATTATCAGGACCAAACTTGTAGAGAATCAAATTTCCTACAATTTTCGTCCTTACAGTTTTACTTTATAATCAAAAATGGACAAGTTATTCAAGAAATTTTCTAATACACGCAGGAGCCTGATTCAGTCTACTTTTTGAATCTAGACTCCCGGTGACCCCCCGAGGGACCTATGAAAAAAAATCCAAGAACTAATTATTCACGGGTCTAAATCTATAACGACTGATGTACTGGCTATCGGCTGTACTAATTTATACTTATTTCTCTAACCAATTATGCTACTTATAACGAAACAGATCGTCAATTTCTAACATGAGAAATTCCTTTAATTCTAATAAACTCGTGTTTTGGAACCTTTACCAACCTTCATAATAACCACTCGCAATCCGTGTTTAAGCAGTTAAACACTGCAAAGTATTTTTTTGCCTTTTTATGTTTCTCCATTTTTAAAACACAGTCGGATCGGTGAAGTAGGTTACGAACAAAACTCGCGCGCGCGTCAATGCTCGCTCGTGAGTCCCTAGCAATTCCCATCCGATGCGGTGGCCGCATGTACTTACGCTTTCGATACCGCCACGCAAAGTGAAACAGCCCTGGTGATACAGGTGGTCCACCCTAATTTGTTTAACATTATTATCCCTAAAAATTATTCAATTATGGCGAAATAACGTTATAATTAGTAATAAATACAGTTTTAAAGTTTATTTTTTCTACTTAATCTCCTGATGCCCACGGTACTTCTGTGGGTACTAAGCAAGTAAAGCCGTTACTGCCCAAGTTAGAAACATTTTTTTTTATTAAATGCTAACGGTTCTTCTCCGAGGACGAATACTTAATGTATATCATTGTTATACAGGGTGTTGATTTGCACAGTTAAATCCAACTCAGGGGTGGTTATTTATATGATACTGAAGCAAAAAAGTATAAAAAAAAATTTTTTTTAGGGAAAATCACCTAAAAATCATATAGTTATATAACTTCTATCGTTTGCACTTGACGGGTCCGGCGAGGATTTCTCGGGGCAGGGCGGGAGAGTGCGCCCGCGCGCTCCCGGGGATTTTAGGTGATTTTCACTAAAAAAATAAATTTTTCTTCTATATTTTTTTGCTTCAGTATCATGTCAATAACTACCCGTAATAATTTAACTGTACAAATAAACACCCTGTATAAACATCACATATCTACATAATCCTTTTTGCGACATTAATTTAAGTTTACGTTTCTGGGCAATACGGTACGTAAAAGCAAAAGTACTGGTGTGAGTACCGTGGTCAGTTATTCAAAAATATGTTTGTTACGGTTGGGCATCAGGAGGGTTATTTGGCCTCTAGCTTACTAGTAGATAGACCCCACCTGCGGCTTGCTGACAGTTCCTGCTTGAGTTCCTGCTTGAGCTCCTGCTTCTGTGCAGCCTCAAACTTGCGTTGCAGCTCACGGAGGTGCTCTTGCCGGATGATTTTCTTCAGGTCCTCGAACCTGATGAGTTAGATAAGACAAGAACTCAAAATCAAAACTAAAAATCCTTTTTTATTTATTCATCGTCATCAACCCATTATGTCCCCACCGGGGGGCACGGGTCTCTTCCCTGAGGAAAGTATAGGCCATACTCCACCACGGGGCCCAAGTCCGGATTTTTATTTATTGATAGCAAAAAAAACCTATACATTGTTTTAACACAATGTCGCCAAACTGAAAAAAAAATGACTAAGGAGAATGCGCAAAAATGTATGGAACCTGGGACCACCCTTCAATAGCAATAAGATATAATGTCATTGGATAGGTCTTTATTATAGGAACATTAATTGTTAAGACTACTTTGTTGTAACAACTGTCCATTCGGGGTTATGAGACTTCAAAGTTCCGAAATAAAAGGTAAAAAATATTTGTTTGGAGAGGAAAATGTTAGTTTTGTTGGTACTGACTGTTATGTACAAAGGCTGTTAGACTGTCCGTATGGAGTTATGCTACTTTTAAGCAGGGAAAAATAATAAAAACACAAAAAAATATTTCATTATTTATTCCTCAATCATATCTCATCATAAAGGGTTATCTATAATGGCATTATTTAAGTGTATTGCTGGTGTATTAAATCCTGCATGAATTGCTCACCCTGAATACCACATAATGGAAATTATGTGTACACATGTGCCCATCATTTGCCGTCCTGATAGGCATGTACAATGTTCTACAATGTTGTTTCCCTCGTCTTCGTCATTGTTTATCAAAATATGACGATAGTATTTTGTCTCTTATGACGTGATTGAATGCGGCTACGCAAAAGCCACACATTTTCGAGAATCCCGAAGTCAGGCAGATCGTCGGATGTTGCTGATATCTTCCGCGATAGAGGCTTCGCCGACACATAACACATTTGCGATGATTTTCCATTACAATGAGAGTTTCAAAGCCATCTTCCCACAAAATCCCAAAGATGGCGCCAGGATGGCGCAAAGAAATAAGGAGCCAGGAATAAGGAATAGCACAGAAATCAATGTGTCTTGCTCAACGGTGCTGCCATTGCTGGATTCCGCTATTCCTTATTTCTTGTTCCTTATTTCTTATTTCTCATTCTTATACCTTTCTTTTTTCATTGTGTAATGGGCTTCACTGTTTGAAGAAAGAAAGAAAATAACAAATACAAAATACGACGACTTCTGTGCAACTGGACTCTGATATAAACGCGTTACGAAGTTTTTACTAACTTATCGGGAAATGGACGGTGTTTGTGTTGTGCAAGGGTGCAAAAATGTTGGACGCCATTTATTACCAAAAGGTACGAAACGTAAATCTCTTTGGACGAAAGCTATGAAGTTAGATGGGCGGGTAATAAAAGTAGAATGTCCTTCAATATGTTCATTACATTTCAAGGACACCGATTACATTGACTCCGATATCGGACAGCTGCGTAAGTGGCCATCTATGTACTTAATGTTAGTAATACATTACAAAGTAGGTCCATAAAATATCTATACTTATCTCTTGCAGATACAAAAAGGAGAAACTTGAAGAGACATGCAGTACCTTTCATTTTGTACTGGCTCCCAGCTCCACCTACAAAGGAAAAAATGTTTGGTTCTCCAGAGGAACTTACCAGCTTGTGGGGTTCCGAATCTGACAAAAAGAATTCAGACCCAAATGATCCTTTAATTCAACACACAGACAGTGAAACCTTAGTGGCTGTCACAGATAAACAGTCGTCAGAATTATCATCTGATATTGAAAATTATGACGTAGTTATTCCTTTCAATGCCTCAGGAAGAAGCAAAACTTATTCTAATCACAGTGAGTAAAGGTATAGGTGGCACCACGGTTCTTGAGCGTTGACCTTGACCTAATTTTTATGGGTTTTGTTTGGCGAGAGGTGAATAATCAGGGAATCGCTCGTAGCCTGGGCTGCCTGAGTGATCTTAAACGATCGCTAAGGTTAAGCAACATACGGCGTGCTCAGTCCATGGATGGGTCACCGTCTATGACTAACGCTGGTGGCATTTTTCCGAGCGGTTCCGTGCTTCGCAAGGCACGTTAAGCAGTTAAGCGTCGGCGTCGTTAAGCCAAGTCAGAGGCCTTAGGGCGGCTTGAAAACTTCTGACAGTAAGACCAGCCACTAGTCTTACAAGCCTCTACCAATCCGGACTTGGCCCCCGTGGTGGAGTATGGCCTATACCTTCCTCAGGGAACAGACCCGTGCCCCTCGGTGGGGACATGATGGGTTGATGATGAATAAACAGGGAAATTAGATAGTGTACTCGAGGCGTTTCCTTGCGCTTTGCGCCATGAGTATGGGGATGACACTGTCTAACAAAACCCCCGGAAATCAAAGACAAAGCACAGTCACTCCCACTCCCTTCGCAAAGCGCTCGAGAATCATGGGGCGACCTAGTAACTCAGCTGGTAACTTTAAGTACAAAATTATATGAGTGATTTTTTTTATTCAGATACGCCTCTGAAATTCGTACCAGAATTGCCTTATCTTGCGACAGGCATCGCCACTGACGATCCTATTCAAGATCAGCTGTCTGTGGTCGAATCGAAACTGAAGAAAAAAGAGATAGTTTGGAAGAAGATCACTGTTATCTGGAGTCTATCGATGTTGCAAATAACATTCAAATTACTGATGTAGAAATTGGTGAAGATAGTGTAAACAACATTGAAAGTACAGAAGATGTTGTCAAACAAGAAGAAGATTTTACAGATAAAAAATCTGTTTCTGCAGAACCTGCCACAAGTTGTATGACTTGTGGGCAAGTTCCGTCGTTTAGTGTACACAGTTTCAAAAATGAAACAAATATGCTACATTTACACAGCCCTTGAAAATTTTGTCAAACAAATGTTTGTATTTTAAAGTTGCTGTACGCCAAATTTTACAGTGCTGTAAAAAACCTTAATTATTTTTATGGCAACCCTCCAAATCATCTAGATTCCTTAGAGCAATTTTGTATGACACTCTTGATACTCAATTGACACTGAGAATTTAAAGATGTTACTTTTACTTATAAAAGTAAAAAACTTATCAAAAAAGCAAGTGACAAATATTTTTATTACATGGATACGATTCATGGCCATAAGATGGCGACCATTGATTTATGGATAGATAGAGATGCTGTCACACATTACATGCCGTTAGATTTTCATGATAAGTATCCTAATACTAGAGTAATAATAGATGGCACAGAGTGCCCAATTAAAAAACCTCATTTGCCGACAACTCAGCAGATTACATTTTCTGCTTAAAAAAACAGAAACACTGTTAAATTATGTACTTGTGGGTCTGGCACCAAGTGGTCTAATCACATATATTTCGCCTTGCTATGGTGGTTCTGCATCTGACAGACAAATTATTGAACGAAGCTCAATCCTTAACAGGTTTGTTTACAATGACGAAATCATGGTAGACAACGGACTTAATGTCCAAAATATTTTTTTATCAAGTGGAGTAAAGGTAAAATATTCCTACTTTCTTTAAAAAAGGAAATCAAATAAATCCCAATACTCTCACAAGAGACAGAAAAATTGCAATTAAAAGAGTGCATGTTAAAAGAATAATAGGAATGTTAAGGACTTACAAAATCCAACCACAGGCCATGAACCAAACAGAAACTTTACTTTCTAGTGATATCACCTTTGTTGTAGCCATGTTGGTAAATTTTAGAACAAATATTATTAATAAAAATGCCTAAGTAAGTGAAATCTTTTATTGCTAAATATGTACCTGTTTAAACTTTTAGATTATAAAAAAGATTATAAATAAAAGTGTCTGTACAAAAATAGTTCCTTACTTATAAGTACCTACTGTCATAAAATTGCTTAATTTTTTCAATCATTTCCTTTATGAAATTGTCATTTCTTTTTATTTCAATTATGCAGAAGTCTTGCATTGTGTAAATACAAAAGTACCTACCACAAAGCCGTCTTCGTGCAAAACAACTGCCCTTGCACTAATAATAGTCATGGCTACTTTTCAGCCGCCAATTCCCACTCTCTTCACATAACTCGATGTAGTTGATTGTTTCAGGAGATATTTTCTCATTGGCAGCTATAAATGGGCATTTTAATTCGATTACACATTCATCTCCAACTAGACCATCAGGAGTGCTAGCTGCAAACTGTAATTCGTCGTTAATTATGATCCCACAGTTTGAGACATGACGGCCTGTTGATTGGGTAAATTTTTAAGGGTTTTTTTTTCATATTTCAGCCCATGTTGATATATTAGCTCCTGCAGTACACAGGAGCTAATATATCAACATTTTTTAGTAATGACTTGGCTATCTTTTTTCTTTGACTTTCCTTTACTGTGCAAATTTTGCCAAAGTTTGAGCTTTGCAACCTCAGTAATCTTTTTTGGCTCCATTTTTTATTATTGTGTCATATGCTCTCTTCTAATTCTTTCTGCTGTTAAGTTGTTAGTTTTGATCCTTCTAAGAATAAATCTTCCTGTTATTTTTCTAAGTAATCAATGTCGTGACACAGTGCCCTTTTATCAGCTGGTTTAACTACTTGTGCTATGGGCATTGGGTGCTGTTGTAGGGCAGAAAAATTCACGCAATGATTTTTGAAAAACTCTGCATATTCTTCGTTGTCTGTACCTCTCAGCATGGGATTAAATTTAGTAATTTGTTGTAAATTTTGATTCTTCTGAGCGCCGCCGCGCGCGCTTCTGTCACCGATTTTAAGAGAGGGAAGGGTCTCCGTGGCCATCCGTACGCGTATTCGCGTTGGTACATTGCCTAAGCGAGATATAAGAACATGTTTATAAAAAATATTAAACATACTTGAAAAATTGCTACTAAAATATTTTTCTTCAGTAATAAAAAGTATCATAACTCCAAAAGGACAATTGTAACAACAAAGCTGTCATAATAATTATTGTTCCAATTAAAAAGACCTATTCAATGACGTATATCTTATTGCTATTGGAGGGTGGTCCCAATTTGGGCATTGTCCTTTGCAATGTTTTTTATGAATAGGAAAAAAGCCTTTACATTTTTTTAACAAATGTCGCCAAACTGAAATAAAGTATACCAAATAAAGTTGCAGGCATTATTTTAAGTACTAAACAGAAAGGGAATTAGTATAGTATTATGGTGTCCCACACTAGGCTAGGCCTGTGTCGTGGGCAACTTACAAGAGTTTCATGTTGATGGTAGAACAATTACATTATTAGACGAAAGAAAAGCCATTAAGACCCCACCGAGGGGCACGGGTCTCTTCCCTGAGGAAGGCATAGGCCATACTCTACCACGGAGGCCTAGTCCGGATTGGTGGAGGCTCGTAAGACTGATGTGGCTGGTCTTACTGTCAGAGGTTTTCAAGCCGCCTTAAGACCTCTGACTTGGCTTAACTGACTGAAAGAGTTGTGCCTACGTCCTTTTTCTTTTGCGTCAAAAATGTGCTATGACCGAATCTCAGAGAATATTTTTGACGCCAGATGACGCTAACATAGCACGTCTATCGTACGACCCCGATGCCCTGCAAGTTACGTAAGGGACTAGTCATAGAAAGCGCCCGGGGCGCGCGTCGAACGAGCGTTGGACGCCTATCGTACGCTCGTCAATTATGCTAGGATGAGCACACTTTTCTAATCCGCGAATGAGGGGCGCGCGTCGTACGCGCGTATGACGCGCGCACCACGGACGCGGACGCTTGATGTAATCCGTTGCATAGAACTTCATACAATTTTAAAGAGCGTCCGAAACGCAGCGTATCGTACGCGCGCCTCGGGCGCTTTGTATGACTAGTCTAGTCCTTAAGATGACCGGAATAAAGTTCGAAGTGAAATCGTGTTTATGAAAAAAAAAACTATCGTTCTACAACATTGCAGAATTTTTACAATCTTTTTATGACTGATTCTTCCCATTCAATCCATTTTAAGTATGTTTATTGATAGATATACTTATATTCTTTAATCCCTTTGAATTGTTTAATAATTGTTTGACACTGTTTACCTGTCTTAAATGTTTCATTTTCTAATGATTTAATTTAATTTTTATTTTACAATTAATAATGGGTGATTCTCAGAAAATGGCTCAAATTTCATAATTTCTTTAGCGCATGTTTTTTAATATTAACTCAATAAAAAGTAACATAAAATATGTTGTAGGTTTATTGGCCCCTGAAGATTGTATTGTAACGTATTTGTAGGTTTTGGTGGCAACTACTACAATATAATGTTACTTCTTATTGAGTCAATACGAAAAAAAATGCTCCAAAGAAATTATGCAGTTCTGACAATCAGCCTAATGTAATTAATTAAAAATTGTACTTGCTATCGCAATAGGGTCTCCAGAAAGATAGCTGTTAGCTTAAGGAAATAAATAAAATACAATTAAAAAAACATGCAAGTATATCGTCGTACCTGTCCCGTTGAGGGGGCACCGGGAAGGGGGTGGTCCGGGGATTGGTTGGGCCGGGGAACCGCAACTCTGCGCCGTGACTGCCAGTGCCAAGCATCTGTGGACAAGTTCGTGAGGTAATCAGGGCCTCGAATCTGTTAGGGACTAGTCATAGAAAGCGCCCGAGGCGCGCGCCCAGAACGCTGCACTTTGGGCGCGCGTCATACGCGCGTACGACGTGCGCCCCTCCTTCGCGGATGTCAAAAATGTCCTATGACCGAATCTCAGAAAACATTTTTGACGCCAGATGACGCTAACATAGCACGTCTATCGTAGGCCCCCGATGCACTGCAATGTTACGTAAGGGACTAGTCATAGAAAGCGCCCGCGGCGCGCGCCCGGAACGCTGCGCTTTGGGCGCGCGTCGAGCGAGCGTTGGACGCCTATCGTACGCTCGTCAATTATGCTAGGATGAGCACACTTTTCTAATCCGCGAAGGAGGGGCGCGCGTCGTACGCGCGTATGTCGCGCGCACCACGGACGCGGACGCTTGATGTAATCCGTTGCATATAACTTCATTCAAATTTTAAAGAGCGTCCGAAACGCAGCGTCTCGTACGCGCGCCTCGGGCGCTTTCTATGACTAGTCCCTTAGTGCATTACAGTTCAATGACAGTTATATGGTCGGGTCACGTGACATGTTTGTTGATTCCATTGACGCGTGGAAATAAGAATTCGCGTGCGCGCTTTTATTTAAAGCGGCAATGAAATGAAAACGACTGCCATTGTAATACAATGCATTAGCAGTCTGGGCAAAGGTTACAAGCAAACAGGGGTTAAAACCGGACTTAGGCATTAGACGAGGGCCACACAGAAAGGAAGCGCATAGATCACTTTGTTGTCCGTCAATCTGTCTGTCAAGGCCTCAGAGCACAAAATTTGTGTTCTGAGGTATAGACTCTTTAACTCGGGATCGCGTGGAGGGTACCGAGTTGAAATTAATCCGTACACTCATGTCTATAGTCCCTCGAAGCTGTGAGAAAATCAAACTTCCAAGTAAGGGGTCCATTAATCACGTGACGTATTTAGGGGGGGAGGATCGACCTCCTCAAGGCCCCCCTCTCCCCCAAGTGCCCAGCGCTTAAAATCGCCAATCCGCGATGGCCACGCGTGGTGATTAAAGCCCATGCTCTCTCTCTGATGCCTGGGCCGCACTCATCGCGATAATATTCGGGCGATAAGCTTCGTCTTCGGTCTACGGCGAATCCTCGCGGCCACACAATGCGCGATGTAAAGTTTATCGCGATGTCACATGCAAAAAACAAAATGGACGCCGCGGTTGCTCTGTATTTTATGGCAGCAAATAATTATTTTTTACATTTATTTTTTATTTATTTATTCGTAGTTTGCAATACACTGTAAAATTTTATCATTACTCCAATCCATGTTACGCTTCAGCTTATGCACCTACTCTGTGAAATAACACGTCCGCTACGTTTGACGGGTGCACGCTGACTGAAGTGTGCGTTGATTGAGTAGAACCATAGATCAAGCCACAGTGTAACCGGTTTTGTGTCGGTGAAATATTATTTCTTTGCGTGCGTGAATGTTGCCAGAGTTAAGTGAATTTGCCATAATGTGTGCTAAAATATTTCAGTCGTTCGTAGGACGTGAATAAAAATGTAATTGTTTTGAACATTATTATTCATACAATAAAACACGTCTAGCAGTAGAGTTGTCAATAAACTTTTCTCACTGATTTACGGTAGTTTCATTTACACTTTACAGGTTGCATTTTATTATTATAAAGTGTACTACTGGTGAAAACTTCAGAAATTTCTAATCTGTTCATGTGGGTACAAGAAACGGAAAGAAAAGTAATTTTGTTTTTCTTAACATTTTAATTTTCCTATTAACACCTGAAAATACTATTGTTAAATAACTTCACGTTCTGGCGTCTAATTTGTTTGCCGTTTACTCCCTAAATACAGCCTGGCAAAACATAGAATAATTTGTTACTTGAAGACTTTTAGCAACTTTAGTAGAAATGAACAGACAATATGTTCGAGCATTTGATGTGGGTGACCAGTTCTTTCTTCCATATGCTAGCACCCATTTATCCAGAACAGGAGTATTTTGAAGAAATCTGGAATGGACACATTGTGAAATTTCATAAATAATGTACAAAATATAATAATATTATTGTAACTGAAAAACTGCTGGCAGATGCTGGATGCGGCAAGCTAAAGACAGGGCGCTATGGCGCTCATTAGGGGAGGGCTATGTCCAGCAGTGGACTAATATAGCCTGATGATGATAATGATGATGATGATTGTAATTTTGATTAAAGGCGATTTAAGTATGTAAAAAAGTGAATAGTATATGAAAGTAGTAATAGTCTCCAAGATGATATTCAGATTTGTTTAGTTAAATCTTACTCGAAAAAATATTGACTCTTATTTTTTTTTCTACAAAACAGAGTTCTCAACTGGAATTCATCTATTGTAATGCTTTGCATAACAATTTAATTTCGTATGTACTTGACTGCCGACCAGCTAAACTAACTCTCACTAATAAATACATAGTTAAAGTAATGATCGGGATTTTCAACATGCACGAATGGCAACATTTTTTTACTCTTCGGTTCTTTAGGTTAGGAAAGTAAATTCTATTAATATTGCTTTCCGTAGGGGAGCTACTAGTTTTAACTTAACTAAAATACTCAACATAAAGCAACTTTCGGCTTAGCACTCATTGAAACACAATCATTGCGTACCTTTGAAAGTAAACTTCTCCCAAATAATACTTAATACACAACGATTCACCATAGTTTCTCTATTTAGGTCACTTTTCACATAACATTCCACAAATAAACGATTTCTCTTGGAAAAGACTAGCGTAGCGTTAAATGTGATTAAATTTCCAAAATCTTGTCGTTTCCCCAAGAAACGTCAACTTGACACGGGGGCAGACAAAAAAAGCAGTTACACTTTTGCCTTTTATTCTGTCTCTCTTTCACCCATGATCCCTACGTAACTTTGTTTCATTTACATCTTGTATGTGTGCGTTGTGGCTTGCTCCACGGTTTTACTCCCTCCACGGAAGTGTGGCCTGGCCGCTCAAGTGAAGTTCATCGCGATAAAACTCTTTGATCTGTGAAAGTTTACCGACAGCGACGCGAAGTCCTGACGACTACGGACGAAGCTCCGAAGTATACGCGAATACCTACTTGGCTACACACAATCATCACGATAGCCCGAATCTTTCGGTTATCGCGATGAGTGCGGCCCAGGCATGAGAGAAGCCCAGTGCCTTATAGTGGAACGTATTATAGTATATTATAGGCTGCTTGCCCGGCATAGCACGCCGAATTGTGGAAGAGCGCAGCTTTCTGATACAGGTATTTTCATACTTAAGACGCTAGTTTAATGCGCGATTCACTTTTTTGTGGGCGGAGCCACGCGCTGCATTCGGAAGGTGCCGTGGGGACGGATAGGAAAGGCGCGTAATACTGCGCGCGCGGGCGCGGCGGCGTTCAAAGAGAATGTTATAGAACAAGGTCATACGTGGAGTATTCCGAAAAAAAGTGAATTATGAGTGAAATAATTTAGACGCCTAGTGGTTAGGTATAATTTTACACATTTCTACTCTTGCGTCGGATGTGTTATAATTTTTTAATGAAGTTGCAAGCTTTTTATTTATTTGTCGATACTTTTATTGTTTTATTGTTGCCTGATTGTGCTACTGTAAATATTTGAATCGCTCGTAGCCCCACCGCATGAGTGATCTTAAGCGATCACGAAGGTAAAGTAACATAGGGCGCGTTCAGTGCATGGATGGGCGACCGTTCTATGACTAATGCTAGTGGCATTATTCCGAGAGCGGTTCCGTGCTTCGCAATGCACTTTAAGCGGTTGGTGCCGGCTGCCGTCGATAGATGGCAATCGTTAACCCAAGTCAGAGGCCTTAGGGGGGCTTGAAAACTTCTGACAGTAGGACCAGCCACTAGTCTTATAAGCCTACACAAATCCGGACTTGGCCCTCGTTGTGGAGTATGGCCTATACCCTCCTCAGGGAAGAGACCCGTGCTTACAGAAAGTAAGACTTACAAAAATAGTTAATCCGCAGTGGGCCCGCCCATACACTATATCTCTGAGAGAAGGGTAAAGTGCCCTATAGTGGAACGTATATAGGTTGCTTACAAAAAAATATCCACGATATCAAAGGTTATGCCGGCCTGCTACTATAAGGGCCGTTCTCCACTTCTCCGGTCCGGCAAACGTTATTTAATTACCGATCCGATTTAGAAACACACAAGAATACTAGTAAGCTTCTCCACTACTCCGGCATCCGGTTTTTAACGGTCCGTTCATTTGCTAGATCGGAACGGTATTTTACCGGGCCGAAGTGATCGACGTACAAAAACAATACACGTTTTTGCACCGCGCATACAACCCGAAAATGTTCCCATACAATTTTATTTACATTAATAGAATGTGTGGAAAACGTCCCCAGCCTCGAATAGAAAAACCGAGGAATTTTAATAAAGCACTGCGTCACGTCCATTGTCGATTATAATCGGATGAAGTGGAGAAGCATGATCCGGCATCCGATATTTTTCTCATGCATGACTGATTCAGGTTCCGACGCCTCCGTGTGGAGTTTCTGGTCTTCCATCGGACGCGTCCCCCGGGTACCGGCTTCGGCCGGCGCGGACCAAAACCAGAGGGAGGGGGACGTCCAGTGGCTTGCGCTGCTGGATGTCCCGCGGGGTCCACTATGGGCCCCGCACCCGTAACCCCACACTGAGTGGGGCCGGGGGCCTTCGGGCCGCGAGGAGACCACCTCTATAAAAAACACACGGTGGGGGCCCTCCTCTATGTCCCTCTGTTCAGCAGAGGGCATAGAGGAGGTTGAGGGAGGGTCACAGACGGCAGGTTGGGGGACCTGCCGTCCGACATCGTGACGGGAGAAGGGGGTGGGGGGCCCATGCCCCTTCTCCAGTGAGGGTGGGCCCGGATCCTTTGCGAGTCGGGTCGACGTCGCCGGGGCGCCGCTGTAGCATTCGCACTGTGGTCTACCACTTGCGAGATCCGGCGGCGCCCCATTGCACGAGCGACAGGACGGCCCCCGGGGTGTTTTAGGAGGTATGCCTCTCCTATTATTAGGAGAGGAGAGTCCGACACACGGCCGTCGCCCTCCCCCAAGGGTGGCGGTTATGGTGCACAAAGCATTTCACCCCGTTAACAAAAAAAAAAAAGGTTCTGACGCCGGACCGGAGCAGTGCAGAATCAATCAATTTCCCGATCAAGCAGGGAGGTAATTTCCCAATTGGAGGTGGACCTGCGCTATTGGCACTCCATCACGCCTTGTCGGTCGAGGGTAGGCAGCCGTGACGGACGAGGATGTGTTTGTGTTCAGTATTTGCGAGCCGCCCTCTCAACCGTGAACAAGGAACATTCAGAAGGATATTATGGGTCGGTGGCTATTTATTATTATATATTTATTTTTACAGGGCCTGTACGAAACTTTAGCCCTAACGGATGTTCGGAAAACATTTGTTACAAAAAATTGAACTTTACGCCATGATGGCTGAAAACGGAATCCGGTCGGTGGCTATTTCTGGCTAAGGCGTGGGGCACACAGGAAGTTATGTAATATTTTGAGGGTCGTTAGGTAGACTTAATAGGGTATCCTAGTCCCAGGAGCAATGAGCCGTTTTAAGAAGAAAAAAAAAACTAAGCTGTCAAAGGAATGCGGAAGTTAAATCGGAGTTACCTATATTGTATTTTAAAAAAACTAACATTTTCAATAAAATATTTAATAACTCCGAAAGGACAAGCATTTGGCTGTTGGCGTCATAGTAACTTTTGTTCAGCTCGCTGAGACCTATTTGATGTAGTATCTATCACACATGGCTATTGGGCTGAGGTCCAAAATTGCATTCCTTTGACAGCCGTGAGATTTTTTTTTTAGTTCGTCTGAAAACGGCTCATTGTGATACTATCAATTTTGACGTTCCTAAATACTTTATTTTTATTGTGAGTAAAAATATTTCAAATTAAATTGAATGTTGAATTTATATAGGTATTTGAGTAGGTAAGCATAATTAATGGTTGGTGGGTAGAAATTAACTTCACTATTAATGCAATTGTGTTCTGTGATTAACGATTAATGCAGCCAATTGTATTGTAATAATTGTTAAGGTCTTATTGTGTTATACCCCGTGTCCTCGTCCAAAATACCGATGCCAAACTAACCTTGAATCTCAATGCAATCTAAAAATAGTTTTTGCCTGACATTCGCATTCGTTATTCGCCTCCTTCTTGACAAACCTTTTTGCAAGGTTAGGTTATGTTATACGTAAGTATCTCCTTTGTATATCCTAAGTAAACAGATCTCTGCTGGAAAAATATATTATAATGATATTTACTATCTAGCTAGCGTAAAGGGGTATTACGTGCTTGGCCAACTGGAAAATATACCCTTGCGCTAGTCCCTTGTCATAAAAGTGAAGCATTACGCGTTTTCACTCGAGAAAAATGTTTCTCTTCCAATTTAGTAAGAAGTCAAATAAGCAATGCAAATTGGGAATAAAAAAAAACCAAAAGAGATACTCGCGACCCTGCCAGGATTCGAACCTGGAATCTTCTGATCCGTAGTCAGACGCGTTATCCGTTGCGCCACAGGGCCTGTTGTGTAAGTGGGCCAAAATTCTTATTAGTTGCTTAGAGCTCCAGAGGGCTACGTCATCAACATGGCGCGGAACGCGGTTCAAAAATAGACTAAATATCTTTGAGGGGCGGTCGATTCGACGGAATAATATCTCTTGCTTGCCCAAAGCTCGTTAGTGTGTGGTTGTTTGTTTTTTGTGTGGTGTTTAATTCACCAAGCAATATTGTGTAGTGTTTTTAACAAAATATTTCGCCATTTTTCTTCTCGTAAAAAGCGAAAAGAACAATCGTGGCTAGAGTGGGCGTGCATTTCCGAAACGTTTTTTTTTATGCTTTTATTTTTAAAAAAATTCTGTTTATTTTCTATGTTGTCTATGGTATAAAAACAATGTCACTTCAAAACAAAACCTAGGTTTTAGTAAAGTTTTCCATTGTTCCTATGGTTACCCTATTATAATTATAATTTTATGTCCTATATTACCCTACCCTATATTTTTCGGGATTTAAAAATCGCAAAATATCAAAGAAAATAATTTTTTGTGATTCAGTTTTCTTGGTACCTACTTAAATATTTTTTCTCATTATGGGTAAAGTAATGTGATGTGATGATGATGACGCATAAAACATTGCGAGATACCTCAAATATTGAGTCGTATTATACGCTTCATTCATATTAGTGGAGCCCGTAATCAAATCGGTTTATTACTTAAAACAGGTTCTTATACAATAAGGTATATTAATAGATCTATGACATGAGCCCTGCAAGGGCACTGCAATTTTATAACAATTTGTTTAAAATACACATAAACATTTACATACAGGCACATACATTGCTTCTGGCCCCACACTAGGATACCCTGTGTCGTGGGAACCAGAAATAGCGTCATCACAAACATGTAAACATTCAAGACCTTGGGGTACTTTTTTGTCCTCAGCCGGGGTTCGAACCTTAAACATTAATCTAATAACTAAAAAGCTCTTGTTTGTTAACTTTCTTCCATAAATATTTTAATAAAATTGTGTTACCCTATATTTCAAAGCGTCTTACTATAGTCTTACAAGCCTCCACCAATCCGGACTTGGCCCCCGTGGTGGAGTATGGTCTATACCTTCCTCAGGGAAGAGATCCGTGCCCCTCGGTTGGGAACTTGGGACATAATGGGTTGATGATGATGATGAAGCATAATTAATTATTATGTGATTATTATTATTTATGAAATAATAACAATAATTCATGAAAGTGTTAAAAAAATGTTTTCACTTTCGTTTTAGTTACCTACGACCATTACGACAATTATTTAATTGTATGAAAATTATAAAATCGTAACATATTAAAATTCAATTCAATTCTTTAGTGAAGTCTTACCTGAATCATCATAATCTATGTAAGCTGCATTTGAAGAGTGTTTTAACTTGGGTTTAAATGAATAGAACTGATTCAGGAATTGCGTATATTAGAGGCGTCTCCTTACAATGCCCTTTGAGATGAATGTCTTTTGTTTCTGAACGGATTTCGTTTTAAAAAGAAAGCCTATATAAATAAATTAACTAAGGTAGGCGGCACCTCAGAATAAGAACGTTCTTATTCTGAGATAGGCACGCAAATAAAAAGTAATGACTTTATTCTCCAAGGAGGCCAAAGCTGAGCTTTTACGAAAATTAATGTTCCTCAAGAAGAATGCTTGTAACAATGTATTCGTACAGTCAAACACAGGTCACCATTAACATATTTGTGGCAAAGTCGCCCGTAAAGTAACTGAGTAGCTTGCATGGTTGTAAGGGTTGATGTGTAGCCGACTGTACTTCCGTAAGTAAATGAGTACCTAAGCATTTGTTCTTAGAAAATTAACAACAGCACATTGTTTTCTACGCTGACAATTTCAACTTTACGCTACTGCAATAAGGACGGAAGTTTAAAATGTAAGATTCATTAGTTATTTACTTTATGCTAAGGCCGACTTGCACCACCGACTAAAATCCATTTAACTTTAAGTTTATGATAGTTCCGCCATACACTATGTGTCAAAATTCTATTTAATTTAACGATAAATGGATTTTAGTCGCTGGTGCAAGTCGGCCTAAGTGTACCTACTTTTAATAATACGCATTTGATTTTTTTCTATCCGAACCAAATTTGGCGAATTCTAAACATATAAAAATCGTTTATGGCGAATTGTTTGAACTTTTTCAGGGTTCCGTAACCAAAGGGTAAAACGGACCCTATTAGTCCATCCGTCTGTCACCAGCAAAGGTAGTACGAGGACGCGAGTCGCGCGCGACAACGTCAAAAGGCGCGACTTTTCAGTACATTAACTTTCAAATTCTGACGACTTTTGACGTTGTCGCGCGCGACTCGCGTCCTCGTACTACCTTTGCAGGCTGTATCTCATGAACCGTGATAGTTAGACAGTTGAAATTTTCACAGATTATGTATTTTTGTTGCCGCTATAACAACAAATACTAAAAATAGAATAAAATAAATATTCAAGGGGGCTCCCATACAACAAACGTGCCGCGTAATTTTTTTGCCGTTTTTATAGACAATGGTACGGAACCATTCGTGCGCGAGTTCGACTCGCACTTGGCCGGTTTTAATGTAAAAACACTATATTGAGCGTAATAAAAATCCTACCCCACAAAAAGACGAACGGAAACTAAAATCCGAATTCAGAGTATACAGATACAGTTTACTTACTGAAGAAGACTCCCAAATCGTACCGTAGATAAAAGTACTTAAGTCTTAAATATAATCATAATCATCTACCCATTATGTCCCCACCGAGAGGCACGGGTCTCTTCCCTGAGGAAGGTATAGGCCATACTCCACCACGGGGGCCAAGTCCGGATTGGTGGAGGCTTGTAAGACTAGTGGCTGGCTGGCTGTCAGAACTTTTCAAGCCGCCCTAAGGCCTCTGACTTGGCTTAACGGCGGCCATCTGTCGACGGCAGCCGGTACCAACTGCTTAACGTGCCTTGCGACGCACTGAACCGCTCGGAAAAATGCCACTAGCGTTAGTCATAGACGGCCATCCATGGACTGAACGCGCCCTATGTTGCTTAACCTTCGTGCTCGTTTAAGATCACTCAGGCGGCCGGGGCTACGAGCGATTCTTGTTTTCTTCGAGCGAGTCTTGAATATAAATGTGGCAAACAGCGTGGGCGGCTGGTGGGCAGTGGCCCACAGCCTGTCCCTCTACCCTTGATGCTATTGTGTTCAAATCACGTCACAATTCGGTATTTGACACTTTCAACAATAAATTATTTGATATGCTCGATTAAAACAAAAATTACAAAATGTTTCGGAAAATATATTCTAATCATTTACTACTTATTACAATTTTAAAATACATGAAACATAAAAAGAGTGCTCTGAAATGTGACGTCATAAGCCAGTATTTTCATACAAAATTCCGTTTTAAAAGTAACTCATTTGACATTTTGTCAAATACCCAATTAAAAGTAGTAAGTCGCTTGACTTACTACTTTTAATTGGGTATTTGACAAAATGTTAGTTAGTACCTAAGCAGGGCCTTCTCTCAAAACAAATGCCGAAGCCCATTGATACGTACGCACAACATTTCTCATCCGAATTCTAATAAAACAACTTCTGCGCTATAAAATCGATTGGACTTGGGCTTGGTATAGGGTTGCCAAATATTTTTCAACTAATAAGGTCTAAACATCAGTTCATAGAAAGAAAGAGATAGGCCCTAACCGTGAAATAAGTCCGGTACCGCTGTCGCCACTTTTGAAGATGTGTGCGTTTTCATTACATGCACAATATTATAAATATTAGATTCACGCACACATATGTCCCGTTACCTACTAGCGTTCTGATCCTCTAATTGGTTCGCACATTACGAAAATCAATTGTACGAATACATTCACATGTAAACAACAGCGTCGGTGAACTCCTAAGGGATGGGACACTTGCATCAAATAATACACTTATCGATAAAATCATACGATGAGAAAGTTATTCATTCTTAACCAACTGACGTGGTTCAATTTTTACAATTCTACTGACGTGGTAGTTCACCAGACCTTTTCAAATGCAAATATTTTTATAAAATTAAATAACTTAGCTTTTCCTTTGATACTCGTTAGATTTCTGGCCTATTTGTTTATGTTAAATTAACTTCAAAGAAAAGAAATTCCTTGTGTTTTCAAAAATAAACTATTGTTAGCGGTCCCAGGCGACAGCAGTGACGCAGTGAGCCAGACTGCTATTTAAGCAGCGGCCTAAACGCGCCCCTTTTGCCCGAGAATCGTCAAGACGATTTTCAATTTCTGATGTTTAATCATATTGCTTTTTTTCTACTAGGATTTTTAATTTTCCGTTTTCGAGGCGAGTCTTCAGTATTAGCCTGCGAATATACAGAATAAAAAACTTGACTTTCTATTGATATCGAATTTGATTATTTTGATAATGATGATGAAAGTCTACGAATACGATAACTTAAAAACTGTTTATATGTTTATTTTTATTGGACAAAACACCGATGAAGCTTATTTGGTAGTGACGCTGCCCGAAAAGCTAGTGTCTCTGGGTTTGAATCCTGGTGATGGAAATAACTAATATTTGTGTGAAGAGCACGACCACGGTCAGAGAAGCATATTTTGTGACTGGGTCTTGGATATTTTTTATGTATTTTAGTATATGAACACCCAATGTACCTTGCTATGACCTATCGAGAAGAAACACACTTACATTATCATTTATAAATTGGCTTATATTTGTAACTCTGTTAGGACTCCGTGAAATAACAGCAGGTTTTGTTGGGTGGAGAGTTGAAGTGCTGCCCTGTTAAGAATACAACAGCAATTATTACTTTCTCATTCTCTGAAAATAATTCACCCAGCTATGTCAAAGGCAGAATGGACACATGTATAGACTCGAAAAACAGCCATTACTTTGAAGATATTGGCACTTGCCTGTGTAACAGCGATATCTTGGAAATTAGTAGCCATACTTATCCAAGTACTGAGATTCTGTTACTGAGAATCCTCTCAGGATTTACTACAGGATATGTTGATGGCTGTGATTGAAATGTACCATCCTCCTGTAAATAAAGTAATTTGCTAATTATTTATCACATTTTGGATATCCCTAACATTGCTTCGTTTAATTTCCGATCAATTTATTGTAAACTAAGCTTATTTTAATTGTTGGAACAGTCCATGGGAAAAGTCTTCGTGACTTCTTTGTCTCCTGAAAATCACTGTCTTTAAAGTGTTCCGAACAAACCGTGCTTGATTTTGTAGGAAATCAGTTATCTGATCTTCCTGCAGCGGAAATCCATTTTTCTTTTATGTTGGGATCGGAAGGGTAGCTAAAAAATAACAAAGTTTTGTGTATAACACATCATCATTAGATTTCGTAGTGAGCGTCTTAAAAAGTCTGATATTGTAATATAAAATATAAAAACTGGCCAAGTGCGACTCGGACTCACGCTCGCGCTTCTCTACATAACAAATATTTTATAAAGTTGTTTTTGTTTCATCGTTACATAATACCACTTATATGCTTTACGTTCTCATAGATTTTAAATAATACATATAATTCGCTTTACCTTCTCATACATTTTCCTGTACTCTATGGGAAAAACTATTTGCTATATGTTTTCACAATTTTGGACCTAGTGAATTTAAAGATAAAGGAGGGGGTGGGGAGGGACGGGGGTAAAAGTAAATATGTATAGGTATACTCTGCCACGGTGGCCAACGGATTGGTGGAGGCTTTTAAGACTAGTGGCTGGAACTTTCAAGCCACCCTAAGGCCTCTGACTTGGCTTTACGACTGCAGCCGGCACCAACTGCTTAACGTGCCTTGCGAAACACGGAACCGCTCGGAAAAATCCCACTAGCTTTAGTCGTAGAACGGTCACCCATCCATACACTGAACGCGCCCAATGTTGCTTAACCTTCGTAATCGTTTAAGATCATTCAGGCGGCCAGGGCTACGAGCGATTCTTGAAGTATTGTTCAGTGACCGTCAATCAATTTAATTTGAACATTTCATGGAAAGTCTACAGATAGACCTACATGGAAGACCATGTAGGTCTATCTGTAGACTTTTTTTAATTTCATGATAGTCATTCAAATGTCTAACATGAAATTCAAAAGTTTTTAAAAATGACATAATTAAAACCGTCCGTAATAACATCGATAAATTATATTATCGATAATATTGCATGCATACTATTATTGCATACCGCCACTGCTCTACGCCGCGCACTAGAAGCTACGTAAGGTGTTTGTACTAGCAGGTTGAAGCCTCGTAAGGTGAATTTTACGAGGTAAATTACAAAGCTGTAAAAATACATTATTAATAGAAATACTACTTTAAAATAGCACTTAGCAGTTGTATGTTATTCCACATGTCTTGTAGTTTTGTTTATTACTCCGATTTTTACAAATAAAACACGCTATGGACCGGCGCATTTCGAAAAAAAAAACGGAGCTGTTGCGTGAACAACGGTTGCCGCGCAAATGAGTCAGCGCTAAGAGCGGTACAATACGATTAAAATCAGTTAACAATTCGGCTTTTCTCGGATATCATCGCCTAAATCCGGAGACGGAAATGACACGAAATACATTGCCGCGATTTCTTTTACGTAGCATTCAATTTGAAGTATCATAAACGCAATGTATAGCACCTGCCAAGATGACATTACTAACCGGTAGACCTAAGAAATTTACTATGCAGAAGCGACATGAATTTGTCTGATCTGAGAGCTAGTCGTTTTCCTTCAAAATTTTTAACACGCTGCTTTTCGAAACTCCGGTTGCTTCACAAACCCCGTCTAAAATTTTAAATTTTTTTTATCATATTTACTTTCCTCTTTTATTAAATAAATTAGCTTCTTTTCATATAGGTACATTATTTACAATTTCACGAGATTGAGCAACATTTTTTTTTACGAATTAAATTTATTGAAGCCATGCATGATACGTAGGTACATTACTATTGTAAGTTAATTGTGATAAAATTTGATAGAATCGAATATTTTCACGAACGAAAATAGCGTTCATAAACATAAATGTATCATATACGTCAAATTGTTTTTATTGACACTAAGAAGGCAGACTGTCAAAATAGTAAATTATTTTTCTTATTTCAATATAAAGGTTGTGTTAGTTTTGAGCTACATAGGAGGTTTTGTTGCTCATGTCGTTCTTGTATTGTATTCAATAAGACAACGAGTAATATAATTAAGGGTCATATCTGTAAATTGATAACTCTATGTAAGAGACGAGGGATTCACGACAATTACCGAGGTTGGCCGAATTGTTAACTGATTTTAATCGTATTGTACGCGCCTCTATGATCAATTTGATCATATCGAGGCGACACGTACCACGCCCCCATGCGTGTCTCATATCTCCTTCTTTCTATGATCTGAGGTCTAAACGTACTGTATGTAGAGTCTGACAAGCGAGTCCTGGGACGCGATTTATTTCGAATTCTTCATATGGCCACACTCTGACTGTCAAACTTTGGTATTTCAGCTGCAAGTAGTACAGCCCAAACAGTTTGATACTGGTCATAGATATAAACAAGAAAAAAACTTTTGTTTCTATTCAAAATTTTATTATTCATAATTTTACCTATGTTTTAGTATGTACATACGAGTAATAATGTTTTAAAGCAAACATGAATTATTTCTGGTTGTAAGTAAGGTCTGTCGGATGACGAAAATGTTAAACGTCAGATCGAAGACTTAGTCAAAGAACTCAAAGAGGTTGAGAAAAAAGATATGAATCAGATTTTGATTATGGTTCAGCATTAATAAATGTTTATAAGTTTATGTGGTGCATCTTTATGATCCCTGTTTTTGGTGGAATGGAAATGTTGGTTTTGATGTAGTTAATGTTTTCGTTTTGCTTATATTTATTTATGTTTGGACAAAATTCATTGGAGACTCCAAACTAATTAAACAAATAATCAAGTTAAGCAAAAGTATCAAGATTTTTAAATTTCCCGCCAAAGGCTTGTGCCACGACTCACTTGTCGCACTCTACCTACCTACTATTTATCATTGACTCGAATGTAGATCTCAAACTCGAATAATTTATTTGCGAATACATATTTTCATAATACAAGTTGCACAGATCGCAGATCTTGATTGCAATAAAATAAATCTGTCATTGTATTATAATGAAGTAACACAATCGAGGCCCTGGACTTTTCTGAACCATGTTATATAGGTACATAGTTGAGAAATATTGCTTTGAGTTGAGAAAAAAATGCTTAAAAAAATGCGTGAAGGCTATTTGATAGTGTGAAAAAAAGCAGTATTATTTATAGAATAGAATAATTCTTTATTGCACACTAGAAAAAACAAAAAAAAACACAAAATACGTATTATCGTATAAATATGAGTTTTAGAACCGCTTTAAGGAATTTTAACTAAAAAAAAACCATTAATTATTTGTAAAAAAACACAAAATAAAATTTTGCCAGTAAAAATGGCGTCTGTCATTAATTTTTTCTTACATTCATTGGTTGGTTTACTGGCAAGTGACGTCATAATTCCTGTGCGACGCTATATTGCCGAAGATAGCATTTTGGCGGCTTATTACAAAAGTAAATTTTCATTTGCCTTTTTTAGAAGAAATACACGAAAGAATTTAAAATGACCACTTTCTGAGGAATCCATGAACTCCAACAAAAAATATGAGATGCTTTTCAGAAATCGGCCAAACAGCCTATTGCTACTGCCACTCCGTCTATCAGAACAATGACCCGCATATTTGCGGCACAAACGACGAGTGTATGTCAAGATATTTTTAAAAAAGTGCGTTTTAAAAAACAACTTACTGCCGTATTCGATAGCTTTCATTACGTCGTTCAAACCACCCGAAATTAATACATTATTTAGTAGGTATATTTTTATATTCAGTGGGTGGTAGCCCTAAGCCTAAGCAACGTATGCTCGTCGGAATATAGAATGGAACTGGTCCGGGTGTGAAGTCCGGACCGGATCCGGATTATCCGGGTCTTATCGAGAGGTTTCGTGCATTGAAAGCTTGCCTTTCACCCTTTCACATATCTCTAAGTTGTAAGTGGGTACTTTACTTTCCAATGCAGGGTGAGGAAAATTCTCATTTATATCCTCAAATAGTCTAATAGTAAATACGAAGTCGAATCGCTCGTAGCCCCGACCGCCTGAGTGATCTTAAACGATCACGAAGGTTAAGCAAAATAGGGCGCGTTCAGTGCATGGATGGGTGACCGTTCTATGACTAACGCTAGTGGCATTTTTCCGAGCGGTTCCATGCTTCGCAAGACACATTAAGCAGTTGGTGCCGGCTGCCGTCGATAGATGGCAGTCGTTAAGCCAAGTCAGAGGCCTTAAAGCGGCTTGAAAACGTCTCACAGTAAGACCAGCCACTAGTCTTACAAGCCTCCACCATTCCGGACTTGGCCCCTGTGGTGAGTATGGCCTATACCTTCCTCAGCGAAGAGGCCCGTGCCCCTCGGTGGGGACATAAATGGGTTGATGATGATGAATATAATTATTGCTGATCTTCCAACATGTTAATATGTGGGTTAATCGACTTGTTAAAGTAAACCATTAATTCTCACTCTCTGAAATAAGTTGCACGCCTCGCCGGCTCCAGTACTCAATGGTCGGTAGGATTAATTATTGCGAGACTAAATAACAAACTTTGCGTCAACAGCTGTTGGGAGATTTGCGGATATTGCTTAACGAGGCCCCGTAGCACGAAATGCATACCCACCACGAAAGTCCATTACGGTTAGGTAGGGCATGCACTCGTTTTTGTATGAATGTTCCGGGTATCCGCTTCATGTCGATACAGAATGGCCGAATCGAACGATTCCGACGAATTTTATACCTCTTTCGAAACATATTTCTTCAGTTCAGGTGCATAATGTCGGATGTAGGCTTATAGTACCTTGTAGCCTCGCTCCCCTGTAAGTATTCAAATGATAAATCCAACCAAATACTTTTGAGGTCGTTGAGATATACAAAACCCAAACCCAAAAAAAAAAAAAAGGTATTCACTAGGTATAACAACAAAAAGTTTACTTTTTGAAGGCAAAGCTGTAAGTTTAAGGATTAATAGATGATGCGGAGGAAAATCTATGAAAGTAACTAAAGAGCTTCTTTTTAAAACACGTTTTAACTCAATTAACAGAGTTGTCACTTTAACAACATATTTAATACCAGACGTATTTGTCTTCAAAAGTCGTAGAGAAAAAATAACCTATTTCAACATGGCCGCTTTAATTCTATACCGTATGAGTTCTTCGTTCCAGAAGTAATGTGCATTACGTGGCACCTTATAGTCCCTTGCACCCAGAGACTGATAATATTCGTAGCTTACACCCCGTGCACCCAAGAATCCGATTAACCAAATAATGGTTTTGATCTCGAGGGAAGGCTGACGTCTCCACTTGACACGTAGTCCAGGCACGTCTCATATTATGAATTTTCTCTTTAACGCGTTTCTTTTTATGTGACACGTGTTGGTGTGCGCTTAAAGGCGTCTTAATTGCTCCGGAGGAAGGTCTTTAATTAAATAAAGCACTTCCTCGTTTGTACGGACGAAAACCGTATTATTTTATGTGTGTGCCTCTATTTTGTACGACAGTAACATTGCTTAGAATTATGTAAGGAGGTAGGAAGTTAAAATACACTCATTGAATTTCCCCACGAGTAAATTCGAGCGCCTGAAAGTACCGTCGCCACTTTCGCGCTATTTGGCAATGGCGTACAATGTTGCTATTACCATTTTGCAGGCGCTTTTACTTTGCGATGCAAATGCAAAACCGATATTGTTGGTGTTGGTCCAATACGGCTTTGGAGCGATGGGTTCGGCGTTCATTCAGTCGAAGTCTATCCAAACAGAAAGGATTAGAGTTCAGTACAGTTCACGCTCTCTAGAGAGAAATATGAAATTTACTGTCTGTTAGCTTTTAGAATACCCATACCTCGGCTACTATCAGATAGAATCGGATATATTCGTGTAATAAAAATATCGGAACTAATATGACACTTAATTTAACATCACTTTTGAAAATACTGAAGAAGTATTTTATACAGAGCAGGAAGTAGTATTACCACAGAATACATAATAGTGGCAGGAGGGAGGAGCGATGGAGGGTACTTACCATATCGTAGTCAGGAGTGCGTCGATAGTTCGGAGGTGCTTTGGTGACGACACGACCGTAGGCCTCGTGACCGTTGGTCGCGTACGGGTAGCGGTACCTGGGGGAGGAGGGACATCATTACGTTATTACTCCATTCCAAGAAGCTCTCACAAGAAATCGCCTATGTGCGCTCATTGGTTATCGCTCAGTGAGCTGCAAAGCCCTAAGAAGTGGACCTTCTTCGCTTATTGTTTTCGCTAGCAGCGCACATTGACCATTAGCCGGATCCACACCAAACGATCCATTTTGGATCGGCGATCCTACGATCCGCGATCCTGATCCGTGGAGCGTGGATTGTGGATCGCACTTATGCGATCCAGTTGCAATTTTTAGCGATCCTGTCGGGGTGCTCCAAGACGCTTCAGCCGATCCACACTGATCCAGTCAGTCGAACTCTATCTCGCTATGCTATGCTACGCATCTTCTCTCACACCTCTATTAGTGTAGCTAAACATTTACGGTCCTTGTACAATGATATTAAACGACAACTTTGCGAATTCTCCATAGCGTTCACAAACAACCTGTCGCCCGATCGCCCGAATCACGCACTAGTCACACAACACGTCTACACTGCGCGCGCCAAAAGACTGAGGCCCCTTTGAGGCAGGCCAAAAAACCGACAACAAACGGATCGCGCACGCCCTCTAGCGCGCGCGCCAATTTTGAGACTTGGATCGCGCGAGGCGCGTCTACACCACACGCTCCGTGGAGCGCGTTCCGTGCCGCGCGCGATCCGAGCGCATTGGATCGTTTGGTGTGGATCCGGCTATTGATTATTTGGTGCCTTAGGAGTTCGATTCGTGGAACGTATATCAAAACGTTATCTCTGCAATATTGCAGAGTCTAGCCATAAATGCTGGCTAATACTAACATCCACACCCTTGCAGCATATTTTAGTGAAAAGATGGCGGCCCGTCTAGGAGCCCCATGACAAAAAGTCAAGTAAGTGTATCCGGAATAAAATTACTTTTTACAAATTAGACCAAAACTCAAGAATTTTAAATAATAATTAGCAATAGTAATTTCATAACAGCGAGTAACGACGCCAAGTCGCCTATTCACCCGTTGCATACTTAACAAGTCATCTGCGCTGCATTTCCCTATCTCGCAGCCACACAATGCCCGGGACACAGACGTCTCGCATTGTTCCCGGCACGGGCGCTCCCCGGTCGTACCGGGGAGACATTACCGGGACACAAAGGGCTGGGAAATGAGGTGAGCGGGGTTATTTTTAGAGAAACAAGGTCGCGAGAGAGCTTGGGACGGGGCGGCGGTTGACTTCGTCGGGGAAAAGCGCTCTGGGGAAACCCGCAGCTGCTCGAGTTTTGGGAAAAGTGGGTAAGTAGGTAATTTCTTAAACAATACATAACACATTCAATACGTATATACAGTTTTACAAGCCTACATAATAAACATTCATATAAAACGAAACGAAAGATTGATTTGTAACAATTCTGTAAAATTGTTTAATTCATGTGTACAATACTGTACTGTTCTGAACTATTATTATATTGAAATAACCACAGTTAACTGTCACAATTCATAATAATTATGATGTGCTTCGAAAAAAAAAATTTACAAAATTTAACTGAAATTAAGTTTAAAATAACCTGCCAACCAATGTATCGCACCCCCAGAACTAAAGTGACTAACTCAAAATTTGCAACTTTTGGGAAATGAAGAAAATGTTTTCGGCGCTCTGAAAAACAGACCGAAATATTTCTCCATCTCTCTCTGACCAAATAAAGTCGATTTTTTTTGCCTATGCATGAAAGATTATACCTTTTTGAGTCATTCTGAGTACTTAACTCATTATCATCAACCCATCATGTCCCCACCGAGGGGCACGGGTCTCTTCCCTGAGGAAGGTGCCATACTCCACCACGGGGGCCAAGTCCGGATTGGTGGAGGCTTGTAAGAATAGTGGCTGGTCTTACTGTGAGAAGTTTTCAAGCCGCCCCCTAAGGCCTCTGACTTGGCTTAACGACTGCCATCTATCGACGGCAGCTGGCGGCACCAACTGCTTAACGTGCCTTGCGAAGCACGGAACCGCTCGGAAAAATGCCACTAGCGTTAGTCATAGACGGTGACCCATCTATGGACTGAACGCGCCGTATGTTGCTTAACCTTAGTGATCGTTTAAGATTACTCAGGCAGCCCAGGCTACGAGCGATTCTTTATTCTGTACTTAACTCATTTTACCCAAATTTTAAGTTTGGTCACTTTTGTTCTGGAGGTGCGGTATGTGTGATAGATTTACACGTATGTGTGTGTGTGTGTGTGCGTGTGTGTGTGTGTGTGTGATATGATAAGCTTTAACTGCTCGACAGGTGACGTATTAGCGAAGAGCAAGATAACAAGTACCCGAAACCGGGCGTGCATGCTAATTGATGTTGATGAAGCGAAAAAGGTTTGTCAAAACTCTAAAAAGTGGCAAAGCCTGCTCTGAGCCTACCCCCCGGGATACAGGCGTGAGTTTAGTTCGCGGTTGTTAAACTAATTTAATCTGCAGAGAATGAACGAAAAGGTAGAGTTCTTAAACATAAGGTAAGACCAGCCAATAGTCTTGCAAGCCTCCACCAATTCTGACTTGGCCCCCGTGGTGGAGTATGGCCTATGCCTTCCTCAGGGCAGAGACCCGTCAACCTTGGTGGGGACATAATGGGTTGATGATGATGATGATGACGACATGGCTTATACTACATGCTTATAGCTTTGAGTACCTATCCATGTCTCTTATTGATTACACAGCTCATTTTTAAATATTTGATTCACTTGCGTAAATCAGTGTTTAATTTTAGGTAATATCAGACGCGTTTGAGACAGGTCTGTTGCCTAGCGTAGGTGAATGAATAAAATGAATTTAAAGTCTTTTCTCTGACTTCGTTATTTAGAGCCATCGCAAACAGGGCCGCTTGTCGCCGCGTCAGACGCGACGTTGTCATTTTTCTTCTGGCGTCTTGTCGTCACGACTCCGCGACTCTGACGCCGAGTGTCCGGAGATTCGAACAAAATATTATATGAAAATTGATGGCCGTAGCCTATGGTGGAGTTCAATAGAATCCGGCTATCATAGACAAGATAATTATTTGTCAGTTGTCTATGATCGATAGACAGTGATAGTGTTGTACCTATACTGATGTCAAAGTGAGTGATTGAGCATTGATCAATGACATATGGGATATGGCTCACTGTTCGTTGGTTTATCCTAAGTATTTGAATAAATCCAAAATGATTATGAAGCAATTCAAATCAAGATACACCTTTTGTGTACCTATCGATTTTTTTCTATAAAATCAGGATTCACTTTTGTCCAAATGTTTAATGGGAATATTTAACTAAGTGACTATCGCACAAACATGATAAACGATCACCATGCATTAATATATCAATTATAACGGCCTAATATGCATTAAAATACGTTGTTATGTTTTAGGCATAACAACATAAATTAAAAATAAATTAAATTGAAGTACATAAATTAAATTTGTAAAAGGGCTTTTGCAATATTTCAAAACAAGGCTCTTTAGAAAATTTATTAGAATATGCGACTCACTCATTATAATCTAAAAATACCTACTATATAATTTTTCTCTTTAAAATTATTCTTGGATTTATTCGTAGCTTCTCTGAGTGATTCTGTGTATATTATCTTTATTACTTTTTAAAGAACTATTAGTTTAAGAACATACGTCCGTGTTTCTTGAGAAAGAGATCCATTCGTAACCAAAAACAAAGTCCGTGATGTCACGCAGAAGTCGGTCGTTCCAAGAGTAGTAAGTCCAACCAAATCTCAAAGAAAATGTCCAAAAGCGCGCCACCTAGTTGTCTCTTTGTCACTCCAATACAAATTGCAAACGCTCTCGCTATCGAAAGTGAATGAAAAAACTCGCACAAAGCACTCAGAGTGCGTATACTGAGTTTTTTCACTCACTTTCGATAGCGAGAGCGTTTGCGATTTGCATAGGAGTGACAAAGAGACAACTATGTGGCGCGCTTTGTCACTCCTATACAAACTGCAAACGCTCTCGCTATCGAAAGTGAATGAAAAAACTCAGTATAAGCACTCAGAGTGCTTATACTGAGTTTTTTTGTATACGCACTCTGAGTGCGTATACTGAGTTTTTTCATTCACTCTCGATAGTGAGAGCGTTTGCGATTTGCATAGGAGTGACAAAGAGACAACTATATGGCGCGCTTTGTCACTCCTATGCAAATCGCAAACGCTCTCGCTATCGAAAGTGAAGGACAAAACTCAGTATAAGCACTCAGAGTGCGTATACTGAGTTTTTTCATTCACACTCGATAGTGAGAGCGTTTGCGATTTGCATAGGAGTGACAAAGAGACAACTAGATGGCGCGCTTTGTCACTCCTATGCAAATCGCAAACGCTCTCGCTATCGAAAGTGAATGACAAAACTCAGTATACGCACTCTGAACAATTCCCACTCACACAGGACGGTGACAGTGAGTGAAGTATAAACGTGTTTTTAATATTTACCCTTTTATGCGTAGATGGAGTAGAACTCCCTTCACGCTTATTAGGGCTCAATAATTGATACAAAACTCTTTTTTTGAGTTATTAGTAAAGAGAATGCAATTATATCCTTCTATCTATCTATCTATATCCTTCATCTTAAACGACAATGCAAACTCATTTTGTCGTTCAAAACATAAACATGACCGTTTGTTGTGGAAGAAAAAAATGACAGATTTGAAAAAGCGAGTCGTCATGGGTGGCAACAGAAAATTGTTTGTTATTAAAATAATTACGCCTTAAAGTTAGAAACCCCACTGTGCTAAGTTTGAGTTTCAATACCTTTTGCTTTAAAAAATTCACGCAATTCGCAACTAGAGTTTAGCCATAATTATATTAAAGTTTATTTTTCGAACTGACTTATTGATTCAAATATTGAAACATTTGAATCAATGAGTTTTAAAATCAATTCAAAACATTGAACAACACTAACTTTCCAAAGACAAATAAGACTTTGATGAGTAAAAAATAATATGTCAGCTTTACAAACTAATGAAATTTTCGTCGTCCGAGTATTTTTAATCAAAATAACTATCATAAAAAAGTTATTTGGTATAAAAATGATTGTAAGAACAATAAATGGTTCCTTGAAATGTGATTATGATCAGGATTGATATTCAAATGTAAGTAATTACGGAGTAATCGTGATTGAATTTGTTTGTTTACATGATTGTGAGATTCTAAAGCAAGGTGGTTTAGTGCCTACCTAGTGTCGCCAAATGTGCGCATAGGCTTAATGTGCTATGTAGGTAATTCAATTGGAAATAAATTATATAATTATCATTATAGTTATCGTGATCGTTATCACTACTATCTTGACTCAGTTACTTATTATTTGTATTGTAGCTTGCCAGTACTCAAACCCACTTACGTACATACTTACAGACTACGTAGGACGAAGATAAACTAAATTAGAAACGTCTCAAGCTAAAGCCATGGAGCTCAAAATTACGATCTGCTGAGCTACGTTTAATCCCTACACGACGTAGTTATTATGTGATTATGTTCAACGGATTTCTGTTGAGTGTCTGTCCATATTACAACGGTCCGGCGACCGGCATGCGCAACGATGCAAACTACATACATACGAGTACATACATACATAAGCTCACGCCTGTATCCCAGAGGGGTAGGCAGAGACCAGGGAGTGCCACCCGCCACGATCCTGACAAATCACTTTCGCTTCATCGATATTCATTAGTCGTTGCATGCGCCAGTTTCGGGTACTTTTTGTCTTGCCCTTTGCTAATACATCCCCTATTTGGTCCAAGTGTGTCCGCCTGGGGCGTCCCTTACCGGCCCTAAATGCAAGCGCAAACTAAATTAACGATAATGATACATATGATTTACTTGTTTGCTGGAGGCTTGTAAGACTAGTGGCTGGTCTTACTGTCAGAGGTTTTCAAGCCGCCCTAAGGCCTCTGACTTGGCTTAAGGGGGGTTAGGCGGTCAGCGAAAATTTAGATTTCGCGACGATCCGCGTGTTTAAGGGGGGTTAGGCGGTCAGCGAAAATTTAGATTTCGCGACGATCCGCGTGTTTAATCAGCGGGGGCAGCGGCGGGCGCGCGGGGAGGCGCACGCGGTGCAGACAGAAGCGAGTACAATAGGCAACAAATCGAGCTACCGTTCTCCGAATTTTGATGCTATTATTATAACCACTACCATGTTGCATAGGGCAGATTAGCTTGACAGTTGGCTTCTAGTTCTAATAGGTGTACATCGAATAAAGGTGGGTCACCTAACAGTCATTTATTAGAATATATAATATATCTTGGTATGAAATCATTTAGGTATCCAAGTTATAAAAAACCAACAGCCAAGTAATGTTAGTGCCGTATAAGGTTTTATTTCGCTATCTTTATGCATTTACAAGATACAAAACAGTCTACTTATCTTAGAAAAAATGAAAATAGGGTAAACGTTAAACGTTAGGAATTATTGGAAGTAAATTATAAAAAGTCAACATACGTATGTAATTCTAGGGTAAACGACCCAATAATCGAACGTTAAATGTTAAACGGCAGAAATCATTGTAAGTAAATTATAAAAAGTAAACATACGTATATAATACTAGGGTAAACGACCCAATTATTGAACCCGTCTGCAATTTGGATACAAACAACATTTGGGTACCTATTACATAAAACCAAATATGTTTGTAGGCAAAATAAAAAAAATGATGAAAGTAGGCATTAGCAGTCCTTCACTCGGAATCTGACCTTAACCGAGTGAAGGTTAGTAGCCAGCTACAATTAAATAAAAGAAGTAAGTGTTTTAATTTTTCTAATGTATTTTTATTTAGAAATAAACAGTTGCATGACTGATTCTAAATACTTCTTTTATTTAATTGTAGCTGACTAATAATATTAAAAAGGCAAAATAAAACAAAAATATTAAATTAGTTACATAATTATGTACCTAATTTAATATTTTTGTTTTTTTTTATTTTGCCTACGAACATATCGGGTCAAACAAAATAATATTTGTTATATTTATTCGCTTATTTTACGTTAATTATAATGGCGCAGAAGCAATAACATACTAAAAAAAATCCAACAAAAAAATTAAAATTTTAACATCCACCCGTGACACCTTTCGAAATGAAAAAAATATTTTTTAATCTGTTCGCGGGTCTTCGAGTAATCGCTGACCAAACATTAAAAAAAAATGATCCCGAAACGTAATAGTGGGAGCTTTCTAAATAAGTAAAAAGGTCGCAACAAAAAGTCGGAGTGCGCATTGAAATTTGCTTGAGTTTTTTCGCAAAAAATTATTAGACACAATTCTTCGTCCATCCATTTAATTTGCTTATCGAGGAGCGGCTGCCAGTTTCAATTTAAATTCAGCTTCTGTTACACTCTGTGGTACATTGAATCAATCTTTTGTATTCACTAAGCTAAAATATAACAAATAAAAATTAATTCGTATATCGATACCTCAGTTTTCTATGTATCAGCATAAGTATCTGTAACGAAATACTTTTGCACATATCCAGAAAACTGATTATTTGTGCCAAAAAGTGAATTTGTCGATATGTCAAGCACAAAAAGTCTAATTTTGTAAGAGAAGTAATTAAATTGTTTAGCTATTATAAAATTTGGTGAGCCACAAAAAACAGCATTTAAATAATTTGGTCTGGATACTCTGGATACAAGATTTTGTTTGCAATAAAAAAAATATCAGACAGCAATCCTGGCTCCGCAAATAGTTTTGATAATGGTAAAAATTAAATCGTAAATAGGCAGCTACAATACCATGATAAACATTCAGTCCGCAAAAAAACTACTTGATCAGCAAAATTTAATTATTGATCAGCAGAGAATTGTATTTGATTGATATGCATATTTAAAACATGTTGAGCAAAATAATAGGATTGCATTTTTGTTAAAAAAACAGCAATGTACTTTCAAAGTGGCCGGAGCAAGATCATATAATTTTCCCTTTATCTTTATTTTAAGCTATATCTTTATGACGAATAAAAATATAGCTTAAGTACTTAGTTACCTACTTAATTGTTTTATATTTTTTTATTTATCTCAATTATATTTTATAAGAATGGATTTTATTTATTAATTTACGCTTCTATAAATAATACATATCCAAACAAACACATCACATCAAACACTCTGAAAATAAATAAATTAAATAACCTTCCCTGCTTACCAGAATTTTATTAAACATAATAGCTCATTGCATCTTATGCAGGGTGTTAATTTGTTCAGTTTCGTCCGCTCAGGGGTGGTTATTAACATGATACTAAAGAAATAAAATATGAAAAAACATTTTTTTTTAGTGAAAATCACCTAAAGTCGCCGGTTTTGCGGCGCCGGCAGCGAGCACGCGGGCGCACTCTCCTGCTTCACCCCCCAAAACCCCCGCCGGACCTGTCAAGTGCAAACGATAGAAGTTAATCCATATAACTTCATGATATTTAGGTGATTTTCACAAAAGAGTAATTTTTTTAATACTTTTTTTTTTGCTTCAGTATTATGTGAATAACCACCCCCGAGTCAGACGAAACTGGACAAATCAACACCCTGTATAATTAATATGCTGTACAAAAATAATAGCTGATTGATTTTGAAATGATTGCTGGCAATGAATCGCTGATCAATTAGCTATTTCTTCTCACAAAAATACCTATACTATGCTAACCATTTCAATAACACCCATTTAAATAGCAAAAAATTGAGCATTGAAAATGACAATGCATAAAATAGATTTACGTAAGTAAAGTACGTAAAGTAAGTGCTTTCATCACAGTGTATTTAGTTGCTTTGTAAATTTCTGATAGTTTTACATGATTTTTCTAAGTGTTTGGATGCTTCAGCTACATTCCGCAATGAGCCGTTTTCAGAAGAACTAAAAAAAAATCTAATTGCTGTCAAAGGAGTGCAATTTTGGACCTCAGTCCACTAGCCATGTGTGATACATCATCAAATAGGTCTTAGCGAGATGAATAAAAGTTACTATGACGCCAACAGCCAACAGTTTTGTAGTCCTTTCGGAGTCATATTGTATTGAAAATGTTAGTTTTTTTTTCAATACAATATAACTCCGAAAGGAAAAATATTTGGCTGTTGGCGTCATAGTAACTTTTGTACAGCTCGCTGAGACCTATTCGATGATGTATCACACATGGCAATTGGGCCAAGGTCCAAAATTGCATTCCTTTGACAGCTATTAGTTTTTTTTAGTTCTTCTGAAAACGGCTCATTCAGTTGAAGTTTTTCTGTAACCAAGTCATTGATAAATGGGTAAATTGTGCAATGTGCGTTTTTCTTCTCTTTTTTTTTTAGTTCTATGAGATAATCTAGATGGCATCATTCGTTTCTACATACAAATTTGTGATTGGTGGTGGCAGTCAATGTCAATGTCAGTTCACAGATTACTAAAAAAGAAAAGGAACCAGGTTTTCCATTCGTACGAAGTTTCTCGTAATGAAAAATAAAAACCCACAATCCACAGCAAAGATTCCAAAATATCTAAATAGGACGTAGGCGCACTTATCACCTAACTAAAACATGTTTTTTTTAGGTAATCATCCATCACAAATTCCACAGAACCATAGTATTTTTTGGCTTTGACGTTTATTACTAAGGTACGGCAGCGCCACCTAGTGAATCTTTTAAAACTAAATTTGACATAAGGAAAACGCTCATTAGGGCAAAAAGCAAAAATGTAGTTATATTTCGAGGAATTATGTAATTAGAGTATACTAAGATGATACAGACGTAGTTTGATCGCATAGGTTAAATCCCCCTGGTATGTCCGTTGTTGGTGCATTTACCCTGTTGTTATAAAAACAAAAAAATATGAATAAATGAATGAATAAATAAATAAATATGAAGAATACGCAGCTAGATAACTACACCTATGTTTCAAAAATACGAGACCCGAAATAGGGCATTTTACCCAATTTTTCAACAAGCCTAAAAATATATCGTATAGGTAATAGACATAACTAATCGTAATATTTATTAACCCCCCAGTTCAAAATTTTATTTGGTTGCCATGCATCGTCGTTTTCTGAAATTGGGTAGCTAAATAAAAAAAGAAAAAAAAAACTTACGCCCGTTATCCCCGAGGGGGTAGGCAGAGGCACCAATCACTAAGAACTGCGCCACATTTTACCGAGTTTAAATAGAAGTATGTAGTTGTCTAAAGCATCAATCAAGTACAAGTAACTATACTTGAGCCATTACAAACGTGCGAACTAATTCATAAGCATTTGTATCAGACCATTCAGACTTCTCCCTCACACATATAGGAGGCATATCAGGCAATTCAGGCATATCCGCATATCTGAACTCTCGCTCGCACTTTTGTGACTCGGTTCGCACGTTTGTAATGGCTCAAGTATAGTACTTATTGCATGCACTCTACTCCGTTGGCTTAAGGGCGACTTTGCAACTAAAACGTGAAGATTGACGTGGTGTCGACTGTACTTACTATTATGTAAGTCAATAGGCAGCGTAGTTATGTACCATAGTAACTCATTTATAGCTTTAGGCGACCTTTTTCTGTAAGTACTCAATTTTAAATTAGTTGTGTACTCGTGTTTTGGACTCGTAATTTTTGCGTGTGCAGAGTGACAAGCGACACAGCCCCCACGTGCGAATGCCGAAGCGAAACTGGGCCTGGAGGTGCGCCGTTCGGGGTGGACGTTTAGTATGGAATCAGCGAGTTCGAAACTAAACATCGTAAGCGCCATCCACGTATTTGTCAAAAGTTAATAGAAATGTCTTGTGTTTTGGAAATCTACAACAGCCAAGAAATGGAAAAGGTAAATACTTATCTGTTTGTGATTTTACAGGAATTCGTATTGTAAAACACGTCCGTAATAAGCATTTACTTAAAATTTTAGACGTGACTTCTGGATTTTTTTCTATCGAGCAAAGTTTTTCCAATCGCGTTTTGGAAACAGCCATCCCCTCACACTTACGGTCTGTATTTTTATTTTATTTTTTTAGTTTTAGAAAACATCGAATGTCGTCTTATTCACTTACTAAGGGCCCTTAATCAGCGGGGGCAGCGGCGGGCGCGCGGGGAGGCGCACGCGGTGCAGACAGAAGCGAGTATAATAGGCAACAAATCGAGCTACCGTTCTCCGAATTTTGATGCTATTATTATAACCACTACCATGTTGCATAGGGCAGATTAGCTTGACAGTTGGCTTCTAGTTCTAATAGGTGTAAATCGAATAAAGGTGGGTCACCTGACAATCATATTATTAGAATATATATATATATATATATATATATATATATATAGGTACCTAACTCTGTATCCTGGTTGAGTAATAAAATGTTATCTATCTATCTATCTAAGTAGGTACTTCTTTATAGTGTCCTCTAAATATTCATATTAATATTCTTTATTGCTAAATCATGTACCACAAAATCGAGTACAAATCGTGTACCACATCATGGACACATTTATGTTTTCACAATAGTGATGCGACGTATCTTGCTACGATATTTTAACGAGTAGATTGATGTATCGAAGACGATAAAAAATATAAACCTTATTACAAAGCTCTATACTATAAGAAATTAGTTTTATTAATAAAATAAGTAGAAAATAATTGTGACAACCCGTTGGGTAATTTTTAAGTTCATCTCGCTGAAACTATAAAAATATCAAAATTATATAGCAATGCAACGAATCGATTAAAACTTTAACGTAACTTACGAGTAAATCGATTATGTCATCAAAATCGAATCGGCAACTTCATAGAACATCACTAAATTGAGCTGTCAAAAGTTAAATAAACCGTTGGACCGACAATACTAGTTTTTTTTTGTCTGTTGTGTTAATATCATAATATGTATGTCTATTTTACAAATACAAATATATTTATTTTCTCCACTACGCATATGCACTTTAAACTTTTAAAAGTTATTAGCATTAGCATGTTACATTACATTTTATTTCTGTGATGTGTCTTGTTGACATAATAATTTTTTTTTCCTCGTCTTTGTTCGCTTTTGAGTGGAATTTTGTTCGACACACTCTGTCCTTGCGTTTTATGTGGGTAGTTAGCTCTAATCTAATCTAGTGTTATCTTACCTGGTGGCGGCACGAGGCAGGGCGGAGTAAACAGGCCACTCGTTGTACATGAGGGGGTCGCGGTACGAGCTCACTTCGTTCATGATCTCCGGCGCACGCGCCTGTCTCTTCGAAAACCTGTGGATAAAACCATTGATCTATATTACTACTACATCTAGATAAACACAATCACTTGATCTGTATGCTCATTATGTAATTTTACGTCTTAAAAAGTCATGTATACCACTACTGTATAGCACTATCTTCTTTTAAGACCCTATGTTAGAGCGAGACAGTACGACGTCGGTTTTTGTGTTGACGTGACTTTTTAAGACGTATGAATATCCGTTGCGAAAATTACATAATGAGCCCACTGGACGTCAATTGGACGTACAGCGCCACCAAGTTATCTGTTCTGGTGGGCAAAGTTGTAACGAACTAATTAATTGTAAATCCTGTTCCCCATTTTTTGGTTTTATTTATTCACTTACTACTGATTTATAGTATTTTCATTAAAATTTAAAGTCGGGTTAAATATTCTCATTTTTCTAGGTAAATTTCTTAAATGTTGCTACTAAATTGAAGACGTGAGTGGATGAAGGTGATAAGTGCAATTTTTTTGATTTTGAGTAAATTGAAATTAAAGTTTTACTACAATTTTCTACAATTTTTTTCCACACAAAAAACACCGAAAACGGAAAATACGACATATCACCTTCATCGACTCACGTCTTCAATTATCCACTAGCGCCGCTATCAACTGAACAGATAAGATGGTGGTACTGTAGTTTAGCTAAAAGTTTCCAATCCACACAAAGTCAGTTTTGAGTTGTTAGGTTTGAGCTGATATACGCTGTCCATACATGCGGGTTGGGTTACGTACCATATGCCATAACTTTGCACATACTCATCGGATCGCTTTGAAAGTCTTTGATTTTAAAAATATAGAGCATTACTATTATTATTAAATTCTTTATTGCAATAAAACACAAGTTTTGCACATAGGCGAGCTTAATGCTAAGTAGAATTCTCTTCCAACTAGCCTAGAGCATAGTGATAATGTTGGTATATTAAGTTCAAAAATTACCATTTTGTGGGTTTGGTAGTACGACAAACCCAGGAAGGTGACAGATAAAAGGGCGGGTTACGGGTACCTGTTTTTTTCATTGCATTTTTTTATAACATATTAAATACAATTTTCTATACAACCGTCTTTGTCTCTACCTCACACATACTAAGAGACGTGCTTAAAAGTTTGTAAAGTTAGATTGTCACGACAAATTGTTCTGAATTCCCAACTGCTAACACGCTTGGAGAAGGCATAATAATAATGTGGATGGATTCAAAGGATACCATGGAACGGTATGGAATGGTATCACAGAAAACCAGTCGGGCTATCTAATAAAGAATATTGTATAATAATCGTAACTGAAAAATAAAATACAAATATGTTTATTTTATCAATCCTTAAATCAAATGCAAGTCTAGACCTGCATTCTAGAGATGGTAGACGCGTGTGGTAGCATTTTGATGTTCAACTCTTAAACCACGTAAATGTAAGTGTGTGCGTGTTTGTGTGTGTATGTGTCTGTGTGTGTGTGTGTGTGTGTGTGTGTGTGTGTGTGTGTGTGTGTGTGAGTGTGTGTGTGTTTGTGTGTGTGTGTGTGTGTGTGTGTGTGTGTGTGTGTGTGTGTGTGTGTCTGTATGATTGAATATGACTAAATTTTTGTTATTAGTTAGTAAGAAATATGTTTTCTTCCTGATTATTACATTATTATATTTAGCAAATAAAGCAGTACTTCCTTCGCTGGTTATTCTAATTTTCAAAGTTCGAGGAACAAGCTCACATTGTACAGGGTGAAGTCTCCATAGGATTTTGAACTCTAAAGTGAATGTGGTAACGGAGGAATCCTATTGGGAGTTCGTGGTTAAATGCCAGGGTATTTTAGTTACGCCCCTCAAATAAGCGGCATTTTGGGAATGTGGAGTTACCGAGGTACGTATAGAGGTTGCGAATTTGTGTTGCTATGTACGCCTACACGCTAAACTAAAAAATGTAGAGTAAAGAATTTGTTTATTTGTTTCTCTGATAGCAATAATGTCTCCGCTACTTTTGTAAGAAAAATTGTCAGTTGAATTACGACGTTGATAAGAACATATTATTTTAAATACTATTGTTATGGTGAGGCGATCGGCTAACGAAAAATTCTACAGCTAAGAGCCATCGCAAACAGGGCGACTTGACGCCGCGTCAGACGCAGCGTTTTCGTTTGCATACTATGGCGTCTAGACGCGACTAGACGCGGCGACAAGTCGCCCTGTTTGCGATGGCTCTTAGCTTGTTGTCACGACTCCAGAACTCTGACGTCAAGTGTGCGGAGCTTCGAACAAAAAATATGAATATTGTCGGCCGTCGCCTGTCGTGGCGTCTAGTCGCCGAACTGTTGCTGTCGCGTGTCGCTAGTGTGCGCCTAGGCGTACACCTAATTTTAACATAACATAACATTTTACGCACAGGCACATACATTTGATTGCTTCTGGCCCCACTCTAGGATACCCTGTGTCGAGGGAACCAGAAACAGGGACGTCAGAAACATGTCAACATCCAAGACCGTTTCTTTTTTTGTCCCCAGCCGGGATTCGAAGCCGGGGCCTCTCGCGTGGTAGGCAGATGCACTAACTAAATCATGGAATATTATCAGACTTCTAAAAGGAAGTTCTCAATACGCGTCTATATTCTTTTTTATGGCTACGTTATCGCATAACTTCAATCCCGGGTGGGGACAAGGAAAAATCCTCCAGGTCTTGGATGTTTGCATGTTTGTGAGGTCGCTGTTTCTGGTTCCCACGAAACAGGATGTCCTAGTGTGGGGCCAGAGGCGGTGGGTGTGCCTGTGTGTAAATGTATAACGTTTTATAACTTCGTCGAATCTTATTCGATTCGAAGTAGCGACCGAAAATATCGTAAATGATCAACTCTAACCGATGTGTTATAGGAAATGTGCATAGCTTTGTAAGTACCTACATAAAAGGAAGAGCAATGTTAAGTATATTTCTTTCCACAAAAGTCTTCGTGCAGAACTGGAGAAGTCGTGGATTTACTATGATAATAGCTTCTTGGAGTCTAACTCAAATAAAAAGGTGTTTTAGTCGGCACTGAATTGCATTTTATGCATTAAAGTGGGGAGGCGCGTTCACACTAGGCGAGTTTCTCTCATGTGTACGAGTTTGTTAGGAATATTGTATTAGATTGAACATTCCATTATTATTTTAAATGTAAAGTACATTATTATGTTATAATGCAAATATGCTTAAACGGTTGAACTGATTCCGATGAAAGTTGGACTCCATATGAGTAATATAAATCGTGTCTAAGAATTAAAAGTACGTTTACTCTACGTATTAAGCTACGTTTCTAGAAACATGATATTTTTATAAAATCTTGGAATTTGGCAATTTCGTTCGTGGAGTTGAGGTACTAATAGTGACTGAATAAATAGATCTATAATTTGATTTTGTACATATTCAAAGTATTTATTTCAAACCTAAAGGCAGTTGTGGTCCAAATACTTAATAACTAAATACAGAAAGGTCTGAATTGGAGAGGTATGTGTGACATCATAGATAAATTTTATAACTTAACTTATTATTAACTGACATTAAATTAGATAAGAATGTTCTTTATTGCACATAAGAAACAAGAGACAAATAAAAGTAAAAAAAAATACAATGGGAGGTCTCATTGACCTTAAGTATTTTTCTTTATACATATCAACACTGAAGTGTAAAATGTCAGACTGTATTTGAAAAGAATATAAAAACTAGTTGTATATGTATGTATAATTCTAATGCCATACTTACAAATAAAATACTTGACTCTTTCAATGTAGTAGGGAATAAATAAATAAACAATAACTTTCACACAACACAACCCTAGTCTCAAACTAGGACAAGTGCTATGGTTAAATGGCAAGGAAAACATGAAAATACACCCAGGTTGATATCATTTGTACAAATGTACGGCAGTTCCTAGTGGGACACAAAGTTACGACCTTCCGCGTAGTAATCAGAAGTGATACTGCTACCGACGGGGCAGGCCAAACTGCATGTAATGTTAACGAAAGTTCCACTTTTACGTCACTACTTTCGTTAGAACTTTTTTCGCAATTTTACATAGTTACATTGTAGATCAGACCTTGAAATAAAACAAACCTCAACATGTCGCCTAACATTTGAGGCAAGGTAAGTTCCTTTCTTTACTCTTCTAGTGTAAACGAGGCTTAGTAGTAAATCCGCAATAAGCTACGGGATCTTTGAAGGTGAAAACTTTATGAACTAGCTGGCGTAGCTGGCTCGGAGTTGCTCTAAGAAATGGATTTTAATGGCACTGGAAAATCTCTGCTAAAAGTTTTTACTAAATCTTGCCTTATACCCGAGTGCAAGCAAAAAATATGGCGCTCGAGCCCGTAATGCACAATGAAGGACTTAGGCTGCTGACAGCAGAACAACCTTTACATATTCGTTGCACTATTAACCGTAACTATTAGTTAGTCTAGTATTATATTATGTTTTAGCTAATTTCAAATCATCATCATCATCATTCAGCAACAAGGAGTCCACTGCTGGATATTGGCCTCCTCCATGGATTTCCAAAAAGACCGGGCGGAAGCGGCTTGTATCCAGCGTCTTCCGCCGCCACTTGGATGAGATCGTCTGTCCATCTTGTGTCTGGTCGTCCTACGCTGCGCTTGCCGATGTTTGGTCTCATTCAAGAACCTTTCGGCTCCATCGGCCATCAGTTCTGCGTTCTATGTGCCCCATTCAATTTCAAATAATTAATTTATGTGTAAGACCAGCATAAGATATCACGCCGAAGTGTACAAGAGCGGAACTTCCTGATAGAGGTATTTTCATACTTAAAAGGAAGTTGTTGCCTGATTGTGCTACTGTAAACATTTGAATCGCTCGTAGCCCCGGCCGCCTGATCTTAAGCGATCTCGAAGGTTAAGCAACATAGGGCGCGTTCAGTGCATGGATGGGTGACCGTTCTATGACTAACGCTAGTGGTATTTAGCCGAGTTCCGTCCTTCGCAAGGCACGTTAAGCAGTTGGTGCCGGTAGCCGTCGATAGATGGCAGTTGTTAAGCCAAGTAAGAGGCCTTAGGGCGGCTTGAAAACGTCTGACAGTAAGACCAGCCACTAGTCTTAGGTACTTACTTGGCCCCCGTGGTGGAGTATGGCCTATACCTTCCACAGGGAAGAGACCCGTGCCCCTCGGTGGGGACATAGTATAGAATAGAAAATCCTTATTTGGTAAGTACCTACTTATATAGTTTTGACATAATGGGTTGATGATGATGATTTATAACATAATGGAGTCATCATCATCAACCCATTATGTCCCCACCAAGGGGCACGGGTCTCTTCCCTGAGGAAGGTATAGGCCATACTCCACCACGGGGGCCAAGTCCGGATTGGTGATAATGGAGTAAAGTCCATTTAATATAATAATTTGTCTCAGTTATTTAGTGCTAAATGTATTTTCTTTCATTCAGCCTGATAGTCCAGTCAAATTACGAAAAAAAACGGGTTAAATAAACATGAGCGAACACAGTTTGGGGATTTTGAGGATCGATAGGGGGGTGCATCGTGAGCATAAATTCCAATTTGAGGGGCTGTACTGAGGTCAGCTCAAGGTCATTTCGATGGAAACGCGTTTAATTCGATATCTCGAGAAATATCAGTGTTAGCCAAAAAATTGTAGAGACCTTTTCTCTTCTAAATGAAATTTATTAACTTTTTTATTTAAAACTTTTTTTTATAACATCAATATTTTTCAACTTATTACTCCCGCAAGGCAAAATTTTTATTTTTTTCCCTATTTTTCGTCGTTTTCTCCCCAACCATTCAATTTTATTGAATTTTACCGATCATCAACGTGTATATCTTTTAATTATGCACAATTTTGTTCTTAAACTTTTTTCTGTAATGCCGATACCTTCGGAGTTATATATTCTTTTACCGAGCGAAAGCCACGCCATTGTCGCAACGTGTACCCACACTGCCTTAAACCGATATATGGGCCGAATGCCGCAAAAAATATTATTTTTGCACGCGATTAGTGGTTGCGACACAACATCGGCACCATTCAACCTAGGCAAGATGAAAACAATGACCGCATTCAAAAAATCTCCGGATTTGGTTCCGTTAACTGAAGTTTTTCTGCAGGACAAAGCAGATAAAACAACTATCGCTTCAAACGGCGAACAATTCATTTTGAATTTGTATCGCAAGGCAGGTGACACGAATTGTACCAATCTCAACGAGCTCCGATATAAGGGATATAAAAAAATGGCAGGCAGTGGGAGGGTTAAATTAGAATCTCTTCCTCCTACCTCTGATGCGGCATTTTTTCACTCGCTGAGGTGCTTTTACCAAGTACAATACTGGCTGGAAAATTATCTGGAACCCGAGGAGTGGGGCTGGCGTCGAACCCCCCGTGGATTGGAGCCAATAACGATGTCATCGCAACCAGCTCCGGATAATTTACTGAGATCGATTGCGTGCAAATGCAAAACCAAGTGCGGCAAAGCGTGCGGATGCAGAAAGGCCGGCCTCTTTTGCTCAGTGATTTGCAATAATTGCCAAGATAATTATTGTTCCAATATCGCCAATATTATCGACGATGATGATCTTGACGTAATGGACGAGGACGACCTATGCCCCGATACCGTCTTTAATATTCACGAATCACTTCCATCGACCTCGGGTGCTTAATTTTCCGAATTTCATAACCTATTTTTTTATCAATAAATGTGTGAAACAGTTTTAATTGTTAATTTACTTCTTACCCAAACAGACCCATAAATTTACCCAAATTAAATACCCAATTTTTAAATAGTTTAATCGATTTTCTTTTTATATTGCGACAGTGGCGCGGATTTCGCTCGGTAAAGTAATGTATAACTCCGAAGGTATTGGCATTACAGAAAAAAGTTTGAGAACAAAATTGTGCATAATTAAAAGATATTCACGTTGATGATCGGTAAAATTCAATAAAATTGAATGGTTGGGGAGAAAACGACGAAAAATAGGAAAAAAAATAAAATTTTTGCCTTGCGGGAGTAATAAGTTGAAAAATATTGATGTTATAAAAAAAAGTTTTAAATAAAAAAGTTAATAAATTTTATTTAGAAGAGAAAAGGTCTCTACAATTTTTTGGCTAACACTGATATTTCTCGAGATATCGAATTAAACGCGTTTCCATCGAAATGACCTTGAGCTGACCTCAGTACAGCCCCTCAAATTGGAATTTATGCTCACGATGCACCCCCCTATCGATCCTCAAAATCCCCAAACTGTGTTCGCTCATGTTTATTTATTTCGTAATTTGACTGGACTATGAGTCATTTTGTGGTCTGATACATACTTAGCCTCTTTTAAATATTTATCGTCACACTACAGAAACGGCACTGCTAGAATCACACCAAAGGGGTTTGAAGATTTTTGTTGGAAGACTGGCCGCCATTTTGTTTTTTTTTTCAAAATGGCGGCGCACTATTTATACAAACAAAAAACCTAGGTAACTAAGTCCGAAATCGTCACATTGCAGAGTTAATTGCAAAAAAAGAAATTATATTTTAACTTGATTTATTTACAAGAAAACCAATAATTACTCTCAGACTCATTGTTTATTGGTCAATATAACATGCATTTATGAAAATAAAAAATAAAAACTAAATGGCGGCTGACCAGTATGCCAAAATCTTCAAACCCCTTTGATACTCTTTTAATACGACGGGTGAAAGGCTATTTGGTTTGAGCGACATTTTTTTGCTAAATTGAGATATTTATATATTTGGAATCTGCAGATTTTTCTGCGTCTTTTGAGATAGGTTTCTCAAAAAATTTAAAAAATATCGCTTAAGCCTAATAGCCTTTCACCCTTCATCATCATCATCATCGGCCTATGGTTGTCCGTTGAGCTGGACATAGGCCTCTCCCATTGCACGCCACTGAACACGGTCCTCGGCTACTCTCATCCAGCTCTTGCCAGCCGCCCTGCGAAGATCATCGCTCCACCGAGTCTGAGGACGTCCTACACTACGTTTACCGATCCGCGGTCTCCACTCAAGAACTCTTCTACCCCATCGATTATCAGTTCTTCGGGTGATATGGCCGGCCCACTGCCACTTCAGCATGCTAATTCGGTGGGCTATGTCGGTGACTTTGGTTCTCTGTCGGATGACTTCGTTTCGAATTCGATCTTTCAGAGAAACCCCGAGCATAGCCCTTTCCATAGCACGCTGAGCGACTTTAAATTTGTGGATCAGCCCCACCGTGAGTGTCCACGTTTCGGCACCGTATGTCATGACGGGTAGGACGCACTGATTGAAGAATTTCGTCTTTAGACTCTGTGGGATTGGCGATGTGAAGACTCGACGTAGTTTCCCATAAGCTGCCCAGCCCAGCTGAATTCTTCTATTGGCCTCTTTCTCGAAGTTGTTTTTACCTAACTGCATGGTTTGCCCGAGGTAAACATACTCCTTTACAACTTCGAGAGTACTGCCTTGAACTGCAATTGGCTCCGGATTTACGTGTTCATTGAACATAATCTTGGTTTTATCCAAGTTCATCCGGAGACCAATGCGTTGAGAAGAATCAGCTAGGCTACTCAGCATATGTTGTAAATCTTGCAGCGTTTCCGCCATGATGACAATATCGTCTGTAAACCGCAAGTGTGAAAGGTGCTCGCCGCTAATATTAATGCCGTACCCCTTCCAGTCCAGCGTCTTAAACATATCCTCCATTGCATTTGTGAACAATTTGGGGGAAATAACATCCCCTTGTCTCACACCACGATGTATGGGGATAGGTTCAGACTGTCGGTTCTGGATTTGGACGGCCATAGTAGCGGCGTTGTATAGACCTTTCAACACTTGGATGTATCGCCAGTCGACTTGGCATCGCTGCAAAGATTCCAGAACCGACCAGGTTTCGACCGAGTCAAAGGCCTTTTCATAGTCCACAAACGCTAAGCACAGGGGCCGATTATACTCTTCGGTCTTCTGTATAATCTGCCGCACTGTGTGAATGTGGTCTATGGTGCCGTAACCCGACCGAAAGCCGGCCTGCTCAGGTGGCTGAAACTCATCGAGTCTCCTCGCAAGACGGTTCACGATGACTCTTGAAAACAGCTTGTAGACGTGGCTTAAGAGTGAAATGGGTCGGTAGTTCTTCAGGAGGGTTTTATCACCCTTTTTGAAGAACAACACGACAATACACTTACTCCACGCCTCCGGAGTTCTCCCATCAAAGAGGACAGCATTAAAGATCTTCTGGAACTCCTTCATTACGGGTTTACCGCCGGACTTCAAGAGCTCAGTAGTAATACCGTCCTCTCCAGGGGCTTTTCCATTTTTAAGCTGTTTAAGAGCCATCGCGATTTCGTCTAGGCTGACTTCTGGCAAGTCTTCAGTATAGTGGCGTGTCAATGTAGCTCTGGAATCCTCATTTTCGGGATCTGGCCGAGATGCATGCGCAGCCTACAGCTGGCCGTAGAAGTTTTCAACTTCCGAAAGAACCTCTGGTATGGAGGAAACAATCACTCCATCCGTGGTGGTCAACTTTGTCAGATGGCTTCTCCCAAGAGATTGGACAAACACTTTCGATCCCCGATTTTGCTCGATTGCTCGTTCTATTGAACGAGTGTTGGAGCGTCGGAGATCGCGTCGAATTAGTTTGCCAATTCTCCTGTTCAGAGCATGCCTTTCTGACGCATGCCTTTCACCCGTCGAATAATATTTTAAGAAATCTTCCGACGGAGTAAACGTTGTCGATTCCATAACCAAAGAGTCTACAGGCACAAAAAAATGGATGTATACCTTTTTTAACTGACTGAAACAATAAAATACCTACAACTTCGACGCGTACAGAATTAAATTTCCATCTTCCGCCAAAGGGAAAGTGGCGGCGGGTGTGGTCTTCGAAACATTCAGCGTCGAAACAAACTTTGTCACAGAAACGGGAAAATTTAATTACAAAAACAGCCTCCCACCCAGCCGGGGCGGAGTTAAAGCAATTTATCGATGACGAATAACATTGTTATTTGTAAAGGAATAATTGAATTTTGTGCGGAGAGAAGGAAGCCTTTGAAAACTTTGCACTTCTGGAACCCTGGCTCGATTCACACTGGCGCAGAGTAGAAGCGAAGCGTCGCGTTTTTTAACTGTTCTAAATTCATCTCTATTTCTCTATCTATACGGTACGTTGTGTTGCGAAAATTTGAAAATTTGCAGGCGAAGACGCGCGAATTCGCGCGCAGACGCGCGTCGCTGAGGGATGCTGCACGGCTGCGCCTCGGCTCGGGTAGACATTGTCGGAACTCGTTGCAATGACAGGCTTTCCGCACTTGTAATTAAATATACTATTTTTTTTAGTTCTTCTGAAAACGGCTCATTATTAGTATGTTGTGGTCATAATAATATGCATGGAAAATAAACACATCTCGAACTTGACGATTTGTTACCGCGATGTTCGATGATTAACATTTCTGACGGCATAAATCCCAATCTCGGCATAACGCTAATCCAGGCGCAAGGTGCTAATCTTGGTACTAATTCAGAGTACAACTGCAATGAGGGCTTTTCAAAGCGTCATTAAAAAAAAATAGTACCGCAAATTACCGATAGATGGTGCTGATGTCATTACATCACTGTACCTTATCAGTGTGGTTCCTGTCCTATGTTTTTACAAAAATGCACAATGCATGGGCTAGTCATGAGCAAAGACAATAATTCACGCACGTTTGTAATAAACAAAGTAAAAATACTTCGATAACTTTCAAGTTTCAACAGTTTCGAAACAAAGTCTAGTTTAGATCACAGACTACAAAGATATGTTTAGACTATCACAGATTAATAATCATAAACCAAATAACCCCATTTTACTTCCAAGTAAAAATTGTTTATAAGCGATTTTTTAAGACTTAAAGTTGTAAAATAAATAAATGTATACGATTCAGATAGTTCTATCTCGTCAGAGTCAGAATAAAATTCTAAAACCCAAAACTTGTTTTTCATTTACAATATGTTTTTATTATTTAATTACATAATCACCAGGTTGAAATCCTCTGACAAAAAAATAAGAATACCTAAGTAAAAAGATTTACTTAAAATTAAAAATCTGGTGGTCACTCTGTTCCTTTTTTCCTCTGTGCTAATATTTAATTTGTTGATTCAATTCAAAAAGAAAATTGATTATAACGTTAAATAGACAGACTGAAAACATCACTATTTTAACTGGCAGCCCTTTTCCAATTCTAAATGTCATTTTACTGACTGGAATTAAAAAACGGACCTTACACAGATCCTCTTGAATCGCCCTGCTAGATGGCGCCTGTGTAGTTTAACATATTGCGCAATTTCAGATAAAAATTAACGCTAACTTGTAGAGGTTTCAAGATAAGCTAACGGCCAATGTAATTTTGGTAGTTTCATAATTTTTTTTATTTTTTTTTTAAATGTAATATTTATTTTAATTTTTTATTAGGATATTAAATTTTCTAAAAATAAAAGTAAAAAATGATACAGTGTAAAAGTAATCTTTTTGAGATGTTAAATTGACGCCAGGTGCCTATTTATCGATTTAAAGTGATAACTGTTGTGATTAATTTGTTTTAGGTAGGCACGTTATATGAAAATTAAAAGTAAGGAATATTACTGGGCTTCGCAGCGAATAGTTCAGGAAAAACAGGGATCATCGAAATGCACGTCTAATTAATACTATTTTGATGGCCGACGCGTTGTTATCAATACATTCAGAAATAATATTTTTTTGTTTATTTTTACCGTCCGAAACCCAGCATAGGTCAAATAAAACCATATCTAGACTAATATGACGACCTCTGTGGCGTAGCGGTTAGCGCGTCTGCTTACCATGCGAGAGGTCCCGGGTTCGATCCCCAGCTGGGGAGAAAAAAAAACTCCAGGTCTTGGTTGTTTACATGTTTGTGACGTCGCTGTTTCTGGTTCCCACGACACGGGTATCCTAGTGTGGGGCCAGAAGCAATGTATGTGCCTGTATGTAAATGTTTATGTTTATATTAAAGAAGGATAATGAGGGAGGCCTATCGTCGCTGTCATTTCAAAAAGTCGTAATGTGAAAACAGACTGAACACAAAAAACTATTTTTTTCTGTGACTTTTGGACCTAGGAAAACATTTTTTATGGGATTAGCTTTCTTTTTCCTGTATCTATTTATGTATGATGTTATAGTAACTAAATTCAAGCTGCGTCATAGGTTTGTGTAACAATGCGACACAAAAATTTAACATACGACTTTTTGAAATGACAGCGACGCTATGTTCTCCAGTGGGCGTCAAGGCTGACCATGATGATGTACACTGACCTCCACATAGCCTTGAGCTGGTCGCAGGTGGGCTCATCAGGCTTGGCGAGGTGGTCCCGGTCGCGCACGCGCACGGGCCGCCGCGCCAGCAGTGGCTCCTGGTGCTGCGCCACCACTGCGCACGCGCACGCGCACGCCACCACGCTCCACGCGTAGAGCCACGACCACATCCTGCGGGGGGGGAGATTTATTTTCAATGTTCAATTACAGAATAGAATAGAACATCTTTATTTGGTACTTATACGGGGGAAAATTAATCTATCTTATATTATATAAATGAAATTCAAAGTCCTGACTGACTGACTGACTCACTCATCAATGTCCAGACGAGCCGTTGGACCTAGGAAGCTGAAATTTTGCTCATTTTGTAGGCAAGGAATAAGACCGGATTTTTTTAAATTCAACTCCTAAGGGGGCGAAAAGGGTTGCCAAAATTTGTATGGGAGGTATAAATGATTTTGTCTAATTTTTTAGAAACTTAAAATAAATACTCTTCCACACAATTGATTGAACACGTGTTTCGCCGTTTTTCCATATTTCACCCTTTGACCCCTTATTTAACCCTAAAGTCCACGCGGACGGAGTCGCGGGCAAAAGCTAGTGTAACTTAAAATTAATATAACAGTACCAAAGAGGTTTCCGCTCAGCTTAATGCCGTAGCAGAGATACAGCGCTGGTTTTCAGCCGATGCCTGATAGCTTAGAACTAACACTTAAACAAACTAAAATCTATCGGTCCCACTTACAAAACTAAACTACCCAAAGTATTTTCGTATCGCTCGTAGCCCCGACTGCCTCAGTGATCTTAACCGATCACGAAGGTTAAGCAACATAGGGCGCGTTCAGTCCATGGATGGGTGACCGTTCTATGACTAAAGCTAATGGCATTTTTCCGAGCGGTTCCGTGCTTCGCAAGGCACGTTAAGCAGTTGGTGCCGGCTGCCGTCGATAGATGGCAGTCGTTAAGCCAAGTCAGAGGCCTTAGGGCGGCTTGAAAACTTCTGACAGTAAGACCAGCCACTAGTCTTACAAGCCGCCACCAATCTGGACTTGGCCCCCGTGGTGGAGTATGGCCTTTCCCTTCCTCAGGAAAGAGACCCGAGCCCCTCGGTGGGAATATAATGGGTTGATGATGATGATGATGATGAACCGTGCAGTCGTTGGCCTCGTAAAAACCATGAGACCTACGAGTATATCTCGCAGTGGGCGTCAAGTGGCTGAGTTTGAAGATAAATGTCAGTATGTCTATAAGTAGACAATCTGTAAATGTTTGTTACCTATTCATACGTTTCCTCTTTAAGTTGATCGCACATTTGTCAGCACCGCACTCGCCGCACGCGCCGCATTTTAAAATTGGGTCGCACATTTATCAGCACCGCACGCGCCGCACGCGCCGCATTTCTGTGTGTTGCCAACAATTTTTGCAGTTTTTTCTTGCCTCTGGTGTGAAACGGTGCGGTGACATTGTGCTATGGAAAAAAATGTTGGGTTGGGGTGTATGTAGCCTTGGGGGCGCTATGGGCCAAGGAATTAAAAAAATTGCAATTTTTTTTTTTCTTTCTTTTTTCTTCCTTTTTGCAATCGGTTTAAAACGCTAAAATAATACGTTTTTGTTCATTGACTTTTTTTAGTAAGATTGTTGTCGAGTTATGAATACGAAAATTTTTGCAAATTTTTTTTTTATTCTTGCATTGTGTAGGGACAATCCATGGGAGCAAAAAAGGTCCCACAACTTGGTACCGTAAAACGCACCGTTTTCGAGTTATGATTGAAAAACGAAAATCCACACGCAAATCGCAAACGCTCTCGCTATCGAAAGTGAATGACAAAACTCAGTATACGCACCCGGATGCCTACCGTATTTTACGAAATGCGGCGCGTACGGTGCGGATAAATATGCGAGATTTCATATCATTGCATACAACGAATTCTAAAATGCGGCGCGTTCGGCGAGTGCGGCGCGTAAGGTGCGGATAAATGTGCGACCAACTTTACCCGAGTGCCCCAGAAGGAGGCATAATTATGTTTTTTACGAAGACAGGCTCGTATTTGATTGATTTCTTCATATTTTTAAAACCTTACTCCTATTTCAAATAGGTATTCCCATATTCAAGTTTTCATGCTATGCAAAATTCAAATATTTTACGAGAGAGCGCCGTCAGATGTGGAAAAACATAGAACCTCGTTTTAAAATTATGGAAGAGCGTACAGTCGTCAGCACATCATGGTATACACCCATGCACTGTACGCCGTTGCATTACGGGCGACTTTTCAACTAAAATGTGTAGATTGACGTGCTGTCGACTGTACTAGCACATTTTTCGAAGATGCTTCGGTGTTTTCTATCCAAATTACATGCCAGTAACAGCACGAAAGGTCACAATGTGAAGACATAAATAACTCAAGGGGAAGCTGCGACTTTTCTCCTTCGCAGAGGGGAGTGGTGTTGCTACAATTTACAGCTGTACTTACGATGTAATTCCCAAAGTGCTAGACACAATAATGTGAGATAATTTAAAATGTAGGCGAATGGTACAAAAGAACCGCAATAAAAACTCTTTGTAAATCGCTTTCATTGGCTTCTCTTGTACATACGTAACTGACGAATGATGTTCAAAGGAATTTGTAAGTATTCAGTGTTGTTAGTACTTAATTTATACAATGAAAAGTCTTTTATGTGTCCAATATGAAATTATGAAATGAAAAAACTTTATTGTATGTAAAAAGGGTACAAACATGGGTAATGGCTCCGAAACTAGGATTCCCTGAGCTATCGGTAGCCAGGCTTCATCCAAAATATGTAAAAGTAGGTATATGTTTTTTTTATTACGATACAGGTCTTGTATGGACAGGGACACCTGTATCATAATATAACTTTTTAATTATAAGGATATACACAACCTCCAGCTGGACCAAGAAGGTTGAATCTCTACTTAAAAAAAAAAGGTTTCAATGAACGAGTCCGCGGCGACGCAATACGCATGCGCATTAATGCGCAATCGATGTTTGCGCCTTGCCGCCAACATTTTTTTACATTTAAAAAAACTTTTCAATATAAACAAAGTTTGGCTCTGTTTGTAAAATAAATAAGTTTTTGTGTAAAAACATGTCTGAAAGCGAAAATAGTGGTAATTGTACACCACCAGACATTCTGGAAGCTGCGTCAAACATGAGTATGAACCTGTTAGCACGAGTTCATGGAATGGAAAAATAAATTTGTTGATATTCAGCGTTTTATTTGCAATATTATGTATTATAGTATGAGAGTAATTTAGATAAAGTAAACAAACTCGTGTTATAAGAACCCTTATTATGCAACAGTATCATAAACTACTAATATTGAAAACATAAAATACATGATAAAACACCACCTTAAAAAAATACAAAAGTGTACAATTGTACATGCCGAGCTTATTTCAGCAGAATCTCTAAAATAATACTTAAATTTATAGAAAAAACAGTTCTTTAAATTTTTTAAATCATTCAATTTTAGCATTGCAAGCAATTTATTGCAAGAATTTATTAATTTATCTAATATATAAAATTCTCGTGTCACGGAGTTATTGCGCATACTCCTCCGAAACAGCTTGACCTATTTTGATGAAATTTTTTTATGTTTATTCGGTAGGTCTGAGAATAGGTTTTAACTATTTTTCATACCCCTGGTAATGGTTACCATCTGGCAAAACAACGTTGCAGGGTCAGTTATGGATTTAAAAAATGATATTTATAAAAATGGATTGCTGTTCGTTAGTCTCACTAAAATACGAGAACGGCTAAATCGATTTGGCTGATTTTTGTTTTTTTTTTTATATATGTAACTATTTACCAGGGAAGGAAAAATTACAAAAACTTAGGCGGTACGCGGTACGAAGTTTGCCGGTATAGCTAGTACTTACACAATGCATTATAACGTCGTAAACAGTACCTTATCAGGCTGAAAATGACATTCCGAAATGCTAATGCTAAATACAATGTTGTAATTTCGCCCTCCATTCAATTTTCACAGACAAGTCTCTGCTGTAGACCACAAAGCTAGCATTCCGCGACAGACATTCCTTTGAACGTATTATATTAATAATACGTTCAATAATTATTGGTTATTGTATTTCTCATAATTATGTTATAGAAATTAATACAGACGAAACAGTAGGCATTTTCAGGCTAATTGCAAACTAATCTCATAGCAAATATAAATTAAGCTTTAAGATTAAGCTCTCCGAATAGGGTTGCCAGGGCGCCAAACCTAATAGCCGGACAGACCAGCCAGTTTGGCCGGACCTTTGGGTAGAAAGGCCGAACACCCTACATTATTGAGGATTTTGTGTTTCAGTAGGTAAGTAATTTAATTATTTCCTTCTCACAGAGGTATGTACTGTACAATTGGAATAATCTACACTTAATCCTATGTGAGAAGCTGGAGTCCATACTAGGAAAGTTCCTGTGTGACAGATCTCCAGGCCCTCACTAAACTACGAGTAGGTACGACAATTTTTTAAAATGTAAAATCAAGCTTTTTTTATTATTGTCATAAATGTTAAATTCTCTACTCGGCGCTCGCTCATTCGCAAAATGAAAAGCGTAACGAAAGCTGTCCAGCTTTCGGACACCGTTTATTTTGGCCGGACACGCAATCAAAAAGCCTACAAGTCCGGCTTTATTCGGACGCCTGGCAACCCTTTCTGCGAATCATAGAAACCTGGGCCTCGATTCTGTTAGTGCATTATAGTACGATGACAGATACACGGTCGGGTCACGTGACGTGTTTTTTCATACCATTGACGCCTAGAAATTGATACGCGTGCTCGCGTTGACTTGAAGCGGCAATGAAACTGAATCGCCATGTTCATCCAGTTGTCAATGTACTACAATACATTAGCAGAATCTATGCTCTGGTCGGACTCTTCCGACAAAAAGTCAAGTAATTGTATCGGGAATGTTGAGAATATCTAGTGCTTACAAAAGTTTTAGTTCAAAAACGTGGCGGTTTGTGGAAACTGTTACATTTAGTTTTCTATTAATTTCACGATTAATTAATTTATTTATTTACTTACTTACTTACATAAATATTGCAACATAACAGTAATTACACCAAAGCGTTACAATATTATAACTAAGCACTACCTATCCAACATCTTCTAGCACTCTCTTACACACCTTCACCACACTTGCAATCCCATCCGCAAACACATCACACTCCGGTGCTCACTTCAATTTCACGCTGTTCCTTTCTTTTAAAATAATATGTTACTTAAGAAGAGTATTAGAAGAGTTGAGTATTATTTTTTGGCCGTTCTTTCGATTGGCATCATAAAAAAATGGGTGTTTTTTTTTTTCATTTAAGTCTGTTCGATTCCCAGACGAGGCAAATAATTTCTAGAAAATCTTTGAATGCAGAATTACTGACTTTTAAAATAACATAAAGTCTTCATTCAGCAAAATACCCTATCTACGATATTTAAGGTACTTTCCCTTCATGTCCCATAATTTTGGCAACCACCTATAGGTACCTTCCTTAGGGAAGAGACCCGTGTCCCTCGGTGGGGACATAATGAGGACATAGTCGTCTCCATCTATCTAACTGTTGCAATATTAATTGAATGGGGAACAATCCTGTAATTTTATTAGACTGAAGTGATATTATGTTTATACCATAGAAAGTCATAGAAAAATCGGGCTTACAAAAATCGAAAAAATGCGGACATCAAGTTGCTCACATATACAGACATTTTTATGAAGAACTAGCTGTGCCCCGTGGTATTACCCACGGTTTATTAGGGACAATAAATTGTGTATTAGTCAAAATAATAACTATTCACATTTTTAGAAGCAAAATAATTTGAATTTGCATCGGAATGATCATCATCATCATCATCGGCCTACGGTTGTCCACTGCTGGACATAGCCCTCTCCCATTGCACGCCATTGAGCACGGTCCTCGGAATGATCAATTTACCAAATTTCATTTTCATCGATTTTCTCATGGGAATAAGATATTTTCCCGCAGTGAAACGTAGCCTGTGATAATCCAGGGTGTCAGCTAAATCCATGCCAAAGTTTACTAAAATCGCCCCATCCGGCAGCCGTTTAGACGTGAAGAAGTAACAAACGTATGTATAGACTCACACACTCGCAAACTTTCGCCTTTATAATATTAGCGTGATTAAATGTTGTTTAACCTGTAGAAATTTTGGTGGGCCGATTAATGGTTTGTAATGGTTCTTAAGGCATTGAATTTAGAAGGAAATTCAATGCTTAAGGTTAATAGTTTTTAAGGTTGAAATCTATCAGATTAGGCCACATGTGAGAAAGCAATAAAATTCGTCCTAAAAAACTTATTCGGAAATCAAATCGGTAGTTTTAGTGGAAATAACATAACATAACATTTACATACAGGCACATACATTGCTTCTGGCCCCACAATAGGATACCCTAATAAAATTAGTTCTTAGTCTTGGCTCTGAGTCAGGATGTGGGCTCTAAAAATAAAAATCTATATGATCCATTTGTCTCATCATCAACCCACTATGTCCCCACCGAGGGGCACAGGTCTCTTCCCTGAGGAAGGTATAGGCCATACTTCACCACGGGGGCCAAGTCCGGATTGATGGAGGCTTGTAAGACTAGTGGCTGGTGTTACTGTCAGAAGTTTTCAAGCCGCCCTAGGGCCTCTGACTTGGCTTAACGACTGCCATCTATCGACGGCAGCCGGCACCAACTGCTTAACGTGCCTTGCGAAGCACGGAATCGCTCGGAAAAATGCCACTAGCGTTAGTCATAGACGGTGACCCATCCATGGACTAAACGCGCCGTATGTTGCTTAACCTTAGTGATCGTTTAAGATCACTCAGGCAGCCTAGGCTACGAGCGATTCTGTTCCATTTGTCTATACTTGACATTTCCGTATCTCATATTCTTGACAAAACTCGATACCATTTGCAAATTTAGTACTAGCTAGCACTAAATTTGCAAACTGTTTCGAGTCCTCTACCGCTAAAGGTTTTTGATTTATTGTCGTTTAAAGTCTGAGAAAAATGTCAAGTATAGACAAATGGATCATATGTGTGTGGTTGACCAAAAAGGGACCTAGAGGGATTGGAAACAGTTTTTTTTTTATTTGATTTTTTTAATCTCTGTTATTTTAGCTTTGTTTTGGTCTAACCAGAATATTTTTAGGTGCCGTAGTTATTTTTTTTATTATTTTTTTTGTGAGCCGAGCCGAGTCGAAACCTGTCTATACACGAAACTTCAAACGCGATTTTCTAGAAATCAATTATTTTCCCTTGAGGTCCCTTTTTGGTCAACCATTCACATATTAATAATTTCGTACTCTACGGTAGACTCGAACGAAATGCACATCAAACTGAAGAGCCTTAAAAATTAGTCTATCCGAGTCGACAGCGTACAGGCGGAAAATTGGATTATCGAGTATTTTCAATACAGAAATGAATTAATTAATGCTATGTAATAGCGTTGTTTGTTACTTTTTTACTTTTCCTGTCCTGCTGTAGCATAACAAGACAAGATGTTGTAAATGTTGCATATTCTCTTCTTTCTTGTTGTTAGCATATTATAGTTGTGTAGTCTTTGTTTCATATTTGTCAATGTCCTCAATTCACGTTGATGTCATGTCATCTATCACGAGTCACAGATGTCACAGGTATGTATTCTGTTATTCATTGTGACCTCTACGGTCTATGTTTTTTTTAATTTTGAGACAGAAACGTGATAACTAGTTAAAACTAGTAGAATAGAATAGAATAGACGTTTATTAGCTTTCTTGTTGTACATAAGATCTTATTTTACTATTTATAGGACCAAAACAAGAACCCTGCGAGGGCGCTGCTAACTTAAGATTTATACAATATCGGCCTTACTAATAAAGCTGTGTATACAGCCGTTATGTGAGGTCTGAGAAAGTGGTTATTTGTACGCTAAATGCGTTTAAACCAGTATAAATTGATAATCGTCAAATAGTTATTCAGAGTGTATAACTTATTATTAGTAAGGCCGTATAAGTTAAATTCTTACTTATTCTTAGAAACGCTGACCCAAGCGAAGCTGGGTTTTCGTCTAGTAATAATATAGTTTTATTATGAAAAAAAGGGCTTCTAGAGTAAAAGATACTTTCTTTATTTCTGGCGCTGGTTAGCCTCACAAAGTAAAATGCAACAAGACGTGAATAGCAAGCTTCGCTTAAGGCCATTCATTACAATTTCCATTTATTACTTTTCTACGTCTCGTTTGAGTTTGAAATATTAAATGAGTGTCTCGGTATTCTCGGCGCGCTTAGCAGAAATAGAAGCAGTATTATTAAATGCAGCGAGAATATAAACTTAATAGACTACGCTTTCAAACCACGTGAGTGCTTTGAGTGCTAAATTGAAACCGGCTACGTGCACTGTTGAGTTCCGTTGAAAGAGGGGATTGTTTGCTCTTTTGTTGGCTCTCTGTTTCTATGTGTGTAAATTTTAATGTGTTAGTGATAAGCTGTTAGTTTTCCTTATAAAATAAAATAAAGTAAAATAAAATAAAAATTTTATCCACTTTGCAGAACTAACAACTTTATTAACCCTTTAACGGGCAGAGCTAGTATAAATTTTTCATTGGGTTTGGATTTTATTTCAAAGTGATAATGTTCAATTTACAGTGTCCATATTGTGGACAGAGCCCTATAAAGGGGTAACGCACCGGGGAAAAATGAGACGAGACGACGTACACTACAGGGTGTTGATTTGTACAGTTTCGTTCGACTCAGAGGTGGTTATTTACATGATACTGAAGCGAAAAAAAAATTGTTTTTAATTTATTTTTTGTAAAAATCCCACGCCCACGTTTTTTGCCACATTTATGTTCAAGACTTAAGTACTTTTATCTACGGTACGATTCGGGAGTCTTCTTCAGTAAGTAAACTGTATCTGTATAGGTACTACTCTGAATTCGGATTTTGGTTTCCATTTGTCTTTTTGTGGGCTAGGATTTTTATTGCGTGCAATATAGTATTTTTACATTAAAACCGGCCAAGTGCGAGTCGAACTCGCACACGGAGGGTTCCGTACCATTGTCTATAAAAACGGCAAAAAAATTACGCAGCACGTTTGTTGTATGGGAGCCCCCTTGAATATTTATTTTATTCTAGTTTTTAGTATTTATTGCATGTTGGCAACCCGACACTAATTCTCTAAAATCAATATTGTAAACGTTGAAGAATGTTGCCAATTCCGGGTTTTGCTCAAAGTATCTATCTAACGTGTTATTGCTCTTGCTAATAAAAATCAGTTTTTTGTTTGTTTAAAACACCAGACTTTCAATTATTGCCAAAATCCTTACATGGTCCTTCAAGCCGGATATGAACCAGCGACCTATTAAAGCGGCAACAAAAATACGTAATCTGTGAAAATTTCAACTGTCTAACTATCACGGTTCATGAGATACAGCCTGATGACAGAAGGACGGACGAGACGGACAGCAGTCTCAGTAATGGGGTCCGTTTTACCCTTTAGGTAACGAACCCTATAAAGGTGTATGATTTCTCGGAACAAACTGCACAGACAACGACATACATCCTTCAGCTATCGGATTATATTCCCGGCCGTCAGAACTTCAGAGCGTGCCTCAGGCAAAGTTACTCTTGAGCTCCGTGACGCGTCGGAAATGCTCGGATCTAATCTGACACTCATGTGAAGGCTTATCTCTTTAGTTTATGTGTGTCGTGTCATAACTTCTATAATAAAAAACCGACTCCAAGGAAAACATGCGATAGAAAGAAAATTTCTATGATTTTTCTTTTTTGAACTAAAACATTCGTAAGCAATGGACATTATTAACGATGCGAGGTCCGTCTCTGCTCACCACGATTAAGTTCTGTGAATCAGAGTGAAACCTGGTCGGACTCTTCCGACAAAAAGTCAAGTAAGTGTATCCGGAATAAAGTAATTTTTTTTGGTCCTGTTGATTTTATCAACTTTATGAGCGTGATGTGACTTTATGAGCGTGACAAATTAAACTATGTGTTTGTTTATTTAAAGATAGGGAAATTTGCAGCGTTTAAGCCTATGCGCACACTAGGCGACACGCGACAGCGACAGTTCGGCGACTAGACGCGACGATAGGCTACGGCCGTCAATTTCCGTATATCGAATCTCCGCACACTTGGCGTCAGAGTCGCGGAGCGCGACGACAAGACGCCAGAAGCAAATGACAACGGCGCGGCGCCGTTGTCGTTTGCATCGCGTGTCGCCTAGTGTGCGCCTAGGCTGAAATTTAATTTAAACCAGCAGTTTGCGCTTAACTATCGATTTTTCGAATTATTGTTCACTAAAGTTGTCATTCGATGGTTCAAATTAATCAATGGATTAAATTATTTGAATCCGGAGCAATATCAAGTCGAAGTGTAGGTAAATTATTCGAACTATTAGAAGTTGGATCTTTTGGAGCATTGTTGTACTGTGTAATAATACTAAGTAAATAGTTATTTTGCTAAATTATTACGACGTCACATTGACATACATAAATACACAGGAAAAATAAATGCAGAAAAATAAGGCAGATATAAAAATAAGACATCATCATTCATCAACCCATTATGTCCGCACCGAGGGGCACGGGTCTCTTCCCTGAGGAAGGTAAAGGCCATACGCCGCCACTGGGGCCAAGTCCGGTTAGGTGGAGGCTTGTAAGACTAGTGGCTGGTCCTACTGTCAGAAATTTTCAAGCCGCCCTAAGGCCTCGGCTTAACTACAAAAAAAGTGATGTGAAGCTGCATTGAGAAAAAAGGCTAAGGCTAGTAGATGTACGCTGTATGTCGATTCAGCAGAGAAAAGGCCTCATTTTCAGTATTACATGAGGGTTTGCACGCACAACACTGATTTTCAGTTGATTTCAGCAGGGCTACTGACTCACGAAGCATCAAAACGGAATACGTACTCATAATTAAGTGCATACACAAACAAACACACACACACACACACACACACACACACACACACACACACACGCACACACACACACACACACGAGAGAGAGAGAGAGAGAGAAAGAGAGAGAGTATGGGCTAAATCACCGCTAGTGCCCACCGCGGATTCCAAGCGCTGAAGTACGTAAGGGCCGAATTCTGAATTGAGAATTTACACTAAGTAAATACATAAGCTCGCTCAGAATCGCTCGTAGCCTGAGCTGCCTAAGTGATCTTAAAAATGATCACCAAGGTTAAGCAACATACGGCGCGTTCAGTCCATGGATGGGTCGCCGTCTATGACTAACGCTAGTGGCATTTTTCCGAGCGATTCCGTGCTTCGCAAGGCACGTTAAGCAGATGGTGCCGGCTGCCGTCGATAGATGGGAGTCGTTAAGCCAAGTCAGAGGCCTTAGGGCGGCTTGAAAACTTCTGACAGTAAGACCAGCCACTAGTCTTACAAGCCTCCACCAATCCGGACTTGGCCCCCGTGGTGGAGTATGGCCTATACCTTCCTCAGGGAAGAGACCCGTGCCCCTCGGTGGGGACATGGGTTGATGATGTTGATGATGAAATACATAAGTAACATGCTGTCACACTCTTTTCTAAGAAATTTGGCGAGACACCCTAGAGTTGAGTAGTTACTTAGCGAAATTCTCACTTCAGAAATCGGCCCTAAGTAATTTAAACTTAGTGACGCCGACATTTGCTAATTCGTTCTATTCGGGCTATTTTAATACTAAAACCCAAAATTTTTCCAATTAAGTCCTAACAACGCTAAATTTAAGTGGAAATATTTTTTTTATTTTGTTTTATTAGCCTGATTTCTGTTGAAGGGCATTAAATCATTTTAAAGCACTGTTCTTGCTGATGATGAAACATTATTTTGGACCTAAATTTAAAGTTCCCTAAAAAAAACAATCAGATATTGGTTAGGACAAATATGGCTCAAAATATTCTAGATGGTCTGTATTATATTAGCGCTGGGGGCAATACTTAGCTACATTTGCATTCAGTGAATTCCCTGCTCAATTAATTAAATCAGTGCTCAGTTTCAAACCGTAATAAATTGAAGTCGCTATAATAATCGCTTTCAAAGTCCCTTTCATCGATTTACCTACACAAAGGGTTAGCAGGGGAATGATAGAGGTGCATTCATATCTACTGAGCGGTAATAGCGGAGCGGTAGTACTCCGGCTTCTCAATCGGGAGGTCGAGGGTTCAAGTCTCGACGTGTACCAATGATTTTTTTTTTGAGTTAAGAACATAAATTGTATTTGTGTATAGAAGCAATACCAGGTCATACCGATAGAGACCCCTCACATAGATAGAATATTATTTATTGTATGTAGATAAGGAATTACACACGAGAACTAACAGCGGTGGTGGTGTAGTGGGGTTGACCCTTGCTTCTCGATCATGAGGGTCTGGGTTCGAACCACGCATGTACCAATGACTTTTAGTTACGTACATTTGTTTGTACAGCAACACCATTCGCTGATAAATTGTGCCCGGATAACGGCGACAGGCTTGCCACTTGTCACGTTTGGGACCTAATAAACTCGGCAAAACGTGGGTCCAGTTCTAGAGACTGGTGCCCTCTGCCTACCCCTTCGGGGATAACGGGCGTGAGTTTATTTATTTTTATTTTATAACTAACAGTAACTTTACTGTGAAGTAATAATACCTCGTGAGGAAACCTTAGTGTCTGACGTGTTCACATACCCCAGCGCTTGAAATTGGCCATTCTACATTTTTGAACATAGAGGGAAATGTCAACACCATTTCGAGAATTATGCTTTCAGTGCAATTTCTATTTATCAGATTTGTAAATAAGTTTTTTGAGATATTCAATAAGAAGCCATGAACTTAAATGACTTTTCTATGACGTCAGCAAGGACAGCATGAGTATTCAATCAATCAAATTCAAATCAATCAAATTGTTTATTTTACAAACCAAAAATTAAATGTAAAAATAACGACAATCGTTTAGTGCTAAATCTAATGTACAATATTATCGTCGTTGCATCCTGTCTCCTAAACTAGGCGAAAAACCTGTATCTTAGGACTTCTCCTAAGATACAGTGTGTGTGTGTGAGTGAGTGTGTGTGTGTGTGTGTGTGTGTGTGTGTGTGTGTGTGTGTGTGTGTGTGTGTGTGTGTGTGTGTGTGTGAATTAATCCTTTGCCTTACCATCTTACTTACAAAAAAAATAACCAAACCAAATCTAGAGCCGTTAATCATCATCGTTATTCGGACGTTAATGACACTTGTTTTTTTGTATGTAAGCAAAGACTATCTCCTTAATCACCCTCTGATGACGTCACGGACACCAAAACTTTATAAAAATATTATAAGTGGACATAATGAATAAATCAAAACAAAAAAAAAATTTATCTCTTGTGTTTTGAAAATACGTATTTTTGCGGTATAAACGGCCGTATCTTTTTTATCCTAACTTGGAAGTTTGAATTTTGTATAACTTCAAGGGACTTTTCCCTTTTGAAGTGCGGAACACTAGAAATTAAGAATTTCTTTCTTTCCCTATTGGAAGTTTTGTTCAAAAGGATTATCGATATTGAAGAAAAAGTTTCCGGTTTTACTCAACTCTAATAGCTTCAATAGAATCTAACTTTTTCTTTAGCCAACCGCCCACACGATTCAACTTTGTCCGAGGAAATATAGACTGTTATTTCTCTAATCATGTTTACTTTTAATACCAGCAAAGTCGAACCGCAATAAATCAACTTGACAATAACGTTCGGTCGGAAAGCTCTTTCAGTCGACTGGAGGTATAAAGGCGTAGTAGCGGTGCAATCACACTGATCTGACTGGATTTCCGGCCGTGCCGGTATTGACGCTGTTTCCGACCGCCCGGTCTGCATTTACCTTTAGTGCTTAGATTAGACGTCTATGTAGTCCAGTCCTGCAAATATTGGTTTTGGCTAAGCCTCGAAAGTCAATGTAGGTTGTCTAGAATTATCTATACTTTATTGACAGACTTCAAAAACGCGTATATTTCTTATTTTTGCTATGTAATACATTTTCTGCGATAACTCCGTGAATTCTTAACCGATTTTGATAAGTATGACAAATTTTAGATTGATTCGGTATAGCATCCCATTTTTATTAGAATAGAATAGAATACACGTTTATTGCCATGCAAGGATTACATTTATTTGGTGAAGGTCTGATGTAGACTTTCAGAGATGGAGAACAGAACTTTTCAATGGGTAGCAGAAAGGCCTATCGGGGGTAATGCTTTAGTCACACGTACGTTTTACAAAATATATCGTAAGTTCAGTCCCAGTGTCATTTGTGATTTAATTTAATTAGACAGATAGATAAAAATCATGAATCCTACTTTTAAAGATAGCTGGGGAAGAAGATTGAGCGCCTTATCGAAACCAGGGCTGTTTCACTACGCGTGTCGGTATCAAAGGCGTAAGTACATGCGTAAGTATTTGCTGCATTTAACTTTGCTGTACTCCTCAAGGTTTGTCAGCATCACGATCAGCTCCAAGCCCTGCTCCCAGATCATCCGCCAGAAGTCGTTGACGGTGGTGTCAGTGGGACCTTGCGCGCATATGAACTGTTTGCGCTCCTGTGGGGGAACTAGGATTTTGTACTAAAACCAGGCTTGTTTCACTACGCGTGTCGGTATCGAACGCGTAAGTACATGCGGCGCCCATGTACGCATCGGGAGTGGCAAATAGGTAGGGATTCAGGCACCAGAAGAGGTAAGAGTTACGCGGTAGAATGAGGCAACATGTAGGTGAAAATAACGTAGCTTTTTAGCGCCGTGCGATCTGAATTGCACCTAATTGTATCGCTGCTAGAGTCCCTTTTTCTTTAATTGATTTTGCGGAGTGAATCTTCTGTACTTGTACTATTATGTATTCTGTGCTATAACCCTTATCCAACCCTAGGTGTTACTGTTATTATGTACCTATTCTGTGTCGAAACCGGCACTTCGATCCACAGTCAGGCGGCCCTATCAGCAAATGAGTTGCCAAAGGACCTTTACCTCAGATAGCCGCCTAGCCGGTCCAGCGACCTAGGCCTAGATTCAACTAAGGCATTGTAGTACAATGACAGTTAAATGGCTGCTTCGACTTCACTTCAATGCCGCTTCATAACAACGCGCGCTTGTATTCGTAATTCTACGTGTCAATGGAATTAAAAAACGAGTCACATGACCCAACCATCCAACTGTATTTGAACTATAATGCACTAACAGAATTGAGACCCTGCAGGGTGGCCTATGCTGCGTCCGCCTGTTGTAGTTCTGTGAAACTCAGGCCAGACTGCTGCTACGAGCGTCACTCCGACCTCTCTATACGTTGTAATAGGAATTTCCTATTCAATTTGCAGCGAATTTAGGTCCCTTTGTTGGAAACAGAATCGATTTAGGAAACAAACGAATCCTGTGAAGCCTTTGTCCTGAAAATAGATACGCAATTGAACGCTAAAATAATGCTTTAGTGCTTGGAACCTACAAAAGTGGCTTTGTGACCCTCTTTTGCTTTCTTTGTCACATAAAACAGTAATTACATTACATAAACTCACAGTGTAACCCGTAGGGGCAGGCAAAGACCAGTTCACGGGCATGACCGACCTCGTTTGCTTGATCAATCATTTGTTATGCCCGCTACATACGTAGCTATAATATAGTATTAGTATCTTCTTCTTCTTCCAATATATAAAATTTTCGTATCACAGTAATTAGTGCGCATACTCCTCCGAAACGGCTTGGCCGATTTTGATGAAATTTTATATATGTAATCTGTAGGTCTGAGAGTAGGTTGTTTTCCATTTTTCATACCCATATCTGACAAAACAACCTTTGCCGGGTCAGCCAGTATTAATATAAATTACAGCAAGGCATATTACAACATATTTTCTATACAAATATTCAAGGCAGGCAGATGCTGGATGCGACACGCTGAAGATGGCGTTCATTAGGGGAGGGCTATGTCCAGCAGTGGACTAATATAGTCTGATGATGATGATGATGATGATGATGATGATGATGTTGAAATATTCAAGTGACCGCACACGCAGCTATAACATAATTATATTTCGTGGTTTCCATATCCCTCTCGAAAGTCTTGCTTTATGACGACGCCATTTTTGATTTTGTGATTAGATATACCACTTAAACGGATGTGACCACATAGGTTCCTAATTGTAATGGGCTAGTTGCCCTAAAAATGTAATTAGTCCGTCTTTTAGATTATTAAATAAGGGACACGTATTTTTTTATTTGTAAATTAGACCAAAAATGACAAAGATATAGCCCATTAAAGTTACATGTGACGTCACGCCGTGCTGCATTTTTTAGCACGGAGTGACGTCACACATAACTTTAATGGGCTATATCTTTGTTATTTTTTGTTTAATCGAAAAAAGAAAAAATATGTGTCCAATATTTTTTTACAATCTACAATAAGGACTAAATAGAATTTAATTATTTTGACCCTGGAAACTACCCTATTGTAATAATTTTAAAGGTTGCACCCGATCTAAACGACCAGTTCTAGTGTAATAGACTTTGTAAAAAACTGAAATGCTAGCCATAATGTTTCCGTTCAAAAGGAGTTTGTACAAATGACTACATGATTTTTTTATCACGAAGTACAAATTCTTGACATCAAAAAGGGTACCATTGACATCGTGTGTAATTTGGATATTACTATAATTTCACAGTGCCTATGGACACCTCGGTACTTCAGGTTTCCTCACGATGTTTTGCGTCACGGCTAGCGAGTATTATCGCTGTTATAATTTCCACATTTACGTAATTTGATTTGATGGAAGTTGTAAAAGCGCGTACAAGTCACGCTATGATCTGGTACGGCTCTTACGGTTGGTTACAAAATTAGCTATTGTCTTGTAACCGGGTAGCTAAATGGGGTAGCTAGCTGGGGTGCTATCGGCTAGAAATGAAAGCACTCAATTGGTAATAAACTATCACTATATTAAACTAAATAACGATATAAATGATAGATGAAAAATGAGAACGCGCGGCGCGGCTGATTGGCAGTTGCGAACTAAAGTCTGTTTCCGCGCTAGTTAGGTGAATTGATGGAAATGCTGACTGGACAAAAGATGTGCGATTGCACCGTACAGAAGGGAAGAATTGGAGAATTTTATATCAACTGTTATAATTTTAATTGAATGTCCTTCGAAGTTTATTATTACTATTTTAATTAATTATCATGATTGAATTTGAATGTAATTTTATAGTTCTACTATTATTTATTATTGTGATTTATTCAATGCTATTTGTGTTATTTAATAATTAAATTTTATTCATTGTTATGATTTATTTCACATTCTATATTTTTATGACGATCCTTGTGTTATGCTTTATCTGTGTGTGTCTCAAAGCGCTAATAAATTTAATGTCTTATCTATCTATCTAACTTAGAAAACAAAGTCATCGGTACATGCCAGGATTCGAACCCGCTACTTAACCGCTCTGCTACCATCGCGCCGCTTCTTCTCATACTTATTCTTGGAGACACAAACGGGTGGGTAGCAATAAAATAAATGTTGGAAGAAATACAATATAGAGCAGAGACACGTTTCTGCAAAGGTCAACCTTTGCACGAGTAAACAATTTGTAACAGAAGTCGTCTGTATTGTTAAGTGCCTTTGTCACTGCCTGTATTACAACGACTTAGACTGTATTACAGGAGTACAATAGTAACAGTCGATATTATACTCAGCATTTGATAAATGTGTCGTTACATTGAGTTACATAAACTCACGCCTCCTGCCGGAGGAGTAGGCAGAGACGAGAGTTTGCAACTTGTCACGATCCTGATAGAAAAAAACTTTCATAAGCACTAGAAATTATTATCCGGATACACTTACTTGACTTTTTATAAATAAAAATAAATAAATCAATCGGACTTTATTCATAACATGTGTTATACAATTTAAATACTTACAAGTTTATAAATATGTCTAAAGCCTGTATTACACCGGGGCAACACTGTGCGGCATTGCGGCATGCCACAAGGCCGCATGCTACAAAGGTGCGGCAGAAAAAGAATAAGAAGCTGCGACAGTTTGCCACATGACGCAAGGTGTTGCCATGCCACAAGGTTTGTCTGAAGAGTCCGACCAGGTTTCGCTCTGATTGGCAGAGCTTAATCCTGGTGAGCAGAGCGTTTTTCGTTTCATCAACATTCATTAGAAGTTAAAGTCTGTTCGCTATCATAGTGTCACTTTGATATTTACCGCCTCGGCACGTGGTGGCTTTTGAAAAAAGAAATTAGAGGAAGCCGGCGCGGCGCAAACACGCCAGTGAATTTGACTGCGAACCAAGCCATCTCATTCTACTATTACGAGTATGTAGATCACGAAATTAAAGAAGTAAATCCATCAGTCTTTTAAAATGGATTTATAATGAGACGATTCTGCATCACCTATTCCTATTCATCTCCACCGGTATTTAGAATAGGTACCTATTCTAAATACCGGTGGAGATGAATATTCTGAGGACACTTCGAGTGATGAAGAGTAGTGTTTTATCTTGCGCTTCATTAGGTATATTGTGTACCATGTCTTTTGTTTCTATTTAAAGTATTTTTGCCGTCTAAGTTGTATTATTGAAATAAATGTTTTTTTACTAAAACCAAGATTGCCTTCGTGTGTACCGACACTATCTAAGCGAACGGACTTTAGCACGTACGCCGGATTTGAATAGTTTTTATTTTAACTATTACTAATGCATTGTTAATAGGTACTATCGAATTAAACATAATCCTCGCACTCAAACAGGAGGAGGTATTTCCTTCCATTTTCCGTGTTATATAAGTCACGCTATGTCTTTGGTGTAATCTATTATGTATGTGTGTGTATGTGGTTAGTATGTATGTAAATGCACGCGCGCTAAAAGGCTTTGTCAATAATTTTAGCTCTCTCGAGGAATGTTTGATTTTCTATGTGATCCATCAACATCATAATCATGGTAAGTTAAGAACTTACCATCATACACACGAACACTCACACACAAACACACTTACACACTCAGTGGCTGTAACCCGATCACAAGAGCTTATCGTAGGGCTGAGTATGAGTACCTATTTTTGGTTTTTGTGTCGGTATTTTTTATATTCTCTTTGTCTCTGTAATTTCTCTTACGATGTTGACTTGGTGGTACACATCAAGTCAGAGAAATTCAGCAACAAGTATGAAACATACGACCTCTGTGGCGCAGTGGTTAGCACATCTGCCTACCATGCGAGAGGTCCCGGGTTCGAATCCCGGCTGGCGACAAAAAAAACCCAGGTCTTGGATGTTTACATGTTTGTGACGTCGCTGTTTCTGGTTCCCACGACACAGGGCATCCTAGTGTAGGGCCAGAAGCAATGTATGTGCCTGTATGTAAATGTTTAAGTTTATGTTTACGTTATAACATCTATCGCGGCGACCACTTTGTTGCCCTAATTTTTGGGAGGCCTGGCTCAGATCTCTGATCTAGGACCCAGTATTTCCACAATTACTTCCATTGTGCCATATTGTGCCTAATTTGTGGATAGAGACTTTGGGTGCACTAAAAGGCGAACCAAATCGTCCTTTTCGAATCATCATCAACCCATTATGTCCTCACCGAGGGGCATGGGTCTCTCCCCGGAGGAATGTATAGGCCATACTCCACCACGGGGGCCAAGTCCGGCTTGGTGGAGGCTTGTAAGACTAGTGGCTGGTCTTACTGTCAGAAGTTTTCAAGCCGCTGTAAGGCATCTGACTTGGCTAAACGACTGCCGTCTATCGACGGCAGCCGGCACCAACTGCTTAACGTGTTTTGCAAAGCACGGAACCGCTCAGAAAAATGCCACTTAGTCATGGACGGTGACCCACCCATGGACTGAACGCGCCGTATGTTGCTTAACCTTAGTGATCGTTTAAGATCACTCAGGCACTCACAGGCAAAGGAATCGCTCATAGCGATCACTAAGATCGCTATGAGCGATTCCTTTGTCTGATGACCGATGTCCTTTTCGAATATGAAAACATATTTTTATGTGGATATTACATTTTATGGACCCTACGGCTGATGGTACTCGTATGTGTGCCTTAAGCAAAGGCCAAGCGATGTATCAATGTCGCTGCAAATACGACACAAGACGCCTTTTTCATTCAGTCTACGTTCCGATACAATGTAACGGTATCGGTTTTCAATATTTCAGTCACTGTATCCAAAAGCTATTTATAGTATGGCTGTAGTTGGTTATAGATAAACCGGTCGGAAAGTAACATATTATATTTAGTAGGTACTGGCAAAAAAAGCCGGGAATATAACGCGTTGGAATCGGTTTTTTTGCACTTCTAACTTTTTTGTTAACATTACTGTTAATAATGCGCACAACCCTAAGTCGAAAATAATATGTGAAAAGGAGAATGACCAAAAACAGTCTATGCTGCGCTTTAAGCATTTATACCTCAAAATGTTTCTTTTGAAAAATTATTTCATAGTTCTATTTGATAAAATAAAAGAATCAGGGGTTTCAAAGTAATAATTAAAAATATCTGTATTGATTGTATAACTAAAAAACTTCAGTCAGTCAATACAGATTACAAACACAGATTAGATTAAATTATTGCAAAAATCGCAAATCGTGTAAATAAAATGCGAAAGTGCAAACTGCAAACGAGTTTTTGTCGGGAATTCAAACGAGCGGTTTTATTACGGTTTTATTTTTGCAAATTGATTCCTATCTGCAAAATGTAATATTCGCTATCTGCAAAAAATCGCAGTATGTAAACGGCTAACATGTCAGTTAAAAGCTTTTCATAATATTTTTCCTGCATAATCCAATCTTATAGTTTACCGTTGGTTTCATCAATGCGCAAGAAGACGCAAAAATAGACTAACTCCTATTGTAAATTGATCATTCTCCTTTAGTTACCTACTTTTTCTACTTCCTGACCTTATATCGGACCGGACAATATAACTCCCATAACGTCTCCTTCAAGTTGAAGGTATCGTTATTAAATTTTCACATATTATTTCGACTTAGTGGGGTTATCATCTAGGGGTGCGAATGGTATTTGGACTTTTTATTTATATGAATAAATCCAAATTACCACAACTTGCATGTTAGAACATAGCTAATAGAATGTGAGATCATATTTACTTTATAACATGCCATCAAAATGTACCACATTCAAAGCAAATAAATATTTTTTTTAATTTAAGGATTATTGCAACTTGTAAACTTTTAGTCCGGATCCACTTACGGGTGTTGTTTTATCGGACCAGTCCGACCAGGTTTGTGTTGTGCTTACGAAAGTTTTAGTTCAAAAATTATTGCAACTGTGCAACTTAAATGAAAATATTGTAAACTTTTAGTCCGGATTTACTTACGGGTGTTGTTATATCGGAAGAGTCCGACCAGGTTTCGCTCAGATTCGCAGAGCTTAATCATGGTGAGCAGAGACGGAGCTCGCGTCTTCGGTTGCTCGTCTCGTGTGTTGTGCTTACGAAAGTTTTTGTTCAAAAAATAAATGAAAATAATTTATTATCAGATAGTATCACAGTTGACGGAAATCCAGACCAAGACCTAAGCCCAGGATAGACGTAGTGAAGAAAGACCTCATAGAGTGCGATGCTTTTGACGAAGATACCGGGAATAGGGCGAAGTGGAGGAAGAAGATAAGGAAGGCTGACCCCATGATCGTTTAAGATCACGAAGGTTAAGCAGGGGTACGAGCGATTCCTTTAGCTAGCGAGCCTTTAACCTTATTGCCTTTCAGAAGAGCGTCCGCTTATTATTTTACCCTCAACGGTGTTCCCTAATCGCTTCGGCAGAGCGCTTTTTTGCCGAGAAACTTTCGTCTTGTTGATTAATGCTGCCAACCACTTGTAGCTGCACAATATGATAACGCAGAAGTACTGTATAGTTCTGTGTCTAGGGTTGCCAGATGATAATTTGCTAAAGGAGGGCAGATGGGTCCAAAAAGGAGGATTTTCTGTAGAAAAGGAGGAGATTCACAAATGAAACGATTTTTTTATATTTTTTCAATTTCTTTTAATTATATTTAGCTGAGCTGCCAATTTTTGCAAGAAGTTCTTGATTTTTCAACAAATAATTAAGAAAATCTTCACAAGTCATCTTTTTAAAGTTGTATTAAGGAAGAATTAAAGATTTAACTGGCTGCAAATTTAGTCTGTTCCTCTCTTTGCTCCATTGAATTGAGTATCTGCCAACAAACTGTTATGCAGTTTGGCAGAAACAAACTTCTGTTTTTTACTATATATTTATATGAATAAACGTTCAATCAATCAGAGAAAAAACCCTTTCCACATTTGCGTTATGTGCGCTTATACAAAAATAACTTTGACCAGGCATGCACACACGCACGTCACACAACACGAAATTTTGAACGTTTTCAAAAAGGAGGACTTACAGTAACTGTAGGTTAAGAAAGACGGGAGGACAAACCATGGAAAAGGAGGACATGTCCTCCTTTTGGATACCATCTGGCAACCCTATCTGTGTCCTACAGGACCAAAAAGGACCAGAAACTGGTGAGCGTCCATGCCACGACCAATCCATTTCGATGAAGCGCAAGAGACTCAAGCGTCAAGTGAAAAGTTTTCAGAATATTCTCAAGGCGTTTTAGGTTATTTCTTGCCATATATTTGTTATATTACTTGCTATATTACGTGCTCTCAACTCTATCGGGATAAGCATATACAATGAAAATAAAGTAAATGTAAACCAAGCCTAAGACGTCCGTCTGTCGGTCTGATGAGCCACGATAGTTAGGCCTGGTTTACATTTGCTTTATTTACGTGCTTTTTTAGCACGCTTTTCATAGAGCTAGAATATAATAGAGACGCCAATTCCTTTTATAAAAACATAAGCAAATAATAAATCACTAATGGTTAGTTGTATACTATGCATTTAGGATTTTAGAAAGTACTTTTTCAAAATATGGCGCGTACTAAAAGCGATAAATCGGCATACGTTTTTTCCGTCTCTATTTTATTCAACCTCTGTGGAAAACATGCTAAAAAAGCACGAAAATAAAGCAAATGTAAACCAGGCCTAGGCAGTTGAAATTTTCACAGATGATTTATTTCTGTTGCCGCTGTAACAACAAATACTAAAAAAAGAATAGAATAAATATTTAAGTGCCCACACAACAAACACGATTTTACCGTTTTTTGCTTAGTATTAAAAACGAATCTCTCGTATCCTGGGCGGCCTGAGTGATCTTAAACGATCACTAAGGTTGAGCAACATACGGCGCGTTCAGTCCATGGATGGGTCACCGTCTATGACTAACGCAGCCAAATCAGAGGCCTTAGGGCGGCTTGAAAACTTCTGACAGTAAGACCAGCCACTAGTCTTAAAAGCCTCCACCAACCCGGACTTGGTCCTCGTGGTGGAGTATGGCCTATACCTTCCTCAGGGAAAAGAACCGTGCCCCTCGGTGGGGACATAATGGGTTGATGATGATTAATAACGGCAACACGTAGACGCTTGAAATATTCACAGCATATTTAGGTAAATATTCACTTGAAAAAAAATATATTTAAGAGGGTCTCCGATACAACAAACGTGATTTTTTGCCGTTTTATGCTCGATATTATTACGGAACCGTTCATGCGCGAGTGGGACTCGCATTTGGCCGGCTTAAAAAAAATTGGCTGTCAGTTTCCTCGGCAGGTACTTATCGAAGAGAACAAAAGCTTTATCGACATCACTAGTCTTCTAATTCTAATTGCCTCTAAAATTCTAGATGTACTCTATTAAGCTCTCTCTGTATGTTATATAGATTGTTTGTTACCTGTTTTACATACCAATAAACAAATTAAAATTAAATAAATCGGACGTAGTTTAGCAAAAAGTTTCCAACCCACACGAAGTGAGTTTTGAGAAATTTGAGTTTTTAGGCTTAAGCTTCTTTACGCTCGCCATACATGTGGGTTGGACTACATTATGCCATAACTTTGTCTTTGATTCTTAAAACATAGAGCCCAGTGATCATTTTGGCATATTTAACAAAAAAATTACCATGTTGTGGGTTGGACCTTTTTGCTAAATTTACAATCCAGTTATAAATTTTGCAAAAAGTAAAATTTACAGTGTCATTTCCGCGAAAAGATAAATATTTAGCGAGGAAATTCATGTAACAAGTTGGTAACCATCCTTGCTAAGGGCCGGGCCACATAAACACGATACGATGTCGTGTCGTACCACGATGCGACGTCGCTTCACGATGCGATGTTGCGTCGTGGAAGCGTACAGTCGACAGCATATCATCCTATTCACCCATGCACTCTACCCTGTTGCATTACGGGCGATTTTGCAACTAAAATGTGCAGGTTGACGTGCTGTGGACTGTACACTTCCACGACGTGACGTCGCATCGTGAAACGACGCCGCATCGTGGTACGACACGACGTCGTATCGTGTTTATGTGTCCCGGCCCTCACTGCTCAGTATTCAGCCGAAGACAGAACTATCGTTCTGTTGAATATACATCATGGCTGTATTTACATAAAACATCGCTTATGGGATGACCAGGCAACCAAGACCTGCCACCATCTTTCCTTGAGCCATATTCCTTGCACTTAAGACGTAAATTGGCTCGCTGAGAAAGGCCTGGTTGTCTGGTGGTATAAAGCGATTTCTGTCAGGAATAAGATTTTATGGTTTTTTAATTAAAGCCACTAGATAGCCGAAGGAAGACGTGGGCGGAATACGGGCTATATCTAAATATCTGCTTCAGTGACCTTTTGCCGACGTTAACTGAGAATATTTCGACACTCGGACAAAGTATGACTGACCAGATAAGCCCTCACATACAATTCCTGAAAGAGAAGGCGGCCAAGTTCATTTCATCAGCAACCCATTTTGTCCCCACCGAGAGGCACGGGTCTCTTCCCTGAGTAAGGTATAGGTGGTAAGTCCCGTGGTGGAGTAGTAAAGTATTTCTACTTTATTCTATTTCTGGGATAATTCGGGCATAATGTCATAAATACGCTTGTAGTAACTTGTATGCTCGCTCTCCTGTAAAGTATAAAAATGAGAAATCGACCAAATGCTTCTAACGTCAACAATTTTGCCGACTGCTCGAAAAATAGTACATTACTGCAGCGGCCAGCAAAAGAGGCATTGATGGACGGACGTGGAAATGTGGCGCAAATGTGGCTTCGCAAAGGCGAAGCCGAGGCACACATACGTGAGACATTCAATGCCTACTTGTGGCCAAGGCTTGTATATGATTATTCTCAAATAATGTGCGGAAATTAAAACTAAGTAGTACTAAGGCAGAACTTTTTATTTGAAATTATTTTTGCGGCGTTAGTGTTCTTTTTTTTTAATAGGTATATCCAGCTTTCTATCGCAACCCAGTTCAAAATTTAAATAAAACCTCTGATAAGTTTCCTCCTTGGTAGTCATTGTTCGGAGTAAAAGATCGTTCCATTTTTAAATAACGCGACAGAATGAGTTTAGTATGTAATTTATTTGCCCGCAAAACACGACAGCTATGAATTTTCATAGAACTTTTTCCGGCCGCTGCTCGCGTGTAATTGGCCAGTACAGCAATTTCGATTTATCTCCAAGAAGGTTGTCGAAATAATGCTCCAAGCATGTTTGAGAAAAAAGACTATCGGACCTATCCCTATTTCGAAACAGCTCTATTTCTCCTTATGGCTAGGAAGCTATCCATACGAGCTTCAGCCAATATGCCCATTTGCTTGGCCCCTTTGGAGATCTTTTCTGAAAGATACTTGGCCGCCTTCAGAGGCCTTAGGGCGGCTTGAAAACTTCTGACAGTAAGACCAGCCACTAGTCTTACAAGCCTCCACCAATCCGGACTTGGCCCCCGTGGTGGAGTATGGCCTATACCTTCCTCAGGGAAGAGACCCGTGCCCCTCGTTGGGGACATAACATTGATGATGATACAGTAAAGCCTCGTATCCATTAGGCAACATTTGGCGCGCAACACGTGCCGCTCAACATGTTTGGCAACGTTGTTCAACAGCGCGCGACGTTGCCAGCGGGCTCGCAACACTGCCCTCGTAAGGAAGAACGCAGTAATAGCCATTACTGCGTTTTTACTTTGGATGCAAAATTGAGCTCCCTGGTGGTACATCTATAGGTGAAAAAATAATGGTGGCTGTAGGTCTAGTAGAAACCTGAAATTTCAGTAAGAAAATATGCAGTTTAGTCATGAAATGATATGTTTGTTTTAATGTTTTTCGCTATTTACTCAAAACTGCGTTTTTACGATTACTGCGTTCTTCCTTACGAGGGCAGAACATGAAGCCCGCCTAGTTCCGTGTCGCAACAAAAGTTCCGCCCTTACTTTCAACATGTGCGCAACTTTGCGCAACGGGTAGCGCGCCCAAGTGTTGCCTAGTGGATACGCGGCTTAAGGCTTACTGGCTAGGACTGGAGATCGCTGGATGCGGATGGGATAAGACTGGGATACTCGGAAACCGATGAGGGGGGCTTATGTCCGGCAGTGAGCGTCAAGTGGCTGATGATGATGATGATTGTTACAAATCAAAGAATGAAATGAGCAAACAACTTGACGATTGTAAGGTTTTGTTTTAAAATGGTTTGATTGAATTGTCAATATCTTTTAGAGGAAAGAAAACAAAAGTTGTCTAAGGAAAAATAACACCATTGATTTCTGAACATAACTGTATTTTTGTAAGTTAAGGTTATTTTTGTCCGAAAAGGAAAAACGTCATTCGGGGATTTTTGCAAGAAAAAAGACGGAGGAGGTTGTGGAGAAGTTTTTGTAAAGTTTGAAGAGAAATATTATCTGACTCAACTGTCTTTTTTTATTATACGATGCAATTCTTTCGTGCATTTTAACGATTTTTATTAACGGTTTATCAACAAGCAGACAATGAAATATTCTCTTAAGTGCAATAATAACAACTTTATGTACATATCCCCTCATTATACTTTTTGTACTTTTAACTACTTTTCTCTACATTTTTTCCATCCATCCCAAGGCTGTCTGGAAGAGATCGCTTTTAGCGATAGGACCACCAATTGTACAGGAAAACTTAGATATATAACTCTCATAATGTATTTGTTTGTTTTTCTGGTGTGTACAGTCACGAGCAGTAATATATATACACTGTCACATTTTGTACGACGTACACATTTTGTTTTGTACTGCAATTTGTCCAAAGTTATCTAACCATTGGTTACAAAATTTATGACAAATTGTCGTATCCTTCTTTCTAGATTGGTTTAAGTTGAGATTATTAGAAAATGTGACAGTGTATACATATTATTGCTCGTGACTGTACAATAAAGAGTTCTAATCTAATCTAACAATGGTTTTCGATAAGTCTTTTCAAGAGGAGGATATTCCCGCATAGTCTCCAACCTCTAATTTAGTAATTGAATTGCAAATTAATCTTTATTTAATAATCTATATATATAAAAATGAATCCCTATTTCCCTTGGTCACGGCATCACGCCTGAACGGCTGGACCGATTTCGCTAATTCTTTTTTTGTTTTGTTCGTTATTATCAGGAGAAGGTTCTTATGAAAGAAAAAATTAAGGAAATTGCGCGGAAAATTAGAAAATTTAAAATTACTTAACCACCATATAAAATTATTAAACTTTTTTAATGTAACCTTAAGACATTTGACATAGAATTGACTGAATGCGTGCTGCAAATATAGTCAAAGAGGATGAAAAAAAAAAAGACGTTTAAAACGGATTCTTCTGTCAATCTTATTTTATTGATAAACAATATAATAAAATCAAAAATCTGCTCATTTATGGCGTCTAAGGCGGAACAAAGTTCGCGGGGTCAGCTAGTCCCTTCTAAAAATAACCCAACTGAAGTTCAATAAAAATGGCGTAATCCCCGACGAGGATTTATTCCAGTCGTAATTAGTTCAGTAATGAATTACTGTAGAAAAAGCTCAGCTGGATCATAATTGAGCCGTATTTTTTCGTAGGGACAAGGGTCAGCCTACTGAATAAGCTTAAATTATACATAGCTAATAGGCTATTTCACAGATTTCTGAAAACCATCTGATATTTTTTGTTGGTGTTCATGGAGTCCTCAGAAAGTGGTCATTTTAAATTCTTTCGTGTATTTCTTCAATAAAGGCAAATCGTTTGGAGCCCCCTTTACCTACAGATTATCGTACAATAGAACAAAATCTGTTAATCTATTGTACGAGAATCTGTAGGTAAGTTTCGGCGATACTTTCTGCCACGTAGTGACTATAACCAAGCCCTTTCACTCTTATAAAAGAACGCGTTTCGATAAAAATCACATTTCAGAAGCAATCAACGGGAAAAATCTATTAAAATTCGTTCTTTGAAATCGCAGACATCAAATTGAATTCACGTCTCTTGTGATTTTGCATCGACGTGTGAAAAATGCGCTAGCAATGTCAGAGCTCCGTATATTTTTAAAAAATATACTATCGACCGCTCCGGAACTCAACTTCTTAACTTTCACTGGGATATTATTCGTTGAGAAACATAAAACATAAACATTCACATATAGGCACATACAATGCTTCTGGCCCCACACTAGGATACCCTAACCTAGAACCGATAACTACAAAAGCGTCATCTTAGAAAAAACATGTGGAATATTATTATGCGTCTACATTATACATAACTGTTAACATTATAACATTATACATAACTGTATGTACACTGACATTCAACAAGCAGAATGTAAATTCTTTACGTTGAAATAAATGTTTGATTCTGATTCTGATTCATTTTACCCGAGCGAAGCCGGGTTTTCGACTAGTGTTATAATTAGATAAGATAAGAATTTTCTTGCACATCGCTTTTTCAAATACTATTCTTAAGTAAAGGGTCAAAACATACAATACATACACCTACTCAGGATACATTTCGTCGCTTATACTTCAACACCGCGAACATGCATTTAGACAACTTTGCAGGAGACGCATAAACTTAATGATTTCTTTTCTAGAATGAAATAAATGACAGTAAAATAAATAAGCCGAAAATTTTGAATTTGACTGGCGCAAAACATGCGCGGGACGACTCTCTATCCTCAACTCTATAACTAAGTTTCTACTAATGGTAAAAAGCATATTCGCGCTGTTGAAGTTTAAGCGACGATTTACACTTATTCATTTAGAGAAGTAGTTTCACTTAAAAGTTAACGGTAGATGTTTTGCAATGAAGTGATTTTAGTTAATTTTTCTTCAAATAAAAAGAAAAAAGTACCCGAAACCAGCGTTCGCGCATATAACGACTAAAGAATGTTGATGAAACGAAACAGGTTCATCAGGATCTTGGCAGGTACCTAGACCGCTCTCGGAATTCTGTCAAACCCCTTGTCCGGGAACAATTCCTCGAGAAGTGTTACCTGAACCTCCTTTAGCCGCTTTTCATGATAAGGATCTTTCAGTTGTATGTTCTTTACTATTACTCATATCTATTTTTTGTATGGGTGGTGAATTGTATTTGTTGTTTTCTCACTTTTCGTATTCATATTTCGGCTCATTGTATTGTGGTATATGATACTGTGTAAGTTTATTTAATTCAAATTAAAGTATAAGTATGTTTTAAAATGAGAAAAAAAGAGGTAGAGCGTCGGCTTCTCATTCGAGAGGTCGTGGGTTCGTATCCCGGCTTTCACCAAAGAATTTGTTTTTTAAGTTACATATATTTGTGAAGCTTAGTAGTAATACCAAGGAGAATTAAAGTCTTTAATTCTCCTTGGTAATACCGCCAACTGTGAAGGAAAACGTCGTTACGAAACCTGAGTGTTCACATACCTCGGCATTTGAAACTGCCAATCCACGGTAGGCGTCCTTTACTTTTAAACCTGAATTTTCCGCCTTTAAGTTGTCGACTCGGATCAACAATTATTACGCTCTTCAATTTGATGTACATTTCGTTCGAGTCTAGCGTAGGCCGGTACGAAAATATTAATATAGATTCTTATCTAATGAATGGCTTTCACGACTCCCACTCTAAGCTTAGGTCGATTCACGTAACGAGATTGCGTGTATATAACCTGTCTACCCGCATAGAGGCCAAGTAACGAAGCATGAAACTGCGAGGGCGGGCGGGCGGCACTCTGCATGAGAACGGGACCCGCCCAAAGGTTCCGCCCAACTGGTTAGCCTAATATAATCTCCGGCTTTCCGCGGTTGTTATGTTTAAAAACCGGAAAGCAATCAGAAATCAGAAATTTATTTCAACGTAAAGAATTTACATTCTGTTTGTTAAATGTCAATGTACTTATAATACTAATGTTAGCCGCTGCCATGGGGCCGAATGTAGTGGAGAAAAAGGCAGCAAAAAAAAACTCCACTCTGACTATCTTTTCTCAAATCAACTTAAGTCTAATACAATATTTGGTACAAATGTCCATCTACTTAAGAAGGTCAAGAAATCGTGGGACCACGAGTCAATGTTTTCAGGATTAATGGGACCACGAGCAATAGTGGGACAAAGACAGTGGGACCACGAGTCATGAATCAAAATTAAAGACCCATGAGTGCAATCAATACTCGTAATGTCAAACATCGATTGATTTTCTTAAACAAGTATGAACCGTAAGATGGCTACCGGAAGACCAAGGCGAAGACGGTGCGACGACCTCGCCAAATATTTAACTAGATGGGGAAGAGTTGGCCTTTGCCCAGCAGTGGGACACAGTTAAGGCTAATTTTAAAAAAAGCGCTGAGAGTTCACAGCACCACGCTGAGTCATCTGCTGTTTGTGGCAGCCAAAGTCAAAGTCAAATATTTTATTCATAGTACAAATAAAATGTTTACTTTATGACCGCCAATGTTGTTAGTTTCACAATTAATAGATTACATGGAGAAGAAACTAACAAAGAAACTCCACATTTATTATTTTCAAAATAGTTTGGATGATGAGAAGATGGTCAGAGTGGAGTTTTTTTTGCTGCCTTTTTCTCCACTACACTCGGCCCCAAGGCAGCGGCTAACATAGCATTATAAGTACATTGACATTCAACAAGCAGAATGTAAATTCTTTACGTTGAAATAAATTTCTGATTTCTGCACCCAATCGGTGAAAATGTTTGCCCACCTTTCTGGATCCATACGTCTGACACGGCCAGCCCACCCTCAGCGCTGATTTAGATTTATTTCGTTTCTTAAAATTTCTCTGAATCTGTTAAAAATATACACTGTATTAGTTTTTTTAAGGGTATGGTATCTATGATCTTTAGTCACACTTCTGTAGCATAAAAAAAAATGCTTTCCTTACAAAAACGTTATGATAAAATAGGGTTATTGTAAAATAGAAAGCTTTTGTTATGGTATGTTTGTACCCTTATAAGTTAGGAGTCTGAGCTTCATGTTCTATAATTTCAAGGGTACAAATTATAACCTATCAACTGATATACATTCATTTGTGTAACTGAAAAAAATCTGGTGGGGCATGGCGTCATAGAAATCTTGGCATTCTCCTTTGAGTCAGTGAAGAAGCGCCCTGACTCGTGTAAAAATAGTCACCTCAGATGCCAGCTCGCACATCTGTCGCGCGATTCACTGAACTGTGCTGCGCTGTGCTCAGGGTTACGATAAGGGAAGACTTTGATGTAGACAAACAAGTGCGAAGTAGGCTGAAGTACAGTCGAGGGCACATCAATCATACGTTCCATTAGAGGCATTAGTGCCGTCATTGGCTAAGGGTCGGTTTCTGAATTCAGTATTTGACACTATCAACAATAAATTATTTTATACGCTCGATTAAAATAAAAATTACAAAATGTTTCGGAAAAATTATCTCTTTTAATCATTTACTAGTTATTACAATTGAATCGTGTATTTGAGAAACCCCATGAGTCTCATTTTTTGGCAAAATGACTTTTTGATGAGAATGTGTTCTGCGCATGTAAATACACGTTACAGAGAGAAATCGCACTTGTCAATGCAAAAGAACGGAAGTTATAACAGGTTCCAATTTTGTTTATTTGAGAAACCCCTTAAGTCCGCGACTAATAGAGACATGCTAGATCTACCTAGGGATAAAGCTTACCCAGATGGTCAGATCCCGATTAACAAAAAGAAAGTAGAGTATTTACTTAAAGTAAAAAATTACTTACTAGAAGAAAAAGAAATACAAGAGTATTATGAAAAAAAAATCCAGTAGCTGGTCACCGACCGCGAAATAGATGAGACAGGGGTCTAAACATTGTTAAAATGTAACATATTATGATGATGTCTTAGTACTAAAAGTAATTTGCGTGATTTAATATATATTTTTGATGTAAAACGTGTCAAACTTGATTATATTTTCGTATATTTGAGAAACCCCCTGTGTCCATGACTTTTAAGCTCTTTTTTTGTGATGAAAATGACAATAATTATACCAAATCTTTTTCGTTTGCTATAGATATCATTTTAATTAATCAAACTGCATGGAAAAAGTATCACCGCCCATACATTTTTTTTTACAGAAAGGTTTTTTTCGTCTCCTGTAAAGTTTGGGTATGTGGACTCATGGGGTTTCTCAAATACACGATTCAATTTTTAAATAGATGAAACATAAAAAGAGTGCTCTGGAATGTGACGTCATCAGCAAGTATTTTCATACAAAATTCCGCTTTAAAAGTAGCTCATTTGACATTTTATCAAATACCCAATTGAGAATTTCGCTCGGACTCGTACAGCGGAGTACATTCTTCCAAAGATTTTAAAGGATCTAGATAGATAGATAGAGAAAACTTTATTGTACATAAAAAAGGAGATTACACAGGTATTTCTTAATCTAAAAGCGGGTACACACTAGGCGTTTTACACATGCAAACGCGCAGGAAGCGCGCTGTAAGCGCGCGTTTGCAGTGTACACTTCAATCAGACCTCATAGTTCTTACAACGCGCGTTACAAAAGCGCGCGCTTCAAAACGCCTAGTGTGTACCCGCTCTAAGAGAACAGATGGCGGCCTTATCACTACCTACCGAACTTGTTGAAAAAATCCTGTGTGAACTTAATAAGTGCCGAAATGCCCTAAAACAACACTTCTTGAGTTGATTGTAATAAAAAAGTAACTCACCTCACAGATAAACCTATATAGGTTTCAGTGACGATATACGAGTAGGTATACCTTTAATGTATTTTTGAAATTTCTTGAATAAAAAAATGAAAAAAAAATGGCATTTTTAAAAAAGAAAACGTGACAGAACGTTACTAAGGGCCGGTTTTAGAATTGAGAATTTCACTAAGTAAATACTTAATATTCTTGTGTACAATAAAATGTGATATATAAGGTGCTAACAAATCAAGCGCAAATATTTTAAGGGCCGATAGAGTAAAAGATAAATAACATTTTACAATGTTCAATACATCAATTAAACAATTATTATTAGAGATAATAGGTCGAATAAAAAATCGATCATCCATACTAAATAAACACACCCTTTTTGATAAACTTTCTGAGAAAGGATGATGTGCAAAATGGGCCCACCTCCAATAAAAATGGCTTGTTTATTAGATTAAAGGTCTAGATACATACGTTCATTATCAGGTAGGTGCATACCAGAATTCGCTGTGTGGCTGGAGTTATTTGATTTAGAAAAAGTTGATATTTTTGGTTATAAATAGAAGTTTTTGGCTTATAAAACCATTTTTTTTTCTTATATGTAAACCACTTAATGCTACATCATTTACTATAATAGTAAATGACCAACCCATTTCAGCCTATGGATGTCGTAAGAGGTGACTTACGGCCATTTAGACCTTAGCGCAGACTACATTGCATACCTACATGACTAAGACACATCTGCTTCTGGGTTATCTAGCAATCGCTTCATGTAAAAAAACAATCATCATATTCTTTCCCTGTTCCCATTATTTGGGGTCGGCGCAGTATGTCACTCTCTTCCATGCGTCCCTATCACTCGCCATCTCTGTATTCACATTCTTACTAATATAACGCACACAATCCAACCACCTTTTCCTCGGTCTTCCTCTTCCAGCATATCCATTAGACCATGTAAAAATTGGAATCGCTCGTAGCCTGGGCTGCCTGAGTGATCTTAAACGATCACTAAGGTTAAGCAACATACGGCGCGTTCAGTCCATGGATGGGTCACCGTCTATGACTAACGTTAGTGGCATTTTTCCGAGCGATTCCATGCTTCGCAAGGCACGTTAAGCAGTCGATGCCGACAGCCGTCGATAGATGGCTTGATGGGTTGATGATGATTTAAAAATTAGTATTTGCGCCATAAAACTTAGTGTAGTTAGCGCACTAGGAAATTGGGATAACGCTAGGATGATTACGTTAAGAAAAATCTGATAATTGCGTTAGGTACTTGCAGATCGGCCCTAAACCGATCATTAATTTTAATTCTCGTGAAGCGTGCTAGATGAGTGCGCTGAGGCGATGCTACTGTGGAGACCTCTCCGCCACCCATGCCACGGATACCGATAATTATTGGTCTATTATAATTTTATTATTTTCATTCCATAAACCAAAAACTTTTATTTTCCTGCCCTAAAAATCTCAACTTATTATGTTATACAGAATGTAACATTAGGTGGTTTACATAATAAGCAAAAAAATGGTTTTATAAACCAAAAACTTCTATTTACAACCAAAAACATCAACTTTTTCTAAATAAAAAAAACTCCAGACACACAGCGAATTCTGGCATGCGCCTTCCTGATAATGAACGTATGTATGTAGACCTTTCATTTAATAAACAAGCCATTTTTATTGGAGGTGGGCCCATTTTGCACATCATCCTTTCTCAGAAAGTTTACTGTTATCTTGTAAATATTTTATGTTTGTGTTTCTCCTCGTGTACAATAAAGAATATTCTTATCTTATCTTATCTTATCATGTTTATTGGAGTGGGCCCACGCTTCATACATTTTTGCCCATCATCCTTTGAAGAGACAGCACCACAATTAAGCAGTTACTTAGCAAAATTCTCAATTCAGAAACCGGCCCTACAACATCTCAATAATAATATCTTCTGTAGTTTTAGGGTACCATACCTAAAGAGGAAAAAAGGGAACCCTTATAGGTTCACTTTGTTGTCCGTCCGACCATCTGACCGTCTAGACCATCCAGACCAGACCATCCAGACCATCTGTCTGTCAAGACCTTTTATCTCGAGAACGCGTGAAGGTATCGAGTTGGCTATGGCCCCTTGAAGGAGTGAAAAAAATCAAGCTTTTAAGTTAGCGTAAAAATCAGATACGGCCGTTGATGCCTCAAAAACGTGTATTAATTTTAACAAATTAATTTCCAAATTTATAGGGTACTTTCCGTTACCCTAATGCCGGGGCCAGACCTACATAGCTTCACATATTTGAACACATCTTTGAAGACTTTGCAAAGACTTGAAAACATATTTGAACACAATATTGGCGCAACCTGCCAGACATGCTTCGCAAACTCTTCTCTCCACAATATATGAAACTTTGAACGCTTTGATGTGCGCTAAAAAACCGACACCGCATGGCAAAGCGCAAATGTTTCTTCAAACTTTGCAAAAGTCTTTAAAGATGTGTTCAAATATGTGAAGCTAGCTCTGGCGCCGGCATCAAACTATAAAATTTGGCATGTAAAATCATCTTACACTACAAATTTGACGACCTCTGTGGCGTAGCGGTTGGGGCATCTGCTTGCCATGCGGGAGGTCCCGGGTTCAATTCCCGGCTGGGGAGAGAAAAAAACTCCAGGTCTTGGATGTTTACATGTTCGTGACGTCGCTGTTTCTGGTTCCCACGACACAGGGTATCCTAGTGTGGGGCCAGAAGCAATGTATGTGCCTGTATGTAAATGTTTATGTTTATATTAAATTATGGAAAAAATCTTAAACTATGCATTTGTGATAAAATCGTAATAAAATAAGTCTTTGAAGTTCGGGAAGATCTCGGAAAAAACTGCGACACTTGATTACTGACCTATTTACTAATGCGAGTGCCTAGGAATTTATACGGGACCCTCAGTGGATGAGTCAGTCTCGCACTTGTCTGGTTTTGTAATTAAAAGCCACATAACATTTACATACAGGCACATACATTGCTTCTGGCCCCACACTAGGATACCCTGTGTCGTGGGAACCAGAAACAGCGACGTCATAAACATGTAAACATCCAAGACCTGAGTTTCTTGTTTTTTTTTGTCCCCAGCCGGGATTCGAACCCGGAACCTCTCGCATGATAGGCAGAGGCGCTAACCGCTGCACCACGGAGGTCGTCAAATCACATCTAACTTAATTCCCGATTGGCCTTTTTGTCGGAAGAGACCGATCATGTTTCGCTCCGATTTGCAGCGCTATATTGATCTTTAATTTACGACTGAACACGATTTATGTCCGCACCAGCCACGCAACAAGCAAGTGGTGCTTAGAATTTATTAACCCGAGAGCCTGCCAACACCATGCATCTGCAGGGTTGTTTTTTAAATGCGTCACGTACGGCGCAAAATGCCCACATAAGTGCTATTTTTTCTTGCGTGTTATTTAAATGGTTAGCATAGTATTGCTATTTTTATGAGCAGAAAAATATAATCTGTGAGCAAAAATAGCTAATTGATCAGCAACTCAAGGCCAGCAACCATTTCAAAATCAATCATCAATTTATGTCATTCTGGATGGCTGTAATTAGTTTTCTACAGCATATTAATTATATGAACTGGAATGAGCTGCTCCTGTTTAATAAAATTTTGGTAAGCACTCAGAGTGTAAGCAAAAAAATTAATTTTGTGCTGCATATATAAACGTAGCAAAAATACTTCACTTGCCATGCGGAAAATGGACGCATTTCTTACAAAGATTATTTAATTTATTTACTCTCTGAGTGGATGTGTTTGTTTGGGTATGTTTTATTATTTATAGAAGTGTAATTTTTTTTTTTATTGTTTTAAAAAATAATTCAGATAAATAAAAAAAAAAATACAATTAAGTAGGTACCTAAGTACTTAAACTATAATTAAAGACATAGCGAAAATTTTCTGCACTTGCTCCGCCCACTTTTAACGTACATTGCCGATGTTTCAACAAAAACGCAATCTAATTAGTTATTTTGCTCACCATGTGTTAAATATGCATACCAATCAAATACACTGCTTATAGACATGTTTTATCTGCTGATCAATTATAAATCTTGCTGATCAAGTAGTTATTTTGCGGACTGAATGTTTATTATGCCACCTCATATTATTGTAAGCTGCCTATTTATAATTTATTTTTTTGCCATTTTCAAAATTATTTGCGGAACCAGGATTGCTGCCTGATTTTTTTTATTGCAAACAAAATCTTTGTATGCTGACCAAATTACTTAAATGCTGTTTTTTGTTGCCGACCAAATTATATAATTGCTAACCATTTTAATTACTTCTCTTTTTTCTTTATTATTTCGAACGTCTTGCAAAGTTTTTAAGGTTAGTTTGGAGCTCCAGAACTAGGCATAAGTATTTTTAATTTTACTTTGAAATTTTTAGTCTCCCGACTACAAACAGTGATTTCAAACTTTGGGCCCAAAATGTACTTATTTATTGTTCGGATGTACCTACAGGTTTTCTTTATTGGATATGAAAATAGGCTTAATACTGATTATAATTACAGAAAAAATAAAAGTGAAAAGGCATTTTTGTTTTTTTTTTTACTGTCAATAATCGCTGAACATACATTTTAGATAGGTCTTGGTACGGGCTATCTAAAAAAAAATAACTTCACCCGATTGGCCACCCTGTATAAAAGATGACTGCGCACTGTACTGCATCCTAGCAAATTTACTTCGTGTTGTTGGTATATTATCCTTTCTAGGAAGGATTCTTTCACCTAGGATTTGGTGTGCATAATATAGGAGAATCGCTCGTAGCCTGGGCTGCCTGAGTGATCTTAAACGATCACTAATGTTAAGCAACATACGGCGCGTTTAGCCTATGGATGGGTCAGCGTCTATGTCTAACGCTACTGGCATTTTTCCGAGCGATTCCGTGCTTCGCAAGGCACGTTAAGCAGTTGGTGCCGGCTGCCGTCGATAGATGGCAGTCGTTAAGCCAAGTCAGAGACCCTAGGTCGGCTTGAAAACTTCTGACAGTAAGACCAGCCACTAGTCTTACAAGCCTCCACCAATCCGGACTTGGCCCCCGTGGTGGAGTATGGCCTATACCTTCCTCAGGGAAGAGACCCGTGCCCCTCGGTGGGGACATAATGGGTTGATGATGATGATGATGATCCTTTCTAGGAAGGATCCTTTCACCTAGGATTTGGTCTGCGTAATATAGGAGTGATGCCGAACTAGGATTCCCTGCGCTTTGCTAAGGCACAGGCAATGACATCACAAACATCAAAATTAAGGCGATGGCCTCCATTGGAAATCGAACCCACGTCCTCCGGCATGTGATCAGACATGATTCCACTAAGACTAACTTCTTCATCTACCGGCCTTCTTCCCAGTTTAGTTGGGGTCGGCTCTCCTAACCACTTTTCTCCAGGCCTGGCGATTCTGGGTCCTCCTTGGGTCAATGCCGGATTTTTTCAGGTCTCTTTCTACGACCTTCGTCCATGTGAGTCGGGGTCTCCCGCGTTTTCCACTAGACTAACTAAGCAGAGAATAAATTTGCCCTGCGACTTACGATTTTTTAAAGGGTTTTCTGCGGCCCTGTTTTATAGAAATGTAATGCTTAAAACGGTAATTTCTAGAAAAAATCTCGTCCAGCTTAAAATGCTACTAGAAACCACAGCTCAGTGTGTGCCTAAGCGTTTGCGCACAGAATATATAATGTTTGCGTCACTCGCAAAAGGTCCCCGTTCGAGCGACGATTCGTGTTTATCCTTCCTTACTCTAGAGCTTCTCAATATTTTGCTTGAATGGGAAGGTCAAGTTATTTTCGTCAACTGAAGAAATGTATTTGAATGGAGCTTAGAGCGCTTTTTTTCCTTAAAATAAGACCGGAACAGTTTTGTTTTGGACGGTCTTAAGGACAACGCACTTTAACCTTTACAAACGTGTGAGAGACTGAGATTACAAGTTTAATTTTTTATAGAATTCTTCTGCAGAAATGTATCTTGTACCTTCATCATCCCCATTATGTCCCCATCAAGGGGCACGGATCTTAAATTGCTTACAAAAAAAATGCTGTTCATTCCAAGAGAACACTTGCCGAAATGACTGTATAAGGCTGTACTTGATAAAAGCGAGAGGAACGCTCAGACGGCACTTGAATGTTCCTCAATCGCCCGAGTGTTCGCTCCATGTTAGTAACGAAATTACGTAATTAATTTCCCCGAGATCCGCGCCTAATTAGGTTTTCCACGAGACAAAGTGCCTAGGTAATTGATAATTGACCCAATTTAGATTTGAGAAATTACCCACTGTTCAATGTGTAATTGGATAACGAAAAACTTGAAAATGCTCTTTCCCAGCAGATAATTAAATTAAATCACTCAAAATCTTAAATTACTTTATTTTATTTTATTTATTAGGACTGTCAACAGGATAATTATCATCATCATCAAACCATTATGTCTCCACCGAGGGGCATGGGTCTCTTCCCTGAAGAAGGTATAGGCTGTACTCCACCACATGGGCCAAATCCGGTTTGGTGGAGGCTTAATGGAGACTAATGGTCGGTCTTACTGTCAGAAGTTCTCAAGCCGCCCTAATTATACACCGATACACTCACAATAGACAATAGACTAAAAATAAGCCTAGTGTCACCTCACTTACAGGCATCCACAACATGTACCGTTAGTATTAAGTTGCTAAGTAATTAACCCTACTTATAAGATTATATTATTAAAAAAAATCTAAGTTTCAGAGAGTGGACAAGATACTCATCTTTGCACAGAGTCAGTGAATAAATAATAAAAATAAATAAAGCGCCTAAACTTTGCCCAAATGGTTGAAATTTAGATGATAATTATAATATAATACTTGGTCGAATAAGGAGTAAACCCCAGACGAATTTTCAGAGACAAAGAGAGTCTTGAGTTAAGTCATCAGCTTGTTAGGCTGTGCCCTTTTGTCAGATGGCAAAGGAGTTCTAATCCGGATTTACATGAAAGCTAAATTTGATTTTACTAACACATTTTTACTTTTAACTATTATAATAATATAATACTAGCTGACCCCGCAAACGTCGTTTTGCCAGATTGAAAAATAGATAACACCCTATTCTCAGACCTACCGATTATGGATATAAAACATTAAAATCAGCCAAGCCGTTTCAGAGGAGTACGCGCAACAACACGGTGACACGAGAATTTTATTTAGAAATAGAAATAGAAAATGTTTATTTGTCTTCAAACAAGGCATTAACAATAAATCGCTTTTCAGAAATAATATGGCAACATTATCATTATTACAAAAGTCAATGACAAAACTCAGTATACGCACTCAGAGTGCTTAGTGCGAGTTTTTTCATTCACTTTCGATAGCGAGAGCGTTTGCAATTTGTATAGGAGTGACAAAGAGACAACTAGGTGGCGCGCTTTGTCACTCCTATAGAATATGAGTTTACGTTAACGCGATCGAGTAGTTAAAAAAACTCGCACTAAGCACTCAGAGTGCAATAAGTTGCCGATTTTCAGGCAAGGCCTTTACTTAACCTAACTTATGCCTAGATAAAGGTATAATTATAATACGAGGCCAAGGATTGCTTGTTCAGCAGCCATTTTCGGCATTTGGTTCGAAATGTTGGAAGAGTCTAATAGAAGAATTTAATAGACTAGCTGGCACGGCAAACGTTGTTTTGCCAGATATGGGCATGAAAAATAGATAACAACCTATTCTCAGACCTACCGAAAATACGTGTAACTAACATTGAGACACGAGAATTTTATATATTAGATTTAGATTTATTTATTTAATTTAAAGTAATTTTACAAACAAACAATGAATTATTTTATCCAAATACAAACACAAATGTGATTTTGGAGTTATTTTTATAAGACAATGACATTGTGTGTAATTATTATTGTGTATTGGCAGTGGATAGAGTGGTGATAGTGGGTGGAACAAAGGACTCGGAAGCAACAGACCCAGGTTCGATACCCAGAGCGGGCATGTACCTATGACTTTGTTTTCCAAGTTGGACGTAGTTCAGCAAAAAGGTTCCATCCAACCACAAAGTGAGTTTTGAGATATTTGAGTTTTTAGGTTTAAGTTGATTTACGCTCTCCATACATGTGGGTTGACTACCATGTGCCATAACTTTGCACATACTCGTCGGATCGCTATGCAAGTGTTTGATTCTTAAAGTTAAGAGCAAGTGATCATTTTGGTAGGTATATTTAACTCAAAAATGACCATGTTGTGTGTTGGAACATTTTTGCTAAACTACGCCCAGTTATGTAGCAGCACCACTCGCTGATCTGAAGCGAAGAAAACGTGAAGAAACGTGAGTTGAATACGCACAGAGTGCGTATACTGAGTTTTGTCATTCACTTTCGATAGCGAGAGCGTTTGCGATTTGCATAGGAGTGACAAAGCGCGCCATCTAGTTGTCTCTTTATCACTCCTATGCAAATCGCAAACGCTCTCGCTATCGAAAGTGAATGAAAAATCTCAGTATACGCACTCTGCATGTGCGATTTCATTTCATTAGCGCTTTAAGTCAACGCGAGCACGTGAATCAATAATTTTACGCATCAATGGAATCCAAAAACATGACATGTGACCCGGCCGAGTATCCTATCATTGAAATGTAATGCACTAGCAGAATTGGGGCCCTGGTCCCAAGCTAGGACAGCCTGTGCTATAGTAACCAGGTAAGGACATTACAAACATTGAAAAACATCCAGACTTGCCATTCGTACAAATGTACCAGTAAGAATGTAATAATAATTTATAATGGGAAAAGTGCCACCCGAAATCCTCACTCAGAATTTCAAAAAAGCTGCTCAGCTAAATAAATTATAAAAGTTGAAAAGCACTATAAAACTCATCCACTCAGGCACGCTCAGAGCAAACTAGCTCATAGCGGAAGTGAATTTTAACAGCTTTTAAATTGCCCAGTAACATGAAACGCTCAGCTGAACGATAATAACTTCAGCTTGTTTTATACGATACATCGATTAGCCAGATTGCTGTTATGCAGCTGAAGCATTACAGATTAAAGGCCGTGGCGTAGCGTGGATATCAGCCGCCCGGGGCGGAAGAATTTGCCGCCCTCCTATTTGTGCAGTGAGACTAGATAGAAAAAGATGTCAGAAATATATATAAATAAAATTCAAAGTCCTGACTGACTCACTCATCAACACCCAGCCCAAGCCGTTAGACATAGGAAGCTGAAATTTTGCACAGAGGGTCTATATATAATGTAGGCAAGGAATAAGACCGGATTTTTTGAATTCCAACCCCTAAGGGGGCGAAAAGGGTTGCCAAAATTTGTATGGGAGGTACAAAGAATGTTGTCTAATTTTCTTGAAACTTAAAATAAATACTCTTCAACACAATTGATTGAACACGTGTTTCACCGTTTTTCTAAATTTAACCCATAAGGGAGTGAACGGGGTTGCAAAATATTGAACTAAAGTCAACGCGGACGGAGTCGCGGGCGAAAGCTAGTCGTATATAAAAGTGTGAAAGCTATTTTTTCTACGAATACAAATTGTCTGCAGGATAAATCAATCCAATCAAAATATTTATTGCACCATAATGTAACCAAAGTCTTAAGTAACACCCGTCTTAATGGATTCTGAGGCGCTTGGGCACACTGAAATTTGGAGCTCTATTGGCAACCAGATGGGGCCCTTTTCGCAAGTAGATTAATATACTAAAACTAGCTGCCCCGGCAAACTTCGTACCGCCCACGTTTTCGTAATTTTCTCATCATTTAAACCTTCCCTGGAGTTCTAGAAATATAAAAAACAAAAATCAGCCAAATTGGTCCAGCCTTTCTCGAGTTTTAGTGAGACTAACGAACAGCAATCCTTTTTTATATCATCATCATCATGAACCCATTTTGTCCCCACCGAGGGGCACGGGTCTCTTCCCTGAGGAAGGTATAGGCCATACTCCACCACGGTGACCAAGTCCGGATTGTTTTTTTATATTTAGGAAAGAAAAGATTGTTCTTCTATTTACTATGGTCTCCATTAGCATTGACACGAGCGGACCAGCTAGTTTCCGAAAGAGAATTCAAAGTTCACAATGTGTTGTGCTACGAAAGTTTTAGTTCGAGAATTCAAAGTTTGGTCGGAGCCGAGAAGAAAATAAAGATTTTTTTTTTGAAAATACTGAAGCAATGCCACTACTTCAGTAAGACATTCAACAGCTTGAACACTCATTAAGTTTGGCGAATGTACATTGAGCGTAATTGCACATTCGAAAGATTCTTCAGGGGCCCTCTCAGGATGGGGCCCCTGGGTACGGGCCCCGTGTGCCCTTATGGTAAAGAGTGTAATGTGTATAGTACCGATTATGGACCCTTGTCGGGCGCGGCAATGAAACTTACAATCCTATCCTTAACTTTTTTTTTTACATTTAATGAATATAATTATAAATTTGAACATATTAATAGTGAACTAAGTATAAATAAAAATAAATATAAGTAACTTAAATATAGGTAAGTAACTTAAATATAAAACTATGCTAGTACCTATATTAATATCTTCGATTAAATATATTTACAAATAAAATACTTGCCCCAGGTCACTGTCCCGCGGCAACGAGCCTTTAACTATATTAGGAATTTTTACTACTCCTTTATTTGTTCCTATAAATTATCATAGATACTCTTCAATAGCCACAAGAAGTCCAATGATGACTCTTCAATAGTCTATTTGACAGGTCCTGAACCATCTAAGATTTTTTGTTGGTGTTCAGTGAGTGCTCAGAAAGTAGTAATTCCAAATTCTTTCATGTAGGTACTTGTTCTAATAGCAAATAAAAATCACTCTAAAAATAAACAGCCAACACGCTATTTTGGGCAATATGACGACATCACTGGTCAGTAAATTTACACCAATGAACGTAAGAACGACATGAATGTCAGACGTCATATGCCTTGTGACGGCGTCAGAGATTCGGCCAATCCAGGCCGTTTTCGATTCGGCTACAGATACAAAATTAGCAAATTTTATCCTGTTTTTTTTGGATAAATTCTGCAATTTTTTTTTAGTTAAAATGCCTTAAAACGGTTTTAAGACTAATAATTTATACGAATAGTACGTGTAAATATATTTTTTTTTCATACTGTTACATAGGCTTTTTTGTTGGTGTTCAGCGAGTGCTCAGAAAGTAGTAATTCCAAATTCTTTCGTGTAGGTACTTGTTCTAATAGCAAATAAAAATCACTCTAAAAATAAACTGCCAACACACTATTTTGGGCAACATGACGACATCACTGGTCAGTAAATTTACACCAATCAACGTAAGAACGACATGAATGTCAGACGTCATATGCTTTGTGACGTCGTCAGAGATTCGGCCAATCCAGGCCGTTTTCGATTCGGCTACAGATTAACATTAGCTTATCCTGTTTTTTTTTGCATAAGTTCTGCATTTTTTTTTTAGTTAAAAGAAATAAAATAAATAAACTCACGCCCGTTATCCCCGAGGGGGTAGGCAGAGGCACCAATCACTAGAACTGGACCCACGTTTTGCCGAGTTTATTAGGTCCCAAACGTGACAAGTGGCAAGCTAAAAAGTTAAAAGTTTAGTTAAAATGCCTTAAAATGGTTTTAAAACTAATAATTTATACGAATAGTAACTATGTGTAAATAACTTTTTTTTTTCATACTTTCACATAGGCTATAGTGTAAGGACAGACTTCTTATTGAAGTGTTTACAAACTAAATAAATTATTCGCCGTACATTTGTACAAATGGCCTCAGTCTGTGTGTTTTTCCGTGTTTGTGATGTCTTTGCCCGGATACCATGGCACAGGATATTAGTTTGGGACCAGGTCAAGTGATTGTGTAGTGTGTAAAGTAAAATTACATGAAGCGGATCCATCATCATCAACTCATTATGTCCCCACCAAGGGGCACGAGTCTCTTCCCTGAGGAAGGTATAGGCCATACTCCACCACGGGGGCCAAGTCTGATTGGTGGAGGCTTCTAGGACTAGTGGCTGGTCTTACTGTCAGAAGTTCTCAAGCCGCCCTAAGGCCTCTGACTTGGCTTAACGACTGTCATCTATCGACGGAAGCCGGCACCAACTGCTTAACGTGCCTTGCGAAGCACGGATCCGCTCGGAAAAATGCCACTAGCGTTAGTCATAGACGGTGACCCATCCATGGACTGAACGCGCCGTATGTTGCTTAACCTTAGTGATCGTTTAAGATCACTCTGGCAGCCCAGGCAACATTATCAATTCCATGGCATGCCTACAAGGCTATATTACTTCATTAAGCACTGAGATTACTTTTTTGTACAGAAAATACGTATTGAAGTTAAAACAAAAAAAAACTGAAGGAAACCAACAATTCCTAAAGTTTCTAATACATACATACGTACGCTCACGCCCTATTATACCCCTCTGGGATACAGGCGTGAGTTTATATATGTTTTTCAATTATGTAAGTATATTGTGGAAAAAGGGGCGACACTTGAAGCTTTTTGTAGGTTTAAATTAAAAATTATTCACACCAAAAGGAGAGAAGAAATGCAATTACGAGTATTACCTACTGACAGCTTAGAGAAGCTAATCAGACTCAATGTCACTTTGATATTGACAAGTTTTTAGTAACCAATCAGTTTCACCCCTATATCTATACTCTATACATTACATACTATTACATTACATACTAATATTATAAAGAGGAAAGATTTGTATTTTTGTGTGTATGTTTGTGATGAAAGGCTCGGAAAGTACTAGGCCGATTTAAAAAAAATATTCACTATTAGACAGCTAAATTTTTAAAGAAGAAACAAATTAGGTACGCTATACGCTCCGTAAAAAAATTACAAAAATTAGATTTAAATTTAAATAAAAATTAGGTGGACACCAAGTCATTCTATATGGTTCTTCAGCAATTCCTTTTCTATCACAGCTGTGCGCCTGTGGAACGATCTGCCTTTGGCCATAAGATTTTCTTATCCCTTCCATCAACGAGCAGTGTTCAAAAACATTATTTTTCCTTAATTTCGTGTGTTTTTCTTTTCTTTCTCTCTATTATTATGTAGGTATATGTTTTCGTTCATATCCTCCTTCCATATGACATTTTTTATTTATGTATGTTTGTTTATTCTATGTAGGCGTGGAATTTACAAATGCGCTAAGTGCTAAAAACATCCAAATCTACTTTTTGCCTTTCAATGGTGCTAAGTTCGGTAGCCATTTTGTTCCAAAAGTGCAAAGTGCCTAAAAACTAAGCTTTATATTACTAAGCTTGTAAGCTTGTGACAAAATATCCTAATAAATGGTGATTCAGAAACTAATCCATTTTTATTTCATTTGAAAATAATTGTGATTTGGCACTTAACCAATTTATAAAGTCCACGCCTCTTTATGTACTGTTTATTTATGTGTCCTAGACACATTGCCTAGTTGCACCGACTACCCGTCATGTGGCTTCTCAATTTTTACCGTAAATGCTGGTCTGGAAGAAATTACTTTTAGTAATTAGGCCGCCATTTGTACTGACTCATGCTATTGTCAAATCACATGGTGTACATACAGTCTGTTAGCTTTTAAAATATAGGTACTCAGGCTACTATCGGATAAACCGATTATATTGCAATAAGGTAAGGATGATTTTGTATTGTTATTTATAACTTTACATAACTTTTCAAAATAGTGAAGAAAAGTTGTATACAGAGCAGGAAGTAGTATTACACTCGTGTGCTTTCGGCGAAAACCGAAGCCTACTCTAGAGCCCGAGGTATATTCTAAAAGCTAACAGATCTATCCTATGTATCTATCCGCTTTACCGAAGTATCCCGCAACACTTACAATCTGTTACTGGAGCGCCAGTCACATGTGGCCGAGTCGACTTTGGAAGAACGGGGTTGGAATACAAGTAGGCCAGCGTTTCTCACACTTTTGGCTCCACGCACTTACCCCTTTTTAAAGTTTCATGGCCATATTTTTAAAAAGTAGATTTCTTAAAACACTTCAAAAGCGCTGATTAAGATAGAGATTTTACAAGGAGCATAATATAATCTTAAAAGTAGATGGACATTTGTACCAAATATTGTATTAAGTTAAGATTTAAGTTGATTTGAGAAAAGATGGTCAAAGTGGAGTTTTTTTTTGCTGCCTTTTTCTCCACTACACTCGGCCCCAAGGCAGCGGCTGACATTAGCATTATAATTACATTGACATTCAACAAGCAGAATGTAAATTCTTTACGTTGAAATATATTTCTGATTTCTGATATAGCCACAGATTAAGTAATCCGAATTTTAGTTTGTGTTTAGGGGCCGTTAGACAAAAGGGACCAGACCCCCGTGGTAGATTATGGCCTATACCTTTCTCAGGGCAGAGACCCGTGTCCCTCGGTGGAGACATAATGGGTTGATGATGATGATGACACAACAGGGAACCCATAACCCCTGACAAGAGCAAGCGACAACAAAAAACACTGAACAAACCTTCCAAACCATCTTTTATGTTGTTAATATATGTATATGACGATTCTCTTTAATTTTACTAATGGATTCCATTATCATCACTATCACTTTTATTCTGTTTCGGTTGAAGCTCCGTGAGTCACCAAAGGCCCTTGCTGAAAATCAGTGCTGTGGGTAAAACCGCAGCGTATACTGAGCGTGAGGCCATTTTATCGCTGCACAGACATACCCTGCGTCCCTTATTGTTCTCAAATAATTCTGTGTTTTTGTTTAATTATTTTGTTTATTTTTAAATCACTGTTATAATATGTATGTCTTTGTGGTGTTAAATAAATATTTTTTCTTTCTTTCTTTCAAACCAGTGTTACCAACTCTAGTTTCGGTGTAGAAGTAGAGGAATTTTTAGGCCGGCTACAGTTGGAATTTATGTTGCGAAATTTCGATTCTTACAGTCATATACAAATTGATACAAACATTGGAGCTGCCACATACATATGGCTCAAAATTTCGAAAGAAAAACTGTAAATGTCTACTGCGTTCAAAATCCCGAAATTCCGAAGCGAAATAATCTGACTGTACGTGGCCGGCCCATGAATTAGTAAACATTTTAAAAGGGATATTAGTATAAAGTGTTCTCTATCTATGTATATATATTTTATAAACATATCATACCCTCATCGTATACCAGAGGGGTAGGCTCAGACCAGGGACTGCCACCTGTCACGATCCTGACAAATCACTTTCGCTTCATCCACATTTATTAGTCGTTGCATGCACACACGCCGGTTCCGGGTACTTTTTATCTTGCCTTGTGCTAATACATAGCCTATTTAGTCGACGTATGACCGCCTGGGCCGTCCCTTCCACTCACATTCGCTCGATATACAACATAACATTATGAAAATTTGCCGCGAAGCCCCTACCATCAAATGGCGAAAACCTAGAGGTTCGCGTTCCGCACTTTGAGAAACCCTGGAGTAGGCGAAAGGTCACTTTTAGGTAGTTTTGCTTTGGACAAGTTTTGGGGAAGATTACATGGGGAGATTGATCGAATGGCTGCCCTTTAGATCACGGCATAAGGCGACAAAGAGTTAGGTCCATGTGTGTGATTCACACATATCTTTGCTGTAATAAATAATTGTGTACTTTTTTTTGTAAAAAATATGTTTTATTGATAATTACAGAGAACTTGCCATTTGCTAATGTATCCTCTATTTAATCGAAGTAGGTATGTATAATCCATTTATCTATACTAGGCATTTTTTTTGGACTTTAAACGACACTAAATTACAAACCTTTAGAGGTAGAAAATTCGATACCATTTGCAAATTTAGTACTAGCTAGCACTAAATTTGTAAACTGTTTCGAGTTTTCCACCGCTAAAGGTTATTGATTTAGTGTCGTTTAAAGTCTGAAAAAAATGCCAAGTATAGATAAATGGATTATATGTATGTTCGACCAATAAAAAATTAAGAAGAAGAAACACATTTATTATACCATCAAAACATATCACAGAAACAAAATAAACAGACATGTAACATAATATATTTACAATAAGAGTGAAACGTAGACAAACGAAAATCGTCGACATAGCCCTCCGGCTGAGCAAGTTGAAGTGACAGTGGGCGGGGCACACAGCACGCAGAACGAATGGCCGATGGGGCCGAAAAGTGCTCGAATGGAGACCACACATGGGCAAACGGAGCGTAGGACAACAGCCACAAGATGGACAGACGATCTTATCCAAGTGGCAGGGAGACGAAATCCATGGAGGAGGACTATGTCCAGCAGTGGACTTCTTGTGGTTGAATGATGATGATGATATACGTTCCACTGCTAGGGGAAAGCCTTCTCTCTGGGAGAGAGAGAGTACGGGCTCAATTACCACACGACTGCTGATTGTAAATATCAAGCTTAGTGCGAGTTTTTTTAACTACTCGATCGCGTTAACGTAAACTCATATTCTATAGGAGTGACAAAGCGCGCCACCTAGTTGTCTCTCTGTCACTCCTATACAAATTGCAAACGCTCTCGCTATCGAAAGTGAATGAAAAAACTCGCACTAAGGGCCCTGAGGCACTAAGGTTTCCTCACGATAAATTCCTTCACTTCAGCGAATGGTATTACACGCAACTATTATGCTACTATAAGTTAAAAAAAGTACGTAATTTAGAATTCAGAAAAGTCTTTGTTACATGCCGGGACTCAAACCCATAACCTCTCGGATGTGAGCCCAGCGTTCTACATCAGCAAGGATTCAAATATTTCATCAGGCTTTTAAAGTTCAAACGGATAAGGACAGACTGTTGGTATTTGTAGAGCAACTTTGTGCATTTGATTTAATGAGAAAACTTGTTCGAGAACTTTCGCTGCTTTTCTCGTTGTACGAGTATCTAGTGACAGAGTAAAGGCCTTATGTTTTCATTATGGGTCTCTCCGAATCAGAAAATGATGAGATCCATAGACGAACGAAAGTCGTCGACATAGCCCAGCGGATTAGTAAGTTGAAGTGGCAGTGGGCGAGGCACATAGCACGCAGAACTGATGGCCGATGGGGCCGAAAAGTACTCGAATGGAGACCACATATCGCCAAGCGCAGCGTAGGACGACCAGCCACAAGATGGACAGACGGTCTCATCCAAGTGGCAGGAAGACACTGGATGCAGGCCGCTTCCATCCGGGCTTTTTGGAAATCCATGGGGGAGGCCTATGTCCAGCAGTGGACTTCTTGCGGCTGGATGATGATGATGGTGATAAGGTTCTCAAATATTTAAGTATTTCTTTCTGCTTCTTCAAAGTGAATTTGCCTAGGGCCAAAATGTTCTACTCGGAATATATCCTCTTTGGTTTAAATTCAAATTCAAATGTTTTTATTCAAAATTCAAAGAAAATTATGTACTTTATGTACAGATTATGTGGAGAATAAACTAACAAAGAAACTGCATATCCGTTCATTTCAGAACAGTCTTAGTTTAATTAAAAACGTTCTAAATCCTGGAGTAACCAAAGAACTAAACAGCCGTTAATAGAATCAGAAAATTTTCAATAATTGGCGTTAAGTAGGTTTAAGTAAAGTAAAATTGTTTATTGGCAGCTTATGAAATTCTCATATTTATAATAATAGTTTAGGTACCGATAGCGCCAACTTTCATCATGATTACCTTAAGAGGCACCTTAAACTAAGAAACACCTTACTGCACACAGCATTAGGACGAGAATTGGTTGGAAACGTGTAGCAGCTGAAGTTCAGTACAACCATTATTATCCGGTTATCCGGGCTATATTGTCGGACCATCTGGCGATTTTATATCGTCTGGTTTGATGAAGGAAAACTTACACTGGTGAAACTTTTGCAAGCAGCCTATATACGTCGCACTAATAGGGAATGGCTCGTAGCCTGGACTGCCTGAGTGATCTTAAACGATCACTAAGGTGAAGCAACATACGGCGCGCTCAGTCCATGAATGGGTCACCGTCTATTACTAACGCTAGTGGCATTTTTCCGAGCGGTTGCGTGCTCCGTTAAGCAGTTGGTGCCGGCTGCCGTCGATAGATGGCAGTGGATAAGCCAAGTCAGAGGCCTTAGGGCGGCTTGAAAACTTCTGACAGTAAGACCAGTAACTAATCTTACAAGCCTCCACCAATCCAGACTTGGCCCCCGTGGTGGCGTATGGCCTATACCTTCCTCAGGGAAGAGACCCATGCCCCTCGGTGGGGACATGAGGGGTTGATGATGACAAAAGCATCAAAATCAAAAAACGAACTTTAGTGTCTGAAACCGCAGTTATGAATTTCCCATGCCTCTGGCAGCCTCTTATCACCGCGGCCACCCCAGACCGGGCATTAGCTCGCAACTCATAATTAAGTTGTAAAATGGTCCCTCAAATGTCTTTGTCAGTTGTTCACCCGATAGCGGGTGTAGGGGAAGACGGTTGAGTCTTCTAACATGTTGACACTTTACCACAGAGTAATGAAAATTTGCTCTATTGGTGTTACATCTGATTTCCATGCAGCAGCTCGGAGGTGTGATTTCGGGCACGTTGTCCGGAATTAGGCACACTGAGCCTGTACGGAAGCGGACAAAATATAAAGTTAGCTTCCCACGGTCCGCGATATCGCGGACGGACGCGGACCAGCTCGCACGACACGCCGTGGGAAGGGTCTCGGTCCGCGGTAGCACAGACAGACGACACAGGTCAGTTGAAAGAGCCTCTCGTGGTGCGTGGCTGTCCGCGATATCGCGGACCGTGGAAAGCAAGCTTAAAGTTGCATCTTTGATCGGGATCCCGGCATTAAAGCAAAGTTGATACAGTGAAGCTCTGGGTTTGATTCACATAGAAAGTGTTGCATGAAAGTGCTGTGGATCTAAAGGGCAACATACGGCGCGTTCAGTCCATGGATGGGTCACCGTCTATGACTAACGCTAGTGGCATTTTTCCGAGCGGATCCGTGCTGCCGTCGATAGATGGCAGTCGTTAAGCCAAGTCAGAGGCCTTAGGGCGGCTTGAAAACTTCTGACAGTAAGACCAGCCACTAGTCTTACAAACCTCCACCAATCCGGACTTGGCCCCCGGTGGAGTATGGCCTATACCTTCCTCAGGGAAGAGACCCGTGCCCCTTGGTGGGAACATAATGGGTTGATGATGATGATCGCAAACAGGGCGACTTGTCGCCGCGTCAAGTCGCCGCGTCAGACGCGACGTTGTCATTTGCTTCTGGCGTCTTGTCGTCGCGACTCCGCGACTCTGACGCCAAGTGTGCGGAGATTCGAACCACATAATATATGAAAATTGACCGCCGTAGCCTCTAGTCGCGTCTAGTCGCCGAACTTTACTGTCGCTGTCGCGTGTCGCCTAGTATGCGCATAGGTAATCTCAAGCCTACAATTTAGATGAATAAAGAATAGGAATAAAGTTTATTTAATAGTAACTTCTTCCACACAACATGACCAGGGCCTAGATTCTGCTAATGCATTGTAGTACAATGACAGTTGTATAAACGCGTCGATCTCATTTCATTGCGGCTTCATGTCAACGCGGGCACGCGTATCGATAATTCTACGCGTCAATGGAATTAAAAAACACGTCACGTGACCCGACCAAGTAACTGAATTACACCAAAGCCATTTTTTCATGTACTTTGGCCTCCAGTGGGAATCGAACCTACGACCGCTCTCTTGGTAATTAAGCCATAACGGCAGCGAAATTTATTTTAAAATTGTCATTTGTGAAAGTTCTTGAATGGAGACCACACATCGGCAAGCGCAGCGTCAGACGACCAGCCACAAGATGGACAGACGATCTCATCCAAGTGGCAGGGATGGATGCAAGCCGCTTCCAACCGGTCTTTTTGGAAATCCATGGAGGAGGCCTATGTCCACATGCCCAGCAATGGACTTCTTGTGGCTGAATGATGATGATGATGATTTGTGAAAGTGAAAGTGAAAATTGAACATGTATTTCAATTGTAACACCATAGCACAAAGTTAAAAAATATTTGTAGAGAAACAAAAACACAAAAAATTACAAACGTGCTAACTGAGCCATAAGTCATTTTTATCAGACCTCTCTCTTACACTTATGGGCATATCGGAACTCTCGCTCGCACTTCTAGTGTTTTATGGCCCAAGTATAGCGCTGGTTTTCTGCTGCACCTAATTCGCTGAAGTGTGATTTTTGTGATTTGTGATTTTTTGTAAGAGAGCACCTCGTGTGCCTGCACCATTATGTTTGCCCTCACACGGCCGGGGTAGCACAAACAGATTATGCTAATTCAGTCGCCAGCTTGTTATGGCACGCTGTTTACAGAAAACGGACCTAAATTATTAAGGCCCGACGAGCTATTGCTCTACATTATTATAGACATGCTATACATATTACTACACGCTACGTTTTTTTTTTTAACCTTTTCTTAATAGTTATTAGATGGCACTGATTTTGCCATCTAATAACTGAACTAAAATAATATAGAAAACACAACTCTTAAGAATCAACTACTAACTTGTATGCTTTAATTACTAATATCTTAGAATATTCTGGAATTTTGTACGCCCAAACTATGCCTTTAGTCAGTTTATATATAATACCGAAGATCTGTACAAATACCTACACTATGTTATACACTGAATAAATTGAAATTGAAAATTTAAAAAAAAAAAATGAACTTGTAGGTCGGACCCAAGTTTAATGTTGTGTGTGACATATTCCGAATCTAAGTTCTAGATTCTGACACGTGAACGAAGATCGTAACAATAGGCTATTTGACAGTGTGAAAAAAACAGTATTATTTATGCATAATTTATACGAATACGTATAAATTATGTTTCTAAAAACCGCTTTAAGGTATTTTAACTAAAAAACAATTATGATTTGTAAAAAACCACAAGAAGAAATTTGATAATTTGTACCTGCCGCCATTGTATCGAAAACGGCCTGGATTGACCGTTTCCGTTTGGCGTCTGTCATTCATTCTTTCTCACGTTCATTCGTAGGTTTACCGAGAAGTGACGTCATAATCATGTGTGACGCGATATTGCCGGCTTAGTAGCGTTTTGGCGGCTTATTTGAAAAGTAAATTTTCGTTTGCCTTTTTTAGAAGAAATACACGAAAGAATTTAAAATAACCACTTTCTGAGGACTCCGTGAACACCAACAAACAATATGAGATGGCTTTCAGAAATCGGTCAAATAGCCTATTAAACTGTACAATCTGCTTTACACGGTTTACTAATGTATTGCCAAAAATCGTTTCCCAAAGTATTACTTCCCAAACTATTTTCCGCAAATTATCACTTGGCAAAAAAACATTTCTCAAAACAACTTAAAGCAAATAAACAATTAGCAAAAGTTATTATGGCAAGTTATTGTTTACCAAATAAATACTTGGTCAAAATTCATTTTACCAAGCATTATTCAGTCAAAAGTATCGTTTGGCAAAAAGTACCTTTCCCAAAATATTGAATGGCATACCATTTGATTACCAAATAAGTACTTGACCAAAATTCATTTTACCAAGTATCATTTAGTCAAATGTATCGTTTGGCAACAAATACTTTTCCTAAAATATTGAGTGGCAAATGATTTGCGTCCTAATTTAATAGAACATAGAATACAGATTAGAGTTTGATTATATTTCGTGATGAGGGTAGACTTTTTAAATTGTTAAGTGAGTAGCTGTCACATAGTAGGGATAACCGCTGGTCATTTGGTTGTATGTGGCATTCTTTAACGCATTGATTAGTTAATAGCGTAATAATTGTTATTGTTATCATAGTTATAGTAATTACATATTTCTGTTTAAGTGCTAACAATGAGTGCATCTGAAGGTGACGACGAGTGTGAAAGTGTTATTTCTAACAAAGGGCGTATAAAGTTGTGTAGGAATGGTTTTATTTATGAAAATAGTTCACATCACAAAGATAAATATTACTGGTATTGTGAATTACGGCGAGATAAAGTCAATCATTGCAGAGCATCTATGAGTACTATATTAAAGGATGAAAAGCATGTAGTACAGAAATGCAGCGAAAATCACAATCACGGTCCAGATAGTCCACGGTCCTAGTAAACAATCTGTAAAGAAGTTTATCCAAAACATGAAAAAATGTGCTGAGTCCGGAATGAATGTTTATAATATCATCATCATCATCATCAGGCTATATTAGTCCACTGCTGGACTAATATGATACTCCTAATGAGCGCCATAGCGCCCTGTCTTCAGCTTGCCGCATCCAGCATCTGCCTGCAGTCCTTCGCAGATCGTCATCCCACCTGGTTAGAGGGCGTCCTACACTACGTTTGCCGAGTCGCGGTATCCACTCAAGAACACGTTTACCCCAGCGGTTGTCGGTTCTTCGCGAAATATGGCCAGCCCACTGCCACTTCAGCTTGCTAATTCTCTGAGCTATGTCGATAACTTTGGTTCTCTGTCGGATGTATTCGTTACGAATCTTATCCTTCAAAGAAACTCCGAGCATAGCTCTCTCCATAGCTCGCTGAGCGACTTTAAACTGGTGGACCAACCCTTTCGTGAGTGTCCATGTCTCGGCTCCGTAGGTCATAACAGGTAGGACACACTGATTGAAAACTTTCGTTTTCAAGCATTGTGGTATGGATGACGAGAAGACTCGACGTAGTTTCCCAAACGCTGCCCAGCCCAGCTGGATCCTCCTCTTGGCCTCCTTCTCGAAATTGTTTTTACCTAACTGCAGAATCTGCCCGAGGTAAGTGTATTCGGAAACGATTTCGAGAAGGTGACCTTCTACGACGACCGGTATTGGATCAATGTGGCCATTGATCATGACTTTGGTTTTATCCAAATTCATGCCAAGACCGATACGTCGCGAGGCTGAAGCTAGGCCGGCCAGCATCTGGTTCAGCTCCTCTAGCGACTCCGCCATTAAGACAATGTCGTCTGCGAATCGCAGGTGCGAGATGTAGTCGCCGTTTATGTTAATGCCCCTTCCTTTCCAGTCCAGCGTCTTAAACATGTCTTCCAACGCGCTTGTAAACAGTTTCGGGGATATAACATCCCCCTGTCGTACTCCTCTACGCAGTTGGATAGGTTTAGACTGCTGGCCCTGTACTTGGACACTCATGGAGGCGGCTTCGTACAGACATCTCAACACCTCGATATAACGACAGTCTACTTGGCATCACTGTAAGGATTCCAGAACAGCCCAGGTTTCGACAGAGTCAAAGGCCTTCTCATAGTCCACAAAAGCAAGACACAGGGGCTGATTATACTCTTCGGTCTTCTGTATAATCTGCCTCACTGTGTGAATGTGGTCTATGGTGCCATATCCTCCGCGAAACCCGGCCTGTTCCGGCGGCTGGAACTCGTCGAGTCTCCTGGCGAGACGATTCGTGATCACTCGTGAAAACAGCTTATAGACATGGCTCAGGAGCGAGATTGGTCTGTAATTTTTAAGAAGAGTTTTGTCACCCTTCTTAAAAAAGAGCACCACCAAACTCCCGCTCCATGCCTTTGGAGTTCTCTCACTGTGAAGGACGGCGTTAAAGAGCCTTTGTAATTCCTGTATAACAGGGGCTCCTCCAGCTTTCAAAAGCTCTGATGTTATTCCGTCCTCACCGGGGGCTTTTCCATTTTTAAGCTGCCTCAGAGCTAGCACGATCTCGTCTTGACTGATGTCAGGCAGTTCGTCGGTGTAGTGGCGCGTCAGGGTGGCTCTGGAATCTTGGTCGTCTCGTTGGGAATAAGAAGCATGTGCAGCGTATAATCGGCCATAGAAATCCTCTATCTCGGCGGAGATCTCCGGCTTCGACAATACGGTCCTCCCGTCGTGCGTTGTAAGCTTCGTCAAGTGGCTCCTGCCAAGCTGCTGAGTGAATACTTTGGACCCTCGGTTTTGCTCTATTGCCTCTTCAATGAGGCGTGTGTTGGAGCTCCGAAGGTCGCGCCGTACCATCTTCGCAATTCGCTTGTTCAGGTTCGACCTCTCTGACGAAGTCGCTTGGGTGTTTTCCCGCCTTTTTGTCAGCAACCGGAGAGTCTCAGCCGAGAGTTTGGATTTCTTGCCTGTCCGCTGCGTTTTGCAGAACTTGATGCCCTCGTCCCTCAGAGTTACGACCAGATTGTGTAGGGTCTCGTCAGCGTCGTCAGTGGGCTCCAAGGCAACAAATCTATCCCCGAGAAGCTGCTGGAACTTCTCGGTGCCCGCCATGATTTGGATTGGGTTTGGTCGGAGCGTGGACTTCATCAGACGGTTTCTCTCAAGCTTCAAGTTGATATTCAGAGAGCCTCGGAGAAGTCGGTGATCGGATCCGGTATTGAACCTGTTGATCACTGAGACATCTCTGAATATATGCTTGCTATCCGTCATTATGAAGTCGATCTCATTTTTGGTCACAGTGTCGGGGCTTTGCCATGTCCACTTCCTTTGAGGCTGTTTCTTGAAGAAAGAGTTCATCAAGAATAGTTCCTCTTTCTCAAGGAAGTTGACAAGCATTTGCCCCCTGTGATTCCTGACTCCATAACCATGCGGGCCTATTCGGGACTCGCTGCCACTCTGGGTTCCCACCTTGCCGTTAAAGTCCCCCATAACAACGTTGAAGTGAGCCTTCGTGGTGTTATGTAAGGCTTTGGATATGTCTTCGTACATATCCTCAACTTTATCATCCGAGTGTGCCGAGGTCGGTGCGTAAACCTGAATGACCTTCATGCTGTAACGCTTGGACAGCCGAAGGATAAGGTACGCTACCCTGGTCGACACACTAGAGATTTCTTCAACGTTGTTAGAGAGGGCCTTATTGACGAGGAAACCTACGCCACCCTGGGATGTTTTATCACCCTCGCGAAAGTAGAGAAGATGGCCCGAGTCTAGGGTTACGGTGTCCTCCCCCTCTCTACGGACTTCACTTAACCCCAGAACATGCCATTTAATGTTCTCTAACTCCACTTCCAACTGCGCTAGATGATGGTCAAGCCTCAGAGTGCGTCCGTTGAACGTTGCCAGGGTTAGTTGTTTGTGGCAGCCTAAGGTAGCCCGGTGATTCTTAGCACCCCCTACCCCGCCGTTACCATGGCCGCTGCCACGATGGCCAGGAATAGCGATGCGGCCGGGAACCAGGGGCCGTTTCCTGTGTTGTGCCATCATGGGGTAATGCCCATAATCCCCACGCTGGGCATGCGGGTTGGGGATCGCAGTGCGGTAGAGTTGTACTGCAGGAGGCGCTGCTGCCCACCCCCCGGTTTTGTGTCCCTTAGTCGCCTTTTACGACACCCGCGGGGCGAGTTGGGTTGGTGCTATTCTCTAGGCCGACACCGCACAGCAGGTTTGTAATATAATACAAACTAATAAAGCAAGCGTTCCTTCTTATGTAGTGGAAAGTTTACCATCGACTTCGGCTTTAAAGCAAACAATTTACCGTCACAGAAGGAATAATGACCATATAAAAGAACCCGATGATATATTTTTCGAGTTTGATAAGTCACTAACATCAATTAACGGTGAAAATTTCGTGTTAAAAGACCGTATATTTGACGAAACCAAACGAGTCGTACTAATGTCTACATTGAATTTGATGACCATTTTAAGCAAATCTGCTTATTGGATATTAGATGGTACCTTTAAAATTGCACCTGCATTATTTACACAACTTTACACCATACACGGTAACATTTTCAATGACAACCCAAAGACGTTTCCATTATGTTTTTGTTTAAGTACAAACAAGGACAAACGGACGTATGACGTCATGTTTGAATTAATAGTAGAATACGGACAGGAACATAACTTGAATATTAGCCCGAATGTCTGCATACTGGATTTCGAAAAAGCTAGTATTTCAAGCTTACGATCCAATTTCGAAAATATTACACTGCATGGATGTTTGTTTCACCTGGGACAAATAATTTACAGGTAAAAAAATTTCTTACTTAACCTACTTTCGGTTTTTGTCGCAGTTCGTTTTTGTGGGGGTCGCAGTTCTAACCTAACCTAACACACTTTTCTGGTAACAGTTCGTGTCTGTGGGGGTCGCAGTTCTAACCTAACCCACTTCTGATAACAGTTCGTGTCTGTGGGGGTCGCAGTTCTAACCTAACCCACTTTTCTGGTAACAGTTCGTGTCTGTGGGGGTCGCAGTTCTAACCTAACACACTTTTCTGGTAACAATTCGTGTCTGTGGGGGTCGCAGTTCTAACCTAACCTAACACACTTTTCTGGTAACAGTTCGTGTCTGTGGGGGTCGCAGTTCTAACCTAACCCACTTCTGATAACAGTTCGTGTCTGTGGGGGTCGCAGTTCTAACCTAACCCACTTTTCTGGTAACAGTTTGTGTCTGTGGGGGTCGCAGTTCTAACCTAACACACTTTTCTGGTAACAATTCGTGTCTGTGGCGGTCGCAGTTCTAACCTAACACACTTTTCTGGTAACAGTTCGTGTCTGTGGGGGTCGAAGTTCTAACCTAACCTAACCCACTTTTCTTGTAATAGTTCGTGTCGTGTGTTCGTGTGTCTAGTAGGGGTCGCAGTTCTAACCTAACCAATTTTTCTAATAGCAGTTTTCTCGTAATCTAGCCTTATTAACCTAAAATAAACGAATTTTCTGCAATTTATTTAAATGAGGGTTTCCGCGATCGAGTTTTTCACTAGATGGCAGCACCGTGGCGACAGGTCTAGCTGTCACAATTCACCAATCATGTTTAACCATATATTTTTTGATTGATGGATTTTGACAGCTACTGCCAAAAAGACCTGTCGTCACGGTGATGCCATCTAGTGAAAATCTCAATCGCGGAAACCCTCATTGGCAATGACTAATAAAAAGCCTATTTTTTTCAGGCAAGTTCAAGCCCAGGGTCACCAAAAAAAGTACGAATCAAACATAACTTTCAACAAGCAAGTAAAATGTCTTTTGGCACTCAGCTATTTGCCAGAAGAAGAAATCCCTGTCTATTTCAATAAGATCTTTCAGCATATAAAAGATCAAGATTGGAAAGATGTAGCCGCTTGGTTTGAAGAAAACTACGTCAGCGGCACTTGGAACACTCAACCAAAATATGCACCAAGTTTTTGGACTTGCCATAACAGTAACCAAATGAATACACCCAGAACATCAAATTCAGCGCTAGTCTTTGGCAAACTCGGGTGACATAGAAGGAATATATTCAGGTGCACCGCCACAAAAGAAGAGAAAGAAATATGCAGATAAAAACGAAAGGATTAAAACAATTTTGCAACACAAAACGGAATATTCCGAGGTTAAATTACTCATGTGTATTGCAAGTAATTTAAAAATTTAAGCTTAAGATACATTTATTTGTAGTATTATATTCTGATTTAAAAAAAAACTTACGAAAGAAATTTGGTGTAAAAAGTGTGTTTAAAATTACTGAGAAGCGAAAATTAATTATATTTTTCTTTTATGTTGGCAATAAATGCTTCCTTATTTTGTCGTTCTTTCGTTTACGAAACTTATGAAAGCGATTTTAGTATAAATATAAAAAGTGTGTTAAAATTGTTATGTTTTCCTATTATGTTAGCAATAAATGCTTCCTTATTTTGCCATTCTTTCGTTCTTTTCTTCGAATTCCTGTATAATTTATGAAGAGTAAAGGTAAATAAATCCATGTAAGTATATAATGAAAGTGTCCAATAAATTGATGTTTATCTAATTTTGGTTCAAAATTAAATGAAATGGTGCTCATAAGTATTTATAACTATAATATAACTAAAAAGAACTCAATATTTTCAAATAAAAAACAGTAGCTAGCTCAGCGCCCCTCGGTAAAGTAAATGTTTAATAATTAGTACCTGTCTTCGCGGACACTTTGGTGCCAATGATAAACCCGTGGTAAGCTTGCAAATCCTTTTAATTTAGTTTAAATAACGAAAATATGTACAGGAACGAATATTGGTGCCTTTCGTGGCGAGAGAGTAATTTTATTACAATAAACAAGGTAATCTATAAAAACAAGTAAAGCGCCTGCGTTACATATGTAGCAACACGAACGTTGTGGCGCTTGCGATGAGCCTGGTGCCAGGCTTAGACATCTTCCCGCCTCGTTGAAAGATAACTTTCAACCGGAGAACTCTTCTGCCGTCGGTAGAGGGCAGAGCCGAACCAGTGGCCGTCGTACACATCCTCGTATAGTATTGACGTCAGCCACACGTGAGATCCCATCAGGTCCCGGGAACAGGCGAGCTACACGACCCAGTCGCCAGCTCAGCGGAGGAGCGTTATCTTCTTGGAGGAGAACCAAGTCACCATTATTCAGTCTTGTAGTGTTGGTCTTCCACTTGGTTCTCTGCTGCAATTCAAGCACGTATTCACGCTGCCATCTTCTCCAAAAGTGCTGGCGGATTTTTTCTACGCGCTCATATCTTCGCAGATTATGTTCTTTGACGTTTTGTAGATCAGGTCCAGGCAGGGCAGTCAATGGCCTTCCAATGATAAAGTGCCCTGGAGAGAGAGGGAGGAGGTCGGTGGGAGAGGAAGAGAGGGGACACAAGGGGCGGCTATTCAAAATCGCCTCTATTTGAGCAAATAGTGTTGTGATTTCCTCAAACGTTAAATTATTTTTTCCGACTACACGTTTTAAATGAAATTTAGCGGATTTTACTCCGGCCTCCCAGATTCCACCAAAATGAGGAGCGTAAGCTGGAGAAAAGTGAAATTTGATTTGTTCTTCGTTTGCAAAATGATTAATAGGCTCCTTTTGGTTTTTAATAAAATCTCTAATTTCTTTAGATGCCGCAACAAAATTGCGACCGTTATCGCAGTATATTTCTTTCGGTTTACCTCTACGCGCAATAAACCGGCGAAGCGTCATCAAAAATGCGTTACTCGATAGGTCACTGACGATTTCCAAATGAACACACTTGTAACGCAAGCATATAAACAAACATAAATAGCATTTAATCAATCTACTTCCACATCCCTTGCGATTTAGTATGTAAAATGGGCCTGCGAAATCCACACCAACTGTAGAGAAAGGGAAGCCAGGGGTTACTCTTTGGCATGGTAAATTTCCCATTTTTGGTGTGAGAGTTTTACCACGAACACGCCGACACACTATGCATTTATTGGCTGACCGTCTTGCTAAGTGTCTGCAGCCAACAGGCCAAATCACCTCCCTAACGGATGCCAGCAACAACTGAGGACCAGCGTGCATTTTTCGTAAGTGTTCCCTTTCAAAATAGAGCTTTGTTAGATGATGTTTAGCATGTAGAAGAATTGGATGTTTCACTTCATATGCACACTCAGCAGCGTCAATTTGACCGCCGACTCTTAAAAGCTTCTTATCATCCAGAAATGGAGATAAAGATAAAATTTTAGATCTTGGACTAATTTCTTTATTCTTTAGCAATAACTCATATTCGACACTAAATGACTCCATTTGAGCATTGATGCACAAAAATGTGAAAGAATCATCCAACTCCTCGAGTGTCAAGTTACTTATTAGTTTATTTTTAGGATTTTTTATATTTTGTATGAATCTTTTGACATATGCAACTGTTCTTATTAATTTATTTAGTTTTGAATAATTTTCTATATTTATTACAGGTGCAGAGATGACTACAGGATTCGACTTCACTTCCGGTAAGTATAATTCATTATTACTTTTTGTATTATTTTTATTTAGAATAGGCCATTTTGTTTCTTTTTCAGCCAGAAATTCAGGACCACTCCACCATATTTGCATTGACACCAGAAGCCTTGCATCAACACCTCTGGATATCAGGTCAGCTGGATTCGCTGCGGTGGGATCGTAGCGCCATGATTCTGCTGATGTCAGTTCATGGATTTCAAGAATTCGATTAGCAACAAAGGACTTCAGTTTGGTGACATCACTATTAATCCATCCAATCACTATGCTTGAGTCGCACCAATGAATGACTGGTGTAGGTTTATAACGTAGTGACTCAAGTACGTTTTTTGAGAGTCTGGCTGCTAATAAGGCAGCACAAAGCTCTAAACGAGGCATCGTGGTGGGTTTCAATGGTGCAACCTTCGAGTTAGAGCATAGCAATTTAACCGACACCTTATTTGAATTGTCTATTGTTCTCATATAAATACATGCTCCATAAGCGACCTGTGAAGCGTCACTAAAAGAGTGTAACTCGATTTCTTTAAGGAAATCACAAAGAACCCATCTAGGCACTTGAAAGTCTTTTAAGAAGCTTAAGTTTTTTGCAAATGTATTCCATTCTTGAAAGATTTTTTGAGGAACAGGTTGATCCCAATCAAGCCTTTCCTTCCATAAATTTTGAAGCATAATTTTTGGTTGAATTATGAATGGACTCATAAGTCCAAGGGGATCAAATATTTTGAATGAATTTGATAGAATATATCGTTTTGTTATTTTTTCATTACTATTGAATTCCTTTAGAGGAAAATTAAGACTGTCACTCAACGGATCCCAACCAAGCCCCAGGGTGCTTGTCGATTCACTAATATTAAGATGATTGTGTGAGGCATTTTCATAAATGGATTTAGAATTACTTTTGAATTTTCTCAAATTGAAACACCCGGTCTTTAAAGCTTCCGTGACAGACTTTTGTATATAAAGAAGTTGAGTTTCGTCATCATTACCCGTTATAAGGTCGTCTACGTAAAAATCATGTTGGATTATTGTTTTTATAAGCGCATCTTCCTGCTCCTCCCCCAGCTGCCAGAGGCAACGCGTGCTTAAGTAACTTGCAGAGGCAGTGCCGTAGGTTAAAGTATTTAGCTTTAGCGTTTTTATGGGCTTGGACTCGTCTTCTCTCCATAATATAAGTTGCAGGTTGCGATCATCATCGTGCACTTTCACTTGGCGATACATTTTCTCTATATCTCCACAAAGAATGAATTTGTACTGCCTACTTCTTATCAAGATGGAGAAAAGAGAGTCCTGCACGTTTGGCCCAGTTCGCAAGATGTCATTTAGTGAGAAACCGGAGGTTGAAGGAGCAGAACCATCAAACACCACCCTCAACTTGGAGGACTCGCTGGTGTCTTTGTAGACTGCGTGATGGCATAGAAAATATGAATTTTCTGGTTTTGTGACTTTAGACTCTGACAGATGATTTAATTCAGAATATTCACTAATAAAGTTTGCATAGTCGGCCTTTAGACTCGGGTTTCTTTTGAATTTCTTTTCTAGATTTAAAAATCTCCTTTTAGCTTGATTGTAGGTATCACCTAAACAATCAGGAGCATCTTTCTTAGGTAGTCTAACACAAAACCTACCGTTATCTTGGCGAGAAGTATTTTTTAGGAAATGCTCTTCGCAGATTTTTTCGTTTTGACTGAGAATGGGCTTTTTAGGAAGCTCCTCGAGTTCCCAGAATTTTTTGACAGTTTCGTCAATTTCATTTTGTTGTGAGCTAATTAAAACATGATTGCTGTAAATTTTGTTTGATTTATTGTTGCTGTTTGGCACTGGTCCCGAAATTAACCACCCAAATTTAGAGCTTCTCAAAGTGGGGTACCTATTACCCAGAGAGCATTGTTCATTTTCTAGGATATCCCAGAAAACGTCAGCCCCTATTAAGACATCGATGGAAGCCGGATGATGAAACGTTGGATCAGCCAGAGGTAAGTGTTTTGGTAAATTTAATTCTTTTATATTTATTGGCACTTTAGGTATTTCGCTAGTTATGTTATTTAGTACAAAGCATGAGAGCATCAATGTATATGAGCCATTTACTGATTTTAGTTTTGCATTACAGCTTTCGCTTACACTGTTTGAGCAAGAGTTTCCAATTCCTATGACCTTTATAGCGTCAGTAGGTATTGATCTTAGATTTAGTTTGTCTTTTAGAGCTTTACTAATAAAGGAGGACTGGCTGCCACAATCGAGAAGGGCGCGTACTCTTTCGGTTTTATTAGTAACGGGGTTCGAAACTTCCAATAGTACTGTAGATAACAGAATTTGATTTTGATTTTGATTTGAGTGGTTTACCACAAATTCAGGTTCACTTACCATCATGTTAGTTTTAATATCTGTCGACGGAGCATGGAGGAGACTATTATGTCGTTGTTGACACTCCCGGCAGGGACGCATGCGACATTCTGTCACTGGGTGACCTTGGCGCAAACAATTTGGGCATAATTTGTACTTAGAAACTTCAGCCAGTCTCTCCTCCACGCTCTTTGACTTGAAAGCTGAACATTCATATATTTTATGATTTTCGTTACAGATTATACACAGGTAAGTGCCCGTACTTTGATTTGTAGCCGCGAAAGATTTTGTATAGGATCCACGGCCTTGTTGATTTTGACTTTTATTGTTGTAATTTTGATTATTCATTTTGTAATTATTGTTGCTATAATTGTTGCAGGGCATCGGTGGACGGGCCACTGAGGGAAAACCTTTGGACGAGCTACTATCAACCTTACTACGAGCCAGCGCTTCTAAAACATCAGCTCGATCAATCAAAAATTTATTAAATTGTTGTAACGTTGGGACGTCTGTGTCGAGCGTGTTCCGGTACTCCTCCCATTTAGTTAAGGTCTGGGAGTCCAGTTTGTTGGAAAGCATGTAAATTAGCAGAATATCCCATTTGTCTGTCGGCTGATCCAGGCTCGATAAGGCACGCAAATTTTTGGTTACGTGATCCACTAGAAATCTCAGTGACCTATCCGATTCTTTGATGATCGGTTGAACATTGAATAAAGATTTGAGATGATGATTGATCAATGATCTTTTGTTGTTATAACGATCATAAATTATTTTCCAGGCTTCCGCATAATTTTTTGTTGACACTTCTAGGTTTGAAATGAGCCTAGCCGCATCACCCTCTAGATAAGAGATTAAATAGTGATATTTATGAATGGGAGAGATGCGGTCATTTTTGTGAATTAAATTCTCAAAAGTGTCGCGGAATTCTAGCCACCGAAAATAGGCTCCGTCAAATTTTGATATTTGAATTTGGGGCAGCTTGAACCCAGGATCTTGTTGATCGTGATGACAAATTGACTGGTCCCTGGATTGTTCAGAATGAACTCCAAGAAGTTCCTTCGCCAAAGCAATGCAATTAATTAATTCATTTTCAATTTTGTCACGTTCATCAAGCTCCGAATCAATTTTTTCAGAATTTAAAACTTCAATTTCAGATTGTAAATCATCGAATTTAGTTGATAAGCTCTCAAACCTCGAAATTTTTAAGCTAAGTTCAGCCAATTTTAAACTAGAAAGCTCTCTTTGCACCTTTAGTTGGCTTAAATATTTTTTGAATTTAGTAATTTGCCCTTTTATTGAGCTACGCTTGATTAAAAACTCCTTTAGAGTAACCTCACCACTAGCGTCACTAGTAGTAGCAGCCTTATCAGGCATCTTGCAAAACAATCAATGAAGAACGAAATAACAAACGAGTTTTAGATTGTAAATAATTAAAGTAGGTAGGAAATTTAAGTTTGCTCACGCTCCTCGTCAAGGTGAAGAGTTCGCTCGATCGGAACCAGGCCGGCCGCGCCTGCACAGCCAATCTCGCTGACAGCTAGGAATTTAGATGCGCGGCGTGCAGGTCGCAGCCACAATCCTGAAATGGTCGGCAAATCTATCGTGAGATACGGAAATGTATATATTTTAGTCGGACAATAACTAGACTATTTAGACTATTTTTTGCTATTAAACCCTATTCTGATTGCAATGGAAATTTACTTTGTGTGATTTAGGAAAACAATTAGTTGTTCGACTGAAGTAGGTAACTAGTAGGTATTTTGAAGTCTTTGTAATTGGCTATTCTAGATTTATTTAAGCTCAATTTTATTTTGATTAATTTCTTTATTAGGTTTGCAAACTAAGATTTACCATTAACACAATCACTTTTGTTTTTAGAGGCGATTTTGATCGGAATTTAGGTATGTAAGAATTAGGTAATTTTGTAAGGACAAAGGAGGGCACTTATCTTTTAGTTGGACTGGGCTGAACGATGTACTGCTTTTGCTGCTGCACTGCTCGATCTGCTCAGGATGTCCAGACAGTCTTGAATCCACCTTAGCCTTGATGCCGGAACCAGGTCACGATGAACTTTTGATGTACTCGAGCACGCTGGCTACGCAACTTTCGACGAATTGATTTTTGTGATTTTCTTCGGTTTTCTTCGTTCCCCTCATGGGCCACCATAAAATGTCTTCGCGGACACTTTGGTGCCAATGATAAACCCGTGGTAAGCTTGCAAATCCTTTTAATTTAGTTTAAATAACGAAAATATGTACAGGAACGAATATTGGTGCCTTTCGTGGCGAGAGAGTAATTTTATTACAATAAACAAGGTAATCTATAAAAACAAGTAAAGCGCCTGCGTTACATATGTAGCAACACGAACGTTGTGGCGCTTGCGATGAGCCTGGTGCCAGGCTTAGACAGTACCTAATCGTCAGCTATATTTATGCCAAATAATAATTTGACCAAATGAATAAAATGCGAAATGTAAACTAGAACAAAATTTTTTTTTTCTATTTAATACTTGCCCAAATCAAACGTTTGCTTAATAAACGTTTGTCTTAATAAGAATTGACGAAGTAAAATTATGCCTAATAGTATTTAACCACATGAACAAAATGCGAAATATAAATTTAATCAAACAATTATTTGCTATATAACACTTGCCAAAATAAAACGTTAGCATAATAAACGTTTGTCTTAATACAACTTGACGCAGTAAAATTATGCGAAATGATAATTTGACCAAATGAATAAAATGCGAAATGAAAACTTGCTAAAGTTTCATTTGGGAAATGAAACTGATGCCATAAGTTTATTGGGAAGTAAAATTTGGCGAAAAATACTTTGGCTAAACGGCGGTATCCCGCTTTACACAGCTTTATGAATCGTGTTTATGCCAACGATGAACAATAATCTGTAACGAACGAACGACTAACGAAACATTATTGTTAAATCCCCGTGAATCAGCTGGCACAGTTAATATGATGGTTAAGTATTCTTACATTTTCTAATATTCCGCGCAATTTTCTTATTTTTTCTTTCATAAGAACCTTCTCCTGACAGTAAGAAACACAACAAAAAAAAAATTAGCGAAATCGGTCCAGCCGTTCACGCGTTATGCAGTGACCAAGGGAAATAAGGATTTATTTTTATAATAAAATGTATTTTCTTCCGGCTAACCTTTGCTGATGGGGATAATGGATGGGGTAGTGCTGGAACATATTTATTGGAAAAAGGTCATAACTATATAAACATGAAACATACATTAAACAACATATACATAAGATACCTATAATAAACTCTAACAGAATGCCTGTTAAAAAATGTTTTAAATGTGGAAATCTGAAAAAAAATATTAAAAAAATATAAGAACAAAATTTGTTCGTTTTTGTCTATTTGTGCCAAAATTTACATATGTCCTCAGATGCACACCTGTCTGGAAATTCCAATCTTTACTATCACCTGAAGATAATCTACTACATTTAACCCTAACGAAAAGTCTAAATTGTCCGCTCAACGAGAAATCCTGGTGCCAGGCAACCTTGCCAATAAGGTGTGGTGGGATTGGCATCAGGAAAGTATCAGATGTCTCCCTTCCCGCCTTCCTATCTTCAGCTCACAGCACGAACTCCTTGTATAAAAAAAATATACTCGCCTCCATAGGTGATATTGAGGTGTCGTGCTGTGAGCAGGCTAGGAACGCCTGGAGAATGGCCTGCCCGAATGAGTGCCCTCCACTAAATCCCGCAGTGCAGAGACAGTGGGACGAGCCGCCCTGCAGGGCTGTTCAATTGAGTCTGTTGGAGACAAGCACTGGCCCTGCGGAGCGAGCTCGTCTACTAGCAACAGCAGAATCTGAGTCGGGACTGTGACTGCAGGCACTTCCATCAGCGAACGTAGGCACGCTGATGGATGACGTGTCTTTCTCAGTCGCCATCGGCCTGCGATTGGGTTGCAAAATCGTGCAGACCCACCGCTGCCTTTGCGGAGAGAAAGTCGACGAGTTGGGGCACCACGGCCTATCCTGCCAACGCTGTATGGGTCGACTGTCGCGTCATGCGTCCCTGAATGACATAATCCTCTGGGCTCTTTCTAGCGTCGCCGTGTCAGCCATCCTTGAGCCTAATGGCATGGCACGGGATGACGGAAAGAGACCTGACGGTATGTCACTGGTGCCGTGGCAGAATGGAAAGCCGTTGGTGTGGGACGCAACCTGCGTTGACACACTGACACCTTCCCATGTCACGCATACCAGCATAGCGGGCGCGGCCGCGACTATGGCAGAAAACCTCAAACGACGCAAATACGCTGTCATTGGAGACAGCTACCTATTTGCGCCGTTTGGGGTAGAGACGATGGGCCCGTGGGGCCCTGAGGCGCGTAAACTTTTTAAAGTAATATCAACGCGCCTCATCGACTCGTCAGGCGACCCCAGAGCTGGTAGCTACCGCGGACAGCGCATCAGTCTAGCCATTCAGAGGGGAAATGCTGCCAGCATCTTGGGAAGGCTCCCTAATGGCAGCGGTCTGGAGTCCATTTTTTATATTTAGACCATATTAGACTTTATTATTTTATATGTAGTTTAATTGTAATGTAATAATTAATTTTAGGATATGAGCCATTTGTATTATGAATAGAAATTATGAAAATAAAGATAAATGTAAAAAAATACAGATAACATTAATTAAAGAAAAGAAAAATATTTATAACTCCGAAAGGACAAACATTTGGCTGTTGGCGTCATATTAACTTTTGTTCAGCTCGCTACCTATTTTATGATGTATCATACATGGCTATTGGGCTGAGGTCCAAAATTGCATTCCTTGGACAGCCGTAAGATTTTTTTTTTAGTTCTTCTGAAAACGGCTCATTGTATTATGTAAGATTTCATGGTAACTGTGCCCGACCAAGTTGAAACCAACTTAAACTTTCTTGAAAAGGTCATCTGAATGTTGGACTCTTTATACTCTGGTGTGACCACGGCTTTCAATGTAGCCATTTATTATTTAAGTTATTGTGGGCATACATAGTAATTTTATTCGGAAATATTAGTAGATTAACGCTTAAAGAGAAGAGTAATTTAATTACTTTGAAAGTAGTATTTTATATACTGACGAAATTATAACTTATAACTGAGGGAGTACTAACAAAACAAAAATAAATAATAACAAAAAACACTAAACTAAAACCTACATTCTAATTTAAATAAAATATTGGAGCCAGATCGCTGTCAGCCGGTAGAGTTCCGAGAAGGCTGGCGGCATTGCCTCGCTGTATACTTAATATACTGGGTGTCCCAAAAAATAGTGTCAAGCGGAAGTCCAGAGATAGAGGACCACTAGGGGTAACCGAGTCAACCCCATGTATGTTCCGCGATTGTTTGTAATTTTCGAGTTATAATTTTTTTCCGTATTTTTTGTCCCACCTTGATCTACAAGACATTATTGGCCACAGAGCCATGAATTATTAAGATACATGCTTTGTATTTTTTTTTCAAAATAGGTGAATAGTGTGCCTTGCAGACAAAAATTGCGGAACATAGGTACATGGGGGTAATTCGGGTACCCCTAGGGGTGCTCTATCTCTGGACTTCCGTTTGACACTATTTTTTTGGGACACCCTGTATATTATAGTGTTATTATGTACTTAAAAAAAGTCGTGGTGGGTTCACTGCAGACCGCCGTACTTAGTTGAACAATTGCCACAGTCCAGGTATATTAAGTTAATGTTTTTTCTGGTTTATACTGGTTACATGATATTGGGTATCATTTAAGCTATCACCAATTTAATTACTTTTGTGTTTCTTAAATAATAGGGTTTGTCCTCAAAATAGTAGATCTGTCACCAAAATGTAGTCACCAAACAATGCAAAATCAGTTCCACAATAAATCACCTAAAATCCTGAGATATAAGGTCTAGTACCAAATAAATGTTTTTGTATGTATTATAATAGGTGTGTCCTAATAAGTATTTAAGCAAACTAATTTAAAGAGATCACCAATAAATCATATTATGTTAAAGAGGCAACAAGAGGCAAGGTAAGAACGCATCAAAGTCGAGTCTGTTTTCGATCTTACATAGAGAACCTAACGCTCCGACGCGCTCCGCTTCGCTACGCGCGTCGTCGCACCTATATTTCTGTTGTCACGTATTCTTTACACGATTTATTTGGTGACAGATCTACCATTCTGAGCACAGAGCTATTATTTAAGTAACAAAACTGTTATTATAAGAACGAAGTTTATATTCATGTAATGCAATATAATTTTATTGGTTATCGATCTCTTATTTTACACATATATTAACATTAATTTGATAATTCATACCTGGGAACAATTTTTGTTTATCTGAGAACGAAAATATTTCTTGGCGATAGATCTATTTATTAGGTGATACAACTTGATGACAAATATAAATTTTGGTGATAGAAAATATAGATGCCCATGATATTCTAGTTTGGGACCAGGGACTTAATACTGCGCACTAAATTCTGAACTACATACTTGAATACTTCTGGCAGTAAGACCAGCCACTAGCCTTACAAGACTTACAACCCTCCACCAATCCAGACTAGGCCCCCGTGGTGGAGTATGTATTGCCTATACCTTCCTCTGGGAAGAGACCCGTGCCCCTCGGTGGGGACGTAATGGGTTGATGATGATGATGCATAATCTAAGGCTCAATTCACACTGGCGCAGAGTCGAAGCGAAGCGACGCGAAATAATTTGCGCGAATGCGCGCGTCTACGCGCATCGACGCGCGAACCCGACGACCCTTGCAGGAGTTGCAGGTGAAGACGCGAAATAATTTGCGCGAATGCGCGCGTCTGCGCGCATCTACGCGCGAACCCGACGACCCTTGCAGGAGTTGCAGGTGAAGACGCGAAACAATTCGCGCGAATGCGCGCGCATTAGCGCGCATACGCGCGCAGACGCGGCCGAATCCGAGCGACCGTTTCAGGCGAACACGCGTGAATTCGCGCGCATGCGCGCGCAGATCGCGTCGCTGACTATTTTCAATTTTTCGCAACACAAATTCGTACCGTATTGATAGAGAAATAGAGATGAATTTAGAACAGTTGAAAAACGTGACGCTTCGCTTCGCGACGCGACGCTTCGACTCTGTGCCAGTTTGAATTGAGCCTAAGACTAACAGTTTTCAGCTTTCCCGAAGTTTGGACTTTTTTTGTCTTTATTCCTTGTACTATAATATTGGCTACTTATCTCATCCCCAGTGTGACACGTGTTACCCGTTAAGCTTTAGTGGCCCCGTTCTATTGTGAAACCACATTACACAGCAGAAACTACTTGAAACTTGTCCAAGAAGGCCCGTACATTTCTCGGATGCAGAGGGGTTTAAATTCTACTAAGTCCACATAGTTAGGAAGACCAAGCCACCTCTACCGTATTCCGTTTGTTTTACTAAATTACGAACTGTAGTCGGGTACAGCCATAGAATTGTAAGGGGTAGAACCAAATACGAGCTTTCAAAATGAGGCAATAAATTGGTAGCCAAAGGGCTGTGTGCTACTTATTTTGGATATAATTGTTTATTATAAATTATTTTGAAAATACTGACCATTTTAAGAAACTAATTTCGGTATTTTTTATTTTTATTCATTATAGGTTTCAATATTTTACTAAAAGTTTGATGTTTGTGACGTCATCAGAGCATGATTAAACAGATAGTCTTTCCCTACATACTTGTACAAAAAAAATGTCATTTGTAATTTTAATTTGTAAGTATTTTTTGTATGAATATGAATATATCCCCGGGCCTGGGGCCTGACCAATTACCATCACACTTTGTCAAAGCATTAGCTGATGAACTAGTCACGCCACTCCAAATTATTTACAATAAGTCATTAGAGACTGGGGTTTTCCCAGACTTCTGGAAGGAAGCCTACATAATTCCAGTTCACAAATCGGGAAATCCGAGCAAATGTGAAAATTATAGGCCCATTAGTATCTTATCTTGTCTGGCTAAAATGTTTGAAAAACTTGTTTATGACGACATATATGCCCATGTTAAACCTTATATAACAGAGAAACAACACGGTTTTGTCAAGAATAAGTCCTCTGTTTCAAATCTGATGGAATATGTGAATCACATACATGATTCCTTAAACTCAAAAAGGCCTCTACACTGTATATATACAGATTTTAAGAAGGCATTTGATAAAGTAAGTCACTCCATGCTGACACATAAACTTAATTGCCAATTCGGAATTCATGGTAGCCTGCTCAGGTGGATTATAACTTATCTATCAAATAGATCACAACTAGTTGCAATTAAAGGTTATCTCTCAGCTCCTGTACACGTTACATCTGGCGTTCCTCAAGGAAGTCACCTTGGACCATTATTTTTCGTTTTGTTTATAAATGACCTTGTACCTAAATTAAAGTCAAATTGCCTATTATACGCTGACGACTTAAAAATATTTAATTCAATATCTACGGTGACTGACTGCCACAACATTCAAACCGACCTCCGTTCCCTCGTTACATGGTGTGAGCTCAACAAGATGCATCTAAATATTGACAAGTGCTTTGTTATGAAATTTTCCACCTCACAAAACGATGTTAACGACTTTCAATATATGATTAACAATCAAACTCTCGCGACAGTTCATTCCGTCAAAGACCTCGGGGTCATTATTGACAACGAATTATCATTCAGACCACATTATAAATATTTGATTTCTTCTTGTAATAAATTGCTGGGGTTCTTGTCCAGAATTACCAAGGAATTCCGCAACCCACTTTCTCTTCTCTTGCTCTTTAACAGTCTTATCCGAAGTAAGCTAGAATACTGTTCAGTAATTTGGAGTCCTTATTACAAAGTACACATTAATGCAATTGAAAAAATACAAGCTAGGGCCCTTAAAATTGTTACTTTTCGAGCTAGACTACGATATGAGTGTCGATCTTATGAAACACAGCGTGAAAAATTTAAGGTGTGGTCTCTGGAAAAGCGAAGACTAAAAATTGCACTAACTACATTGCACAAAATACTTCATGGTACCCTAAACACATTTTTGTTAAGCCAAATTAAGATCAACGTGCCGATACGTGCTGCTAGAAAGGCCAAGACGACCCAAACATTTAATTTACCTCTGTGTAAAACCGTAAGGGCACACCATGAACCTTTAATACACATGTGTCAGTCATTCAATGAACTATCAAATAAAAACTTCGAAGTTCTTGACATTTTTGTAAGCCTCAGTCGTTTTAAATCACAATTAGTTAAGTCCCAATTTGGTAACTTATTAGGTTAATAAGTTAATTAATTAGAGAAGTTACATTTTTCTTTTTTTTAGTTTTAATTTTTGTTAAACTTTACTAGCTTTCAATACTTGATCAGTGTTCATTTGCAGATCAAGCCACTTATACTAAAAGTATGCAGCCAATTAAAACGACAACACCATATTATTATGCTGAAATATTGTTACTTAAATATATGTGGCTTGATCAATCTTTAATACTCGTCTATACTTTAACATGCTGTCGTCACTCGTTAAAGGATAAGTAACTAGACCATAAGATCTATCACGATGTTATAACATGCAATGTTACTTATCTGTTGTGTGATGCAATAAATAAAATAAAATAAAATAAAATATACTCATACAGTGTTTGCTGACGTCATAGTCATTTAAGTCATTTAAGGTCAGGGAATTTTATTGAATATCTTAAAAAATATAGATATATTTACAAATCTGATAAATAGAAACTGAAAGCATAAATTCTCGAAATGGTTTTGAGATTTCCGTTCGTGTTCAAAAATATAGCCTGGCCAATTGTTAGCGCAGCCGGTTGTCTGGATTGCACTATGGATGCGAATGTGTGCGAGTCCACAAACGACACTTACTACATACAATCCGCTTAGGGAAATATACTTTGTCACATAAATGTGTGTGAAATATTGTCGACACACTTTCTTCCCGTGATACATCTACGCGTATACTTTTGTAAAAAAATCTCTTCAATAAGTATGGAAGCGTGTCGCAATATGGTAACAGGGGGTGTGATCCGTAAAATGAAAGCAGGGTATCCAGAGGCAGAGACGGTGGCAAATGTCAAAAACGAATTAAATTTAGAATAGTTATGGGCCAAAAATAATAAAAAGCAACGAGGTGAATTGCACCTCATCGCAAGCGCATCGGTAAAATACATCCAAGAGATCCTGTACCATCGTACACAGTAGACAGCGCAACAGCCTTTACATGTGTACTCTAACATATTACATTAAAGCCCACTTTGCAATAAAAATGTAGGGCTTTGTTTCTAGAGTTAGCCCTAGTTTCTGCTACAAATTCATGAAGTCGGTCAAGCCAATAAAAAACGGTTCTGGCCTCCAAAAAATATGCTAAGCTTATATTAAAAAATATCAGTTTCCAACTTCCAAATAGCCGAAATTCAAAATCTATCAGCAACGATTTCGAAATTTCAAATAGAAGCTTTCAAATGGTTGTATTAAATTTATTCATCATCATCATCATCATTCAGCCACAAGAAGTCAACTGTTGGACATAGGCCTCCTCCATGGATTAAATTTATTGATTTGCCGAAATTTTTCGTTTTATGTATGCAGGTGATTTAGTTATTCTGTTGACCAAAACAATTACTGTTCAATTTTTGCTAGATTGTTTAAAAGTAAGAATAGTTTTTTTACATCGACAGACTTAGAGAAATAAAAAAATACTTGGAATGACTGCCATTTCAACTATCTGATTGGAAGTGGCGGAGAGCTAAAAATAGATCTTCGTAGAATAAACTCTGAACTATTTATAACCACGTACATGGAGTGATATCCAACGCCCACGCTGGGACTGCACCCACATCATTCGATTATATTACATCAATGCACTCTGCCCTTTACAAACATTGTAAAGTTCGTGCAATACTGCAAAGTTGAGCGGGATCTATTCTATATTTAGATACAATTGAGAGTTCGACAAACACTTTATTATCGACGATGAAGTTGGAGCACTCATTGGACAGTTTTATGGCCGGCTTCGGCTATGGAATCGCTCGTAGCCTGGGCTGCCTGAATCTTAAACGATCACTAAGGTTAAGCAACATACGGCGCGTTCAGTCCTTCGATGGGTCACCGTCTATGACTAAAGCTAGTGGCATTTTTCCGAGCGGTTCCGTGCTTCGCAAGGCACGTTAAGCAGTTGGTGCCGGCTGCCGTCGATAGATGGCAGTCGTTAAGCCAAGTCAGAGGCCTTAGGGCGACTTGAAAACTTCTGACAGTAAGACCAGCCACTAGTCTTACAAGCCTCCACCAATCCGGACTAGGCCCCCGTGATGGAGTATGGCCTATACCTTCCTCAGGGAAGAGACCCTTGCCCCTCGGTGGGGACATAATGGGTTGATGATGATGGTAGGCTTATAACAAGAGTATTCCTGAAATAAGTCCGTCTTGGATTCGTTTGGGAGTATTTCGATGAATTTGCCTTGCCTATACTAATATTATAAAGAGGAAAGATTTGTATTTTTGTGTGCGTGTACGTTTGTAATGAATAGGCTCAAAAACGACTTGGCCGATTTTAAAAATTCTTTCACCATTAGAAAGCTACATTATTTGTTAGTATCATAGGCTATGTTGGATTTTCAAAATGTTTAGGGTTCCGTACGAAATCTCGAATAATGTAACCCATAAATAAAAAATAAAAAAATAAAAAAAACTCACGCCCGTTATCCCCGAAGGGGTAGGCAGAGGCACCAGTCTCTAGAACTGGACCCACGTTTTGCCGAGTTTATTTATTAGGTTCCAAACGTGACAAGTGGCAAGCCTGTCGCCGTTATCCGGGCACAATTTATCAGCGAATGGTGTTGCTGTACAAACAAATGTACGTAACTAAAAGTCATTGGTACATGCGTGGTTCGAACCCAGACCCTCATGATCGAGAAGCAAGGGTCAACCCCACTACGCCACCACCGCTTTTTTTTTACCGCTTTAATGTAACCGAAGATGTAAAAAAAATACTACCCCGGGAATTTGCCACGGAACTAATATATGTAGCTATTTCCACGGAAACGTTTTTGGCACCCGCGCGAAGCCGGGGCGGGTCGCTAGTCATAAATAAGGCTGAAGTATTGTAGTTGAATTTTGTATTAATAACGCCCAGCTGTAAATTGTTTCTGTGAATAAATAAATTTGATTTGAGTTGAGATGGATATTGGATAGAATATTCTTTATTGTACACTTTATTAAATATTTACTTTCATAAGGCCATTATTAAAATGCAAATTATTTATTTTGCGTATGGTATGCAGCGAGGCTATATTTATCTATGTTTTTAAATAAAGAATCTAAAAAGAAGAAGAAATTAATCATAATATAATCTATCGCAAAAAAAAAGATTTCGATTTTTCAAAGTGATCGCAAACTTTTTTGATGTGTATTCGAAAATTGTAATATTTTTTACATACATTTCCATATGTTTTATATAGTAGCCGTTTCCCCGTGGGTCCCTCCTGTTTAGTGTCTGTCTGATTTAAATATTTAAAAACTTAGAAACAATTTTTTTCTTTTAGTTTTAGTCAGGCATATAAATTATTGAGCCCGGGGATTTGCCAGCTTGGTGAATTTTCCGAACGCCTCCTTTTATGAACCATAGCGGACAGTGGTCGGTAATGTGGCACGTAAAGTCTGTTTTTTAGTTCAATGCAAAAAAATAAAACAGTCACGTTGACATCTCAATACAATCCAATGTCTGAATGTTGCTAGTACGCAATAACCAATTACCCCATTTTACTTCCAAGTAAAAATTGTTTGTGTTACTTAGGTGTTTTTTTTAGACTTTACTCTTATGAGGAATTAAACTTTAATGTCTTTGATGTCATAAGGATTTTGGTCACAAGAGTCTTCTATTCATGGTAAAAAAAATCTACGGAGTAAACCTATATATTTTATAGCGGTAACATAGCGTTATTTTTTTTTTTGCATCGAATTAAAAAAACGGACTTTAGTTTGCACCTCTCGGCAACTGCAGGTGGAGTCTGCACCAAACTTCCACTCATGCATCAGGTCGCAAAATGCAAAAAAAATCATATACTTTGTAATTTGCTTTAGTATAATAAGCGCTCGTATTAATATAATAAGCAACATAGGACGCGTTCGGTGCATGGATGGGTGACTGTTCTATGACTAACGCTAGTGGCATTTTCCGAGCGGTTTCGTGCTTCGCAAGGCACGTTAAGCAGTTGGTGCCGGCTGCGATAGATAGTTAACAGTCGATAAGCCAAGTCAGAGGTCGTGGGCGGCTTGAAAACTTCTGACTGTAAGACCAACCACTAGTCTTACAAGCCTCCATTAATCCGGACTTGGCCCCCGTGGTGGAGTATGGCCTATACCTTCCTCAGGCAAGAGACCCGTGTGCCTCGGTGGGGACATAATCGGTTGATGATGATGATTATGATGGTAATAATAAGGGCACAAACGAATAGCTCCTCTAAGTATTGTTGATTCAGTATGTATAGTCAGAAGAATGTCTTTTTCTGTCGCCATAAGCATGAAAATAGTTTCCAATAAACGAGAGTATAAAGCACGATAACCTCGATGCAAATATTAACAAAACTCCCGCAAATCCGCCCTGAAATACATCCACCCACGTACACTGAGTACCAGATCAAAGTTCTTTAAATCTTTCAGCCCTTATTCGTCCATTTCGTTTAAGCGATAAGACCGCCAATAGTATACCATTACTTAGACATAACAATAACTCTGTATCCTAGTTGAGCAATAAAGTGTTATCTATCTATCTATCTATCCACTGCTAGATGTTAGATGTTCTATTCCCACTGGATGCCGCCGTACATTTCTACAAATGGCCTCAGTCTGGATGTTTTTCCATGTTTGTAATGTCTTTACCTAGTTCCCATGCTCAGAGTATCCTAGTTTGGGGTCAGGTCAACTAACTGTGTTGTGTGCAAGTTATAATAATTATATTAACACTTTCCCGGACAGTTAAGTAGAAGCTTAGCATTCGATAACAATAAAAATTACAATAAATTACGTATGAACGTCCGCTAATCCATTAAATAATTTGTATATATATATAAATAATTTGTTATTTTTTCTTGATATGTGTGCAAAACGTTACTCATTGAGGTCCTTGCAAACAACAAAACAGTGAAAGTGGCTATTGGTCGACGAAAGTCAAAGCCAAACGTTTAATGGAATTTTATCGAAGTTTTGTTTACAATTTCTAAACTTACATTTGGTACAGAGTGTAAATGCGGGCTTGCGACGGCAAACATTGTTGCATTGTTGACAATAAGGCAATTGGGAAGGTAAATGCCAGCCAGCTTCATAAGGGCACAATCAGGCTTCAGCCGGTGTTATGAATGGGCATGCTACAGATTTCAGAGAAAATCTAGGAGAACATATTTTACGTTCAAATAACTATTGCTTTATTCACGTGTGATGTTATTCATGATCGCTTTGTAACCTATGAAGCTTATTTTATTACCTACTAACTCTTATAGTCTTATTTAGGAAAGAATAGGTGATTTATAATAAGCTGTAATTCGCGCAAGAACGCTAGCTTACACACACACATATTATGCGTGCACGAACAAACACGGACACACACACACACACACACACACACACACGTACACACATTGACAAATTAATTCAATTTTTGATGTCTTTTATGTAAGCTTTTGCTAGCATCTTTTGATACGTTACGTATTATGAGGTGCTTTTTTCATTTTTAGTAGTTTGAGAGGCCTGGAAACCTAAGAAAAAGATATTATGACATATTATTAGGCTCCAGTATTTTTATAAATAGACTGATAATTCATTATCACCATACTAGAGGTAAGCTCCCAGGCACAAGACACTTCTTTCTATCTTAATTCATAAAATGTTAAACGGCCAGGTTAGCGGCTCTGCGTATTTGTAGGCTTGCGTTTTCAGTTTTCCAGGCACGACAAATTACTCTCAAACGTCCATAGGGAAAAACTAAACACGCTGGTGTATATGTGAGTGGTTGACCAAAAAGGGACCTGGGCCCTTAGTGCGAGTTTTTTTCATTCACTTTCGATAGCGAGAGCGTTTGCAATTTGTATAGGAGTGACAAAGAGACAACTAGGTGGCGCGCTTTGTCACTCCTATAGAATATGAGTTTACGTTAACGCGATCGAGTAGTTAAAAAAACTCGCACTAAGCACACTGGAGGGATTGGAAACCGTGATTTTTTTATTTGAATTTTTTAATCTGTGGCATTTTAGTTTTGTTTTGGTCTAACCAGAATATTTGTAGGTGCCGTAGTTATTTTTTTATGATTTTTTTTGTGAGCCGAGCACGAGTCGAAAGCTATAGAAACATGAAACTTCAAACGCGATTTCCTCGAAAATATTTTATTTATTTATTTAATTATTTTCCCTTGAGGTCCCTTTTTGGTCAACCACTCACATATATTACTGTAAATGCATGAATTACGGTAAATAAAAAAAAAAAAGAGTTATAAAGATTCACCAACTCTTAATGGTAAAAACCTGAACGATTTTGCGATTGCCACTTTTACCACATTCACTTGGTAACTCTTAGGATTTATATTATTTATATGTAGGAACAAAAAATACTGATTCTGTTGTGTTTGTGAGAAAATACTTTACTTGTTTTAATTTTTATTATCTATGAAATAATTTAAAGGTGTTTTAAAATGACTAGTTCCAAAAAAATATAAGAATTCCAAATGAAAATTATTTAAGTTTTTGACTGAAATAAATGAATAAGAATAAATCTTTGTTTTGTTCCCAAAACCACCTAGCATGTACTAAATTCTAATAGTAAAAGCCCAAAAAAATGTCCCATTTTCATAAATCCTTACATTTACCAACTCATGTCGGTAAATCCTAAGACTTACTCTTAAATCTTACGATTTACCGTAGTTCGAGCTTTTACAGTAAAATATACATAAGTCTTCAATCCAGAAAATGTACGCAAAGCACACGTAAGCCTCGGAAACACAGTATAGACAGGCCTGTTTTACTACACGTGTCGGTATCGAACGCGTAAGTACCTACGGCGACCACTCCGGAGTGGCAAATAGGTAGGAATTCAGGCGCCAGAAGAAGTAAGAGCTACGCGGTAGAAAGAGAGGCAACATGTAGGTGAATATAACGTAGCATTTTTAGCGTCGTGCGATCTGAATTGCACCTAATTGTCTCGCTGCTAGAGCCCCTTTTTCTTTAATTGATTTTGCGGTGTGAATCTTCTGTACCTGTACAGTGTGCTTAGTGCAAGTTTTTTTAACTACTCGATCGCGTTAACGTAAACTCATATTCTATAGGAGTGACAAAGCGCGCCACCTAGTTGTCTCTCTGTCACTCCTATACAAATTGCAAACGCTCTCGCTATCGAAAGTGAATGAAAAAACTCGCACTAAGGGCCCTGTTATGGTTTACTAATGTATTGCCAAAAATCGTTTCCCAAAGTATTACTTCCCAAACTATTTTCCGCAAATTATCACTTGGCAAAAAAACATTTCTCAAAACAACTTAAAGCAAATAAACAGTTAGCAAAAGTTATTATGGCAAGTTATTGTTTACCAAATAAATACTTGGTCAAAATTCATTTTACCAAAGAGGCAACAAGAGGCAAGGTAAGAACGCATCAAAGTCGAGTCTGTTTTCGATCTTACATAGAGAACCTAACGCTCCGACGCGCTCCGCTTCGCTACGCGCGTCGTCGCACCTATATTTCTGTTGTCACGTATTCTTTACATCGCCGACCCCCCGTTCCATTATTTGAAAATAACACTTGCCAAAATAAAACGTTAGCATAATAAACGTTTGTCTTAATAAAACTTGACGCAGTAAAATTATGCGAAATGATAATTTGACCAAATGAATAAAATGCGAAATGAAAACTTGCTAAAGTTTCATTTGGGAAATGAAACTGATGCCATGAGTTTATTGGGAAGTAACATTTGGCGAAAAATACTTTGGCTAAACGGCGGTATCCCCCCTGTTATGTATACTGTGGTATAGAGCGCAACTTCTCTCAAGTTCAAACACAGGACTAAAAATCTGTCACGACAGGAGCGCGACGATCGCCCGGAAGGCACCATTGCGAGTGTTCAGGGCCCTTAGTGCGAGTTTTTTCATTCACTTTCGATTGCGAGAGCGTTTGCAATTTGTATAGGAGTGACAGAGAGACAACTAGGTGGCGCGCTTTGTCACTCCTATAGAATATGAGTTTACGTTAACGCGATCGAGTAGTTAAAAAAACTCGCACTAAGCACACAGATTGGATCATGGATCGTCACCAGGGACGAGATTCTGAAAATACATGTAGTACAACGACAACTGTATGAACCTGGCGATTTAGTTCCATTACCGCTTCAAGTCTAATGAGGACTAATGAGGTGTATATAAAAATGTATGTAATGAATAATGTAATGTAATTTACCAGGACTAATGAGGAATTTAATGATTATTTTTAATTTTATGAATTAAATGATTTTATTTTATTTTAGATTAATATTGATAACAACAGTTCTCAGCACCTATTTATGTGAAAGCTAATATATTTATATACGTTAATTTACGTTTAATATTTTAGAATTTTAATGTCAACATCTTTTTAAGTGAGTTAGATGTATAGTATAATAGTATTGTAGTGCCCTTACAGGGTGTCATGTACCTTATCAAATTATATTTACCAGCTGTAATATTCACATGACATAACATTAAATGATTGATTGATTGATTAAGTCAACGCGCGCACTCAAATCAAGCAATCTAAGCGTCAATGGTATAAAAAACACGTCACCTGACCCGACCGCGTATCTGTCATCGAATTATAATGCACTAACAGACTTGAGGCCCAGGACAAAAACGTTTACTGTCGAAAATACGCGAATAGGTAATTCCAGAAAGTGTTGTGTGTACTCGTATTAAACGATAATTTTACATACGTACGAAACACAGGTACATACATGGCTTCGAGCCTCACACTAGGATACCCTATGTCGTGATAGACGTGCAGTTTCCGGCCACCACTGTGACTACGACTGCCTTCGTCCACCGTCGGTGTGACCAACTTCAAAATACGAATCCTGCCTTACATAAGCTGAAAAATTGCCAAAAAATGCCCAACAACTCCGAAGAAAATACGAAAAAAGGCTAACATAAATGGCCTGATAGGTTTCTTTATTTGTGGTCACAAAAAAAAAACATTTTGTTAGGAACATACTGACTACTGTACTTTTATTGAAAAATAAAAAAAAACTAAACAAAAGGTAGGTTACTTATTTATCTCTTAAATAGTAATAGCATATATTCCTTTGTAATAGTAATTGGATGCAGTAATAGTAATATGCAAACTCAAGAGGCCCTCCCTCTTACAAATCTCACTGCTGCCAACATTAGAACTTTAAATGTAAGAAGGCGAATATCGGAGGAGTCCAGCAAAGGTAGTATGAGGACGTGAGTCGCGCGCGACAACGTCAAAAGTCGCGAGAATTTGACAGTTAATGTACTGGAAAGTCGGAACTTTTGACGGGTTTACTAATGTATTGCCAAAAATCGTTTCCCAAAGTATTACTTCCCAAACTATTTTCCGCAAATTATCACTTGGCAAAAAAACATTTCTCAAAACAACTTAAAGCAAATAAACAGTTAGCAAAAGTTATTATGGCAAGTTATTGTTTACCAAATAAATACTTGGTCAAAATTCATTTTACCAAAGAGGCAACAAGAGGCAAGGTAAGAACGCATCAAAGTCGAGTCTGTTTTCGATCTTACATAGAGAACCTAACGCTCCGACGCGCTCCGCTTCGCTACGCGCGTCGTCGCACCTATATTTCTGTTGTCACGTATTCTTTACATCGCCGACCCCCCGTTCCATTATTTGAAAATAACACTTGCCAAAATAAAACGTTAGCATAATAAACGTTTGTCTTAATAAAACTTGACGCAGTAAAATTATGCGAAATGATAATTTGACCAAATGAATAAAATGCGAAATGAAAACTTGCTAAAGTTTCATTTGGGAAATGAAACTGATGCCATGAGTTTATTGGGAAGTAACATTTGGCGAAAAATACTTTGGCTAAACGGCGGTATCCCCTTTTGACGTTGTCGCGCGCGACTCGCGTCCTCATACTACCTTTGCTGAAGAAAAGGGCCGCGTACAGTATTGCAAGCATTGCACAAATCATTGTGTTCATATTATGTTGACAGGGTTACCACGTCATTTTTATTTTATTCCTTGCTTAATAGGGCTTTCGTTCAATACTGCCGAAAACTGCCAAAAATCATGAACTGCCACTAAATCTGCCAGAGGTTAACCCTTTTAATCAAATGCGAGCGTGTGGAAGAGTACCTAAATGCCAAACTAAGATCGGTTTTAGGGTAATTTTGGGTCGTGGATTTCAAACATCCATTAGAAAAGGGGGGTAAATATGGGGGGAAGTGACTTATTTTTGGTGGGAAATGTAGTTACCGATATCTCTTCTCATACTCATCAAAATCATGCAAGGGGCCGTCCATATATTACGTCATTCTAAATTAGGGGGGGGGGGGGTTGGTCTGCGGATGACGGTAAATGATAGATGGGGGGGGGGGGGGTGTTTCGAAATTGACGTCATTCTTATTTATTTATTTATAGTTTATTTTTCACGTACAAAAAGATTATTTCTAAAAAGAAATTTCTTCCAGCACACCTAGTAAAATACTAGCTGCCCGCCCCGGCTTCGCCCGTGGTACTTACATGTATTATACATATAAACCTTCTTTAAGAATCAGTCTATCTATTTAAAAAAACCGCATCAAAATCCGTTGCGTAGTTTTAAAGATCTAAGCATACATAGGGACAGACAGCGAAAGCGACTTTGTTTTATACTATGTATTGATAATAAACACAATACTTAAATAATAACTACAACATTACATAATTAATAAAAGTACATATTAGTACTATACTTATACTTAAATACATGTCTCATACTAAGGAAAGATAATGTTCTGATATTTTGCAAGTATTTAATGGTATTAATAGGACGGCGAGGAATAGAAGTCCTTCAACAGTTGCATGACTGCGTAACGGGACAGGCACTTGACGTTGAGTGGGTTGAAGACGTGGATGAATCGAGCCAAAACGAATATCGGGAGGATACGGAGATATTACCCGTGATCCAGAATTTAAAAGATAGGGTGAAAACTCCGTGGGTGTTATCCAAAGAAAAGTAAAAAATAAGTAGTTATATTATATCAATGATTATTGCCAAAGTAAAAATAATAAAAGGTGATTCTATAACCAAGTGTTTAAATCATATAATACCCCATTTTTCTCAAATCTGCAATGTTTTATTTTGTCAAACTAGTAATGACGTCAATTTTGAGAGAAGGGGGGGGGGGGGTCATTAAGAAATGACGATAGGATGATTATAGGGGGGGGGGGTCTAAAATCTGAAAAAATCGATGACGTAATTTATGGACGGCCCCCAAGTGGGAAATATAGCTCCCATTGTCTTGTATTGCACCGACATTTTCATTTGGTGTTACCATGATGAAAAACGTCGATTTACGAGGTGGATAGCATAGCTCTCAATGTTTTATTAAGGGTTAAATTAGGGGTCGAATCCTGCCCGAAATTCAGGAAACTGCCACATATGATCACACGGTCCGTCTTCCCGTCTGACCATATGTCCCGCCCATCTCCACATAACTCTTGTGATGGACCTACGCCACCGCACATTTACCCAGTAATCCGTTGAGTATTTCTCACACACGTGTCGCGTGGGCCGCGTTCACGTCATCGCTGTTAAGAGGCTAAGCCCGGCTTAACCCTGGATCAGGCAGGTCGCGCAACCCCTTCTCTCAATGGCTATATTTTATGGAAGCGTACAGATACTTTCGAATTTTTCTCCACAATTTTCCATCGTAAGGTTGTCTGGATGAAATTGCTTTTAGTAATAAGGCAGTCAATTGTACCATGAACCTTTAGATATAAACATTTTCATACAGGCACATGCATTGCTTCTGGCCTCACACTATGTAACCGATTACAGTCTGTTAGCTTTTAGAATATACCTCGGCTACTACGAGTATCGGATAGAATCGGATATATTCGTATAATAGAAATATCGGAACTAATGTTTCACTAACACTTAATTTCGAAATCGGAACTAAGAAAAACTAACAAATCTTTTATACAGAGCAGGAAGGAGTATTACACTCGTGTGCTTTCGGCGAAAACTGAAGCCTACTCTAGAGCCCGAGATCTTCTTCTAAATATATAAAAGAAGAAACTGACTGACTGACTGACTTAGAATCAACGCAGAGCCCAAACTACTGAACCTAGGGGGTTGAAATTTGGCAAGGGAGTTCCTTAGGGAGTTTAGAGGAGCACTAAGAAAGGATTTTTGAAAATTCATCCCCTAAGGGGGTAAAATGGGGGTTCAAAGTTAGTATGAAACTTTGCCGTTTTTGAAGTTATTCCAATGAAACTTGGTACGTATGTTCTTCATTTAAAATTATGAAACACGTGTAAAATAGTTTTTTTAAAATCATCCCTTAAGGGGGAAAAAGGGGGGTGTAAAGTTAGTATGAAAGTTCTCTGGTTTTCAAAGTAATTTCAATAAAAAGTGGTATTTGGGTTATAAGTTTTTAATAATGATTATTTCCGATATCCGTTTTTGTGAATTCACCCCCTAAGGGGGTAAAAGGGGTGTGCAAAGTTAGTATGAAACTTTGCCGTTTATGGAGTTATTCGAATGAAATTCAGCATGAAGGTTCTTCATTGAAAGTCATGAAAGACGTGTTAAGTAGTTTTTCGAAAATCATCCCTTAGGGGGTAAGAGGGGGTTGCAAAGTTAGTATGAAAGCTTTTTCGCATGCGCTAAAAGTATCTCTATCTTATTTGCAAACACTTTACTCAACTAAAGCCCACGCGGACGTAGTCGCGGGCAACAGCTAGTATATTCTAAAAGCTATCAGACTGTAGTTTGTTTTCGTCCCCAGCCGGGTTTCGAGACCGGGACCTCTCGCATGGAAGACAGATGCGCTAAACCCTGCGCCACAGAGATCGACAAAGAAATGGAGATGAATACCTGTGGGGAGGTGACGGCCAATCTCTATTCTCGAGGATTAGAGATTGGCAGGAGGAATTGAAATAGAGAGGAGTGGCGCAGGAAGAAGGAAAATATGTTGGATGTGACAAAGAAGGTTGAAGAAGAAGAAGAAAAATGTATATAAATAAAATTCAAAGTCTTGACTGACCCACTCATCAACGCCCAGCCGCAGCCGTTGGACCTAGGAAGCTGAGATTTTGCACAGAGGGTCTTTATGTAATGTAAGCAAGGATAATACAGGATTTTTTGAAATTCAACCCTGAAGGGTGCGAAAAAGGTTGCCAAAATTTGTATGGGAGGTATAAATAATGTTGTCTTATTTTCTTGAAACTTAAAATAAATACTCTTCAACACAATTGATTAAACACGTGTTTCGCCGTTTTTCTAAATTTAACTCTTAAGGGAGTGAACGGGGTTGCAAAATGTTGAACTAAAGTCCACGCGGACGGAGTTGCGGGCGAAAGCTAGTTTATTATAAAAAAACAGTAGGTACACACGCGACAATAACAAAACAAATCCAAAAATAAAACGTAAAAATAATCCAAAAAAAAACGGAAGGTAAATAAAAGTCACGGCGTGGCATCGCTGTTATAAATGGCAGCTGACTCAGCAGTATGCTGATGGACAAGCCTTCAGCGCTGATTTTCAGTCAGTGCCAAGAGACACCCCGCGAACGTCACAGACCGCGGTGTGGTACAATTTAAGAGACCGAATACGAATATTCTTCACACACACACACACACACACACACACACACCCTCATCATCATGCATTATACATACACTTTACATGATACTTAGTTTTACCTATCTTAAAAACATGTTAATTAGTATTTTACATAGCATGTTGTGTCATCTTCAAGGATCTAATGTAATGTGTAAACAAAACCAACTAGTCTTACGTCCAAGTGTGGAAGAGCGGAGCTTCCTGATACAAGTATTCTATATACTTAAAAGGAAATTCTTGCCCGAATGTGCTAATGTAAATATCTGTTAAGTAAATAAACTATTTTCATTTCATTTTCATTTCATTTCATAAGGCATATAATCTAGACACGCGACAGCAAGTCCAGCCAAGTTCGAGAAAAAAGAACTGGCGACGCAGCAGCCGTATATAATATTATACATATATACAGAATGGAATAAATACTTAGATTTGTTTCATACGGTTGCCTTCTGTATCTACATAGTCTGTGTTGATGACGCGGGTAGTTGTAAAGTTGTCTAGCCTGGTTCAGCGATTAAAGTGATCTATTTATAGCTTGTATGTAAGAGCGTACGAGTTCCCAAGATGGCGGGTTTCTTTATTAAGTGCTCAGTTACCTGAAGTTGACGTGTAGTTGCGAGGCGAAACAAAGAAGAATCAATATTGAAAGTAACGTTGTAAAGAGAAAAGTTTGTAAGTTTATATACGTACATACATAAGCTCACGCCCGCATCCTAGAGGGGTAGGGACCAGAGACTGCCACCTGCCATGATCCTGACAAATCACTTTCGCTTCATCGACATTCATTAGTCGTTGCATGCACGCACGTCCGTTCTGGGTACTTTTTATCTTGGCCTTTGCGTTTTATCTTGCCCTAGTTTATATGAAAGGGTTTATATAGGGTGTCCCAAAACTCAACGTCAAGCCGGCATCACCGGGTGAAAAGGGAAGTCATACTGGTTATCAGTATGATAACCAGTATGACTTCCCTTTTCACCATTTATAAAAATAAGAAAAAAAATCATTTTAAGTACAATATTTTTTTTTATTATTATTTATTCAAGAAATTTTACAAACATAATGAAAACTAAAATTAAAAATGGGCAATTTTTTAAGTTATTTTTTTTTAGTCACCTTTTCTTCCAAGCTGGAGCAGCTGGTTTTTAAATTTTGTTAACAGTTTAAAGAAGCATCATTTAGAGTTACAAAACAAAAAAAAAGTTGGAAAATGTAAAGATTTATGGCAACAGGACTTTTCTTTAAATGCCTATTTTTTTTTTCCTGCAATTTCTTTTTTTTTTCTGATAACCAGTATGACTTGCCTTTTCACCCAGTTCCGGCTTGACGTTGGGTTTTGGGACACCCTGTATATACTAAGTTTACGAGTATATCCTAGTTTATATAATATACTCAGAAAGTACCTAAACATCCAACCTTAAAATCTCTTTCACTGCTGTTTAGAATAAGCCCGAAGGCTGTTGAAGGTTGAGTGCTGTTCGCTATACCTAGTATTTAATAGGTGTACCAAGTTCTACTAGTATTTACAACGTGTTTACGTTGTCTCCTAGAAACTGTGAACGTTTAATTTAAGACGGAACTCGAGCAACAGCGCGCCGTAAAAATAAATTTCTCCTTAATTCCCTACGGAGACAGGATTTGCCAAGATAAATCTTCCTTTCACTGGGAATTGTAATTCCCGCACCGCGAACGTTAGGCGTTATCTTCCAAGGTAAGGTTGCAGGCACACTTGGATGGGCGATACAGAATAACAATTTTAAACGGTGATTCTCAACCTTGGAACTTTTATGCAGTGAAACCGCAATCGGAGCCTATAAAGTGAGATAGCCAAATGGTAGACAAATATGCTATTTGAGCAGGCGCGAATCCAGCCCTCAAAAATATTTGCTTGCATTAAACAGAACTGCACTATCAATGCGAGTGAGCGTATGCGTGTGCAAGAGTCTGCAAACGTCACATACTGCTTAAACCTCACCATGTATCACCAAGGGGGAGGGGGGTTGAAAAATGCTTAAAAAAAGATCACGTGATTAATGGACGGCCCCTTTGTGATGTCACTGTTTCTGGTTCCCACGTTTAAGTTTAGCTCCTATGTATGTACGTAGGCAAAAACGTTTCCGTGGAAATAGCTATATTAGTTCCGTGAGAAATTCCCGGGGTAGTAATTTTTTGACACCCTTTTTTTTGACACAAATTATTCGAGATTTCCTACGGAACCCTAAATTTTTTTAAATCCAATATAGTCTATGTTACTCACGAAGAATGCAGCTTTCTGATTATGAAAGAATTTTTAAAATCGGCCCAGTAGTTTCTGAGCCTATTCATTACAAACATACACACAAAATACGTAAATACAAATCTTTCCTCTTTATAATATTAGTATAGATATAGATAGTATAAAGAAGTATAGATAAATCAAAACCTGAGTGTCTAACCCCCGTTTCTCGAACGCTAACAGTATGTTAATATCTTGTAACAATTTGTAATTTAATGATTGACATTTTTTATGAAATCTATGAATTAATTTATGTTATACTCGTATTATCTTTATGGTCTTAGGTATTTTTATTGACATGTGTAATTAGATTATTTAAATTTTTATTTGTATAATTCTATTGATTTTAATTTATAATGCAATTTGAAATTTTTATAATTTAATACTTTGTACTTCACTATCGCAATAGGTCACCCTGTAATGATAGTTGTAAGTGTTATGAAATGTCAGTTGTCAAAAGTGCATACAAAAAAAAACGACTGACAGCTCTGCCCTCGTAAGGAAGAACGCAGTAATAGCCATTACTGCGTTTTTACTTTGGATGCAAAATTGGGCTCCCTGGTGGTATATCTATAGGTGAAAAAATAATCGGCACCAATGCCGGCTGCCGTCGATAGATGGCAGGCGTTAAGCCAAGTCAGAGGCCTTAGGGCGGCTTGAAAACTTCTAACAGTAAGACCAGCCTCTAGTCTTACAAGCCTCCATCAATTCGGACTTGGCCCCCGTGGTGGAGTATGGCCTATAACCTTTCTCAGGGAAGAGACACGTGCCCCTCGGTGGGGACATAATGGGTTGATGATGAATATCATTATTACATACTATTAATCATATTATTATTAAATAAAACACTTCTTTATCAGGATTTTAATTTCACTTGGTTTTAGAGAAGTAAGATTACCCAGTAGGTTTTTGGTAGTTGGTTGAGAATACTCGGTAGCATAAAGTCTACTCATAAATCGCTCGTAGCCTGGGCTGCCTGAGTGATCTTAAACGATCGCTAAGGTTAAGCAACATACGGCGCGTTCAGTCCATGGATGGGTTACCGTCTATGACTAACGCTAGTGGCATTTTTCCGAGCGATTCCGTGCTTCGCAAGGCACGTTAAGCAGTTGGTGCCGGCTGCCTTCGATAGATGGCAGTCGTTAAGCCAAGTCAGAGGCCTTAGGGTGGCTTGAAAACTTCTGACAGTAAGACCAGCCACTAGTCTTACAAGCCTCCACCAATCCGGACTTGGCTCCCGTGGTGGAGTATGGCCTATACCTTCCTCAGGGAAGAGACCCGTGCCCCTCGGTGGGGACATGATGGGTTGATGATGATGATGATTATAAAGTCTACCCGTAGTTACGGTTTTACCTATTTAGGTACCACTTTGTCATGAAAACAGAGCTTTAGGCAAGGTGGATTTAATTCTCCTTGCTTTAGGTAAGAAATCAAGTAAATACAAAGCAATTGAATTAATTCTTGCCCGCCTCAGTCTGTCTGCGCTCTTATCAAGGAAAATTAAAAACAATTCTACCATCAAACACACAAAGTTTGCAAACCTCGGCTACGCGGAGATAACGGCGAAAGTTCCCAAACGCTACCTTAGACGGATTAATTAAACCAGGCTTAGCTACACGAAAGTCAACTTTATACATATATAAATCAAAACCTGAGTGTTTAACCCCCGGTTTCTTGAATGCTAACAGTCTGTTAATCTAATGTTAACAGCAGAGCTGTCAGTCGTTTTTTTTTGTATGCACTTTTGACAACTGACATTTCATAACACTTACAACTATCATTACAGGGTGACCTATTGCGATAGTGAAGTACAAAGTATTAAATTATAAAAAATTCAAATTGCATTATAAATTAAAATCAATAGAATTATACAAATACAAATTTAAATAATCTAATTACACATGTCAATAAAAATACCTAAGACCATAAAGATAATACGAGTATAACATAAATTAATTCATAGATTTCATAAAAAATGTCAATCATAAAATTACAAATTGTTACAAGATATTAACATACTGTTAGCGTTCGAGAAACGGGGGTTAGACACTCAGGTTTTGATTTATCTATACTTCTTTATACTATCTATATCTATACTAATATTATAAAGAGGAAAGATTTGTATTTACGTATTTTGTGTGTATGTTTGTAATGAATAGGCTCAGAAACTACTGGGCCGATTTTAAAAATTCTTTCATAATCAGACAGCTGCATTCTTCGTGAGTAACATAGACTATATTGGATTTTAAAAAAAAATAGGGTTCCGTAGGAAATCTCGAATAATTTGTGTCAAAAAAAAGGGTGTCAAAAAATTACTACCCCGGGAATTTCCCACGGAACTAATATAGCTATTTCCACGGAAACGTTTTTGCCTGCGTACATACATAGGAGCCAAACATAAACATATACATACAGGCCTGGCCCACACTAGGATATCCTGTGTCGTGGGAACCAGAAACAGTGACATCACAAAGGGGCCGTCCATTAATCACGTGATCTTTTTTTAAGCATTTTTCAACCCCCCTCCCCCTTGGTGATACATGGTGAGGTTTAAGACTACCCCCACCCCCCACCCAACATCACGTGTATTTTAGTATCTACAAAAATCTCAAATTTTTTAGAACTAGAATTGTCTTGCGCGCGCAAGCGCGCGTGATGAACGCGTGCGCGTTTGAAAAAATAAATACACGTGATACACCCCCCCCTCCCCCCTTGTGACATTTCGTGATTTTTGTCAAACCCCTCCCCCCCCCTTTCAAGCCTCACGTGATGAATGGACGGCCCCAAACATCCAAGACCTGAAGATGAGACACATTACCCTCCTTTTGGGCTCTGCCGCCGCAGTCGCTTAGTAGTAAAAAAGCATCAACCCGACTGCTGAACCTTTCGAGCGCATGGATTTGTATGGGACTTATTACCAAGAAAAGTTGGGGAAAAAGTAGTTTTTTATTTTATTTTACAGAAATAAAAACCCGATGAATTTTGACGACGGGCGTAACTAACACATTTAGTTATAGTAATTAATAATAGCATATTTTTTACTAAGCATAATTTTGTACAGCTCAAATAAAATCATTTCTAGTAATGATCTAGACACATGTTAGTGAATTTTTTGATGTTCCATAAAAGCATTCTTATTCTGAGGATATACCTATGTAACATTACTTTTTACAGCTATCTGTGGAAACTTTTGATGACTGTCTGTCTTTGTATCTGCTTTGTAATATCAAGTTTGTTTAGTTTCCTAAATATTAAATAAATAAAATTTCTTTTTATTTTGACACAATTTTTATCTGCCATAAATTTTTATCTGCTATTCAGCCATAATCAGATTTTCTGTCTTCTTTTTTGTGTTTAGAGAGGTATCTCAGCAGATACTCTCCTCACCCATCGTTCAGAGAGTCCCTTTTATTGGTGCCTCTGGTCCAGCTGCAGTATTTGCCATCGTTTCAGCCTAGTGATGTCACTATTAGCGTTAACCAGGTCCCTGGCCAGTTGGTTTGTGTGCTTTTTAAGTCTTTCTTTCTCGACGTCAGAAGCATTAGGTCGGATGTGCACTTCCGACGAAAGTGACTTTTTATACCAATGATCTCAGCTCGCCGAGCTCTTTCTACCCATCTAATCATCATATTTCTATCTCATTCGGTTGCTTAGATAATAGCGGTGCATAATATCGTATGTCGATTTTTATTATATTCTATAGAAGCATTTGACCGTAACAAAAAAATCGACATTATGCCACTGAACATTTATGGTTATAAAGTCTCAAAGATAGTTACAACTTCATGCTTCGATTTTAAATTTACTCCGAACTAAGCTGTATTTGGTTATAAGACATTATGCTTCCTCCAGCATCGTTTTTTTATTGTATTGTATCTCGAGATAAGACATTATGCCTCACAATAAAAACAGAATCGTAGGCTCGAAGTCACATAACGATGTTATGCTTCGAATATAATATTTAGATATTGTAGCCCTTATTGGCGTTACGACGCTATGCCCCAAATAATATTAGTAATCGTATAAAATTTTAAAATGTATGTAGAGAAATGTCTATATGCTTCTGGCTCATTGTAACGTTTTGCCAACGATGTCGAGAAGATCAGACATTTTCTTTAGCGTTTGGGTTCTGTCGTGAGTATAAAATTAAATAAAGCCAGCCGGCTTCCGCGCTTTTTAGTGTCACAAGCGCGGCATTTTTGGTTTTTGATAAGACGTTTTTGTATATTGAGCTTTGAAAACTGTGTTTTTTAGTTACATACTGTGTTTAATAGTGTAATAAGTGGATTGATTGGATACTATTAGTGGAGTTAATTTTAGGTTAAAATGGATGATTTATGCTTAAGTATGGAATGAAAGTAGATCCAGTACATTCCCAAATCAAGAATAAAAAAGATACAGCTTAGAATCATTGAAATTGCAATGCCGAGATATTGGTCCCAATTTATTAGAACTTTTGGTAGAAAAAGAAATTTTTATGCATACGACATGGAATTATCATTTTAAAGATTTGACCACATCGCACAACGCTCCGTTCGTATTAATAAAACATCAAGATTTCTGAGTGTGTTTGGCTTCAACTGAGAAAAGTAAACCCAGGCATTTATGGGATTTATTTTATAGATGTTCGTTCGAGAAAGATTTCTCAGAAATTTCGTTTTTGCGAAACCTCTCCAGGAACATCAGATATCCAAATGACCTGACAAATGTAAGAAACACGCAAAAACCTATGGCGGAAGCGAAACACAAGGATTTATTGAAGTTACTTGAGTGTGTGTCCCTATAGAATATCAAGCATCCTACAAAAACCTTCCCTACAATCACAAAGAGATTGATATTCCAGCGACTGAATAAAATACTCAAAATAATCATATAATACGTAAAATTCTTGTTAAATAGATAGATAGATAGATGAGAATACTTTATTGTACATAAAAAAGGAGACAGCTTAAACACAAGAAATTATTTTATCACTATATCGTATGTTAATTTTTGTTAATCCTAAACTTGTTGTTATATTGTCCTAAGTACTTAACCGCATTTAGTAGTACACTATTAAAAAAGTAAAGTAACGTTTTGTTAATGACATTCTATTAATATTAGATAGATAGATACAATATTCTTTATTGTATGTACACCAGGAATTTCACATGTCATTTGACAATAACATAGTACAGTAAAGTTGGCAGCCTTGACGGCATTGGCGGAAAAGAGAGATAAGCTAAATTACGGCTAGTCGGTGCAATTATATAAATAAACACGATAATATTTCTATAACTAATACACATACATAAACAATACATAAATAAATAAAATAAGTCATATCTACATAATACTAGGCAGAGTGAAAAAAAAACAAAACACATTCTTAAATTAAGGAAAATAATTTTTCTGACTTCTGCTCTTAAATATTGGAAGAGAGGAGAAACTAACGGCCAGTGACAGATCGTTCCACAGGTACACAGCTGTGATAGTGAACGAATTGCTGAAGAACCTTGTCGAATGACTTGGTGTTTTTAACATCGATTCTGAGTGGTTCGTAAAGTGCGACTATGCGTATCTCTTAAAAATTAAAAGTGACATTTGAGATACAGGGATGTGGCTGGATTGAATAGCACCAAATAGAGAACTGTAAGAATTTGAGCATTCCTAAGGAGGCGAATTGAGAGCCACTTGAGTTTGACGCGATATTCGGAGATATGGTCATATTTTTGCAAGCCAAATATAAACCGAATAGAGAAATTTTGAAGGCGCTCAAGCTTATTCTCTTGCTCTTTGATGAGGTCAAGATAGCTGGGATCAGCCTAGTCGAAGATAAGAAGTAAGAGAGATTGTGCAAGCGCAATCTTGGTGGAAGTTGGCAGGAAATTCCGTGACCTTCTCAGAGAAGCCACTGAAGTGAGCATTTTTCGGCTCACCTCTGCTAGCTGTGACAAACACCTGTCAATAATAATCACCAAATTCCTCACCTTTTCACTATTCGGAATTTGAACACCGTTAAAAGTAATTTGTGATAAAATTTTCCAATTGATCTTAGAAACCATTTTTGGGCTGCTTATTATGATGATTTGAGCCTTTTTTTTTTTGTTAACGGGGGTGAAATGCTTTACGCACCATAACCGCCACCCTTGGGGGAGGGTGACGGCCGTGTGTCGGACTCTCCTCTCCTAATAATAGGAGAGGCATACCTCCTAAAACACCCCAGGGGCCGTCCTGTCGCTCGTGCAATGGGGCGCCGCCGGATCTCGCAAGTGGTGTGAAACCACAACGCGAATGCGACAGCGGCGCCCCGGTGACGTCGACCCGACTCGCAAGCAGTCGGGCCCACCCTCACTGGAAAAGGGGCATGGGCCCCCCTCCCCCTTCTCCCGTCACGATGTCGGACGGCAGGTCCCCCAACCTGCCGTCTGTGACCCTCCCTCAACCTCCTCTATGCCCTCTGCTGAACAGAGGGACATAGAGGAGGGCCCCCATCGTGTGTTTTTTATAGAGGTTGTCTCCTCGCGGCCCGAAGGCCCCCGGCCCCACTCAGTGTGGGGTTACGGGTGCGGGGCCCATAGTGGACCCCGCGGGACATCCAGCAGCGCAAGCCACTGGATGTCCCCCTCCCTCTGGTTTTGGTCCGCGCCGGCCGAAGCCGGTACCCCCCATATCTGGAGGGCGTTCCCCTATCCGCCACCCGGGGGACGCGTCCGATGGAAGACCAGAAACTCCACACGGATGATGATTTGAGCCTTGCTAGGATTTATTCCTAAGATAATCCGATTTATTTATTCCATACAATCTGCTCCATTCAAAATTACGATCGAGATCGGTGTTGGTCCTGTTGACTGAAAGATGCAAATCATTTACAGGTGATTGTGTGTAAATCTGGAGATCATCTGCGTAAAGGTGGTAAGAAGAAGTAAGATTTTGAGCAATACGGTTGATAAAAATAGCGAAAGGAAGAGGAGACAACACGTCACTTGCGGAACACCGGTAGTTGTAGCACACACACCAAGTTGAATAGGAGTTATCAATGCGTATACGCTGCCGGCGCTCGTGTAGATAACTACGAAACCAGTCAATTACCGTTGGAGATAAAGGTAAAGAAAACGCAATATCGCCAACAAGATGTCAAAGTTCGCCGTATTGAAGGCATTGCTGAAATCCAGCAGCGTCAGGATGAGGCCAGGACAGTGAGCTGACCGTTCTCCATACCAAGCCGTAAGTCATGATGTGATGTTGATAAGCGCAATCACTATACCTACTATGCCCGGCACGAAAGCCTGATTGGAGAGGATTGAGGAGGTGGTTTGTATGTAGGAAAATACTGACTTGATGGTGGACAAGGCGCTGTAGGACTTTTGACGGTGAGAATGAAGATGGGACGGTAATCGGAAATGGAGGTGTGGTGGGATTTTTTTTGGCAAAGGGGTGACTTGTGCTTCTTTGCAGGCGGTTGGAAACACACCAGCCGTTGTCGGCCCATTGAGGATTCCAGCAATGACGGGAACTATAACGTCCAGGATGGAAATTATCATTTTCCTGCTGATGGCATCAGTGTCAACCTCGTTAGAAGTGATAGAATATTTGATACATATTAGTATACTCTGTGCTAAAAGACATTTCTATATATTTTTGTCCAATAAAGCTGAATAAATTGCTGCAGTTGATTATGATGTTTTTTTTTAAGGCAACCACAATGCTTTAAATAAAACAAAGTAGGTATCTCAACATTAATAATACATTTAGCACAATTTCCTAGAGACGCAATGTTCGTTTTCAAGTTACATATCAGGGCCCTGACACAAAATTTGGCATAAGGTCGTATGACACATACGTTACGGTAGGCAATAGGGGATATTCATTTTTGTAGAAGCATAAGGTCATAAGTATGGATTTTTTTTAAAACTAATATTTTTAAGCTATTGTTTGTTCAATAAAATAATATCAAGTTTGTTTTACTTATAGCTAGATTAATGTTTTATTTGAAATACCAAAAAAAAGTCCAGAATTCCTCACCAATTTTGAGAAATCTAACCGACTTATTGCACAATTTTCTTTTTGCTCTCCTGAAAAATGACAAAATCGCACATCCGACCTAATGCTTCTGACGTCGAGCTTTGTATTGCACACAATATTTATGTACTTCCTCTTTGATGGTTGGCATGTTTAGGTATTCATGAATCTCCACATTTCTCGCAAACCATGGTGCATTTGATATTGCTCTTAGGACATTGTTTTGGAACCTTTGCAGGATTTCAAGGTTTGATGTGCTGGCAGATCCCCAGCACATTAAACCTTGTAAAAAATACATTAGATAAATAAAAACATCGTGGAGGTCAATAGGAAAAGGAACAGATTGTAAACAACGGCAATTAGATTAGTTAACTTTCCGTTCAGTTTGGCCCCATTCAGTCGAGGCTCTCCTTTGTGAAAGTCGTCGATTGTTTTGAGGAATTTCCGTGTAATTTTAGAGTTCCCCGGATCAATGGCTGACTCACAATACGTATAAATTACTAAGGCTGCCAATGATTCTGTTGTTTTCAGAAATACAATGAATTGAATTTAGACCACAGACTAAATTCCCCTTCCGGCCCATGGTTACACTGCTTTGTCACACTAGTGTAACTACTGAGCATACCATGAACGTAATACTAAAGGTCCTTGGCATACCCATAGTCTAGTCAACATATTGTGCCTTTTTGGACGAAAATTTTGTAGTGTCCAAAAATTACGATCAAGGTGTCATTCGATTTGGAATATTATGTAGAAAGTTAGGTTTGTTTTTTTTAATATCTCAAAAATTATCAAAGATATTCAAAATTTTAATTATTGTACGGTTCCGGGACGTAGGACTTTTTTTTGAAAATTTCCTGGTTTGTACAGCACTCACTATTCCTCTTCGATCCCCCAGGGGATTGTACAGCACTCACTATTCCTCTTCGATCCCCCAGGGGATCGTACAGCACTCACTATTCCTCTTCGATCCCCCAGGGGATTGAACAGCACTCACTATTCCTCTTCGATCCCCCATGGGATTGTACAGGACTCACTATTCCACTTCGATCCCCCAGGTTCTTGATAACGTATCATCATCATCATCATCATCGGCCTATGCTTGTCCACTGCTGGACATAGGCCTCTCCCATTGCACGCCACTGAGCACGGTCCTCGGCTACTTGCATCCAACTGTTGCCAGCCGCCCTGCGAAGATCGTCGCTCCACCGAGTCTGAGGACGTCCTACACTTACCTACAATTCCTACAATTACCTATATTTATTTATAATTTGTGAGTTTATTAAATAGAATTGGTAATAATTTTCGTTTAATGAGGAATTGTTATGTTATGACGAATAAAAACTTTACTTTTAGCTTATGCGCGGACATTAATTAACCTCTTTTTAACAAAGACTTCGTTCACGTGGCGATATTAGCGGAAAAGGGAAGGAGGGAACTTTTTATATACCTATATTTATTTATTTTAAAGGAGGGACTAAAAAGGAAATAATTTTTCTAGTACTTGTCGAGTCCGCACCCCAGGGGATCGGAGTGGAATAGTAAGTGCTGTACAATCCCCTGGGGGACTGGGGTAGGGGATCCTAGTGGAAAGAGCGGGTTTTGAGACATTAAAAAAAATCAAACCCCTTTTTTTTTAAATTGTTTATAACTTTTGCAATTTTTATCGACCCCTTTCGGGACTTTTCCTCAAACTTTCTACATAATATTTCGAATCGAATGACAACTTGATCGTAATTTTCGGAGACTACAAAAATTTTCGTCTGATAAGTTGACTAGACTACCATGCCATGACCGATGGTCACACTGATGTAACCACTGCTTGGAGAGTAGAGAGTAAGGCTGACATTCAGAGACGAAAACTAAGCAATGACTGGTCTCGGAAATGTCAAAATCACTTACTTAAAAACATTTCGTATTCAGAATCGAATCTTAGCAAGTTTAGTATGAAATGGTGCTTAGCTAAGTGTAAGTAGTCAATATCGGTGACTTTACATGAACTTAGAACTGTCGCTTCTAAGCCTTTTGTTCACAGACTACTCCAAACGTCATTTCACTGATGTTCTACGAGCATTATCTGTGGGATTTTTTTATTCTCTCTGACATATATAGAATTGTATGATGTTGCTCTCTTGTAGCAATATCAAATTTAAAAAACCGGTAAGAACTACATCACTAAAAAATGAGAGACAATATAGATGACTTTCTTAAGTACTGTGAATACGAAAATTACGGCGCTTTACTAAGTACGACTTTAGTTGACTTTGCTAAGACTGATCTAAGCGTGAACTTATGATTCGTCTCTGAATGTCAGCCTTAGAGTGTTGAGTGCAACGCCTTGTAAATGTGTATTTACATTTAAAATTAGTGGGTCCAGCTGTTTATGAGAAAATCGCTATTGTTTTGGTGATGCCATCATATATTGAAGTAAGATTACGTATTTTTATTTTCAAAAGTTCTCTTTAACCTTTTTTGTTACCTTCTCTACGAAACTTTATATTTTTAGCCTATTTTTAATTTTAATGTGACCATCGGGCATCCCAATAAAATGTTCACTTAGTATGACCGAACTCCGAAAATACGCATTTATTCTTTACAAAACGGTCTTAATTAATATCTTAATTAATTAGCCAAAGGGCATCGCCCATTTTGGGCCTGATGACGACCTCTGTGGCGCAATGGTTTAGTACATCTGACTAGCATGCGAGAGGTCCCGGGTTCGAATCCCGGCTGGGGACAAAAAATATCCCAGGTCTTGGGTGTTTACATGTTTGTGACGTCGCTGTTTCGGGTACCCACGACACAGGGTATCCTAGTGTGGGGCCAGAAGCAATGTATGTGCCTGTATGTAAATGTTTATGTTTTATGTTTATGTCAAAAGGTTGAATTAAGTAAAAAATTTCTCAATTTTTTTTGCATAAGTTATAAAACACACGAATAGCAATGGCCAAATGGAAATAATACGATTTACTACGTAAAATGTAATAGCCAAATGCAGTGCAGTCCTCACAAATGCTTTCATGAAACGTCAAAATCGCAACGCAAAAAGTCTCGCATTTCATTCCACCTTATCTCTTCAAACAGATAAAAAACAATGTAGTTTATTCGCAAAAACCGACGAATAATGTGTCGCAGTTAGGTATGGAGCGGGTCGCACCCAATAGAGGGTGCGATCCGTAGAATAAAAGAGGGTATCCAGGGGCAGAGAAGTTTTGGTTTATTAAAATGTAAAGGAAAGGCACATTAATAAAATTTATGAGCCTTTTAAATATTTGTTGGTAATTAGGGATGCCAACAAAAATATTTTGCGATAATGCTAAAACTTCAAATACTCTCAAAGAATAGGCTAGTTTCCCAAAAAAATGTAATTAGACCGTCTTTTAGATTATTCAAAAATAAGGGACATGTATTTTTTTATTTGTAAATTAGACCAAAAATGACAAAGATATAGCCCATTGAAGTTACGTGTGACGTCACGCCGTGCTGCATTTTGTAGCACTGAGTGACGTCACACGTAACTTCAATGGGCTATATCTTTGTTATTTTTTGTTTAACCGAAAAAAGAAAAAATACGTATCCAATATTTTTTTATAATCTAAAATACGGACTAAATAGAATTAAATTATTTTGACCCTGGAAACTACCCTATTGTATGCCTTGCAGACCTCCAAAAATTACAGAAATGCTGTTTTTAATTATTGTTCTCAAAACTTAATTCAATTTATGTTCATTCCGAGCTACTCCCCCCAATTTGGCGGTTTGTGGGAAGCCGGTGTAAAAAGTGTAAAGTATCATTTTAAAAGGGTGATAGGCAATCTTTTCAGGTCCACCTTGGATGGGAGCTGAGGATTGAATGGCTCAGCTACGTCCGTCCACGGAGGCAAATGTCAAAAACTGATTAAATTTTGAATAGGAGATGGCCAAAAAATAATAAAAAGCAACGAGGCGATTGCACCTCGTTACAAATGCATTGTTAAATAGGACTAGCTGGCTCTTAATTCACCCAAATCAAATTCCAACATGTCCACTCCTATTCAACAATTGCCCCCGTGGAGAACGGCGGGTGGGAATGAAAAAACTGTTGCCTTTGTCAATTGCTACGCTTAATTGAAGCACTTAATTCATCCCTCCCTACCGGAAAGCAGCGGGGAAATGTATTTTCACTGTTTATTTTCGTACGCTCGCTCGTTTTGTAGACTTTACAGATTTTGGGTCGAACGCGGTAGTAATTGGCGCAAACAACTGAAAAAAATCCCTGCGGCCACGTGGTTCGGGAACAATGTCCGACGGGTCCGCTACGTAGTTTCGGTAGCCGTTGTTGCGTTTTTATTTTCCACTGCCTCATAGGTTCGAAAGCTTATCTATCCATATAATCTCTTTAAACGAGCAATTCTTGTATATATATTTATATAATCAGAATCTCGGAAACGGCTCCAAACGATTTTCTCGAAATTTTGTAGGCAGATGCTTTCGGGGGCGTTTAATTGATCTAACTAGGTTACATTTTTAGAAAACGTTGTTTTATCCGTGTTTTAAGCCAATTGAAATTTGCTATGATAACATACAGAGGCAAATTTCGCGTCTATCTGCAAGGTTGGGATTCTTAAAAAAAACTAACATTTTCAATACAATATAACTCCGCAAGAACAAAAATTTGACTGTTGGCGGCATAGTAATTTTTATTCAGCTCGCTGAGACCTATTCGATGATGTATCACTCATGGCTATTGGGCTGAGGTCCAAAATTGCATTCCTTTAACAGCCATTCGTGTTTTTTTTTAGTTCTTCTGAGAACGGCTCATTAGTGCACTATAGACCGTCATACCAATCGACTGTGTACACATTGACAACTCCCCTCCCTTTGCATGACACAGTGACACTATACGGGGTGTGAATATTGCATACCGCTCCGTACATTGGTCCTTCGAGCCGGATTCACCTACACCATTAATTTCCTACATGTCGACATCTTTGCTGATTTTATGCCGTATATAATAGGTCATTTAAGATTACACTTAGGTACCTAGTTAATTATTCTGTTAAATATTTAAGTACCATTAAGAGCGTTTTGGCTTTACTGTAAGTTCTTATTGTATGTCAAATAAATAAATAAATAATAAATAAATATGCCTACTGTGTAGAGGTGAGCTGATGCCACTGTTGGGTATTGGTTGGTGTTGGTATTGTCAGTATTATTGCCGATATTATAACATTTCCTAATATGGGATCAGGTGGCGAGCTGGATTTAGTCAAATGGTAATCATTTAATGTAGGATTCAGGATTTTTGGTGCGGAGCCATTTTTTAGAACCGCTGGCAAAAATTTTCTTATGTAACACCTATTAAATTGTTATTTCTCTATTTCTTCACTATAATGGAGGTTAAGTGAAGGATTTTTCTCTTTGTTCTAAAACAATTGTCAAAAAAAATTGTGATTAGAAGGGATTCTTGTCTTTTATGGCAATGGGAATGGATGAAAATATCAGAAGTGCTTGATTTTTTTTTTGGTGATAGGAATAACCTTCCTTAACGCGAGAAAAATATTTCAATTTCTTTGGCTTCGTAGTTATTTTTTAAATAATCTTAATATTTTTCCTTTCGTCGTTCTGGGCTCAGTACGGCATATCAGACGTATTCCTTGGTCCGATACGTATGAAAAAAAAATCCACCTTGAAAAGCTGTCAATGTCATTGTCACCACAGATTTTTATTCCCATCACCAAAAAAAATATCAAGCACTTCTGATATTTTCATCCATTCCCTATTGTTTCAAAAAACTGATGATGTACTTATGTAATTTTTACTTAAAATGCTTGCGTTGTAAGAAACCATCTCATCAATTGAGTAGGTACTTTCGTTAATAAATCTTAGGAACATAAAAGCAATATAAAAGGCCTGGTGTACTATGTCTGTTGATTAAATACCAAACGATTTATTTAATATCCTCGAGCAGCCAATATTAACTTACCTACTCCACAATATTTGACGATCAATATTTGAATTCCCACCAACATTCCACCTTTCACGAATAATGTTTGCTACACATATCATGTGTGTATAGGACTATTAATCAAAAAAGGGTCTCTGTAACTAAGTCTCTCGGTCGCACTAATATTGTCCGAATGAGAAGCAAATAGTTTTTCAGTCCCTTATTTTTAAGTAACAGTGTTGTATGCTTCAATATATTGCATAAAATTATATGCAATAAAATCTTAGTAATAATCTTAGTAGCTACAAAATTTTTGCTACTTAATATTAAGCAAATAAAAAAGAGACAGTTAAAAGTTTGTAATGATTATCAGTAATTAAAATAACACAAAATAACTAGAGAAATAATCGTACTCACCTGTTGTACGCCCTCGGCTGTCGCACCGACAAGATCACCAGCAAAAATAATACAATGTCTGACGACGGAACCCAATAACGACAGTTAATTATTGTCACAATTTCTCAAACCGAGCGAGGACCAAAAATTATTCTCTGCTTAATTTTTTTTCCTCTTTTTCGAGCTGTCAAAAACCCATTCTGGCCAGTCGCTCAGCGTGTCACTGATTTTTTGTCTCTGGTGCAAACTTTTTTAATTAGCTGGTGATTGTATTTTAGCCGCGGGTGAGGACCGCTCGTGCCAGCGCCGGGGGTAAGACTGAAAAATGTGGGCTGAAAATAGGGGCTGTAGCTACGTAGGTTTAGGTTGTGAGTGGGTGTCGAGGGGACCGAGAAGTCGCTATGGGGATATTGTCGAGTGCGAGCGAGACAGACGCCCGAGGAAGGGGCACAGCGATCACGTAGTCATCTTTGTGATGTCAGAAGGAGTTTGTAGGCGTTGGTAATTGTACTCCCTGATTGAGGTTTTCCGAATTTAATAAGCTCCTCTCGAGGAGACGTCAATCGGTTGATTTGTTTGTTCCCAGGGAATTTGTGGCGGCTGACAGTTTGTTGTATTGTGATCTTCATTACTTTTGTTACAAAATATACCTTACGGATTATTTTGCAGGAAGTTGTGGAGTTCTGTAACCGAACGGAGCCTACAAAGTCTGACGACAGTACACCTTTAAATATAGTATGTACACTACTCAGTTAGGTTACGGCTGATTTTGTAACAAAAATGCAAAGGTTGACATGCTCTCGACTGTTAACCTGCGGTCCCCATACATGAAATAAATTTGGAGATATTTTGTTTTTGTTGTATTTTACTTTATTTAGGAAACAAACGGTAACTACCATGGTATTGTAATGTAAACTATTTTGACAAACATATTAACCATAAACTCTGAGTAAAAACGGCGTGACACAATTTTATCAAACTTACATATTGTGATTACAGTGCAAATTGCCTGTGATATTGCCACAAAAGATACAAAACGGCCAGGTGTGAGTCCAAAGAATTTTCGTAAGCTTAGAAATAAAGGTAAAAATGTCTAGTCATTTTTAACTTTATTCCGGATACACTTTGGTCTGTCTGGCTAGGTATTAACGTTTTCAACAGCGCAGATCAACGTATATAGGATATCCAGATGGCACCAAGTATGGGAACATATTCGGGTTGTATGCGTGGTGCAAAAACATATTGTATTGTTTTTGTACGTCGATCACTTCGGCCCGGTAAAATACCGTTCCGATCTAGCAAATTATCGGACCGGTTAAAAACCGGAGTAGTGGAGAAGCTTACTAGTATTCTCAGGTGTTTCTAAATCGGACCGGTAATTAACGTTTGCCGGACCGGAGAAGTGGAGAAAGGCCCTTATAGTATTGCTGTCGGTGGTGGTGCTTACGGGTCTTGCTTCTGCTTGGAAAAGTTGGAGAGAGGGCGATGCAAAACTAACCGCATGGTGCTTGTTGGTTTTTTTTTGTTAAAATCTTTGTTTATAATCCGAATCCACTGAAGAAGTCACCTTCGCTGCAGAAAAACTGTTTCTCACTTAATTTCATATCGGTTTGCCATCTTCTTTTGTTTTATTCTCGGACGGAGCCGTGCAATATATCACAGGAAACAGCTAGGCTTATGTGACTTCGCGGTAGTCTAAAAATAAGTATCATCTTTCTAACGTTATTATACTCGCCGCAACCGAGGTGATTTATCAATATTTTGGGGGTCAGTGAAGGACCTTTTCAGGAACGAGAAAGAAATAGGGTCATTGGGATCAAATTGGTGCCCTTCCGTGCGTTTTCATTCCAGGTATTTAGAATTATTAACTGGTTTACGATTACAGAAGTAGAGTAGGAATATAAAAAAAGTAAAGAGTTTATCCTGTGAAAAGCATGGTCACGATGATTTAATGTACATAGTATATTTTCGGCCAAAGATTACTTTGGCCGAAAAATAATTAAAAAAATAAATAGTAATTTTTTTTAACTAAAACTTTCGTAAGTAATACAAATTGTAAATTTTTGATCCGGATTAACTTACGTGTGTATTGTTGAAACCTGGTCGGACTCGTCCGTCCGTTGGTGGTTGTCTTTTGCTACATAATGTCATCATCATCATTATCGGCCAACGCTTGTCCACTGCTGGACATAGGCCTCTCCTATTTCACGCCATTGAGCACGGTCCTCGGCTACTCTCATCTAGCTCTTGCAAGCCGCCTTGCGAGATCATCGCTCCACCGAGTCTGAGGACGTCCTACACTACGTTTACCGATCCGCGTTCTCCTCTCAAGAACTCGTCTGCCCCATCGGTTATCAGTTTTTCGGGCGATATGGCCGGCCCACTGCCACTTCAGCATACTAATTCAGTGGTTTATGTCCGTGATTTTGGTTCTCTGTCGGATCACCTCGTTTCGAATTCTTTTGCTACATATGACATCCGATATCTAAAAGGCCGTTCACAATTTACGTGAGATATTTTTTTCGAGTTATTACACCCCCCTACAATTTTGGTAAGCTTTAGTATTTTTCAATGACTCACAATGCCCATACATAGTATACTGTCAGATAACCGTCTTACTAATGAGGTCGAATAATAAAACTTGAGGAAGACCATAGGGCGCCTTTTATAAAACTAATCGATTGCAAATCAAAATATGAATTTAATGCGAAAAAGAGAAAGAAGATCCAGAAAGACGCCTGCGTTCAAAGGTACTATAAGAGCATAAGAGCGTCGGGAAACTTCTAAATGATTATTGACATCGATTCAGATCGAATTTGAAAAATGAAATGGACTCGCCCTTTGGGGTTTAAAAGGCGGCTCAGAATGGCCTTTTAGTCAGTCTTTAACCAACCTTGAAGCTGAGTCTACACCTAACTTGAACATAGAGCCTTCTCACAACTTCGAATCCTGAGTCTTCATCTTTTTTTAACTTTGGATCCTGAGTTTTCACCCAACTTGTCTACTCGACTCTGCGGCCTGTCAAATCATCTCTACGGCCTGTCTACTTATCTCTGCAGCCTGTCAACTCATCTTTGCGGCCTGTCTACTTGTTACATGACTACAACGTGCAAACTTATCTCTGCTGCCTGTCTATTCGTCTCTACGGACTATCTACTCATCACTACGGCAAGTCAACTCATCTTTACGGCCTGTTCATTCATCTCTACACCCTTCAACTCATCTCTGCGGCCTGTCTACACGTCACATCACTACGGCATGCCAACCCATCTCCACGGCCTATCTAATCATCACTATGGCCTATCAAATCATCTCTATGGCCTGTTTACTCATCTCTGCGGCCTGTCTACTCATTACTACGGCATGTCAACTCATCTCTATGGCCTGTCTACTCACTCATGTCTGCGGCCTGTCAAATCATCTCTGCGGCCTGTCTACTCGTCTCTATGGCCTACCTACCTAGTACCACCACGGTGTGTCCTGCCTCCTCGGCTTAGGCCCCTTTTGTGTATATTTCCCTCGTATTTTTATATTTTGTACATGGCCGTACTGGGAGTAGAACCTGGGTCTCTCGCTTCCAAGTCCGTTTTCTACACAATGGGCTACCACCGCTTAGATAAGCCTGGTTAGATTAGCACCTAAAGGAAAAACGTGTAACGTATTAAGTAAAAAGGTTGTACTATATTGGAGAGATCAATATTCTAAGCATAAAGTGATTAACACGTTGCTATAATTAGGTATGGTTTCTCTTTTTTTGTTTAATTTTAAGGATAAGGTTACTTTTGACAACTACATTTCTCTCTTTTATTTCTTTAGCGGTCGTTACAAGGATAACTCTCGGTGACGTGACGTGACACAGCAAAACTCGATCACGCAGAATCTTATAATCCACATGAAACCCAGTATAATTATCGCTTTGTTTGCACTTGCCTGGCTTCGATCCACTAAACCGGGGAGGACTGGAGCCGTAGACTCTGCTAAGATAATCGATCATCGATATGGCAGCGTCACGTGAACGACTTGCGAGTGATCTACCTACTTACAGTCAACTTAGAGGTCAACCTGTATATTTTGTTGCAAACTCGCCCTTATCGCGACTAATCAAAGTGTACATTGATACTCGTTTACTAACCTTTTATACATATACAAGTGTTAAACCTAGTGAGATGTTAGCGAAGTTTCTGTCGTGTACGAACAAATAAAATACGCTGACCGTCTATACGTCTGTGTGTCTAGTGTCTGTCTGTCTCATCTCATGAACCGTGATGGATATACAGTTGAAATTTTAACAGATGATGTACATATTTTAATAACGGCAACTTGTAGATGCTAGAAATATTCACAGAAAATTAAGTTGTATGTTAACTTTAAAAATAATTTATTCAATTAAAATAAATATTAAAGGGGCGCAGCAACAACTAACGTGATTTGTTTGACTGTCTTCTCGATATTCGCTATTCGCTCGGCTAAAATCTAGACATTTTTTTTTCATAAAATTTAGATTATACCTCTGTAGTTAACCGTTTTTACTGAATAATATTTTGGCTAGTTATAAATTCGTATACCATATTGTGTCGTGTCTACTCTGTTCAGTATCTACTTTATCTTAGTGTTTATTTATTGGTCACAGTTGTAACACACTGCTGTCACGCACGCTCGAATAATAAAGTTTTACCTCCAAATGGGTACTTTATTTTTTATTATATCTCGAAGGATGACTGAAGTCATGGGTGTGACGTGTGATGGCTTCATCAAAAATTATTAATTGAGGTTCTCTCATCAACTTAACAGCCAATTGAATGTATTGAATTGAATCTAACGACGTATGAGACGTAGAGTCCACCTGATCAAAGGAAAACAGTTTTCCCTCTGTGGAATGACAGCTTTCAGTATTTTATCGACCACATATTTTTGTTGAGAAATTAATTTTTGGTATTTTTTTATCTATTTGCTTTTTCATTTCAATATATACTAGTCAAAACAAAATAAGGGCCACTGACTCATTTCAAATATCGGGTCGTTTTTACAACTTGAAGGTGTTCTTAAGTGGCTAATTCTTTTGTGTGGTTGTTTACAAACTTAGTTATCGAGAGAAATGTCTGAATGTTGCTAGTACGTTAAAACCAAATAACCCTATTTTACTTCCAAATTAAATTGTGTAAGCTACGCAGGTGTTTTTTTTTAGACTTTGCTCTTACGAGTAATTCAATTTTAATGTCTTTGATGTGATAAGGATTTTGGTCACATGAGTCTTCTATTCACGGTAAAAAAAATCTACCGAGTTAACCTATAGCTTTTATAGCGGTAGCAACGCGTCATTTTTTTTTGCATCGAAATAAAAAACGGACTGTAGAATAAAAGTAGGGTATCCAGAGGCAGAGAAATTATATTTTGTTTATGAAGTAAAAGAAAGGGAACAAGGAAATAAGAAATCTTAACTAAGGTCTACAAGAGGTAAATATAACAATACAATTGGAATATAAAAAAGGGGAGCACTTACATAATGTGCCTTTTAAATATTTATGATTTTAATAGATAATAATTTACGTAGAATAGAGCAATCTATGTAATAATAAATTAGGTCGGCCGTAATAAAGTAGAATGACGTTCACGTCCACTCAGTTTGCAAGCTGAGGGTTATCTGGCTCAGCTACGTCCATCCACTGTGGCAAGTGTCGAAAAGTAATTAAATTTAGAATGGATAATGGGCAAAAATAATAATGAGCAACGAGGCGAATTGCACCTCGTTACAACGTGGTTGAACTTGGAGGAGGCCTTCACCCTTCTTCTTCTTCTTCTTCTTCTAAGATGAATTAAACGTTTGGCTTTTATAGGAACTATAGATTTATTGACGATAATTATTTATTTATTATTGATTTTAACTATGATTAATTCAGTTTAAACGAAATAAAAATTGTACCTTATTTAAAATAATTGTAAATAGTCATGGATAGATAAACGTACTGACTTAATTATATTCATGCAAAATTAAATTTATCAAATTTTTTTAATTTAAATTAGAAAATAGCTTTAGTTTAGTTTTTTAATATTAGTACCTATTAGTTTTAGTCTTGTTAATACTATTTAGTAATAATCATATTATAATATGTAATATATCTGAAGTAATCAAGTAATTAATATAATATTCCATGCATGCAAAAAACCCAAATAATAAAAATGTACGTAAATTAAATGTAATGTTTTTTGTAGAGAAATATAAAAGGTTTTTTATTTCATTTTATTTATATTCTATTTTATTTATATTATGTGGGATATTTTTATTATATATTTTAATGAAGCCCAAAGTAGGAAACATCTTCCGTATTTTATTTCATGACAAGACCTGCGGCTTCAACAGAAAAGTTAATCTGTCACTGAGTCGGACCCACGCGATTTATTTTGCGGAAAACTATTGCTGTTGGTGACTGGCTGTGGTGCGACCTATTTTGTTATAAAACGTCATGTTTTTATATTTGATTCTTTTTCCATTTTTATTGTCATTGTCTGTTTGGTATTGCCACTGTCATACGCCTTGCTAATCATAATAAAACATAAGTATTTATTTCCTACGTGTTTCCCTCAGCAAACCATCACATTCATACAGTCCACTCAACCACTCGCTATCAATTGCATAAAACTCCTTATTATTTTGCGAAACGAGAAAATAAATTTCTCGGCGCAGTAGAGAAAATTCTCGCAAACAAGTTTACAATAGCAGATCGCTTTCTAATTAATCTTCTACTAAAATTATTTTGGTCTTCGCAGAGGCGGACTTCTATTCCGAAAATAATTAAGTGCTGAAAGAAGCGTTAACGAATAAAATTATATTAAGAAGCGATGGAAGCGAAGGCTCGTCGACATGTGCATTATTGCCTATCATAGCCTACGGTGCTCAGACCAGGTCTGATTCTGTTAATGCATTGTAGGACAACCGTCACCGTCTATGACTAACGCTAGTGGCATTTTTTCCGAGCGATTCCGTGCTTCGCAAGGTACGTTAAGCAGTTGGTGCCGGCTGCCATCGATAGATGGCAGTCGTTAAGCTAAGTCAGAGGCCTTTAGGGGCGGCTTGAAAACTTCTGACACTAAGACCAGCCACTAGTCTTACAAGCCTCCACCAATCCGGACTTGGCCCCCGTGGTGGAGTATGGCCTATACCTTCTTCAGGAAAGAGACCCGTGCCCCTCGATGGGGACATAATGGGTTGATGATTGTAGTACAATGAAAACTGCATGAACGTGGCAATTCCCTGTAGTCCCGTTGTCCCCGTAAGTCTTGTCCCCGTTAAGTGGGGACAGCGGTCATCATCATCAACCCATTATGTCCCCACCGAGGGGCACGGGTCTCTTCCCTGAGGAAGGTATGAAGGTAAGGTAAGGATGAAGGTAAGGTAAGGAAGGGACAGCGGTACTTTAAGAAAATAAATAACAATCAGGCTCGTTGTCCCCGTTGAACGTGAGCTCCTCAACGGGGACAGCGGTACTTAATAATAAAATAAAAAATCAGACCCGTTGTCCCCGTCCGAAGTTCAAAAAGTTGACTTGGTATCGACATGTTTGAACTAAAACTTTCGTAAGCACTACACATTTAGATAGAATGGCCGCATTTAGCAGAACACATCGATGAGTAATCGATTAAAATTTTCAGCTGAACGCACACAAAAATCCGATGACTGACAGCGATTTAAAGCAATCGTTTCTACTTTATCTGCCCTACCCCACTCTCTTTTTAACATTCCAAAATTTGTAGGCTGGCTGGAAGAAATTTCTTTGGAAATAAGTCCGCATTTTCCCGTAATTTTTACCACAAACATGTTATTTAAGTTATATTCTGTATTTTTCCTTATTGTGCAATAAAGTGTAACAAAAACATCATTATTAACTTTCTTATTATTATGTTCTTATTTGCACCGACTACCCGGCTCACTTTTCCTTCAGCAACTCTACATCGTCGGTTGCCTAGAAGAAATTGCTTTAAGCAACAAGGCCGTCAATTGTACTGTATCTTTGTAAAAATAGATATAGATAGATATATCGTAAATTTTTTGTATTTGTTTTTCCTGGTACAATAACGAATATACTTATCTTATCTTATCTTAGCTTTATTCCGGATACACTCACTTAATTTTATGTCGGAAGAGTCCGAACAGGTTTAGCTCTGATTCGCAGAGCAAAGCTATCGACTTTCCGTACCAAGTTGCGAGAACATCTGCAGCTGTTTCCAGCAATGCGTCTCGGCATTTCGTATAATTTTTCGTAAAATAAAACAGCAGAAGTTTCCCGTTTTCCCTCGAAAACGACTCATTAGGTAACTCCGGGAAGCAGGCGTGGGTGCAGAGGTTTGGACCTACTGGCCCCAGTGATCATGATCTATTATTATGTTTATACTCCCTCCAGATTTGTCATCATCATCATCAACCCATTTTGTCCCCACGGAGGTGCACGATCTCTTCCCGAGGAAGGCATAGGCCATACTCCACCACGGGGGCCAAGTCCGGATTCGTGGAGGCTTGTAAGACTAGTGGCTGATCTTACTGTCAGAAGTTTTCAGTAGTATCTACTGATTTATAAACCTCTTTTTAAAACGAACATTTTACTTCGTCATACAATAGATAGAGAATTTAATGTACATTAAAAAACTACACAGGTATTTGACTAGTTCTAAAGGTATTATTACAATAGTTTCAGCTTTGTTTGTCAGGTAGGTAACAGCACAACTGCACTGTGGACTGAAAATCGACTTTCGAAAATCGAAAATAGACTTAGGGATGCGAGATATTGTTTTTTTTGCATGAAATAGCTTCTCTTGACTATTAACCTCTTCAGTCCTAACCTTGAAAGGGACTGAGGAGGTTAATATGTATATGTATGTATGTCCCATACATTTTTTTGGGATAAAATCACAAGTCATCAGTTTTAATGCCAAATGATCGCGCATGATATATTTGAACACAATGATAGTCAGGAGAAGCTATTTCATGCAAAAAAAAAACAACATTGAAATCACGCATCGCTAGTGATTGAGTAATTATTGAAAATAGTGAGACAAAGTTCAAAGTGGTGTCAGAATGGTGTGGATAGTGAAATTCACCTCGTCATCTGGAAATCAGGTAAGCTTTTATTATAATAAAATCTATAATAATTGGATAGGAAATTTTATGCAGATTCTAGATATATATAACACTTATTGAATAATTACGTAGTACTTTCTCTAATTTGAGAAATGCGGAACTGCGTCCCAAAAAATTCACAAAAATATGGCAGCGCGATAGACCATTGCAGTTTGAGCACCATAGGCCTCTAGAGGGTGACGGGTTAAGTCTATGACAGTCGCTTTTCAGCCCACAGTGAGCCGAGATTAGAACCCACAATTTCCCGAATGTGAGGCCAACGTTCGACCGATGCGTAGTCGGCCCAAACCCTTGTGGCTTGTCCCAATGTAAAAACCAAATCCGGACTCAAGCCGGTAATTAACGGTCACATCGCATTAACCACACCTGCTTAGCTCGTTTGACCTTGTATACGGGGTAAATATAATCTATCTTATATATTATATTATATATCTATATCTTCTATATAAATAAAATTCAAAGTCCTGACTGACTGATTCATTCACTCATCAACGCCCAGCCCGTTGGACCTAGGAAGCTGAAATTTTGCACAGATGGTCTATATCACATCTATGGTCTATATGTATATAATGTAGGCAAGGAATAAGACCGGATTTTGTGAAATTCAACCCCTGAGGGGGCGAAAAGGGTTGCCAAAATTTGTATGGGAGGTATATATAATGTTGTCTAATTTTCTTGAAACTTAAAATAAATACTCTTCAACACAATTGATTGAACACATGTCATGTTTCGCCGTTTTTCTAAATTTAACCCTTAAGGGAGGTGACCGTTATAATGGCGGGACCATAATGTTTAAGCCATGAGATTTGAAATCCGTCTATCTCATAATTTAGTACCTTTTTCGTACCTCCAATAAAAAAATTCTACCTCTTGGAGCTTACCTACAATTTAACGAAATGCATGGTCCCGCCATTATAACGTTGGATAATGGCGGGACCATATGAAAATACTATAGTTAGGCAAAATCAAAGTATTGTAGGTTTTACTACCTAATTTCTACCTCCCGAATATCATCGACTTTTAGTTTTACAATCAATGTGAGCTTTATAACAGCGAGAAGAAAATTTTTAAACCAGCAGAATTTAAATCTGTCTATGTCATAATTTTGTACCTTTTTCATACCCGCAATAAGAAATTTCTACCTCTTGTAGTCTTCCTACAATTTAACAAAATGTATGGTCCCGCCTTTAGCACATGGATGATGACGGGATCAATGAAAATACTGAAGTTATTCCAAATCAAATCATTGTAGGTTATTCTACCTAATTTCTACCTCCCGAATATCATCGTCTTTTAGTTTTACAATCAACAGTAATGAATAAATTGGACAAAATCCGTAGTTCAGAAACACTAATTTATTATATACCTCGGCCGCTGGGAGAATACGCTCCTGACACCTATCTATTTCATGTGACTAGAATGGGCGATTATCAACATTAGCATTCCTTACGTTATTCGCTTAGCTAGCTTTTGCCAACGACTCACGATTTATATTCAAATATGTAAAAAAAAATATTTATGTTACGTTAGTTTTTATTGTACAAAATAGTACCTAACACGAAAACTTAATTAAATGAACTTAACCTAAGTGAACATAAAATAATTACGTGCACATCGTTATGCACGTTATGCGTTCGTTGAGCGTTATTATTTTCGTTATTTTAGGTACATCACCAGAAAAAAATACGGAACCTTGGTGCAGCGTATTTTATGCACGAACGTTAAATATTGATTCCTTTTTTATCTAACATTTAATCACCACGCAAAATATAATATTGGTTGTAAGTTTACATAATGGTATAGTTTCAATCATAATTATCTGCTAACAGGACAAATAGACCTTAAAAATATTTTAATCGAAAATTCAACGCCACTTCAAAGTTGTGCGTCGTCCATTCTATCGCAACCTGTCAGGATCGTATTCTCCCAGCGGCCGGACTTTAGTAATAAATAAAATTTAACACCACAGACTAAGTATAATAACCTGAGAATAATAGACCATCTTAGGATGCATACAGGGTGTCCCAAAAATGACACGTCACAGTGACAACGGGAGGTAGACAAGCTCAATAGGCATCGAACCAACCTAACAAGACCTCAGTTAAAGTTGCACGGTTTTCGAAATATTGCCAATTTTTTTTTTTTCTAAATTTCTACAATTTTTAACAAGTTGAATTATATAAATGTCTTATCGTAGCGTGAGGCAATGATTTTTACCTGTTACCGGTGGCTTTCTGAGTTCCTAGTTTTAATCGAGCATTAAAAATTCGTACATTACTGAATTAAGATGCATGTGTCATACCATTTTGGAAAGGTATAACACACGCATGTTTTTGGAGTTATTTGTTCGTAGTAATTTTTTTTCACGGCAAGTGGTCAAAGTTGAAAATAATTTTTCAATACAAAATTTATTTTAAGTTTAATCCAGTCCAGTTAAGATTCAGTCTAGGAGGAGAAATGCATAGTCACTAAATCAAACCACGTGAAAACATGCTTTGCTAGTCGCCAATATGAAAATTTGTCTGGCTATTTGTATAACCAGATAAATCGCAGAATACACATCTATCCTATGCTGAAATTTGAGTGTAAGAAAGTACTGTCCGAATGTCTGCTAAGCCAGAACTATGAGGAAACTGAACAATTGTTACAACATGTTACTTAGCTATAAGTGAAATAAACATGAATAAATAGAAAACAACACACACACACACACACCCTCACACACATACACAGACACATGCACACCACAAGTCTATAACTAAACTAGCTTTATAAGAAATGTTTTACATAAAATTGAAATATTATTCAAACGTTTAATTTAGTTGTTGAAACTTTAAGTTGTGGAAGAGCGGGTTTCCCTGGCACAGGTATTTTATACTTACAATGGAATCCCAGCAAAAGTGTATGTTAGAATAGTTTTGGTTGTATAAATAAATATTTTGATTTTTATTTTTTTTTTATCCAGTATTTTGCCACATTTTACATAGTTATCGACAAATAACACTTTGGTCATCTTATTTAACTACTCGATTCGTGCCCGAATACAAATAACAAAACAAACACGCGGGCTATCTAACTTAATGTTAGTACTCAACTTGTTAAAAAACCAATTGGCAATATCTCGAAAACCGGGCAACTTTTACTGAGGTCATGTTAGGTTTGTTCGACGTCTTTTGAGCAGGTCTACCTTCTTTATCACTGTGACGTGCCAATTTTTGGACACCCTGTATAATAAAGGATTATTGACAACTGACAATAATCTATTCTGTGTTTATGAGCGAAATCACGTTATGTAGTCACGATCTCTTCTCAGGTCGATATAAAGCTTGATAGCACACACAAACCGACTTACAAACAAAACCGCAAAAATCTATCTAAACCGGGATGAAACAAAGTTACAAGCCACAATTAATGACATAGTCGATGCGAGGCTGCGATCTGCAGTGGCACGGTTTGCGTCGTCTTTAACCGATTCGGCGCACCCGTGCGAGGGTTTGCACCGATTTGGCACTATCGTTCGGTTTGACGACGTAAACCGTGTCGCCGCGGTCCGCACGCGCTGACGCTAATTTGGTTTGACGACGACACCGGAATTATGAACGTTAATTTAACTCATACGTTTAGTTTCGTTTTCGGTAGAGACCAAGAACTAATTACAGTTCAAAATCAACTTTTCCAAGTCTCAGAACTTCTTTTTCATAGCCTTCATCATCAACCCATTATGTCCCCACCGAGGGCACGGGTCTCTTCCCTGACGAAGGTATAGGCTATTACTCCACTACGGGGGCCAAGTCGGGATTGGTGGAGGCTTGTAAGACTAGTGGCTGGTCTTACTGTCAGAAGTTTTCAAGCCGCCCCTAAAGGCCTCTGACTTGGCTTAACGACTGCCATCTATCGATGGCAGCCGGCACCAACTGCTTAACGTACCTTGCGAAGCACGGAATCGCCCGGAAAAAATGCCACTAGCGTTAGTCATAGACAGTGACCCATCCATCGACTGAACGCGCCGTATGTTGCTTAACCTTAGTGATCGTTCAAGATCACTCAGGCAGCCCAGGCTACGAGCGATTCGTGACATGGCTTAACGACTGCCATCTATCGACAGCAGCCGGCACCAACTACTTAACGTGCCTTGCAGACCACGAAACGGAAAAATGCTACCAGCGTTAGTCATAGACAGTCACACAACCATGCATTGAACGCGCCATCCGTTGCTTAACGCTGTTTAAAATCACTCAGGCAGCCGGGGCTACGAGCGATTCGTTTCACACCTTGAGGGAGTTAAAACAAAGAAATAATATTCTTACATGTATTTTTATTTAGATCAAGAAATATTAAATAATTTGTAAGTACTGAAAGTAATGGACAATAATTCGAGATTTTTTTCCTTCGCTGTATATGAAAAGGAAGCTAAACTGGATAGCCCTACGTTCTTAGTTTTTACCTCAGTTAAGATTTTCATTCATGATTTTGGTTTTGAAAACCTTCTCATTCTAAAAGGGCGTATAAGCAAAACAGAACGGAATCATAGTCGTATATCCACGCCATCCAACGTTGATGCATAAAAAAAAATTGTCACTGCTCTGTCAGTGATTTCTGCTTTGACGTGTCTTATGTAGGTCAAAGGTACAGTGCCACAATCTTATCTGTTCAGTTGATAGAGGCGCTAGTGGAGAATTTAGTAGTAACATTTAGGAAAATTACCTAGAAAAATGAGAATATTTTAACCCGTCTTTAAATTTTAATGAACATATATCTATAAATCTTAGTAAGTGAATAAATAAAACAGGAAATGGGGAACAGAATTTACAATTAATTAGTTAGTTACAATTTTGCCCACTTGAATATATAGTTTGGTGGCGCTGTACCTACTTCAATATTTATTTTTTTAAAGGAACAGACTAATTACTTTTGACAGATTCGAATGAATAATACTTTCTGACTTTGTATTAATCTGTGATGGCGTAATGATCTGTATCACTGAGCGAAATTAAATAAAACAATTATTTTCTCGAAAACAACAGCACCTTAAAAATAAACAAAAAATATATTATTATTTAGTGACCGCTCATATCCATAACCTAGTAGAAACTTTCTTGATTCGTGACACTAGAAATATTGTCCATTGTGTCCGTATTCTTGGCTTAGAATATCTCCTGAAATACTTGTTCTAGCTAATTGTGTCTTGTAGCACTATTAGGAACTATTGATACACAGTTTGGTGGCATACCTGAAATTACTGAAATCGACCACGTGAAAGTTAATACGGACACAAGTAATTTACAATTAAAAGTAAAATAAAAAACCATTTTGTTGAATCCTGTAAAGAGTACAATTAGTGGCTACTAATCATCAGTTACTAAGCAGTTAATGCCGGCTGCCGTCGAGTTGACGCTGTCGATGGCAATCGTTAAGCCAAGTCAGATGCCTTATAGTAGCTTGAAACCTTCTGACAGTAAGACCAGCTACTAGTCTTACAAGCCTCCACCAATCCGCACCAGACCCCCGTAGTAGAGTATGGCCTATACCTTCCTCAGGGGAAAGAAACGTGCTCCTCGGTGGGCATACAATGAGTTGATGATGACTAATCAGTAGTTTTATTCATTATCATAATAGGCTATTTGACAGTATGAAAAAAAAAAACAGTTTTATTTATACGTCTTTGTATGGGTTCCCTACTTCATTCTTAGTTATTAGAAGAAAAACATGAAAGAATTTAAAATGACCACGTTCTGAGGTTTCATGAATACCAACAAAAATATAAGATGGTTTTCAGAAATAGCCTATTAGTGTATAACTAATATTGAAGACGAATACGAACGTTACTAACTTTGTGTCTAGTCGACTAATTTAGTCATAATCGCGCACTTGCTCAACCACAACTCGGACTGATTTAAGACGGCGCGACGCGACGCAAGTTCCAATCCAAAGTGCAAACCGTATCACCCGCGCGGGGCCGCGCTCTCAACAGACGGCAAGTCTCGCGACACAACAAGCATGAGTGAGAGAGAGTCAGCAATATCTACAAACCGCTCGCTCGGCGGGCTCAGCTCGTTAAAGATCGGTATGATGTCGGCCCAAGCCGACCTATACGGTTTGTGGCTCAAACCGGTTTGGTATAGATCAAGCCGTTACATCCCTAATGGACATGCCATGGCACCATTACCTCGGTTTGTAAAAATTTTTTTGTGGGAACTACGGATTTTGTCCAATATATTCATTACTATTGATTGTAAAACTAAAAGACGATGATATTCGGGAGGTAGAAATTAGGTAGAATAACCTACAATGATTTGATTTGGAATAACTTCAGTATTTTCATTGATCCCGTCATCATCCATGTGCTAATGGCGGGACCATACATTTTGTTAAATTGTAGGAAGACTACAAGAGGTAGAAATTTCTTATTGCGGGTACGAATAGGTACGAAAAAGGTACGAAATTATAGACAGATTTAAATTCTGCTGGTTTAAAAATTTTCTTCTCGCTGTTATAAAGCTCACACTGATCGTAAAACTAAAAGTCGATGATATTCGGGAGGTAGAAATTAGGTAGTAAAACCTAAAATGCTTTGATTTTGCCTAACTATAGTATTTTCATATGGTCCCGCCATCATCCAACGTTATAATGGCGGGACCATGCATTTCGTTAAATTGTAGGTAAGCTCCAAGAGGTAGAATATTTTTATTGGAGGTACGAATAGGTACGAAAAAGGCACTAAATTATGAGATAGACGGATTTCAAATCTCATGGCTTAAACATTATGGTCCCGCCATTATAACGGTCACTAAGGGAGTGAGGGGTTGCAAAGTTTTGAACTAAAGTCCACGCGGACGGAGTCGCGGGTGAAAGCTAGTAAAAATAGTATAATGATAATCTTATTATTACTATTATTACTAGGCCTACTGGGAAAACCACGTTAAAAAAAAACGCGCTAAGTACACTACCTCATAGGTGGTGTAGAAACGTGTGCATATTATAACGATTACAACTTTTCTAAATGTTTGAATCGTTTTATCTCAGTAACAGCGCTCGTAGGAAAAAAAGTATTTATACATTTTTTTTTATGTTTAATAATGTCTATATTGCATAACTTTAATATGGATAACATTAATTAAATAATATAATGAACTAACATTAAATAAAAAAAAATAACTTAAATATAAAACTATTCTAGTACCTAGATGAATACATTAGCTTAATATATTTACAATATTTACATTTTTTTATAGTTAATTTTATAATTTTTGAACTAAACCTTTCGTAAGCACTACACATTGCAAACACATTGTAAATTTTTGGTCCGGATTAACTCACGTTTCTTTTTATCGGACGAGTCCGACCAGGTTTCGCTCCGATTCAACCAAAAATAATAAATTTATAAACCACAATTTTGGTCTGGGGTATTTTTATGATAAAACTTACAGTTTTGCTGAAAATCATAATAAAATCATATTTTAGACCTTTGACCTTGAATAGATTTTTTTCCATAAAAGGGAAAGATGGGGAACTTTAAAATTTTATTTATAATTATATATTAAACAATCTCAAAAAATTTCAGCTTGTTGTAAATTTATGTAACTTCCAATGTCTAAATTGACCGGAGTATATGTATGTATGTACATATGTTTAACTAGCTGTTGCCCGCGACTACGTCCGCGTGGGCTTTAGTTGAGTAAAGTGTTTGCAAATAAGATAGGGATACTTTTAGCGCATGTGAAAGAGCTTTCATACTAACTAAGGGGGTTGCGAACCCCCTTTTACACCCTTAAGGGATGATTTTCGAAAAACTACTTTAAACGTCTTCCATGACTTTCAATGAAGGACCTTCATGCTGAATTTCATTTGAATAACTTCAAAAATGGCTAAGTTTCATACTAATATTGCACCCCCCTTTTATCCCCTTAAGAGATGATTTTCGAAAAACTTTTTTACATGTGTTTCAAGACATTCAATGAAGAACCTTTATTCTGAATTTCATTCGATTATCTTCATAAACGGCAAAGTTTCATACTAAGTTTGCACCCCCCTTTTCCCCCTTAAGGAATGATTTTTTTTAAACTATTTTATACGTGTTTTATAATTTTTAATAAAGAACCTTTGTACCAAATTTCATTCGAATAACTTCAAAAACGGCAAAGTTTCATACTAACTTTGAACCCCCATTTTACCCCCTTAGGGGATGAATTTTCAAAAATCCTTTCTTAGTGCTCCCCTACGTTATAAAAGTAACTTCTGTGCAAAATTTCAAGTTTCTAATCTTTATAGTTTAGGCCCTGCGTTGATATGTCAGTCTGCCAGCTTCTCCTTTTATATATCGATACCTGTAATTTCAATTGACGTAAAGCACATTTTGGCCAAAATTAGCTTTGAATGCCATCTTACTTAGATTTTTTTTCTCTTTTTTTCTGTCTAATCCACGTAACGATAGGACCATTAATGACGATTTTAGACACATTTAAAAAGTAATGTAAAGAACATTTTCGCTGTCAAATTGAAAAATTACAAACGTAAAGAACATCAAAATATTGAGTGGTTTTTACTGCCCAACCATTCAGTATAAATAATACTAAATGTGCTTTAAGTCAAAGTCTGTTTATCACCTCTTTTAACATATTGGGGCGTTTAACACATTTTGCAAAATTATGTGCTTTACTTACCACCTAATTTGCTATACCTACTAGTTCTTGCTTAAATTTTGAGGGCATAAATAACTTTTAAAGTTGGTATTTGTGTTTTACACCCTATTTAAGTGTTAATGTCAAAACAATCGATACCTTACAACCTTACACCCGAGACTAATAACAACATTTTTTTCCTTACGTATAGGTACCAACGTTTATTTTGTTTCTTTAACCTATACATCAAAATCAGAACTAATATTATTTGAACTCTATTGCAATGAACAATAGCTCTAAAATTCCTTGACAAACTTTGAATGTTGGTACAACAGCATCAAAAGTTTTGACTCGTGCGGTGCCGCGCAAGCAGCTACAGACCCCTCAACGTTCTTCATTGTCTTTTCATCAAAATGACTTCATCAAGATAATTAAAAAGAATACTTTATGAATTGCATCTATACGATTTTTAAGATGTGCCAGCGTGCCATGCCGCCGGCGCTCACTCTCGATCCTGTGGAAGCCTCGTCGCATGCTCCATGCAACCTACTGGAGTCCCAGGAAACCCAGCCAGTTACTAAGCACATCTCGAATTGATTAACACCCATTATTTCCGATTTGAAACTTACATCCAGTCAAAAGAGAAACAGACGTAGAACGAAACTAAAGATGGCTTTTATCGATTTTGTTACCGACCGAATATAGGAGAACAAGACTTCTCCTCAGGAAGTTCAGATCTATGGACTAGTAATGATGAATCGAGTTCCAGCGACGATTTAAAAGAAGTACTTGGTAAAAACTTCTACGTTGTAGCTACTTCGCAGAAAATATGTATTAAACACAAAAAAAAATCACATGAACATGGCTCAATGTGATAGATAGAAAGAGACCCAATGTTGCAAAAACGTACTCCGAAGAGGCTAAACAACAAGTGAGAACATAACACCATAATACCTAGATTAAGTAAATACTAACCTAGTAAAAAACAGATTCAGCAATTTTTTCTGCTCTCAGTGTCATTACAAAACTATCTGAACCTTAATAAAACGTATATACATTGAATAATAACCATAATACCGATTAATTTTGATCAACGCAACTAACTGAAATCTACAATTGTTAATAGTTTTAAGATAAATATGTAAAGAAGTACAAATTTTATTTAAAAAAGAAACAATTACGTGAGTACATGCTAAATAAAAAAAATAATAAAAAAAATATTTTAAAGACATCGTAGTAGGTACAATTAATACATCAACGCTGCGGTCAAAGCACTAGACTTAGAGGTTGTACTAAAAGCTATTTAATAATTAACAAGATCTAGTAGGTCCTAGATAACAGTCGTCACACCAATCTCCTCATCATTCATAAAATTAGGGCATTTATAAGCGCGCACGACCATGGATATTTTTTATATTAAAATATCTGAATTTTTCACATATTTTAAAATAAAAAAATGCCGATTTATTACTAACATAATTCTTTTATTTGTTAATTATCCGTTTTCATTCTTTACGTCCCTTGACAACACACGTTATTTAAAACTACTTGTAGCTATGTATGCTTCACCGCCTTAAAAATTAATAAAGTTAGTTCTTTAACTCGAAATATAAGATAAAAGATAGTTTTTATTTAGCTTTACACTTGCACTTACTTTAATCTTAAGTTAATTAATCAGTATAATATTTGCCGTTGTGCTTTACGTCCAAAATAAATCTGAGCCTCATAATTTTATTTGGCGTAAAAAAAAATTTAATGAGTTTTCTTAGATGTAAGGCACATCTATTTTCTAAAATAATACACTAAACTAAAAACTAAATATTTCATCGTCTGCATCTCAAGATTTTAGGTATATTTTGTCGACATCACTTTTATATAACTTTAAAAACATAAGCGTAATGAATTAAATTCTAAAAAAAAAACTTATTTTGGCTCTACTGTAAAGTTGGGTTTTGTGCTTTACGTCAATTGAAATTACAAGTATCGATATATAGATTATTGAAATATTTATATATGGTTTAAGTATGTTTATATAATTATAAAAAAATCTTAATTTCTTAATTGCACGACTACCCGTCTCTAATTTATTTCTTGTCTCCGTCTATGATTGCTGGACGTTTTGCTGGACCGAATAAATATTTGAAATTTTGAATGATTGCCTGGAAGAAATTGCTTCTTGTGATACGGCCGCCAATTGCACTTGGATTTATAAAAAAATCTGTAAATGTAATTTATGAGTACAATAAAGAATATTCTGGGTAATTCTTTTAAACACGTTTTTCAAGCGGCATCACCTTAAAAGAATAGAAACCGAAAAGTCAGCAAGCCACTTTTCAGGCAAACCTTTAATCATCTCTTATCTAGGTCATTGATTATTATTCAATTATCTTTATATTTAATATCATAAAAAAAATACAAAACCCCCGTTCTTTTATTTTCGTGGAGTGTCCTTTCCCCCCATCGAATCACTTACTTAATTATATATTTTAAACTAAATGGAATACGCTTACCAAAAAATAGACACTATGTTTTAATAAGTTGCCAATGCTATAAAAAATTACACCGTTGTTCTAAAAGAATTACATAGTCTAAAAAAAATTAAAATGTAACTGCCCCGGGGCTGATTTGCGTGGATCATTATAAAACCACTTGCACATCCCTAACTTCGCGGCCCAATGCTGCGTCATCCTAATTCATGTTACAACTAGCCACTCTCTGTTGGCCAGACAGAGTGCTTGTGTGATAACACGTCGAGTTTCCGAAAAATTTTGGTAAGAACCTCGTTACGTGGGTATGGTTTTTCAAAACTTTGATTTGCGTGGTATAATTTTCTCCGTCGTCTGTGAATTTATTTTTTGAGTAAAATATTGTAGCGAACAAATATAAGGTAACGCAACTTATATTCAAAACACAGTTTATTTACTTCAAAGGTTTTTGTATATTTTTAGAATGAATGCTTTATTTTGATTTTCGTGGTCGTGATTTGGTTTACATGGTAGTTTTGACCCACGCAAATCAATTATGGGTCATGCAACTGAAATAACTTCAAGTTTTGCAATAGTAATGTAGGACCAAAAAAAATTATTACTTTAGTTAAAGGTAAATTCTTATAATTATGGCTAAATATATTAATTTTTACTAAAATTTTAATGAATTATTTTTTTAAGTAGAAAATGGCATAATAATAACTATAAAATATAAAATAACTATAAAATATTGTAATAAAATAATAATAATATTATAATAACTTATCTGATAAAGTTAAATAAAAAAAAAACATTTACGTAGGGTGTTTTGTGATTTGCGTGGCCCTCATTTTTTTAACCTCGATTATCTCTTTAAGTTTATTGCTCTTTGAGGTGCCCCTTTTATAAAAAGTACTACTTTTACGTATAATTTAAGATACGGATGTCGACTTAGCAAAGATATTAATTTTGAAAATTGCCACGAAAATCACCAAAGAATGACTTGCCCGAAGAATCACCCATTCTATCTATCTATCTAAATAAATATGCTTCATTGCAAATGTAACTTAAAAAATAATAGGTTAATTAGATAGATAAACAAAGCTTTTTTGCTTAACCAAAGCCAAAAATTATTGATACTTGACAAAATTGAACTATGTGATCGCATCAAGGACAGCTACAAATGTCTACGAAATTTTACATTTGGGTGATTCCTGGGAGAAGCGTTCTTAGCATCAGATCCGTGGCTTTTATTTTTTTTCATCACAGGTGAAAACTAAAAATACATAGCGAAAGAGGGCTTAAAAATAAGTCAACCTGTCGATAAGGCACTCACGTAGACATCTTGCCACGGACCTGACGTAATGAATGAAATAAATATTTTAATAGGTACAATATATAATGTAAATGTTATTATAAAATTCATACAAATCATGAATTGTGAAAAATTTTAAACGGGTTTAATTAAGAAAAATAATAATAGAAGTAATACAAAGTTTTTATTTGTCGAAGTCACAAGCTGAGATTTAAAACGAATGCTAATTATACATTTGGTACAATGAAATGCTATCCTTATTTAGGAACTTAATTTCAGAAACTTACAAGCAATAAATATTTTTAATAAAATTAAACAAGTCTAAAAGTTACAGGTTTTTGTTCTTAGCATACTATTTAAAAATGTCAAGCATTTGTTTTCTGTATTAACTGTTAATATTAGTCAATTCATGGATTCTTTTATATAGCATCTTGCGCTGTTTTTGATTTTGGTATCGCAATTTTCTCAAACTTTGTTTCGATAATTTAGGTGTTGATTCGGCAGATGAAACATCAGCAACACTCGATGCACTTCATGAAATAAAACTGGTGTCTGAAATACTTGCACACGATGGAGATCTTCGTACCAGAGAAAAATGCTTCGCCGTGGCGTCTGATTGAGCGGCATGATTAGAATATATTGATTTTGAAATTGTTGCGTTGTTGGAATCTGACAAAATATTTCTTGTTTACTGATATCTTGTTGTTTGGATAAATTATTATTTTCTTGTGAAGAAGACGAGTCTCCTATTGGATTACGAATAAGTTTTGTTCCAGTATTTCTTTCCCCAAGAATGCGTTGACTTAAATGTGCCACGAGGATCAATTTCATTTTCAATTTGAATACTATTCTCGCCAATGATCATTTCTTCTTGAAGTGAATTATGAATAATCTTCTTTTTCTTTCTATACTTTCGAGAGTAAATTTTATTTCTTCTCTAGCTATTTCGTCCTGACGAGGTGTCATATCTTTTATTTAAATTATTTTCCCTCCCTCTTCTTTGTGTTTCTTCTTTCCCTATCATTGGCCTTAAATTCTTGATATTTCGAAGCACCGTTTTTTATTTTAGCTCGTCTTTCTCTCTCAGATATTTTTTTTCTTTCTAGCCATTCATCTCTAGCTTTGTCTACCCATAATTAAACTCCATTAAGTGAAACAAAAAATATACATAAATATGTACTCACACACATAGTTACATACATACACACATTCGTACATATATACGTAACATCTATACCATCCATACCATAATGTAAGTATCAGAAATAAATAGGCAGTTTTTGAGCAAATTCATAAAACCATCTGTAATAAAGCATATAATTTTATGGAAAATAGAATACATAGTCAGATCCATGGCCGATAAATCAGATCCATGGCTTAAATCCATGGATCTTACGGCCATGGATCTGACGACTATTCAAATTTATTATTATTAAATTATAAATAAAATCTTATTAATTTTTATTACAATACCTACTCAGGGATATATGCATCAAAGTTCTTTGGACAGTTAAGTGTAAAATATTCTCAATTTAGTAGCAAAATGAGCCACGAGATTTACCTGCCCTATAAACCAAAATTTTTAAAATTTGAAGAACTTACCGTTCACCTATTCCCGTGTTAGCTAATGACATAAACCTTCCCGTCAAAACACTGCAGCACAACTGGTAATGCCACGGATCAATCACGAGATATTTACCGCGTATGCAACTAAGTTAATAAATGTACTTTTGTCGCGAGATTCAAACTTTACCCGCCGCGTGACATTTAATTAAACGGCTACAGACACAATAGTTTTGATTTAATTAGAACAACGCATACATGATTACAATAGTCACTCTTTACACATACAACAAATTAAAAATTATCGTATTCTTATAAATGTACAAAATATAATACACAAGAACATGCCGAGCGCCGCGCGTGTGACACGTAAAATTCTCGTAAAATCACCCCATTTTTCAGTTTCAAATGGATATTTAGGCAATCTATTGTATAAAATATTGGATACTAATGATAGGCCTCAATACTACATTAGTTAAGTAAACTTTTAAGTGTTCATCCAGTTTGGTATATTGTATATTATATAATTTATTACGCTGTGACCATTAAAATCATGTGTCCCAGGAATTACCCATTTAATTTTGTTAACGTTTATTTTATTGTGTATGTCTATTAAGTATTAATTTGTATTCATCATCATCATCAACCCATTATGTCCCCACCGAGGGGCACAGGTCTCTTCCCTGAGGAAGCTACCATACCTACTCTACCACGGGGGCCAAGTCCGGATTGGTGGAGGCTTGTAAGACTAGTGGCTGGTTTTACTGTCAAAAGTTTTCAAGCCGCCCAAAGGCCTCTGACTTGGCTTAACGACTGCCATCTATCGACGGCGGCCGGCACCAACTGCTTAACGTGCCTTGCGACGCACGGAACCGCTCGGAAAAATGCCACTAGCGTTAGTCATAGACGGTCACCCATCCATGCACTGAACGCGTCCTATGTTGCTTAACCCTAGATTCATAACCATTCGTCCCACAGACCGCGCAAAAAGTAATTTTTTTTCTAGTGTCTCGAGTGAAAGACATACAATTATGACTTCTCAGGTACCTTCCTAGAACACTTGACCCTTAGTAATGCGGGTGCACTTGCCTCGCAGTGACGTCTTGTCCACAAGTTATAGTCCTTTAGACGTCTGAGAGACGAATGTTTATGAATAGTATTACTTTTGATGAGACTGCAAGTGATTTTGAAAACATTGTTTTTTATGAGTTCTGGTTATACGAAGTAAAAGTAAGTGTATGATATTATTTTATGTGAGTTATTATTTATAATTAGAATTTATTTTATTGATCAAAGTGTAGTATTGTGTGTATTTTACATCAAATCTTTTTATTTTATTTTAGGATGGATGATCGGCAAATTGAGGACTATTTGAATCGTTTATCTGATTCTTGTGATGATGATTTAGAATACGTGGATAATAATGTTTCGTGAAGAATTTTTTGGAGACGCTGACCGAACCGTGGTTACGTAAAAGATACGAATTAATGCCAACTTTGAAGAGATGCCTGAAAAGGAAAATCGCCGAAGTTTTACGTGAAAGGCCTACCATTAACCCACCTGGTCCAAGTAGTACTCAAAAAACGGTTTGTGGTTATTGTGATTATAAAAAACGGCGTATGACACGGTTCCAATGCAAGCAATGCAAAAACTATATGTGCATGGACTATCGCGGGCTCATGTGTGTGGAATGTGCCGGTGAAAAAAATTTTAAATAATTTACTATTTTTTTTTGTTACTTAATTAAACATATTAAAGAGTGCCATACTTATTTTTTTATTTTATTTACAATTACCCCAAAACCCGTCACATACATTTAGTCGTCTGTGAGATGAATGTTTATGAATAATGTTCCTCTTAGATAAGGTTATAAATCTAGGGTTAACCTTCGCGATCGTTTAAGATGACTCAGGTGGCTGGGGCTACGAGCGATTCCGTAGCACAAAACTATACAGACTACACAATCCTGAACAACCCGTTATAAAAAAAACAAACTGCATTATGCTAAACAAAAATAATACGAGAAGAAAATTAATACATACGTTCGCATATAAACATAGCTAATATAATAATACGCTAATGTATAGCTCAAAGTTATGACAGAGATAGATACCTAATACCTACTCATTCAACCGCTTCTTAAATATGCCAATCGTGGGACTAGCACATACTTTCTGTGGCAGTGCGTACCACAGCCTAACCGAATAGACCGTGAATATTCTTCGTCTCACGAAAAATTGTATTCGTAAATACATATATTTGTACTCCATCGTTTTTCGATCCCTCGTAACATGGGTTTGGATTACATTTTATAATCCCACTGTAGTATTGCCAATTGCATCATTGATCCTCTAGAATTCCTGCGAAACACCTACGCTGGAACAAATCAGGTATACCGCATTCAGGTCTGTAGATACAAGTATCATCTGTAGGTATAATAGTGTGTAATGGAAGTAAATATAGAGCTTACCAGGTAGATGTAACGGTCTATGCGCGGGCGTTTCCCAACATGCTCATTTTCTAGCACGAGGTTTACGAAGGACGAAATCCGGAACGTTCAGTCGCACAAGTTGACCCCGCTGAGATTTAAGTTTGTTCTCAATGAGTCACACTGTTGTTGCTGGTTTTATTAATGTAGCTTGTGTCAAAAAAACGTCCCCAGGTTTTGCGTTATTTCAATCATCATTATCATCAACCCATTATGTCCTCACCGAGAGGCACAGGTCTCTTTCCTGAGGAAGGTATCGGCCATACTCCATCACGGAAGCTTAGTCCGTCCGAATTGTCGGAGGCTTGTAAGACTAGTGGCTGGTCTTAAGTCAGAAGTTTTCAAGCCGCCCTAAGGCCTCTGACTTGGCTTAACGACTACCATCTATCGACGGCAACCAGCACCAACTGCTTAGCGTGCATTGCGAAGCACGGAATTGCTCGGAAAAATGCCACTACCGTTAGTCATAGATGGTAAACGGTCACCCATCCATGCACTGAACGTTTCAATATTTCGTTTTTATATGGACCTCTGTGACGCGGCGGTTAACTCATCTGCCTACCATGCGAGAGGTGCCGAGTTCGAATCCCAGTTGGTGACAAAAAGAACACCCAGGTTTTGGAAGTTTACATTTGTGTCATCGCTGTTTCTAGTTTCTACGACACAGGGTATACCAGTGTGGCACCAGAAGCAATGTATGTGCCTGTACGTAAATGATACTTTATGTAAAAATGCCATTCCTTGATAGATCACATCAGAAATCCTACAATTTACCAAAAAAACTAAGATGATTGATAAAACGTAAAGATAAGCATCTTTTGAAGCGGCATTGGTCTGGCTACATCTACTGAAGAACAAAAGTTACAGCTAGTATAATATTAACAAAGAACCCATCAACTGTATAATATTTTAATAATATCTATCATTCAAAGTATTATATTTAACGAATAAGCAAGCCTGGTTTCTCTGCTAACAGGCGTCAAAAGTTTTTTTCGTATGCACTTTGGCCCACTGACAGCTGTTAACAGTAGATTAAGCTTGCTAGTGTACAAGAAACCGGGGGTTTAAACTCATTGCTATGCAAACTAATATAAAATACATTAAAGAAAACTTATATATCTAAGGTAGAAAGAGCACATTTTTGTTTTATTGTACAGTTGTTGAGATTTAATTTCACATTTCTCTGCTGTAAAGTTGTACTTCGATTTATACGTTGGGGCAGTCGATTTTGTTTCGGGCGTCAGAAATGGCATCACTTGCGAGCCGCCCTTGGCCAAATAGTACTCTATACTGCCTATAGCCCAACCGCCCATTCTGTAGTCACCAGTTGCTCTATGAATGAGTCCATTCAATACTTTGGGCTGCTCTACGCATGCGCGGGATCGATCCGTCGCCCGGGCGTAGGGGCGGGAGGGGGTGGTCCATATGAATTGGAATGTCGAACTCCGGATTTTTGGATACTTTACGGGTATTGCGTTGGCAGTCGCTTTGGGGCCGATTTAATACGATTGACCAAACAAAGAGGGGTTGTCAGGGTCCCTGTCCACATGTGGAAATCTGCACGCCATTTTCGTACCTCAGCGCTGGAAATCGCCACTCCACGGTGAGAACGTGTGGTGATGAAGAGGATCTAGGGGATAACAATAAACTTCTTAAGTTACATAATGAGCTTGATTTATTCAACACAAAGGTAGCGACAGTAAGGCGACTAATGAGTTCATCATTTTTTTGCTAGTGAGATCAAATTTGAAATTGTTTCATTTTTTCTCTTTCTTTATTTTTTGTGTCCACTATGCTTACTATTGCATGATTTAGTGAGTGTCCACACGAGTGTTTTACTTTTTAATGTGTTACTACCGGCGAGAATCTATTATTAGCTGTAAGACACCTAGTTATATTGTTATAATGTAATTTTATGCTGATGATTCTCCAAACCGAATAAATAAATAAATAAATAAATAACACTGTTTTTTTTTTGTTACAGATAAATTTTTTAAGAAGGGTCTGTACAATGGTTGTCTCAATCTCAAAGGGAATATTTTTTAGGAACTTAGGATTAATAACCTGGGACTAGATATACCTAATTTATGCGAAACCGACCGTTTTTGCTGTTAACGCTATCGAATCTTAAGGTTCACGCCATGCATTCTAAAATCACTAGTAACATGATTGACATCTTGCATAGACACTTTTTGCAGCACTTTTTTTTTTCAAATTAAGTCAAGAGCTTTATTCATTGAACATCAACACATGGACAAAAATAAAAAGTAATTTAAAGACTAATTAAAATAAATAATTACTTAATAAAAGTAATATAAACTAAATTCCTAAACATAATATTTAAGATAAGATAAGATAAGAATATTCTTTTTTGCATTAGAAACAAGAGACAAATAAAAGTTACAAGTCAAGAAATATATACAATAGGCGGTCTTATTGCTAACAGCAATTTCTTCCAGACATCCTTGTGACGGAAAGGTTGCCGAAGGAAAAAGAGACGGGCAGTTTGTGCAAATACGAATTGTACATACTTATACTTAATAATAAACTTACATAAATCTTACTTAGATAGATGTTATAAACTACTACATAAATAAATTATAATATCTATGTGTAAGAGGAGGATAGAATTTACAAATAAAAAACTTGCCGGGGTAACTAAAAAGTGCTAGGGGGGGGCGGGGTTAGCTCTTTTTGATCTGTAAAAAAAGCTATGAACATTTTTTCTCGGTGGCGCTAGTTTTACTCAAATAACCCATAATCTCTGTCTGGGAGAAAGCCTACGCTCTACATCGGCAAGTAATTGGCATATGTGTGTGTATTAGTACCTATTTGATGGAAGTTGATGATTTTTTATGAATTGTTAATTTGTTTTGTGGTGTAGTGGGGCGTCTAGTGGTAGTACCTTTCAGATTTCTGCAGCCGGCCCTCCTGTAAGGGTGTAGAGGTCTCACTGGTCCACATGCGTCCTACAAATCTCTCACCAGTGGCTCCAAGTAGCTGTTGTGCACGCAGCGGCCACAAATTCAAAAATTTTTATTTCAACGTAAAGAATTTACATTCTGCTTGTTGAATGTCAATGTATTATTATTATTATTATTAAATTCTTTATTGCACAGAAAACACAGGTTTGGTACAAAGGCGTACTTAATGCTAAGTAGCATTTTCTACCAGTCAACCTTTGGTTTGTGGATCGTGGCTGGGTGGGTAGTGCAAAAAAAAAAAACAACACAGGAATACTAAAAGTAGAGAAGCAATACTTATTTGTATAAATAGACTATAGACATACCTACATAACATATACATAATAATTTATAATACATACACATTAATAAATAAATACTTATATATATATATATATATATATATATATATACACGAGTATACCTAACAATTACGTACAACAAACAAACTGGGATAGATATTGAGAAAGTCCTTAAATATTTATATAATAATTTGGAAAAAGTGTGTAGATATATTAAGATATATTATTATTCTGTAAATAGATAAAATAATTATATACTTTTGTTTTAAAGATAGTCAATGACTCAGCCTGCCGAATGTGCAGAGGGAGACCGTTCCACAGGCGTACCGCAGTCACAGTGAAAGAGTTTGAATATCTAGCCGAATTATGCTCAGGGGTGCGAAGCAGAAGGGTCCGGGACTGACGCAGAGGGCGCCCGTCCGTTTGGAGAAGTTTAAAACGTTCCTTTAGGTAAGAGGGGGAGCACTGATTGTTCAGTATGCCATATAGGATGGTGAGAATATGAGCATTCCTGCGGAATCGGATGTTAAGCCATTTCAGCTGGGTACGAAATTGGGAAATGTGGTCATACTTACGCAGTCCGAATATGTATCGGATGCATAAGTTGAGGAGCCTATCAAGCTTGTTGAGCAGCTCCTGACTTATGTCAGGATAGCATACATCAGCATAGTCAATGATAGGAAGTAAGAGGGAATTAACAAGCGTAATCTTTGATGAAAACGGGAGAAAGTTCTGTAAGCGCTTAAGGGAGTGCATAGAGGTAAAAATTCTCTTGCTTATCTCAGCCACATGCCGATCCCATGATAGGTCGGTTTGAATGAAAAGACCAAGGTTCCTCACCTCTCTGCAGTAGGAGAGAGGGATATTGTTGAATCGCACTGGTGGAAGAGAGTCCAGATCGAGTCTCGCAATGAGGGCCCTACTACCAACAAACATTACCTGTGTTTTCGACGGATTTACTAGGAGACCATATTTTATTGTCCACTGGCGAATCGATTCCAGGTCAGTAGACATGCGCACAATTGCATCGTCAACTTCTTCCAATTTAAAGGACGTGTATAGCTGGAGATCGTCTGCATACAGATGATAGGTGCTGAAGTTAATGACAGAGACCAGAGAGTTGATAAATATTGAAAAAAGAAGTGGAGACAGTACGCCGCCTTGAGGAACACCAGCAGTAACGTCGCACCAATCAGAATAGGAGTTATCCAGACGAATGCGCTGCTGGCGCCCTGAAAGGTATGAGAAAAACCAGTCGGCCTCCGACCCCGAAATATTCAAGGATCGTATACTAGCCAAAAGTATGTCGTGATCCACGCAGTTGAAAGCATTACTGAAGTCTAGTAATGTAAGCAGCGACAGTTGCCGCTCATCACTAGCCTGGCGGAAATCGTCAGTAATTTTAATAAGGGCCGTACAGGTGCTGTGTGCAGGGCGGAAGCCAGATTGAAAAGAATTGAGTAGATCATTTGAACGAAGATAATGGGAAAATTGGCGATTTACAATCCGCTCTAGCACTTTAGAAAGAAATGGGAGAATGGATATAGGGCGGTAGTGCTTGAATTCGGTAGGGTCAATAGTTTTGGGGATCGGCACCATGTACGCTTTTTTCCAGATTGTAGGGAAGGAGCTATTGGTAAGGGAGTAATTTAGGATATGAGTGACAGCAGGAAGGACATAGTTCAGTATGGGGATAAGTAGATCACGACCAATACCATCATGTCCAACAGCTTTACTAGGTATTGACATAATAATCCTTTTTACTTCGGAGTCAGAGACCGGTGTGAAAGAGAAACGAGAAGTAGCAGGAAGAGGTATAGATGAAATAGAGCAAATAGTATGTTCCTTCAGTACCCGGTCGATAGAGTGTGGAGGTGAGGCAAAGTGGCGGTTGAGACCACATAAGTCCAGGGAGGGATTGACCTCTTGTTGACTCTTACCAAAACCCAGGGTACGAAGGAATCTCCAAATATCCTTAGGTGGACAGTTTTCTAGAGAAGAGTGAATATGGCGGCGTTTTGCATTCCTAATCATCTGATTGCAGCGATTCCAAGCAGACTTAAATAAGCTCCAGTTGTTTTCAGTAGGGTCTTTCTTGTGTTTGCGTTTCAGTTTGTCCCTTCGCGCCATTAGTCTTCGGATATCATCCGTCAACCATAGCACGGGAGGGCGCTTCATCTTAACAAGACGCACTGGGGCATGTTTGTCGTACAGAGCGGTCACCGCAGAGTTAAACCTCTCTATCTTCTCATCCACCGTGTTGAGATGCTCGACCTGCCCCCAGTCAGTTTTTCCTGCATCCCCCTTAAGCGCCCCCAGATCCATCCTCGCAAAGCTACGCTGAAGAAGGATTTTTGGTTTAAATTTAGGAACTTTTAATTTATATGAGACAAAGATGAGGTCGTGATGGGAGAAACCAGGCGCAGAGAATTGGCCGTGAGAAATGATACGGTCAGGTTTTGTGGTGAGAATGAGATCGAGGAGAGAATGAGAATCATTAACGTGGTGGGTGGGCTTGAGATCTGGGATGTGAATATTAAGCGAGGCAGTGAGAAGTTTGAGTTTGCGAGCACGAGTGTCATCGCGGAGAAGACAGGTGTTAAAATCACCTAAAAGGAGGGCGTGTTCATAATCAGGTAGATAAGTGACCAGCAACTGCTCTAATGTGTCAAAGTAATCAATTTTGGGGGGAGCATATACCACAGAAAGTAATACTTTAAGGCCGTTAAAGCATAACTCAATGAAAATATGTTCCATGTTAGCATTATACTGAGACAGAGAACGGGATAAAATTTTATAATTGATGTCAGACCGCAGGTATATGGCAACACCACCTCCACCCTTGCCGGTACGATCATTTCGAATGAGAACATACCCGGGCAAGGTGTAACTTGTGGAGGGTAAAGAGGGCTTCAGAAAGGACTCTGAAACCAGACACGCATGGATACAGTTGCTGGTGAAAGAAGACAGAAGGTCGGGGTAGTGTGCAGGAATGCTTTGAGCATTAATATGACAGACATTCAAACACTTTTGCAATGAAGAAAAAGTGTTGTGAAGTAGGTCACCAAGTTGGAGAGGCTCCTCGGACATATCGGAGGCGTCGGCAAAATCATCGACTGATTCGAAGGAATAAAATAGCTCAGATTCGTCAGAGACAGAGGGGTTCATTGTACATGTACCTATATATAATAATTAATAAATAATAATAAATACTTAGGTGTTGATAAATAAAGCACTTAGATAAATAAATATACGTATCACTACTAAACTTATATTACAACCAACAAGGGATGCCAACTCATCACGTCAACTGCCGGTTGTATGGCGAAACTGCATTATTAAATACTAAATTTTCTACGAACAGAATACAGGAAAGTTTAGAAGAGAAAACAATTTCGTATATCAACCACAAACAATACAAAGAGAACAAAAATAAAGTGCTAAAAATGTTAATGAATTTAGAATCGGAACGCACCCTCCGCATTCGCACTGACAGCTGTCAGTCATTATTATATCTGCCTCTATTGTCTGTGGGCCATGTTTACAACAAAATATGGGTAATTTAGAATAGAGAAGTATTATGGCTAACAAAAAACGATACATCCCGCAGACTTACAAATGACAAAGTACGTATGAGTATGAGTGATTATGAAATTACTAGAGCAAGCAGTGCAGAGACATCACCCCACATTTCATTCTGTTTTGTTTGTAGGTCGGCGTCTGGTTCTCTTGGGTGCAGTATCGGCCTTCGCAGGTGGACCAGTAGACTTTGATATGGGCGCTGCCTCGTCGAGATCCGTCAAACTGAACAACCGGCGTACGCTGCCATCCTTCAGCTTGAGAGTGACGATGCCGCCCCTCGTCCAGCTGTTATTTATACCGAACCGAGTGCGAGCCTCCGTAAACAGTTTTCTACGGAGAGGAGTGAGGAACTCTGCCATGGATATAGAGCTACCCTTTAGCTCTTTCTTGCGATCCCATACCTGAAAGCGGATGTCTTGTCTGACAAATTGTACAAGAATTGGTCTCGTCTTGTCATCCCGAGGTTTTCCAAGACGGTAGCAGGAACGGACCTCCGCTGCACCACTAAAGTCCCTGACCTTCAGCTTCGTGGTCACTATGTTGCAAATAGTATCAGCAAGATTCTCATCTGCGGTCTCCGGCACACCTCTAAGAAGTAAAAATTTCTGACGGCTTCTGTTGTCAAGCTCGTCGGCGAGTTGGGTGACTGAGGACAGCTGAGCACGGAGAAGCTGTACAGCTTGCAGCACAAATTCCTTAAAGTGCCCAAAATCTTCTACCAGCTGGTTCAGGGGCGTTTGTGTTTTTGTTGTGGACGTAGAAGTATTCTGTGTGGTGGTAATACTGTTGCACCTGGCCTCAAAAGCTGCCATACCTTCCGTGAACTTAGTCTCCAGGCTCCTCAACGCCTGCAGGGGGTCTGCCGGTGCCAAGTGTGAAATTTGCTTACTCGCAGACATAGCAAACTTGAGGTGGTGGTCTTAAAGTTGTTGGAGAAAGTGGCAGTGTCAAGTGATTATGCTAAAGCATATCACAGTGGGTGATAAGCAGCTCAGCAGATTACAAATACAGTGTAAGTAATTTATTTTAATAAAATATGCAGAAGTTACAAATAATACGTGTTATCTTTTTCGAATCTACCCGAAAAAAAAAGCTAATACAAATTAGGTATGAGTGTTCGTATACCAAGAATCTCAAGATCCATGAGTGCAATCAATACTTGCAAAGTCAAACATCATTTAATATTCTTAAAAGGTAATAAAACACCAATGCTGCGGCCAGACACACGGACGGCACCCGTTCACACCACGGGAAACCACGTCGGCTCGTGGGCTAAACCTGGTTGAGGGGGGCCTGCACGCTTCGGTGGACAGGTCTCAATGCGGTCACCTCCCGCAAAGTGCACGAAGTCTATCTCGGCGACGAAGGCAAACCACAGTTGATAAACGACGGATATTGGCGGAGTCAGCGAATAGCAAAGGCTTGGTGGAACGCCGAGGGCGACAGCAGGGGTCTATAGCGGCTGCCGGCCAGACACTGCATCCAAACTCTTCTCTGGTCGTAGCGGTCCCCGTTCCATCGGATTAAGAAGAGGAAGGACGAGAGAGTGCAACTGTGACTGCGCACCGCACTATGACTGCTATAGTGGCCCGTGAACTTCGTCGATACGATGTGGATATAGCCGCGCTTAGCGAGACCCACTTGGCTAACGAGGGACAATTAGTGGAAAACGGTGGCGAATACACGTTCTACTGGAAGGGCACGCCCGCCTCTGAGCCGAGGCGCTCAAGAGTTGGGTTTGCGATCAAAAATTCAATTGTTAAGAAGCTGGCGGAATATCCAGTGTACGACTCTGATCGTATTATTACGCTGCGCCTCCACATGGAAAATTACCAGTGCCTGAACTTGATCAGCGTTTACGCCCCAACCATGACCAATGATGAGGAAATAAAGGACCGTTTCTACGAGGAACTTGCAGCCATCCTGGTTAGGATTCGTCCGACAGAGAAGATTCTTCTACTGGGGGACTTTAACGCAAGAGTTGGGCGCTACTATGAAGCCTGCCCGCTTAGTAGGTCGACATGGTATTGGCAACATGAACAGTAATGGCCAAATGTTACTCAGCTTCTGTGCACAACTTGGTTTGGCTATAACCAATACGTACTTTAGATTACTTATACAACACAAAGTCACGTGGATGCATCCAAGGTCTAAGCACTGGCATTTGATCGATTACGGAATAGTCAGACAAGCTGACATTTCCCAAGTACTTGTCACGAGAGTTATGAGGGGAGCCGACTGTTGGACGGACCATAAGCTAGTGGTCATAAGAATGAAACTGCGACTTCGCCCTCCAATCAGATCCAGTAAAGTCAACCGACACGTTTGGATGTGGGAAAACTGGAGCTTGGAAACTCAAAAGACCTATTGTCAAGCTTTAAATAGCGCAAACTCGACACTTGACACAAACGGAGACTTACAGATGGTATGGGATCTCCTGTGCTCTCAAATAGTTGAATCGGGCAAACACACGTTAGGGAAACTATCCCGGATTAACGAAGATTGGTTCGATGAGAACGATCAGTTACTGACCGAAGCGATCGGAAAGCACCGATCTCTATTGCGTCGTCAACGTCGAGGACAACAGTCACCTGAGGAATTGGAGGAGATAAAGAAAAGTAGTACGGCTCTGCGGACTCTCACTCGAGAGGTGAAAGATCGATGTTGGAAACAAAAGCCGTATATATTCGGACTGTCTGTCCAAGTCAAACCGACTAGGTTTGTTTTACGCTGAAGTTAGGAAATTAATCGGCATTGCTCCGCGGATCAGCGTCCCACTCAAATCCCAAGATGGTACTCAACGACTCACTTCGAAGGAAGACATGCTTAATCGTTGGGCTGAGCATTTCAACCACCTGCTCAATTTAGACCGAACAGCTGATTTACAACATATAAGAGCACTCCCAAAACTCCCTGAAGCAACCGGATTATGTGACCCACTCACACTTGAAGAAGTTGTGACAGCAGTAAAACAGCAACCAAATGACAAGGCGGCCGGCGTTGACAATATCTCAGGAGAACTCTTGAAGTACGGAGGGGAACAACTGCACATCACCCTATGGAAATTGTTTTTGCGAATGTGGGATGAGGAACGTGTACCGAACAATTTTAAGATATCGCGCATTTGCTCATTATATAAAAACAAGGGAGACCGATCCGATTGCAATTCATACCGAGGTATTTCTTTGCTCTGCATCCCTGGAAAAATCTTCGCCAAAGTTCTCCTGAACAGACTGATTCCCGTGTCCGAGGCGCTACCAGAGAGTCAATTTGGGTTTAGACCTCAAAGGGGAACCTGTGAAGCAACCTACGTCAACTACAAGAAAAGAGTAAAGAGCAAGGTCAACCGCTCCTTTTCTGCTTCGTAGACCTAGAAAAGGCATGTGATAGTGTTCCCCGCGAGGCTCTATGGTTAATCCTGGAGAAATACGGCTGCCCGGATAAGTTCGTTAGGTTAATTCGACTACTTCATGACAATATGACATGCTGTGTGACAGCTAATGGCGAGCAGACAGAATTTTTCTCCGTTACCTGTGGAGTTAAACAAGGATGTGTACTGGCACCCACTCTGTTTGCCCTATACTTTGCCATGGTAGTCCGCGAAACCTTGGAAGACAAATCGGAGGGCATCCACATTCGCTTTCGGACAGACGGAAAATTATTTAACCTGGCCAGACTTAGGACCAGCACAAAGGTCTCTTATGATATTATAACAGAGATTATGTACGCCGATGACCTTTGTTTTGTGGCGGACTCGCCGGATGGTCTGCAAAATCTGATGACCAATCTCGATGAGGCATGCTGCAGGTACGGGCTGAAAATTAGTGTAAAGAAAACGGAGGTGATGTCCCTTGAAACACCACAAACAGCCCGTTCTACGCTGAACATTTGCCTTGGTGAGGACGCTCTAAATCAGGTAGAAAAGTTCAGATACCTTGGAAGTACCCTGACAGCAAAAGGTGATCTCGACACTGAGCTTAACAGCAGGATCGGCGCAGCCTCTGCTGCCTACAGAAGGTTACAGGCGAAACTATTTCGCTCACACGACATACGGAGGTCGACCAAGGTGGCTGTGTACATGGCCATAGTATTGCCAAATCTCCTATACTCTGCAGAAACGTGGTGTCTGTATCGCAAGCACATCCGGATCTTAGATAGGTTTCACCTCAAATGTCTTAGCGAAATTTTAAATATAAAATGGTCTGATCGCATTCGCAACACAGAGGTACTGCGCCGGGCGAAAGTCTGTGGCATTGAAGCTTATCTTATGAGACGGCAACTGCGCTGGTGCGGCCATGTCTTCCGCATGTCTGATGAGAGAATGGCGAAACGCGTATTTTATTCGGAGCTCCAAAAAGGCAAGCGAAAACGAAGTGGCCAGTTTCTCCGATATAAAGACGTGCTGAAAAGACACATGAAGAGCTGCGATATAGATCCAAGCAACTGGGAGGAATACGCAGAGACAGGCCTGGAGACACCTGGTACAGACGAATGTATCAAATTTTGAAGAGAAGAGACGAACTGATCTCGACATTAAGAGAGATCAATTGAAGGCCCGAACACCTGCGGCAATCACGTACAACTATGTAAATGGAATCTTGACATGTGGCACTTGCAGTCGTACGTCCACTGCAAAGATTGCTTACGTGAGCCACACGCGGGCACATCAACGTAGCTTGGCGGTCCATCAACAGTCGCCGTAGCCGGATCGGCATGGACGACATCATCACAATGAAATGCATGGTAATGTTTGTAATTGTTTTTTCATTATTCATTGTTTTTTTGTGATGATATTTTTATTTAACTACTGTATTAGATGGAAAACCTGTAAGGGCGAGTTCTGGTCTATTATGAAATAAAATAAATAAGTCATCATCAACCCATTATGTCCCCACCAAGGGGCACGTGTCTCTTCTCTGAGGGAGGTATAGGCCATGCTCCACCACGGGGGCCTAGTCCGGATTGGTGGAGGCTTGTAAGACTAGTCTTACCGTCAGAAGTTTTCAAGCCGCCCTAAGGCCTGTTACTTGGCTTAACGACTGTCATCTATCGACGGCAGCCGGCACCAACTGCTTAACGTGCCTTGCGAAGCACGGAGCCGCTCGGAAAAATGCCACTAGCGTTAGTCATAGACGGTGACCCATCCATGTACTGAACGATCCCTATGCTCAAACTTCGTGATTGTTTAAGATCACTCAAGCATCCGGGCTAACGAGCGATTCTAAATGAAAAATGTTTGTCAATTAATTTACTTCACTATAACTAACTTCCATAAAATTGGACCGAATGCGAAGTGTGTGGTTTCGTTAGAATCGTCAAGTTATCTATCGCTAAACTAGCTTAGCTAGTTCTAGTAAAACTAGCTTTCGCCCGCGACTCCGTCCGCGTGGACTTTAGTTCAAAATTTCGCAACCCCGTTCACTCCCCTAAGGGTTAAATTTAGAAAAACGGCGAAACACGTGTTCAATCAATTGTGTTGAAGAGTATTTATTTTAAGTTTCAAGAAAATTAGACATTCTTTATATCTCCCATACAAATTTTGGCAACCCTTTTCGCCCCCTTCGGGCTTGAATTTCACAAAATCCCGTCTTACTCCTTGCGTACATTATATACCTATAGATCCTATGTGCAAAATTTTAGCTTCCTAGGTCCAACGGCTTGGGCTGGGCGTTGATGAGTGAATGAATCAGTCAGTCAGGACTTTGAATTTTATTTATATAGAAGATAAAATTATATAGATATAGATAAATGATTCCTTCATTTTTCCAATAATATTTACTCAGCCTTCTGAGGTTTCGGTTGCTGCGTGGGTGGCGTTGGTATAGCACCACCTACACCCTCGCCCTTTATATTGATGGAAAACCGCGAAATGGAATCGTATTTTCCTTTAATAAACTCACAGATTTTGAGTAGAGAGAAAAATTAACTTATTATAAATGAAAGTACATTTAATAACAAAGGTATCGACTGCCTTGTTGGTCTAGCATGGCAACACGTGTGACTAACAAAATCATAGGTCGTGGGTTCGATTCTACTAGAGGAAGAAGTACTGGATTTGTAAAAATTGGCTTAGTGTAGGGTTTCACGAAAGGAGGAGGTTTTTAGAGCTAGCTAACATCTTTGTCAGTACTTCAGCAATTTTAAACGAAAAATTTGCACGAAGTTTCCTTTTTATAAGTTTCAAGCTGACCCCGCAAGCGTTGTTTTGCCAGATAGGGGTATGAAAAATAAATTTATAACAACCTATTTTCAGACCTACCGAATATTCATGTAAAGTTTCATGAAAATCGGTAAAGCCGTTTCGGAGGAGTATGCGCAGTAACATTGAGACATGAGAATTTAATTAGGTTACGCTCAATGTTTGTACACCGGAATGGCAAAACACGAAATTCCCTATTTTATTCTTCCATCTGCATTGTCTACTCGTGTTTGTACAAATAATTTGAATTGCATCGACACCGTACGGTCGACAGCACATAATTTTATACACCCATGCACTCTACCCCGTTGCATTACGAGCGACTTTGCAACTAAGATGTGAAGGTTGTCGTGCTGTCGACTGTACTCTAACAAATTGTACTTTAACCCGCTGGCTCGGCAGCTACCAAATTTGGTAGCGGGTAGTCGGAAGTGAAATTTGATCTTATATTTATTAAGCGTCGTTCTAGTCTTTCGTTGGCAGAGTTGAGCCAAAAGGTTAAACCTGCATATGCTAAAGAAAACCACATGCTATTTTGTTAACCGAACCCTAAGTAATAAAAATTGTTTTCCTACGCCCACAATATTTTTAAATGACCTATCCGATCTATACATGACACCCACATTATGATGTAGGCGACCAAAATTGGATCCCATACATAATGTGTAAGGGAGGGATGTTTTGCCGGTGTAATTAATATGTAAAGACGACGCTAGAGCGATCTAAGTGCCATTTTTGCCAAGAATGAGGTAGTAACACAAATAGAAAAATCATAAATCTCTCATGCCTCACTAATCTAAGTACTCCAGTGCTAACGTATGTATGATTTCGTTTATTTAATCATAAGTTTACGTGTAAGTAATTAAACTAAAAATTAAAGTAATTCACCACGGGCTTCGTTAAGTGAATTAAATAAATAGGTCACATTATAAAAGTCAAGGATAGATAAACAAGTAATTAAGCTGAAGCAACATTTTCAGTCGCCCCGGACCATATCATGGTAAAGTTCCCCAAACACAGGCTGTATTACCACGTTGAACAGCCAGGGAGATCCGTTGTATGAGATATGGGGTAGGCCCCATTGTTCCATGGAACATGACGCAATAGAACAAATTGAGAAAACATTTTCCCTATTTGTACTATAGAACTACATACTAGCTTTTGCTCCTGTTTTCATTGTAAACATTATAATTACTTTTGGAGTAACTATTAATCATCAATATCACTAACGGCCAATTTTTAAGTTGAGACTTTCGCTAAGTAAGTACTTAACACTAGTGCTGTCTCAGAAAAGAGCGTGACCGAACGTTACTTAAGTATTTACTTACGTGAAATTCTCAATTCAGAAACCGGCTCTAAGACAAGTGGTAGCAAAGCATTCTCGAGAGGCCAGTTTACATATCAACTTCAAGAAGTTTATATACTTACTGTCCGGCCGCTAGGAGAATACGATCCTGACAGGTCATGTTAGAACGGACGACGTAACCTTGAAGTGGCGTAAAATTTTTGAAGAAAATATTTTTAAGCCCTATTTATCCTACTAGCAAATAATTGTCATTGAAACTATATCATTGTGTAAACTACTTAATCGTGAGTCAGTAGCAAAAGCTAGTTAAGAATAACGTAAGGAATGATAACGTTGATTATCTCCCATCACTAGTCATATGAAACAGACATGTGTCAGGATCGTATACTCCCAGCGGCCAGACAAGTTTATTCATGAGAAAAAAAATCCCCTCTGTTCTGTAGAACAAAATGTGAAAAGATGTTTCTATTTTGTTCTTTAGGACAAAATTTAGTAGGTCAAATGGGACCCACCCGAGTATGCCCTATTCCGTGGTCCCTCAAGCGCCGTGCTAATTCCATTGAGAGTACACACTACACAACATTTCACTATATAATTGGTGCTGTCTGCAATTGAAGGCATTCCAGACAGATCCTTACCAGTTGATAATAACAACCAGTGTAAGCTGAACCTGATTTACAAACGCGATCTGAACCTATATTGTGTCAGTGTATCTTAGTCTTTGTGGGAGGACCACCTACTCTGCCTGAAACGTAGAAAATTTGATAAAAAAGCGCACGTAACTTTGAGGAATCTTTTATTAGATGTTTTCTCAAGGATTCGCATTGACAAAGTCATTATATTTTAAAAATTAGACATAGCAAAAAAGGAAAAAATATAAAAAAAAACATTAAAAAAGGTTTATTGGTCAGTCGGCAACACTGATGCCGTAACACAGTTTTTACTAGTACGGAGGGTAGGAATTCATCTCTGCTGTTACTTTGAACTACTTAATTTTTAGACTACCCTATGACACCCTACATCGATACGCTTGATAAGGTTTTTAATTCGAGTTATCCCCTTGCATGTTTGTTTTTAAGCACCTTGCGCTGTATTTTGTTTTAACAGCTGTGACAAAATTTATTAGAGTAAATAAGTTGAACTGAATGGAATTGAATGTAGTAATGCGATGCATTTAGATCACTGCTGTGCCCTAGATCACTCTGGTTCTGACGTCACCTGTGGCTTTCGGCTTTCTAGTACTTGTCGTCCTTGTGCTAAGCCACGGACAGACAAACGGATAGATATATTGCGAAACTACACTAGAGAGCAATGAATTCGGGTCAACGGGTCCGGGGGATGTCATCATCATCAACCCATTATGTCCACACCGAGAGGCACGGGTCTCTTCCCTGAGCAAGGTATAGGCCATACTCCACCACGGGGGCCAAGTCCGGATTGGTGGAGGCTTGTAAGACTAGTGGCTGGTCTTACTGTCAGAAGTTTTCAGGCCGCTCTAATGCCTCCGACTTGGCTTAACGACTGCCATCTATCGGCGGCAGCCGCCACCAACTGCTTAGCGTGCGTTGCGAAGCACGAAACCGCTCGCAAAAATGCCACTAGCGTTAGTCATAGAACGGTCTCCCATCCATGCACTGAACGCGCCCTATGTTCCTTAACCTTCTTGATCGTTTAAGATCCCTCAGGCAGTCGGGGCTACGAGCGAATCTTTGAATCGGTGAATGTAATGACTCATAAATAATGTTAAAATATAAATAAAAGTCTTTATTTAAGATTACCCATATATAATGTTAGTAACAATGGTGACTTAAAAACTATGTTAGTTACAATATCTAATAATTTGGCGTATTTAATTGTCAATCAAATACAATTAATTTCATTATGCTAACATTATTAGTTCTGAGATGTTTAGGTATCTTTAGGTGACCCGGAGTCTTTGTTCTCGAGTGTACGAGTATAAGGGTTCGTGACGTGTAGGTAATCTTTTTTCTAGCTTTCGTGTATGCAACCCTTTCCTCTTTAGATAGACGTGTACAGTCGACAGCATGTCAATCTTCACATTTTAGTTGCAAAGTCGCCCGTAATGCAACGTAGTAGAGTGCATGGTTGCACACCATGAAGTGCTGTCGACTGTACGCCTATTTTATTTAGCCATTCGCGTTAAACCCCTTTTTTTGTTCCGGTAATGGTTCGGTCGTGTAAAAAATAGTTCGCCAGATGCGATGCACCGCATTTTCGCGTCTGAACACCTCGGCATCCTTTGATATGCAATATCCGGATTTTCCGCTCCACCTTTTTGCCCTCTTCCCTCCAGTGTAGTGGCAAAACGTGAAAAGCTGGGGAAATGCCTTTTTGTTTCGCATAAAGAGGGTTTTGGAATTTCGCTCTATTGTGGGATAGATAGTTTTTCATCAATGTCATTGGAGTGGAGGGAAGAAAGATTAGGGCTGCTACCTCTCCGGGTTTGACTCGGAGTCTTCGGGTTTTTAGCCGGAGTATAAAGGGTTTGAAGGGTAAATGTCCGGTTCAGGGTTATCATTTTCATTATCATGCCAGCATCTGCCTGCAGTTTTTCGCAGGTCGTCATCCCACCCGGTCGGAGGGCGTCCTACACTACGTTTGCCGAGTCTCGGTCACCACTCAAGAACACGTTTACCCAGCGGTCGGTTCTTCGCTTCAGCTTGCTAATTCTCTGAGCTATTTCGATAACTTGGTTCTCTGTCGGATGTATTCGTGACGAATTCTATACTTCAGAGAAACTCTGAGCGTAGCTCTCTCCATAGCTCACTGAGCAACTTCTGCCAGTTATTTCTCTGCGAACAAATTCTCAGCAAACCATCTGAATACCTACCTGTCTCTAAGCACAAATTAATATGTCTACATACCTCGTGCCGGAAATAGTTTTAGGTTATCGTGAAAGGTCATAGCTGGGTCACTCGTGACGTAAATGCGTCAATACAATACGTGTAGTGGACAGTCAAAATCAGTGATTGATGTTTAATCATAACAGAATATGATCATAATATATGTTGTAGATATAGCGAGCTATTCTGTTGGTTGTTCTATCTGCTATTCTGTCACCTTATGGTAAAGACGGTAATCCATAGGACGGACGTCACGATTACAACTTGAACAAAATTAAAATCGATTATCATAAAGAATCAATTTAGTAACTTCATAGGACGTGACTAAATCGAGCTGTCAAAAGTTAAATAAACTGTTGGGTCGAATATAAGTTCTTGACAAACCGCTTTCGCAAATGTCGTAAATACAGCCTGATTTTTTCACCGGTACAATAAATTTTACCATATCATTGGTATCGATAATAGATTACATTTATCGAATAAAATTACCATATTTTTTTTTTCATTTTCATTAATTTATCATTCATCCAATTTGTAACTCATGGACACCCATTACAAGGTGTCATCGCGGTGCGAGGCAGAGGGCGGCGGGGTGGGGTGAGTGAGCGGGCGGCGGGCTGGCCGGCGCACGATTTGGCCGGTCATTTATTCAGTCCGCGCGCATTGACCTAGGTGAGTGCACGTGCGCCGTTTCCGCACTTCCTGCAGTCGAAAATTACGCGCGCACGATGTTTACAAACCGCGAGTATTACGAAATGGTTCCTAGTTACTTTCTCAGTAGGGAAAATACAGTGCAGCTCGGCGGGTATACGCTGAAGAAAGTTTGCCCCGCCTGATAAATGCCGGTTTTATTTAACCTCAAATACTCAACACCAGGACATTCATGAGAGTGACGCAGCATTTGCTAGACTACGGACAGTTCACTGCACCAGCGCACGCTCAAGGCCGAGGAGGGAGACCTCCCTTGGCCGTGGAGATCGAGGAACAGATATTCGCGTTCTTCGAGGAAGACCCCAGAAGGAGCACCAACGACGCGGTACGCACGGCGCACTTCGGCGTTATCCAGTACGTGGTGTGGAAATTCATACCACTACCAACCAGTGCAAGCATTCCACGCCGGTGACGGTCCTAAGCCCGTGCAAGTATGAAGCAAGAATCCGCCGCCGCCGCTTCTTTTCCTTCCCGCAAGCCGCGCGCAGTTGCCAGTTCGTGCGTTTAGTTGTGCTCATGCGTAATAAGTCCATATTTCTTTAAGATTTGCGGATAAATTCAGACATTGGTATTTTTGTTTTTTTGTACCAACGGGGTAGTAACAAAAAATGTTGGTATTTGTATTTTGGACTTAGCATTACGTATGTTGATTTATTGTACCGGTGAAAATGCCACCCTGTATAACATTGTTGCTCCTGTCGTAACCTGTCGATTTACCCATTTGCCTAAGTAATGGCAGTCTGAATAGAATTCAGGGAGGCTTGATATTGACCCTACCCTAAATGCTTGCCTACGAAATCTCTACTAATAGAAGAAATGTGTTCGTACTAGTCGGTAACAAAAATGACAAACTTAGCTTTAGGAATAAAAAAAAAAAGGTAAATTGCTATTTTTTTTGCTGCAATATTGAATTCCTAGAGCGGCGCCGCTCTTGGCAACTCGTGCTTGCATATTTGGCTAATATTAACCGTCCGTATTAAAAATCGTCGGTATAAACGCGAATGCCGAGAGCAAAGCGCCAGTACAAAATATTAAATTCCTACAACTAAATTTTGTTCCTCGCTATAAATTTTGTTCTCCCTAATTTTGCGATTCCAGCCAGCGTACTCACGTCTAGGGATCACTTTGTTTTATTTTTATGAACGACGTTTGTAAACAAAAAAAAGGTAGGTGTGGGATACTAGGATACCCTGTGTCTTGGGAACCAGAAACAGCGACAACACAAACCGAAAACTCCAGAGGCTAAGACAGACGGCTGGATGACGATGGCGGAGTACGGGAAGAATAAGAAAACTTTAATGAATTTAAAAGGAAGGAGGGCGTAGTTTGTGGAAGGTGTATATCCTGGCAGTGGATGGCCTTGGGCGGGTTGGATTAGATTGCATTGATATCCAGAATCTTACGTGCCAAGTGAAACCGTGGCTTGCCCTAGCCTGCTTACTCAATAGGTACCTACCTATGACGTAAATGAACGAATGCCTACCCTATTAGACTTTGTAAAGACCCCTCTTAAATAATAATAAGGGTCGCACTTAGTAATACCTCATAATAGATAAAAGGTGCTTAACCCTAGTAAAATACTTTGTCAAATTAATGGCACGGTTTTGTTGGAAATGTACAACTGGGGTTTTGTCCACAACTAGTCTTTCATAAGCTTGTGTATAAATAACTTTGCGTTAGTGTAAAGATTAACTAAAGCCTCATTTACATTTGCTTTATGTTCTTGCTTTTTAGCATGATTTATGTAGAGGTAGAATAGCAAAATAAGCATATAATTAATCAGTAATGGTTGGTGGCATACTATGTATCATCATCAACCCATTATGTTCCACCGAGAAGCACCGAACTTTACCTTGAGGAAGGTATAGGCCATACTCCACCACGGGGGCCAAGTCCGGATTGGTGGAGGCTTGTGTTACAGTTGTCTCTTACAAACACCTACTTTAAATAATAACACACTTGTAATTATGCTAAACAGTAACAATAGTAGGTATACCTAACCATTGTATGTAGGCACCTATGTATATTACCTATTATACCTAACTTCATCACATTGAATGAGTGCCTTCGATGTCATTAGCATCTATCTCGCTCGCACTAACAGCGTTAGGCGAGCATCTGTGTTTAACTGTTTTTATGTTGGTGACGTTTTTCTCTATGAGATGCACTCGGGCTTGCAGCTCTCATACTGTTTTGGCTCGCGCCAACAACCACACGCCCACAACTAATAATTGTAACCTGTGAGAACGTCTAAGTAAAACCCTGCGTTAAAGTTACCTGCATCGTTTTATTGACCACCCATTACATATCAGAAGTGGGATTGGAAAATATAACGATGTGTGGTTTGTTTTGGAAAATCAAATGGAATCAAGCAAGACATTTTTATCTTCTACAAACTCTGTATACCGATACGACACCGAGTGGTCAAACCAATCTGATACCAACGTTCAAGCACGAAGAAAGTGAATAAAATCGTCCTCGTCATCAAGAACGAAAAGAACCGAAGTCCTGATATCACGACAAAAGACCCAGCAAGTGTAACACGACATCGAAAAGGGTTCCAGAGATTTTCAGCGTCACAACCAATGCAATAATCCGGAAATGCTACACTATAGTGGATGGCGGTAAGAAAACTGCACCGTGAAGGTGGACAAGAGAGTGCTATAAATGCTATGTGCTACGACTGTATCAACCAGAGACGCATGCTGCTTGCTGGCACACCGTGGTGGGGACTTCAAGAAGAGACGGCTTACCGAAGGTGCACAAGCCAGATTGGCCACTCAGACCCATCGTGAGCCAAATAGACTCGCCGACTTACCACATCTCACGCCACATGGCGGATATCCTGCAACCACTGACGGGACAAACGGCAAGCAACGTAAAAGACTCCACGCACTTTATCCGTTTGTTAGAGGGCGTCCCCCTACAGAACAAAGAGATTATGGTGAGCTTTGACGTAACGTCTTTATTTACCAATGTACCGGTCGACGATACGCTACACATCATCGCGGACCTACTGGAGAAAAATGATGTGCCCACCGCATACTTGGGAATGATAGAACTCTGTCTACGCAGTGGCTATTTTCTTTGGAGAGGAGATTTTTTCATACAGACCGATGGAGTAGCGATGGGATCTCCCATCGCACCGGTTGTAGCCAACATATTCATGGAGTGGTTCCAGCAGGCAGCCCTAAGTAGTGCATCAAGGGGACCGAGATACTGGTGGCGATATGTGGACGATGTATTTGCTGTAATCGACAGGGATGTGCTAACTCCGTTCACAGAGCACATCAACGATATACATGCAAGGATAACGTTTACTCTGGAGGAAGAAAAAGATGGAAAACTGCCGTTTCTAGACGTGTTAGTGCAGCGCGAACCGGGAGGCCAATTAACGCACACGGTGTATCGCAAGCCGACACACACGGATTGCTATCTAAACGCAGAGTCACACCATCATCCGACACATCTTTTCTCCGTCCCCCGTGCCCTGATCAACCGAGCTCTCCGGCTGTGTGACCCACAATACGTGGAGGATGAGCTACGCCATGTTAAAGGGGTACTGGAGGACAATGGCTACAAATGGAGACAGCGTATGCGCGTAGCCACTTCGACGCCAGCGCAGCGTAGAGTCGCTACGGCGGAGCGAATACCAAGTTTCTTGCCCTTTGTGAAAGGAATTACGGATAAGGTCGGTTTGTTGTTGCGCAGGCAATACAACATCAAGACGATCTATCGCCCCCCAGCAAGAATCCGACAGTTACTGCGCTCGCCGAAGGATAGCGACCCACTGAATGTCCCCGGAGTGTATATGATACCGTGTGACTGTGGCAAATGCTACATAGGTGAGACACAGCGAAATATCTCAGTCAGAATTTCGGAGCACATACGCTGTATGAAAAACCGAAAAATCGATGGCTCGGCGGTAGCAAAACACGCGTTGACACAGGACACTCGTCACTTTATCCGCTTCGATAAGGCACAAGTATTGTCCAAAGACAAGTTTTTTGTGCCACGAAAAATGCGCGAGGCTATTGAAATAAGTCGCCACCCGAATTTCAATAGAGACAGTGGATGGGCTTTACCGCCGGCCTGGATACCGGTTCTACGAAAGCACAGTGAAAGTGAATATCGAGATCGACACTGCAAGAACGAAGACGTCGTGAGCTGTGTCTGTGGCGTCATGCCCAGCGACATTGACGACGGGAAAGCAGCAGGCGCCGCGTCGCAAGCCAGCGGGAGTCCCCCGCAGCCGGTGCCAGCACCCGCCCCACCCATCTCGGCACGGGCGCGCCGCGCGCTTGCCCGCAGTGTGAGACGAGCAACCGACGACGCGAGCTCCGTCTCTGCTCACCATGATTAAGCTCTGCGAATCGGAGCGTAACCTGGTCGGACTCTTCCGATATAACAACACCCGTAAGTAAATCCGGACTAAAAGTTTGCAATGCCTTCGATGTCATTAGCATCTATCTCGCTCGCACTAACAGCGTTAGGCGAGCATCTGTGTTTAACTGTTTTTATGTTGGTGACGTTTTTCTCTATGAGATGCACTCGGGCTTGCAGCTCTCATACTGTTTTGGCTCGCGCCAACAACCACACGCCCACAACTAATAATTGTAACCTGTGAGAACGTCTAAGTGAAACCTAACGCAGGGTGTTCCGTTACCTACATCGTTTTATTGACCACCTATTACACTTGTACGACTAGTGGCTGGTCTTACTGTCAGAAGTTTTCAAACCACCTTAAGGCCTCTGACTTGGCTTAACGACTGCCATCTATTGACAGCAGCCGGCACCAACTGCTTAACGTGCCTTGCGAACCACGGAACCGCTTAGTCATAGACGGTCACCCATCCATGCACTGAACGCGGACTATGTTGCTTAAATTTCGGGCGATTCTTTACAAGTACTTTTATAATGTTCGCAATAAAAACTATGAATCACCATACGTTTTTGCCGTCTCTATTTTATTCTAACCTTTACCTCCTCAGTCCCGTGTCGACAAAATAACAAAAGAAAACTATTGTTATTTTCAAGGTCGGGACTGAAGAGGCTATGTTAAACATGCTTAAAAAGAATGAAATTAAAGCAAATGTAAATCTTTGAACTAAAACTTTCGTAAGCATAACACATTGTGAGAGACGAGCAACCGACGACGCGAGCTCCGTCTCTTCTCACCATGATTAAGCTCTGCGAATCGGAGCGAAACCCGGTCGGACTCTTCCGATATAACAACACCCGTAAGTAGATCCGGACTAAAAGTTTACAAATGTAAATCGCTGATAAATTTTAAATGCTTTCGGCGTTACCGCAAATGTTACGTTATGATAAAGTTGTGGCATTTTTTTTCAGACACTTTTTGTTTACATTTGAAAAATGAAACAACATGAAATACTTGGAAAAGAAAGTTTTGCATGGCAATGCCTGAACTACTAACGCCTTCAAAAGCCTTGGTCAAAGTGAAAAATAAAAAGTCAACATGTTTTGATATTACTTTCATTTTTATTCCTAAAAACTCATGAGGTAAACAACGCTAATCTATGCTTTAGTACCAATCGTTTACAAACTCAACTCAACCTTCGGTCCTTTAGAGGAGAATGGGCCAAATTGGATCAATTAAAAAACACAAAATATATTTAAACAATTTTAACAATGAAATACTATTGTTTTTTATGAGATACACACGTTACATTTTTATGAAACATTCCTTTTTCTATAGATATAATACTTGTGCATAATAAAATACTGCATTTAAGATGTTTAAATTAATACTGTTAAACTAATTTTAAAGCTATACTACGTATACTAAAAATTATCATTTAAATACGCATGAATAACTCAATTAAATTAAGACTCAAAGCTCTGATAGAGAAAGGAAAACTTAAAAATGAAATCGCAGAAAAGGAAAAACGTTTAACGTAAAAATTAAATAACGTAACAATAGAAAAATAACAACCAATAAAAAGAGAGTCGTTGGAGAAATTTTCATTGAAAATATGATTTTATGTTGATGCGATATACAATAATAATAAAGGTAGGTACTGTGAAAATGTTTAAATTTTTCTTATTAGTTCTCAGGGAATTATGGCACAATTACAAAAAAATAATATGTGATTCTTAAGAAAAAAAAAAGAAGTAGAAGAGCACTATTTTAATCCAGAATAAAATACGTGAAAAAACTGCCTATCTGAAGGATAGAAAATAATAGAAAATAATAGGAACAAAAAGGAAAGAGCTTACTATAAAATACTGATACAAGCTAGGAATAGTTTTGATATAGTTTTGGTCACTAAAATCGATTGTTACAGTCAATGAGAAAAAATAATCTTCATTACTTTTACACCTTCAAAATTCTCAGCACGGTGACGTCTCTTTGCAATACACTTACAAATGGACGACCAAGGCAGCGTTTTATAAAAAAGCAATTACTTTTTTGAGAATACATAGTTTATGAAGAAATGTTGATGTACTGATGGCTGCAGGCTCGTCCAACCAGTTAATTAGTAAACCATGGATTTTAGTTCTATAGAAAAGGCGTTGGCGTCTAGCTACCATAATCAATGTGGTCGAGTATTCGTTTTCAATTTGCGTGCCTTAGTCGAGTCCCGACTTGAAGAATGGAAGATTATAAAGTCAAAACAAAATCGACCGTTTGTTTTTTCTAATAAAAATTACATTTATCGTACAAACATCTAAAATGGGAATGGTTGGGCTCACTGATTTCTGCACGCTGGGAATTGTTGTTAGAGGAATGCAAGGTATATGATTTTACTGATAATGACTTTGATATGGAACAGCACAGTATCTAAAATTGTATGGCTTAATACATTACGCTAATTCTGCAGATGTAAAAACGTTAAATTTTTGCTTTATTGAAATGTTTTCTTAAAAACTTCCTTTTACACATAATAAGAATATAATATTTATGTTTAATGATTTTAAAGTATATGGCATTTTATGGCTACCTCATGGATCACATTATTATATTAGCACTCAAAATCATGTAATAATTTGTACAATATAGTAAGACCAATTTGTTTTTTTTTACACTAATGTATATTTTTGAAATCGTATAACACTTATTTTTGTAATAAACATATTTTTTAATATATCTAAATCTAAGTCTTATTTACAATGTGTTTGATTTGTAGAATCGACAATTTTTTTAAATAGACTTTATTTTTAATTTAACTCTTTATTATTTGTAAATCTAAATTTGTTTGTGATAATTTCAAATGTCATAGACTAAGTCCAAAGGTCTTCTGCGTTTCTTTTGTTGCCTTTTGATATTACTATATGAAATCATCACAAATATATTGTCATGAATTTATATCCCAGGCACATGATGGTGTTCTAAACCCAATTATATTGCCTTGCATTTTTGTTCTAATTTTTATATCTTTTACGAAATCTAAATTAATAATACTATTTGTAAAAATGTCTTTTCATGGGGGAGTAATAAATATAAATACTTTTTATGTATACACTATCTTCTAAGTTGGTCAGGATTTAGGAAAATACACACGTTCGTATTACTTTAAATATCGTAAATAAGCAAGAAAACCGAAATTACTGAACCAATCAATCACATTTCCTTTCGGATCGTTACTTGTTAATCCTTTAACAGTTCTTATAAAATAGGTAAAATACACGCAATAATACACAAAAACGAAACTTTTTACGCCATGCCGGTGACAATATTTTGAAACAAAAACGTATTGTATTTCATCTTATTCGTTAACGCTTTTGTAAGTCCTTGAGTGTCACCGCCATTACGAATAGTCTCATTATTTTCACCAGCCACTAATCAGGTATAAAATAATTCTATTGCATTATGAAAAAATCTAATTTCACTATGCTTTGTCATGTCCATTTGGCACTTTATGAATTGGCCACCAAAGAAATCCAGACCAAAAATCTAAAGGATACGTAGACTTAAGGCACAATTTTGAAGGAAATCTCTCTACTCTACTGCGGAATATCTACTTTTTGGGACTCAAAAATATCCTGTTCACCACCACAATATTGTCATACCAAAATCGATGAAATAATCACTTTTGTCAACTTCTAACACTTGCATGAAAATCGTCCTTGTTAGCGCTTTTTTGACTTCCGAAATTAGGTCTTGATACATTTCAATAGAGTTTAACCTCGCTGTCAGTTGCCACTAGTCGAGGGACCCATGTTTGCTTCCTGGTGCTTGTACTTGTGTGACGTCATTTGGGACAGGCCTAGGACCGCGAATCCGCACTGAAGGCAGTGGTAGTGAGTCTGTTTCTTGCTGTGGATGCACTGAGCCTCATAGTCGCAACCTGGTAAAAGTGAAATAGAATTTTAATAATCACAGTTGCAAAGTAACAAAAAACATTACAAATCTAATTAGTGATAAAAAAAAATTGATTTAAAACTATGGTAAGGACATGCCTAACTTAATTCCAGAATATTTATTGTAAGACGGAAAGAGAAATAAAGAGAGCAATAGCAAGAAAGCGAGAGATTGATATAAATCTAGAGGTCGAAGCTAAAGGAAAACATATAAATTATAGACAAAAATCGGATGGGCTACGTCCGTAGGTTTAGCGTGAAATGTCTAATAATTGAGTGTTTAATTTTCAGCCCAACTGTGCAAGATGTAACATGGCACTAGCGCCATCTAGTGGCATCAGGCAGGAGTAATGAACATAACATAATCATTTACATACAAGCACATACATTGCATTTGGCCTCACACGATGGAAACAGCAACATCGCAAACATGTAAACATCCAAGACTTTTTTTTGTACCTAATGGTTACTTTGCTCTACTCAACGATACATAAATGGATAACCGACATAACCGACAAGTAGTTACAGAGTTACAGCCCTCGCCCAAGCGGCATGTTTTCGTTGCATCATCATCCCATAATGTCCCCACCGAGGGGCACGGGTCTCTTCCCTAAGGAAGTTATAGGCCACACTCCACCACGGGGGCCAGGTCCGGATTGGTGGAGGCTTGTAAGACTAGTGGCTGGTCTTACTGTCGGAAGTTTTCAAGCCGCCCTAAGGCCTCTGACTTGGCTTAACGACTGCCATTTATCGACGTAAGACGTTACGAACTGCTTAAGGTGCCTTGCGAAGCACGGAACATTGCATGCGGTTTTATAATTGTGATCTACTACCGAACTGCCTCTTAACTTTCACGTCAAAAACAGATTTAGAGAGAGGGGAGAATGAAGTATGCAGTGAGGGAGTATGAGGGGAGTGCGGAGTATGAATGAAAGCCAGGAGAGTGCACGTACCTTTACTCGGAGGGAACTTCTCGAAGCCGGCGGCCTGGATGGAGTCCAACTTCTGGTGCTGGCGCCGGTGAGCCACCACCTTATTTGTGTCCGTACAGACGAAATCGCACTTGAGGCAGTGGAAGTGTGACGCCTTGTTCTGTCCTGTACCTTACCGGAAAAACAGAGACCGGTCAGTCATACTAGTACAAAGACACCGGCGGAAGCCTTTCGTGAAGACTCCCACAAAGATTTAAGATGAAACGCTACAATATCACGGCAAAAGACAAGTTATAGTCCTTTGCATATTTCTTCACGTGCTTCAAAATCTGGTATTCTGAATGCTGCTGCCTTGTCTTTGAGCTATTCAAGAACTATAGAAAGAATTGTTCTCCATAAAAAGTCCGCGAAAACGGGGTAGATGCATGCAACGGCTAATGAATGTCGATGAAGCGAACAGATGTTCGGATCGTGACACGTGGCAGGCTTCTCTGCCTATCCTGCTGGGATACAGGCGTGAGCTTATGTATGAATAAGAATAATTCTGTTCATTACGAATACGTTCCATAACACGCCGTATGGTAAACTCACCAAATGTGGATGTAATCGTAAGTTATCTGGGAAGAATATCCAGAAACTATCAATTTTAGTTCTAATACCTGCTTTGAAACAAATTGAAGGCACGCAGATGAAATTAAAGCGTTGTACAAAGCCTCAATGACGTTTTTAATCTACATTTCAAATCCTTTATGTAACAAAATGTATGGTACACTTACCAAATGTGGAGGCATGAGGGCAGTCAGGTCGCTGGCAGTACACATTAGCTCTATACTGCTGGAAGTCACCGCCCATTAAAGTATCCAGTCTGTAACGAAACATAAATATTAGATCTTATTAAATACTAGCTTTCGCCCGCGACTCCGTCCGCGTGGACTTTAGTTCAAAATTTTGCAACCCCGTTCACTCCCTTAGGGGTTAAATTTAGAAAAACGGCGAAACACGTGTGCAATCAATTGTGTTGAAGAGTATTTATTTCAAGTTTCAAGAAAATCAGACAACATTTTTTATACCTCCCATACAAATTATGGCAACCCTTTTCGCCCCCTTAGGGGTTGAATTTAAAAAAATCCGTTCTTATTCCTTGCCTACATTATATATAGATCCTCTGCGCAAAATTTCAGCTTCCTAGGTCAAACGGCTTGGGCTGGGCGTTAATGAGTGAGTCAGTCAGTCAGGACTTTGAATTTTATATATATATATATATATATATATATATATATATATATATATATATATATATATATATATATATATATAGAAGATAGAAGATATATATATAGATAGATTGTGATGCTATGTTTAACTATGTGAACCAAGGAAATCGCCGAGTGGGTGCCGAGAACAGGACGACGGTCAGTGAGCAGACCTGACCTTAATTACGAAACTTTCTACTCTATCGGGTTAAGTATTTAGACAACTCAAAAGGTTCAAGATAAGAATGTATATGACAGTTCGGAGTACAGCGCCACCAAGTTATCTGTTCATGTGGCCATAATTTTAACTAAGTATCTAATAGGAAATCCCGTTTCCCATTTTTTATTTCATTTATTCACTTACTAAGATTTATAGATACATTTTCATTAAAATTGAAAGACGGGTTAAAATAATCTCATTCAAATAATCTCAATCAAATAATCTCAAATGTTACTACTAAATTCTCCACTAGCACTATCAACTGAACAGATAAGATGGTGGCACTGTAGAAGTATGAGATACTTACTAGGAAAAGAAGTCCCATAATGTAAGAGTGTGTTGTGCTAGTGAGTCTTCCACAGGGAAGAGACCCGTGCCTCTCGGTGGGGACATAATGGGTTGATGATGATGATATGATATGGCATACAGCACTTACCTTTCATGCCTTGCCGTGTGTTGAACGAATCGGGTTTTGTCACAGAACGAGTATCCACAATCTTTTCTCGTGCAGTGGAAGTGTGTTTGATGTTCTCTGCGAATAAAAATACGAATAAATAAAGTACAAAAGCAAAATATTATTTAATGGACGTTAAATAAATCAAGAAATCAATAAAACGACCTAGGGTAAACCATAGTATTGCTGGCACCCACCTAGTCATTGGCACAGTGAGTTTTAAACACAAATATTAAGAATTAAAATTTCTTAAAGGGCATTTTGGTAGTTTTTTTATAATTAGCATTGTTAAGTACAAAACATACATACAAATTATAAGTGCCAGTGACTGATATTATTAGTGACAATGTTTATACCTGTAATGCCAATGACTGTAGTTTTGGAGATATTTTCAAATTATTATTATTTTTCTTAAATAAAACTATGACAACAAGCAAGAATTATTTTTTATTTGCAACTTATACTCATATTCCAACAAATAAAAATGGTTAATAGTGATTGAATATGAAATTGAATGCTTAGGAAGCAAATTAAGTCAAGGTTTTGCTTAAGGTGCCAATCAATGTATAGTTTACCCTAAATAGTGATATTTTAATTTTACGAAAAAAATATTTAAAAAAAGAACAGATTTACTTCTGATTTACTCAAAATTCTGACCGAGCTTCGTTCGCTTGATATTGGCTATAGTCTTGTCTAACACGTCTAAGTTGTACTGTATAGTCACGAGCAATAATATATAAACACAGTCAAATTTTCTAAACATCTTTACTTAAAACAATCTAAAAATAAGTGTACGACCATTTTTCCTAAATTATGTAATCAATGGTTAGATAATTTAGGACCGATTGGCTATTTGACAAAATGTCAAATGATTTACTTTTAAAACAGAATTTTGTATGAAAAAAAATTGCTTGTGACGTCAGATTTCAGAGCACTCTTTTTATGTTTCATATATTTAAAAATTGTAATAACTAGTAAATGATTAAAAGGAATACATTTTCCGAAATATTTTGTATTTTTTGTTTTAATCGAGCATATCAAATAATTTATTGTTGATAGTGTCAAATACCGAATTGTTGTACATATGTGCAGTACAAAACAAAATGTGTAGGTATGTCATACAAAATGAGACAGTGTACGACAGTGTCGTGACTGCACAATCAGTGCATTGAGTCCGTAAAACAGAATTGGGTATTTGCAAGGATGTCAAATGAGTTACTTTTAAAACGGAATTTTGTATGAAATTACTTGCTTGTGACGTCATATTTCAGAGCACTCTTTTTATGTTTCATCTATTTAAAAATTGTAATAACTAGTAAATGATTAAAAGAAGTACATTTTCCGAATCATTTTGTAATTTTTGTATTATCGAGCATCTCAAATGATTTATTGTTGATAGTGTCAAATACCGTATTGAATTGAATTTTACGAAAGGCAATCCGTATTGCAAGCATTGTTTTTATTATTTTCCGAGTAAACATTTAAATAAACTACTTCAATTCAGTTCAATTCAATTCATTGCTTTTAAATATTTGACAAAAGATTTTCTGGTCAAAGCATGAATGAGGGAAACATAATGGCCTTTCCACTTCCCGGCTCTTTTCTACGTCGATGCGTTGCGTCACGCACACGCACAATGTTTATTTGTTTTCTTTCATCATCATCAACCCATTGTGTCTCCATCTAGGGGCACGGGTCTCTTCCCTAAGGAAGGTATAGGCCATACCCCACCACGGGGGTCAAGTCCGGATTGGTGGAGGCTTGTAAGACTAGTGGCTGGTCTTACTGTCAGAAGTTTTCAAGCCGCCCTAAGGCCTCTGATTTGGCTTAACGACTGCCATCTATCGACGGCAGCCGGCACCAACTGCTTAACGTGCACCGCTCGGAAAAATGCCACTAACGTTAGTCATAGACAGAAACCCATCTATGGACTGAACGCGCCGTATGTTGCTTAACCTTAGTGATCGTTTAAGATCACTCAGGCAGCCCGGGCTACGAGCGATTCGAGTGGCATTTGTTTTCTTTACCACTTTACTTTTGAGGAATGGTGTGGGTAGGTACTATTTTACGACATTTTGATATTCTATTCAGTGCACTACACATCTACATCATCTTAAACGATCACTAAGGTTAAGCAACATACGGCGCGTTCAGTCCATGGACGGGTCACTGTCTATGACTAACGCTAGTGGCATTTTTCCGAGCGGTTCCGTGCTTCGCAAGGCACGTCAAGCAGTCGGTGCCGGCTGCCGTCGATTGATGGCAGTCGTTGAGCCAAGTCAGAGGCCTTAGGGCGGTTTAAAAAACTTCTGACAGTAAGACCAGCCACTAGTCTTACAAGCCTCCACCAATCCGGACTTGGCCCCCGTGGTGGAGTATGGCCTAAACCTTCCTCAGGGAAGAGACTCGTGCCCCTCGGTGGGGACATAAAGAGTTGATAATGATGCAGTGCAGACATTGTGTTTAAGAATAAACAAAGAGGTTTTTGAATTATGAAAACCGCAGGTAATGTAAGACGGTACTACCTATAACGTTCCGTAGCTTGTTATATTTATCTAATACTAGCTGACCCCGCAAACGTTTTTTTGCCAGATAGAGGTGTGAAAAATAGATAACAACCTATTCTCAGACCTACCGAATATAAACATAAAATTTCATCAAAATCAGTCAAGCCGTTTCGGAGGAGTTTGCGCACTAACATTGAGACACGAGAATTTTATATATTAGACTAACTGCCGCGGCAAATGTTTTTATGCCATATAGAGGTATGAAAAATAGATAACAACCCTATTCTCAGACCTACAGAATATACGTATACAATTTCATCAAAATCGGTCAAGCCGTTTCGGAGAATTATGCGCACTAACATTGTGACACAAGAATTTTATATCCCTTTCAGAACTGACCTTGAAAATAACAATAGAAAACCATTGTTAATTTTTGAATTTGAATTCGCAATGATGTTGTCTTGTCGTGGATCTCGGAGGTTGCTACCATCATAGAAATAAGGGTCAAAATCTTACATGCACTAATTCTCTTCGCCGCCGCATTCGCAAGTGCAGCGCTAGTGTACCATTAGTACCTGAATACACATTGCCCAGTTCACTAACGAACGCACGTTCGAACAGACTTGCAGAAATAGCACTGCTGTGGTCCTAAATACCGGTGAAAATTGGTTTTTTTTTCTCGGAGTGTCTGAGTTATAAGTAGCGTGGTCTTACCTGTATCCACAGTGCTGATAAGCGCAGTCCTCGTTGAACCGGAAGCGCAGGTATCCCTCAGGAATAGGCTCGTCCTTCAGAACGCGCATGTGAGGGCCACGCGTGGTGTGGTTACGTCTACTGAAAAGGATTTCACGGTTCATAAAACTGTGTTCCTGGATCGCTCGTAGCCTGGGCTGCCTGAGTGATCTTAAACGATCACTAAGGTTAAGCAACATACGGCGCGTTCAGTCCAGGGATGGGTCACCGTCTATGACTAACGCTAGTGGCATTTTTCCGAGCGATTCCGTGCTTCGCAAGGCACGTTAAGCAGTTGGTGCCGGCTGCCGTCGATAGATGGCAGTCGTTAAGCCAAGTCAGAGGCCTTAGGGCGGCTTGAAAACTTCTGACAGTAAGACCAGCCACTAGTCTTACAAGCCTCCACCAATCCGGACTTGGCCCCCGTGGTGGAGTATGGCCTATACCTTCCTCAGGGAAGAGACCCGTTCCCCTCGGTGGGGACATGATGGGTTGATGATGAAAACTGTGTTATGAAATTCAAGAAGAACGTCAACCACGTCTACCTACTCAGTTTTGTTACGAGTCACTTTGTCACAAAATTGGTGAGGTGCTCTGCCGCAGAGCCACCACCTTAGAATCTGATCATTTATATCTTAAAAGGATGTGCGTCAAACGTACATAGCGTACGTATGTCATTTTCGGTTGTACGTGCCCTAGGTAATGATAAAATAGACTTTGATTGTGGCTCTGCTGGGGAGCATATGGCACCAAATGAGACACCTACTGAACATGATTTGAATAAACCTTACTTGCAATATTTGAAACACCACATCGTAAACCATAGACAGGGCAACGGCTCTTAAATCTCTACACTCACTCTCTTCATCTAACTCGCTATAGTGATCCTGTTATAGCTCATATCTATTCAATTTGAGAAGTTAGACTACTATCGGTAACTATTACCAAGGCTATTGCTTTGAACGTAACAGTGACAGATTTGAAAAACTGTCTTTCAATCTCAAATTGTCTTGGTACTATTGCCCATTTCTATATTCAGACTGACGATGGACTGAAAATATATAGTAACAGCTATAAAAGAAGTTATAGCCAGTGCTGGAGTTTATATTCAGTGGTGGACGCATGTGGTCTAAAAATGGTTTGACTATGAGACGAAGAACAATAAGTTGATAAACTTACGACTTAGCGATCATTTCAGCCTCTTTGTCCAAGCCTGGCGGTAGTCCGTGACCTTGCAGAAGACTCTGCTCCAGAAGTAACTCAGGTGGGTACAGCATCGTTGGGTACAATGGAAATGGAGAACCTCTGGAAAAAAGAAATTAATTTGTGACGCACTTTAATACGAGTATACCAGATTTGGAGAAAATCTGTGAGCCTAACTGTTGGATCTTGTGCCTAATAAAAAGGTAAAAGATTAGATGGCAAGATGGCGTGGCAATTTACGTTGGTACCTCATGGATTTTGTTGAAGATCGAGGTTCTGATTGCGGGTACAGTACGGGACTGCATAATAAATGTTTAAATTCCCGAGTTCATTCCAAGAATCAAGACCCACAGGAGCAATATTTTTTATTTTAAATATTTTGTACGATTGTTACACTATATTGTGAGTGGTATCGTGTGTTGGTGTTTTTATCTATTTATTGTACTAAGAGATGTAATTATTCTTTAGCAATCATCTCTATTACTAACAATTAGATAGATAGATAGGTAGAGAACACTTTAATGTACATAAAAAAGGAGATTCATCATCATCATCATCAACCCATTATGTCCCCACCGAGGGGCACGGGTCTCTTCCCTGAGGAAGGTATAGGCCATACTCCACCACGGGGGCCAAGTCCGGATTGGTGGAGGCTTGTAAGACTAGTGGCTGGTCTTACTGTCAGAAGTTTTCAAGCCGCCCCTAAAGGCCTCTGACTTGGCTTAACGACTGCCATCTATCGACGGCAGCCGGCACCAACTGCTTAACGTACCTTGCGAAGCACGGAATCGCTCGGAAAAAATGCCACTAGCGTTAGTCATAGACAGTGACCCATCCATGGACTGAACGCGCCGTATGTTGCTTAACCTTAGTGATCGTTCAAGATCGATTCAAAAAGGAGATTACACAGGTATTTCTTCATCTAAGAGTATAAACGGCGCCCTTATCACTAGCCTTATTAGCCTACTACTGCTTGGCTTTCCTCATGTTTCCACTACTTTGCATCGTACCATGTCCAATTCATGAATGAATAATCAAGCTGGAATACACTCACCCTTGCTGGAAGAGAGCCACGTGCGCCAGACCTGGAAGACCAGCCAGGGATGCTGTGTACTGCTGCTGAAACTTCAACTGCTCTTGAAGACTACTGCCCTTTCGTCCACTCGCTAGATACTGCTGGAGGAGCAAGCTGTGGACTGCTTGCACCTGAAAAAGAGATTGGAAGATTAGAACAGATAAAAGAATTCAGTAGGCTTTCAGTTTTTTCTTTAATTAAGAGAGACATTTGATGGGGCAAAGATGTGTCAGAAGATAAAGATACAGAGGATCAAAGACAATACATTAAATGACAGTTTACTAGTGTTTTAATATACCAAGATTTTTTTAACATTCACGCGTTGTAGGTATAACAATAATGATTAGTTTAAGAGAGATATAGGAAACAATTAAAAAAAAAACCGGCCAAGTGCGAGTCGGACTCGCGCACCGAGGGTTCCGTACAAACCTGCAAGGTTTACAAAGTTTGATATGAATTTCAACTTGATAGCTCTACGCGTTCATGAGGAAAAAAGTAATAAGTTTATATTTATTAAAAAATATATATTTTGTAATGTAACTAAAAATTTAAGGTTTTCGGAATTTTTCCTTTATGTGTGCTATAAAACGTTGCTTCATGCCAAATTTCAAGATTCTAGGTCGACTGGAAGTACCCTTTAGGTTTTGATTCCCTTGCGAGTACTTGCGAGTTTCAAAATATGCAGCTTAAATTGCTGTTTCTTTTGATTGCGTTGACATAGAAGTTAGATTTTGTTACAGCTTAAAGGTATTATAGACCTGAGTATTTGGTATGAATTTCAATTTAATACCTCTACGCGTTTATGAGGAAATGGGTAGTAAGTTTAAAATTATTAAAAAAATATATATTATGTGAAGTAACTAAAAATTCATGGTTTTCGTAATTTTTCCTTTATCTATGCTATAAGACGTTGCTTCGTACCAAATTTCAAGATTCTGAGTTCACGGGAAGCACCCTGTAGGTTTTGATTCCCTTGCAAGTGTCGAAAATTTGCGGCATAAACGGCTGTATCTTTTGATTGCGTTGGCTTAGAAGTTTGATTTTTTCATAGCTTCAAGGGACAGTAGACCTGAGTAATTGGTATAAATTTCAGCGTCATACCTCCACGCGTTCCTGAGAAAAAGGGTCTTGACAGACGGACGGACGGACGGACAGACGGACAACAAAGTGATCCTATAAGGGTTCCGTTTTTTCCTTTTGAGGTACGGAACCCTAAAAAAATAACAATCTCATTCACAATTCTACAGTAGGTATGTTATGTGAGTCAGAGGCAAATGTTCAGTTACTTTTAACCGTGCTATCATGGAAGATGTATCAAATATCTGCATTGTATGTGCATGACATAACTCTTATTTGCGTTGCAGAAAGGTTTCTCCACTCCCAAAGTTCCCAAAATGAGATGAAACATTATAGATTTAAAAAAATCTAAGATGAAATACATTTCTACATTCCTTAATCTAATCTAATCTACTGATGTAAAGATTGATAGCCAAGGAAACTGAAAACGTTCCATATACCTGATCAGCTGGGTTCGGCGGTCTGTGACTCGGCGAGGGCGCTTGTGACGACGAGGCTGTGGACGGCAGTATGGATATCTCTGGATACTCTCGTTCCAGAGTCTCCTGGGACAAAAGAAGAATTCACTTAAACACGTGTTCAATACTCAGTAATAGTTACACTAAGGTTACGCTACCTGCATTTACACAGCAATAAAAAGTCAAGCCAAGTCAAGGCTGAAGTTTTACGCAATGTATATATTTCGTTGCCATAAATTAAAGTTTTATGCAGCATGATGAAATTGAGTTAAGAAATTTTCAAGCCCCATTATAAATGAAGACTCCAGGGAAAAAGATGAACTTGTCAAGCAACAAAGATTTTAAGATATCGCATGTCTAAAGTTTTACCCCACCTATAAGTTGTACCTATAAGTTTATATCTAAACGGCAAAAACTTAATGACTAATCATGTTTTTACCCTGTTCGATTTATCATCGTATTGTACCGGAAATTCCTTACAAAATTACATTCACAGATTAGTTTCGAAAGAAAAGTGACAAGTTCGTCTTTTTCCCGGGAGTCTTCAAATGCAATTAGTAAATTAAAATTACCAAAGTTCACTATTCCAAAATTAGAAGATAGCAAAGACAGGCACCTATTTTGATAAATCATGTCACGTACCTTAGTAGCAGCCAATCCAACTGGTCCAGAATCCATAGTGTTGCTGTGTTTTTTCACCATATGGCCGAAGAGTAGCTTCAGATCCACAAAAGCCTGTCCACAGTGAGGGCAATGGTAGTGCAGGTTCATGCCTCCAGCATTCTTGTTCAGGGGACACGCCTGATCATGGCATGATGGCGGTATGGTAGGTCCAGAGGGTTTCGGACTATCATATCCGGCTTTAGGTTTTTGGTCGAAATCCATTCTGGGTAGTTTGACGTCCTTGGAAGGGGAGGCGTCGTAGAAGCTTCGTGGCGAAGATGCATTGCTGCGGAGGTGAGAAGACGGGTAGAAGGTGCCCGCCGCTTTGACTACTGAAATGAAGAGATTTTGGTTTTAGTTTAGTTTCTTTTGCGATAAAATGTTTAGGTTGTCAGAATGGGAATTACACATCAAAACAAGAAACTAAATGAAAGTCAAGAACTGAGCATTTATGCATGTTCTGGAAATCAGAAATAAATCATTTATTTCGAACATAGTTTACTGAATGTCCATGTCTCAGGTATATGTACCTACTACGATAACCGTTGCCTTCGGGCCGTATTTGCAGTAGAAAAAAGGCAATGAAAAAAAATTACTCCAAGCATCTTTTTTATAGTTTTGATAAGATTTCATGAATGCCATCAATAATTTTAAAATCCAAAACATTACTTAATTTTCTTACAAAAAATAAATCCATGCTTATGTCAATAGCCTCCAATTTTCCCTGACTTCACCATACAGTAGAAGCAGAAGTATGGTATGGAGGTCAGCGACCATATTCTTAGTGTTTGAGTATGTACTCACCGGCAACGTTATCGTTGTCCCTGTCAAACTCGCTCTTAATTGAGAAATTAGGCGCGTACTCATTCCCCTCAGTTTTAATAGAGCCAACACTATCCACTGACGCTCTCTCCTTCAGCGAGTAATCCTTCGCTTCATCATAAGCCCTTTCCTGCTCCTCACTCTTGATTACTGGAGTGCCTCGTCCGTGCTTGTGAGTGGCCAAAGCTGAGTATTGAGTCAGGATTGCTGGACAATTGTTTCCTTGAGCGCAATGAAAGTGTGACCTCAGCTGATTCTTAAAGCAGCTCTTTCCGCCGCATTGGTCGAAGGAAGAAAAGTAGTCGAAGCCCTCGACCAAAGGACTGATAGCATGAGATTCCCTCATATGGGTCTCCATGATGACGTGCGTCTCGGCTGAGAAACTGCACTTGAAGCAGTGTAAGTGAAGGCGCGTTATGCGGAGTTGGCAAGTGGGATATGTTTGAGAGCAGGCATCTGGTGCCGTGTATACTTCGAAGTGCTGGAATTTGATGCGCTGTAATGAAAAAAAATATTATTAGTACCGATATTATTGGTTAAATGTTAATAGCAGCTTAAATAAGATCCAAGTTACTCACTGGAAATTCTTCAACAGTCGCAATGACGGGTGATTGAGGTACCGACGGCAGTTGGTTACTCTTCGGGAGTTTGAACGACGTGAATATGGCCTGCGGTGTAATCTGAAAAGGATCACAACCTATAAGTTAATTAAATAGTCGATTGTAATTTGAGTAAGAGGTAATTTGGAGATTTGTAAGTTCAAGCATAATAGTATTGTGCTGAAGGGAAATTTTAATAGACGGAAAGTTATAACGAAATATCTTTCTATTGATAAACTGTTTTTGTTCTTCAGAAATCGATATGATAATTCTAGAATATCTGGTAAATAAATTGTTACCAGTTATCACTTATATGATGAACAGACACATACACTTACATTATCAGTCCAGACTTCCACAACGCGATTCTTCGGTGGTCTGCCCCTTTTTCGGCTGAACATCTCATCCAAGGAACTCGATGGGCTTGCATGTTGTGGAACCACTCCAGGATTTGGTCCTAAGTTCAACTGAGCTTGAAGATTTGGGGTCAGGTTCGGAGCCATTTGGGCCAGATGGGCGAGGTTAGGGGGAAGATTTGGAAGATTAGGGACCTGGCCTAGCTGAGCAGCCATATTGGGGTGCAACTGAGCGGTCAGTTGGGGAGTAAAGTTGGGGGCGAAACGTGCAGCCAGATTTGGAGACATTGGGCTCAAAAGAGCATGCTGTCTGTGGTGCTCTAAGCGGCGGAATGGGTGTTCCTCAGAAGACAGGATTACGGCTCCACAGTTTTCCTGTAAACAAGAATTACTCTAAATTAGTTTGATTTCTGGCTCAGATTTTTAAGTTTTAGTTTGCGTTGAAGCCAACGTAAGATAACGGTCACTTAACATTAACTTTACATTAAAAAAATGTTATATTTTATTATACCTATTTTATATTTCATGTTTGTGTTTTTCCTCGTGTATAATAAAGAATATTCTTATCTTATTTTTGTCATCAATATTCTATGACGTGCAACTGAAAACTCTTCTAACTAATTTTTGAAGGACTGTCTAAGTCTACAGATGGTATACTAGATATTAAGTACCTTATCTCCGAAAATTACTGGTGTGTACTAAAGAGTTATTAATATTAACATCTACCAATGTCCCGTATATATTTAGAAAAAACGATTTAAAGCTTTCAAATTGCAGTTTCCGATATCGCACACTTGCAAGAACAACGTGTTATTTCGAAACACTTACGTTACATGAGAGCATTTTTTAGGGTTTCAAAGTAATGGCCGAAAGAGATAGCGCTATAACGTGATGCAGTGTCTTTTTTTCTCATTATTCCGGCTTTTTCGGAGTAAATAAAATCGCGTTAAAAAAAACTATTTCTATGAATAAACTATGGTCTTCTTAGAAATATCACGTTGTTCTTGCAAGGGTGCGATATAACCTTTATACTACACCTGCTTGGAAAGTACCTTGATACTTTATCAAATTTACGGTAGAAAGTACGTCATTGCATATCGAACAAATATGCGGGGAGAAAACGCATCTGAGTGGGAGAGAAAAGTGTATGAAAATCCATTTCTTAAGTGGTTTTTCTTTTTTAATTTTGGGTAAGACTATGCGGCGGTAACCTAAATATCAAAAGCCAAAAAGTTTTTACAGTGAGTTTTTATCTCCAAGTTCGCAAAATGACACTGGCCACTAGCAACAATTTCAATATAAATTTCAATTAGTAAAGATTTCGTTTTTTATTTTCCTTGTAGGTGTAGTATAAAGCACTATGTATCACTCGAGAGAAACTGCGATTCCCGATCTCAGGTGTTTTAAAGCCCTCGCCTACGGCTCGGGCTTCAAACGACACCCTCGACGGTAATCGGTCACTTTCTCCTCTCGGTGAACAATGTACTATTGCTTACCCAAGAGCAGTGGTAATGTGTGATGTCCCGAATATGCTGACAGGCGGTGTTGCTGCAAGGGTTGTTCCTGGTATACGTGAGGAAGTAAGCGTCGGTGACTTGACTCTGTTGCTCGTGCTCAAAAGCGTGCTTGACCATGGTCTGGTGACAGCTGGAAAAAGGGGATAATACTTAGAAAAAAATATAGTCTTAAAGAAATAAAACATAGTCAAGGCTTCAGGGAGAACTCCCATCTGACTTGCATGCGCATTCCTTAATAATTGTAAAACAAACAATGAGTAGATACGCGTCTGCCAAAAATGACATAGAGACGGGGTTATAAATAAAACTACGAGTTTCACGGAGTACTATGCTATAGGTCAGTTAAGTAAAGCTGGCACGTTCAACACATTTACACGTTGCGCTTGTGTAGTGTCTGTGAATAGCGCGCGGCGTGACGTGTACTGCATGCGCATCATGAAAAGTCTGCCCGTCTCTCTTGCGCGCGGTCTAGCTTATGAGTGTGAAGGGGACAGTTATAGTTTTACTTTTACTACTGTTTATATATACAGCGTGATCTTTTTGGTATTCAACCGTATGTGCGTTTCAATGGGGGACTTTTCTGACAGCTAAGAAAAGTAGTTCCAAATGAGCCGCTTTAAGAAGAACTAAAAAAAAAAACGAATGGCTGTCAAAGGAATGCAATTTTGGACCTCAGTCCAACGATTTCACCAGTGTGATACATCATCGAATAGGTCTCAGCGAGCTGAATAAAAGTTACTATGACGTCAACAGCCAAATGTTTGTCCTTTCGGAGTTATATTGTATTGAAAAAAAACTAACATTTTGAATTTCAAAAAAATAACATGTATCACACATGGCTATTGGGCTGAGGTCCAAAACTGCATTCCTTTGACGGCCATTCGTTTTTTTTTCTTCTGAAAACGGCTCATTAGTCAGGAGATGGCATTTTTAAGAGAGGGTTTTTGTTTTTCTAATGGGAATTGCCAGTTTATTCTGTGGTATTTCCTCTTTTTTTTGGCTCTTGCATTTGATTATGATTGGACTTCGAACAACTGCTACTGGTGCTAAAATCATGGAAAAAACGTTGAAGAAAAAGAAGAAGAATAGGAGACCAGAATATTCGCGTAACCACAATAGAAACCGAATGATGTTGCTCAGTTGATCACAGATTCCTTCCAGTTGATGAACTTACAGAACAGTAATAAAGTTTTTATCTGTGGCTAATAAAAAAGGTAGGGTAATTCATCCAGTAACTGACCACTGAGCGTCCGTTACCCTTTGTTACATAATTAAATTGTTGAGGATTTCTGGGATAATCATTTTCTGTTTTGGTAAAGATTTTCTTAGGTGAAATTATTTTTGTTCATGTGAAAATTTATTGAAATTTAAAACTATTTTGTAACCATTGATTCCACCTTGTTTTTAATACTTTTCGTTCGAATTTGCTAAAAATATATTATAACAAGTAACCCATATATTTGTATTTATTTATCTATAACGCACCTATCTTACTAAAACCTAACTCTAGTCTACACTTAAACTAGAGTCGCATTTTGAATCAAAATCATATATTTTTAAACATCCTGTATAGTGAAATTGCATAAGTGTGAGTACTGTGAACGTGCCAGCTTTAGATAACAGACCTATAGTTAAACTGGAGTTTAAAGAGATAAGTACATAGCAGTAAAGTTTAAAGAGAGAAGTAAACATGGTATCTGTATAGTCTAACAAGAAAGAGAGAGAGAGAGAGTGAGAGAAATGTCGATATTTTTGAAATTGTCAAACTAGCAGGTACATTAATTTGTCCCATACAAAAGTGGCTAAATTATTATTTCGCTATAATGGGTGTACTAAAATACCATTACATCCTGAAAAGAGGAGAGTCCGGGATCGATCTAGACAGTAGAACAACCAACTCTACTATGAAGAAAACTTTGAAAACTCGGAAAATATTCTGCTGTTGCATACATTTGATGCCCCAGGTAACTTTTGTTCGAAATATCTGATTATTTTCGCGATTTACTAGTTTTTCTCGATGTGTAAAGTTGATCAGCGGTCTTTTTGTTATAGTTTCAATTAGGGCAGAACAAACCTGTGTGCCATCTTGCACCCCTCCGCCAGACAATGGTAGTGCTTGTTGAAAGCGCTGCATTTTCCGCACTTGTCGTCAGCGTCTTTCCCACCGTTGAAGGTCTCGATGTACTTGCGAGTGACTTCCTCGAGGACTGCTGTGTTCTGAAAAGGGGACAGAACACGTCAAGGAAGACCTGACAGAACTAGGTCTAATTTCCAAACTAATTTAATATTAACATCCCTGATTTAGCATAGATAGAAATCTATGTTATCGAAATTTGGCGTTTTAATATGGAGACAGTTGATTGAAGTCACTGACCTACTTGAAAATGACTTCATTAGGCATTTGGCCCCTGTAAATTACCAGAAAAATTGTATAAACTGGCTTGTCGCATCAATTTGTCTTGCCTATCATTGACCTCATAGTTGCTTCATTTGTCAGGCTGACTCGGCGGAAGATGAGTCTTTTACCTAAGTGTTAATAGGCATATCACATCTATCCACACTACACAATCTGCTACTAACCTAAAAACTTTTACTCAGACAAAAGCATAATTCTGATCATCCTTAAAAGAAGGATGCACTCGATCAATAATTCGCTGCTATTGAATTGGCAAGTTTGGTTGTCAGAAGTCGATTGAGTATTTTCAAGAATGTAACTATCCAGAGATAATTATCGAGTGTCAGACCTAAAGATCTGCTACAGATACGGCGTTAATCTATCCAACTTACATAGTGATGCGGGTACTCGTCTCCAAGCATGGAGTTGGACAGATCGTCATCACCGTGCATGTTGACTCCTGAGGAGTACATGCTCAGGTCCGTGGCTCCTTGCTGCATCAGTGCACTCTGAATCACTGAAGTTGGCAGGCTGGAAAGGATTATTGAGTTGAGATTAGATTGATACTCTTATTTCACACCATACATTATAAAAGTAAATGAAAATCTTAAATATTCAGAATCTTCAAATCATTTAGTTTTTTCTGTCCAAAATATTGTTACACATTGTCTTGACGGGCATCAACGATGAAGCGAAATATATTTGTCAGAATCGTGACAGGTGGCAGTCCGTGGTATCTGCCTGCCATTCTGGGATACGGCCGTGAGCTTATGTATGTAGGAATTATAACAATCAAAGGATTTTTTTTTTCACTAATAAGAAAGCGGTGGTGGCGTAGTGGGGTTAACCCTTGCTTCTCGATCATGAGGGTCTGGGTTCGAACCACGCATGTACCAATGACTTTTAGTTACGTACATTTGTTTGTACAGCAACACCATTCGCTGATAAATTGTGCCCGGATAACGGCGACAGGCTTGCCACTTGTCACGTTTGGGACCTAATAAACTCGGCAAAATGTGGGTCCAGTTCTAGAGACTGGTGCCTCTGCCTACCCCTTCGGGGATAACGGGCGTGAGTTTATTATTATTTATTTATTTATAAGAAAGTTATATTATGATTTATCTTAGATTAATATACACTGCTTACCCGAAACTCATTTCCTGCTCTTTGCGTTCGTGTTTCCGCTTATGAGTGAAGATCTGGCTGCTGGAGTGCAGGACGTAGTTGCAGTGCGGTCGGATGCAGTGAATGTGGTTGCAGGTGCGGCTGAAACGGCAGTCGCGGTACGGACAGGCCTCGTTTTTCATGTACTTCTTGAATCCATCTTTGGAGAGAGCCTCATCCTTTATGTGGTAGGTTTTGTGTTTTTCTGTGGATAGACGCAAGGATTTACCATCGGGATGTTTGTTGCTGAAACACACCTTTTTTGTTTTGTACATCTTGATGTTCGCATTAGCAATCGTCTTCCTTTCTTTCTACTAATGATTAAGTTACTCATACTTATATTTATGATTACGACGACATTTATTACGGAGAAAAAAACTTATTAAATGTTGGACTGACGCTAGTACTGTGAATGGTAATAGGATTAATAGTCTTGAGGATAGGCCATACTATATTGCAAGGTCGTTGAAATTTACAATGACTGTAATGAAAAAGAGAAATCAATCATTTCAAGGATAGCCCTATCTTATGGATTTAGAATAAAATGGTGACTGGTCGCCTTTTTGAGGCTGCAAGTCTAGTATCAAAACTGAATATTTCAATCTCTATCAATCACATCTCTTACCCATATCCGCCTTGTTCTTGAAAGTATAAGTGCATCCAGGTCTTCGGCAGTGGAAATGCGTGGTCCGTTGGCCAGCAAAGATACAGTGCGGTGCAGAACAACTCTCGGTCGCTCTGAAGCGTTGGAAGCCCTCTTGGAGGATGGCGGAGTCTTTGCGATGGTAGTTGGCGTGCATTTGGACGTCTGAGGTTGATATATACACCTGGGGAAGTGCTTGGAATTAGACCTACACGGAAATACGTAGCAAACCAAAAATTGTGTCAGCAAGAAGAAAGCACCACTAGGTGGCGCTTTTGTAGGAAGTTCATTAAGGGAATTCTGAATCGCACCGGAAAAGATGTCCCATGATTTCTCTTCGCAAAAGATTGTTCTGGGAATTCAAAAAGATTGTCTTACCTTATCACACCCATCTTGTATGCAGTGATAGTGGGTCTGACTACGGTTATGGGGGCAGTCGCTAAATCGTTCTGAGCAGTCATCCAGGGGAGAGTATCGCATGAAGCCGTGGGCGAGAGACTCATCGCGTTTCTTGTGCCACTGTCAAGAGAAAAATACGTTATAAAATTGTAAGAATAGCCTAATAGCCTACAAAAAAAAAAAAAGGTACTGCAGATCCAAAGTCTTTACTTTGATATAGACTCCAAACAGTTTCTACTTCAATCTTATGATACTTGCATTAACATTGACAATGATATTCGCGTGTATATAATACATTGATCCATAAGTATAGAAATATTTAATTTATTTTAGTTATTTTTTCATCCTTGTAAGACCAGCCACTAGTCTTACAAGCCTCCACCAATCCGGACTTGGCCCCCGTGGTGGAGTATGGCCTATACCTTCCTCAGGGAAGAGACCCGTGCCCCTCGGTGGGGACATAATGGGTTGATGACGATTTTTTCATCTGTGCATCATCATCAGTTTGCTAAAAGTGAACATGAGGAAAATCGAGATTGATTACCATGGGTATTTGAAGTTTGGGACACCTAACGAGCTAGCTTTTCGTTTTTTCAGATCAAAATTAGAGAATAGGCTTTTTCTTTATACTGAGAAAAAAATATCACATAATCGTGTTAAAACATGAAACATAGTTAGCTCAGTAAGTATAGATTTTGTTTTTTCTGTGGATTAAGCTAATAAAACTAAGAGGATGGTATAGGTGCCGGGCAAGCATATTTCATCTTAGTGTCACCTCACCAATCTAGTATCTAAAGTAAGAGTTACCACAAGATGTATTTATTATCTAAGATAGATGTGAAAGTCTAATATTATTATGAACTCACTTATTTGCAACAAATAATTTCGGTGTTTATAAGCCTACATCAGGAAACGATGAACAAAAGAAGAAAGAAGAAGATGCAAAAAGAAGACTGCATACGTCAAATGATGGAGATCCAGTTAAAAAGAAAAGACTATAGGTAAAAGCTGCAGCTAAAAATTTAGATAATTAAAAGCCTAACGGAGTTGGTGATGTAAAAAATAACTGAAGTCCTTAATCCAACTATAAAAAGACACATGAACATTATCCCTAGAGAACTAAACTATATTCACAGTTACATAGTAACTAAACATTCGTCGAGCGGACTACGCAGTAAAAAACGTGAATATTATCAAAAGTATTTAATAATAATAGGAACATGTTACATGGCACTTTAGTTTGGTTTAATAGGAACTAAAAATAAGAATAATAATAGTAATTAATCAGTTCTCCACATAGCTACTACATTATGTCAATATTGCGGGAGCCACAAATAGAACTTTTGAATTGTATGCAGCGATTTTTTGTCATTCTACGAGCCTTTGATGGACATAGGTAGCAGATTTTGCGCACATTTGACACATAAGGAACAGCAGCTTTTGTATTAGAAGAATCGGCTAGAATGTCTTGTATCATGACTTCGATGTCACGCCGCAAAGTCACCGTCTGAATTCGTTCGTTTACCTTCATTACAAAATCGCGCCTAGACGTGGGTTTTTTCTTGTTTCTTATGTCATTTGCGACTTAAATAGCATAAGCATTAATAGATAGATTTAGAATATTATAAAAAATGCATAGCGGACATCTTTGAGTTTTTCTGTTAGTACGTATATTAGAGCAAATCTGATCAACTGTGTCTGCTGCACCCTTGGTTTTATTGCAAAAGTTGATTATTTCTGTAGTTTCTTCAATATTCGGTTGATCGTGAATTGTCGATAATAGAAGACCAGCTTTATTTGACTTAGCTTTGTTCAAAACTAATGTCTTAGCACCATCGTAACAAAACATTGAAGTACCGGAAGCGCGAGACATGGATTTTTAATTTTTTTCAGGAATTTCGCGTATTACTCCTCAAAGTCCCTACTAAAGTCAAATTATAAAGCAACTGCAATAATTCATCACCCAAATCATCATCAAATTAAATAATTCTAAAGAAACAAAAAGCAGTTCCAAAAATGAAAACTATATAGCTTTTCTAATATAAATTACACTAAATTTCATCTTTTTATAATTATTTTATATTAGTTATTAGTCAAATATAGATAATTTATATTTATTATAAAGAATATTTCGTTTTTGTCATGTAAATAGGAAAAAATAACAAAAAAGTATTGTACATACATTTGCAAAAAAACTTGCGTAAGTACTAAACTTTCGTCGACCGGACGACGATACGACCGTAGGTCAATTTCTATCGTGTGATTGCAATAGCATCATGTGATGTACTAAATTGACCAATTAGGAAGGTAGAAAAGGATTCGCGAGCGGGAGGTGCGGGGAACTAGGTGTACTCGACTTTTGCCGGAAGGTGCGTCGTCGCGTGGACGAATGATTAGTTATCAAGGGTTAAAGTAGTTCAAAAATAGGAACGTGTTTGTGGCAAAAAAGCTCGTAGCTGAAATTGAAACCTGTATGAATCTAAGAGGGAATTCATGAGGGTCTGGGTTCGAACCACGCATCTACCAATGACTTACGTACATTTGTTTGTTTGTACAGCAACATCATTCGCTGATAAATTGTGCCCGAATAACGGCGACAGGCTTGCCACTTGTCACGTTTGGGACCTAATAAACTCGGCAAAACGTGGGCCCAGTTCTAGTGATTGGTGCCTCTGCCTTGGCCCTCGGGGATAACGAGCGCCGGGCGTGAGTTTATTTATTTCTATTTTATTTTATGAATTTAAGAGGCCGTGACTCTTACCTTGAAGTGACGGATCATCTCTTCTTTTTTGCAGAAGACCCTGGCTGTGCAGTCCATGCAATGAAAATGCTCCCGATAGCCCAGATCCTTGCAGTAGGATGAACCACATTCTAGAGTCGAGCTGTATCTGTAAGAAGACACATCAAATAGTTTAGTGCCAAGTTTCAATTTATTTATCACTAGCGACCCGCCCCGGCTTCACACGGGTAGCAAAAACTTTTCCCTGGAAATAGCTATATTAGTTCCGTGGAAAATCACCGGGTAGTAATTTTTTTACACCTTGGGTTACATTATTCGAGATTTCGTACGGAACCCCAAACTTTTTGAAATCCAATATAGCCTAGTTACTCACGAAGAATGTAGCTTTTTAAAGGTGAAAGAATTTTTAAAATCGGCCCAGTAGTTTCTTAGCCTATTCATTACAAACATACACATAAAAATACAAAAATACAAACCTTTCCTCTTTATAATATTAGTATAGAATATAGATAAAACAATAATCTTAACAGAGCCACTTTCAATATTAAATTATTTAGTGTCTATTCACATGCATCTAATATTATTTGTGTCTAACAACCGTGCAGCAACTTAATGTGAATGTCAAATAAAATTCAACGGAATTCGTATCAATGATTAGGCAAACCCCAAATGTTACCTATACCAGTGAGTCATATTTCTAAGTAGTCATCTGGAACATAGACGGCTAAAATGCCAAAATTTTGATGACTCTTGAAGATAATAATTCAGCGAAAACACGTGCAGAGCTTAACGGGTTTTCATGTGTGATATTTATACGATTTAACACGTTTACAGTCCAGTGGGCCCAAAGTGGGTGTCACGTCTGACTTTACTTTCAAGTCCGTGGTACCACATTGGGCTCACTACTATGCAAACTTCGACTTCAATTATTTTGGACTTATCAGTGACTTCCAGACTTTCGTATGAGTACCTTAAGGCTTCGTTTTCAACAGAGATGTATCCTCGCACATCTGTGTTGGAAACGAAGCCTTAAGGTCCTCATACGAAAGTCTAAAAGTCACTGATCGCGTAGCGAGGGATGTGTTCGTAATGGAACGAATAGAATCGCTTCATTTACCTCGCCTCGGTCAGCGCAGCTCTGGTGGAAACGGATCAGCGGAGCTAGATTTTTGCGCATACGAAACAAGCGAGGGATGTGTACGAGAGATGTGTGCGAGGGATGTGTTGCGTGGGATGTGTGTACGAGGGATGTGTGTTGCGAGGCTTGCGCATACTACTAGCCCCGTCGACACATTTCACAGCTTCGCAACGCATCCTCGCACCACACATTAATGCGCATTTTCACAGCTCCGCTACACATCCTAGTAGGCACATTTTCATCGTACAGCTTTGGTGGAAACCCCCACACATTTTCACAGCATAGCTAGACATCCTCGCACGGCACATTTCCATCGCACATTTCCATCGCACATCTCTGGCGGAAACGCAGCCTAATAAAGGTGTTAAGACACAAACGATGACTCTATAATTCGCTCCTTCTGAGAGGCCTCTATAAGCTAGTTGATAATTTCTCAGTCTTTGTGACAATAGATTTCGTCATAGCCCAAAAAAGCTGCTTAACCGGTCCTCACCTTTTGACGTATCTAGAGTAATCCACCGTGGTTTGCAGAGAGCTCTTCCTAGCTTGGTCCAAGTGGTTCAAAGCTGACAGCAGGCCTGTTGACAAAAAACAAAGATCGTGTTGAGGTTTGAGGAAAAATAGTATTGAGGTACTGTTATTGATAGCTGAACGGAATGTCGATTTTTGTTTGCACACACATTTTGTAACCAACGCTGATTGATAGGATAGCTGCATTGTTATAACTTGTCTGTCTAGTTTGCACATCTATTTTATGTTAAAAAAAGTGTAGATCGCGAAAACAAATCAAAATAAAATAAAATCTGTATTTGTCGGTCTCAATAAGCGCATTTTTACTTTCAAAAGGAAAGTTTGCCAAGGTGCAGTTCGCAGTTCTAGTTTTAGTTTTTTTTTAGTTTTAGTTCGGCTATGTTGTGTAAAGAACCCTAAAAATATTCAATTTGACAAAAAAAAAAACAACAACAATCGCGTCTAACGATTTATTCAAAAAGTCTATACCCAGAAATGTATTCTTTTGTTTGGGCCAACCAAATCACCGAACATGCATCATATTCTACGGAACAATGTCGAGTTTTCATCATCTCCGCGGTATAAAAAAATAAGAGAGAAAAAAACAAGGTTGCTTCATTTGTGTCTAGTAGTTTGACCTGATTTCAAGAGTTCTTAATGTTAATAACAACTCTTGAAATAGATAGATAGATAACGCTTTATTGCTCAACCATGATACAGAGTTATTGTAATTTAATTGTCTATTGTAAATAATATTTTCTTAGCCTAAATACAGCTGTCTAAAAAACTCTTTATGCTCGGAAAAAAGCTGAATAGAATTAATGATAGAAACACAGTGTACCTGTGTTCCATATTGGATGTAATGGCGGTGGCGTAAACTTGAATACGTATGTTGATGTTCAATCCCTATATTTGCCATTTTAATACGAAAAATAAGAAATACTGTACCTATTGACTAAAAAGAACAGAATCAAAAAGACAGCCCCAAAGGCAAAAGACCGCAACAATCTACTAAATTTAACCTGTACCAATTTTTGTCCATTTAAAACTCTATTCTAATAAAGTTTTTAGGTCGAAATTGTGCTGTTCAAAGTTGGTCTAACAAGTATCAAGTTTTGGTGTATCAAATAAATTATTATGGTAATTAATCAATGTTTTCTCCTAGTCACTCTAGAGTGGGCCATTGTGAGTGATGGTTGATGGTACACTCGGGTACACGCAACGTTAAAAGTGATTTAGAAAAACAAAGAAAATCGGTCTGAGAAAAGGAAGAAAGAGTAGGTAGTTAAAACAGAGAAGACATCTTTCCAAGCTTTTTGACAAAATGAATTTCAAGATTTTTATCAAGTCTTTCAGTAGTACAGCAGTGTGGCAGATTTAATTTTATTTTTATAATTGTATCTAACTGCTAGCAAAAGATAGTAAAGAACTATTACTTAATGTATGTATGGCATTCAGTTCTCGGCTTACAGGATACAGAAGAATAATAACATGATAATTTAGCTATTTATTTTAAAAAAAATTGACATGTGTAATAAACGAATAGGTATCTCATATAAACCTTAAATTATGCCTCCAGACTACTGTCGATTTCATGAATAGCATGTAATCTTAGTCTATCAGTTAACAGTGTTTCATTTCACACCCGCCCATGTGACCATTTACTGTGAAGACGTGGAAAAACAACGGACCACCACCATTGGGAAGCTGGGATCCTTTCAGCAGGCCTGGAGTGATATTAGAGCACTGTTGGCCTTCTGGGAAGAGATAGGCTGGCTAGAGTGACCTCACAGCCCTGTATGTGCAACGGCCCAACTGTGAGGCTAACCCCCGGTTTCTCGAATGCTAACAGTCTGTTAATCTATTGTTAACAGCTGTCAGTCGTCAAAAATGCATACAAAAAAACAACTGACAGCTGTTAACAGTAGATTAACAGACTGTTAGCGTTCGAGAAACTGGCGGTAAGTGCGGAAATGTCAGGTCTAACTAACTAACAGTGTTTCAGAGACAAAATTATTCGACAACGTATACATTCACTTCTCGGCCCACACGACAACGTTCGGGTGTTCCTTAAAATCCCTTCAAATTTTGGCAGAATAAGCCATGAAAATCTCTTTTCTTTACGACTGTACACTCGAAGTCAAATCTACAGACACACACACTGCTCTCATTGCATTGAAAATTCAGTTTATTTGTGTGTATCACGTCTTTCGGATTAACTGGAACAATTTGTTACCAACTACACTCAACTGCCATCTCTTCGAAACCTCTCAGCCTTATTCCTTTACACACAAGGCCGGATTTTGCTCAAAATCGTTGTAGCGATATATTTTTGACTGTATCCCCTGTGTGATGAAATACCTAAGGAGTTTTTTTTACAAAAGCGCTTGTTGAATGACGCATTAATACCTATACTTATGTAGATTAACGCCCGCTATCACAATAGAAGTTAACGTACACGGGCTTAATAATTTTGTGTCTCTGGTGATCCCCGGTTTCTTTATCTTTGTAAGAAACCAGGAACATCGTTATTGTGTTATGTAAGGTAACATGCTTCAATAGTTTATAATTATACTCGGATGTATTATTACCATTATGATTTTAGTGATACGAACTCTACTTTTCCGGATTCGAGTCGATCATTTCAGTCTTTATACTATTGTGTTGCGAGCAATTGTTTTCCCATTTGACAACTTCTGTGGCGCAGCAGTTAGGGTATCTGCCTACCATGCGAGAGGTCCCGGGTTCGAACCCCGGCTGGGGACAAAAAAACCCCCAAGTCTTGAATGTTTACATGTTTGTGATGTCACTGTTTCTGGTTCCCACGTCACAGGGTATCCTAGTGTGGAGCCAGAAGAAATGTATAGTATGTGCCTCTATGCAAGTGTTTAGGTTTTTATTGATTAGCCTACTACTCTCAAACTCGCAAACGAACAAAAAAAATCTGAAAAATCGGTAAAGCCATTTCGCCGGAGTTCGTTAACAGACATTGTTACATAAGGTTTTTGTTTATTAACATATAATATAAAATATAATTGTTTTGTTTATAAGATCTTATTTCATACGATTCTCAGCTCACAAGCGAAATTCCGATGTACTAAGTAAGACTCTTGTTTTCCAGTTACGTAGGCACTAACGCCATTAAATCTTCATTAACATTGACATATTCACTGGCTCACTGAATCCAGGATTAAAACCACCATAAAAGGTCCTGTGAATGGAAACAAAAATCGAGATAAAACCCAGCGAACGCTAACGAACGTGTCTAGAAAATTAAATTACAGAATTCTTCATAACATCGGCCATTAAACGTATTAAAACGGAGAGACAAGCAGCAGTTTTTGCTCCGACGAGATGTTTTTAAAAAGACATTCACGGAGAACATTGTGGTTCTCACGAGGTTCTACACTGTTGCCATGTCGATTTTTTCGGCGATACCAATGTCAGTATTTCCCTCTTACTACGTAACGGTCCACTCTATTGGATTAACCATTTTGTTGATTCCAAAGAGTCAAAATATAGGTCGGAGTAGATTGAATCAGACAATGAAAAAAATGGAGAACTTACATAGTGAAATGAAATGAAAAAACTTTTTTGTAAAACGGTTACAAAAAATGGTTACTGGCTCACACAGGATTCCCTGTGCTGGGAAGCCAGACTACTTCCAAAATAGAACCACTTGCCAACTAAACGTATGTGGCAGTTTTCGTCTTAACACTACAGGAAACAACACAAATAGCAATATCAGCTTATTTACGCCGAAACACTATTTAGTTTGTTGGTGTGAACAGACCTATTGTAATAGACAGTTTCACATAGTATCAACCCAGATGAAAAAGAATAACTAAAACATTTATTTAACGCCATGGACATACATAACTATACAGGAAAAATAAATACAGAAAAATGCAGGACAAAAGTAGAAGAAATGTGAAGCTACAGTGAGAAAATCAAAGTCTTAAGGTACAGGTAGATGTACGCTATATGTCGATGCAGCGGAAAAAAGGCCAGATGGTTATTAGACGGGTGCAACTATGTTTTGGTCCGTCAGTAGCTGCAGTTTGATCCAATTTTAACGTCACCTACCGAGCCCTGGCTTACAAGCACCTTAAAGTTAATCGTACCACCTCGAAACAAAGTCCAAAACCAATGAAAAAAAAAACATAATAGCTATGCTGTTAAGGTGTTAATTCTCATTGGGGTCAAAAAGAAAGGGTTTCCAGTCAAGAACTAAAGTTTGTTTTAAGAAGCAACAAACACATAACTGCTTAATTTTTATCTCAAAACATTTATAAATATATCATATACCTATAATAAAATTTAAAAATTATAAATTTCATGATATCGTATATGTATGCAAATAATTGTGTCCAAATCTATTTCGAGACTAGAACCTTGCCATTTTCTACATACATGATCCGTTGAAAGGTTAAATTAACTGATTGAGTTAAGAAAGCAACACTGCTTAGCTTACTTTGAGATTTTCTCAGAAACTTTATAAAAAAATCATAGACATATAAATTATCTTTGCATAGAATCATATCCGAAACAAATTCAAACCTCAGACGTTGCTCGGAACGCATGCGCGTAATTATTTTTAAATAAAAACCTGGACAAGTGCGAGTCACACTCGCCTACCGAGAGTTCCGTACAAAATTGTAACGTAATAGTTCAAGAAACAATTCACGCAGTCTTTTTGAGCTTTTCGCGACCAAAATAAGCTATATTTTTAAATGATTCTTTTACAATTGTATAGTTTTCAGATTTTTTCCCGTAATTAGTATAAGACGATATTACTACGTGTCCGTGGATGTGAATGGCGAGAGGCCGTGTGAAATGGCATTTGGGGGAAAAGGCCTATACCCAGCAGTGGGCAGCGGTGGGCTGATGATGATGATGATGATATTACTACAGGGTATCCAAGTGTAGGGCCAGAAGCAATGTATGTGCTTGTATGTCAATTTTTATTTATTTTATTTTACTTTATTAGGAACAACAACAGCGTAACATGTAATAATTACTAATTAACTAATATCTAAAAATAAGGCCAATAACAGTTGTCCACAGTTTACCAATAAAATAATACAACATACAACATAGTACAACATAAAATAAACATATAATGTTTATGTTTACATACATACAAACATAAGGTCACGCCTGTATCCTAGAGGTGTAGGCAGGGACCAGGGACTGCCACCTGCCACGATCCTGACAAATCACTGTTTCAAATAAAATATTTATGTGTACTTGCTAAATTTGATAGTTCTTGGTCACCGGAAAATATTTTCATTCCTTTAAGTTTCACAGTATACCTTTTTTTGTGGAATAAGCGGCCGTATCTTTTTTTAAGTTTGATTTTTTCACAGCTTCAAGTAACTGTAGACCTCAGTTTTAATTTCAACCTTCACACTTCTCGATATAAAAGGCCTTGCTTGACAGAAAGACGGAATATAAAGGGATCTTATAGTGGAGAAAGGGTTCTCCACTGCTCCGGTCCGGCGTCGGAACCGGAATCAGTCATGAGAAAAATATCGGATGCCGGATTATGCTTCTCTACTTCATCCGACTAAAATCGGCAATGGACGTGACGCAGTGCTTTATTAAAATTCCTCGGTTTTTCTATTCGAGGCAGGGGACGTTTTCCACACATTCTATTAATCTAATTAAATAGTATGGGAACATTTTTGGGTTGTATGCGCGGTGAAAAAAGTGTATAGTTTTTGTACGTCGATCACTTCGGACCGGTAAAATACCGTTCCGATCTAGCAAATTATCGGGCCGTTAAAAACCGGATGCCGGAGTAGGGGAGAAGCTTATTTATTCTTGTGTGTTTCTAAATCAGATCGGTAATTAACGTTTGCCGGACCGGAGCAGTGAAGAAAGGCCCTAAATGTCCGTTTTTTCCTTTAGAGCTATTGGACCCTGAAAACAGTCGTTTGCACACGCTATTTTATAGATCACGAATGTATCCTAAAAACCGCGAATACGTATTGTTATAGGCCAATGAGCGTTCTCCAAACTTTATTGGATAAGCTGTAATTTATTAGGACCGCGGCACGATAAAACTACTTGACGCTCATGGAACTGGTTCAAGTAACTATGAGGTTACGAAAGCTTCGTGTGTAGTAAAATAGCAATTACTTTGGATAATAAGTGATTTGGGGTGATTGTGCGTTATTAGCGGGTAACTATTGTGAGAAAAATCTCGATTTGATCCTCTTTGCTGCTTTGCAAAATAAAATTAAAATTTGTGAATGAATTGAAGACAAAGATGTCTGGTGTTAAGCAGTAGATTAATATTAAAGGCATTCAAAGGACAAAACGTAAAATTATAACTTTATTTTAACGTTAAGTTAAAACTTTGTAAATTTAGCTAAACCTGTTTTGAAAAGAATAAGTGTGGAGTTTCTTTGTTAGCTTCTTCTCCACTAAATCTATTAATTGTTAAAGAAACAACTTTGATGTAAATAAATCAAACGTTTTGTTTTTATTATGATTCAAAATATTTGGTTTGATACAACTATTCAACTAAGTATTTATTTAATTAGACTCTTAGGTATCTACTTAAGTATGTACTAAGTTCTGCATCTTCAGATTTCTTAAAGAAGAAGATGGGACAGAAAGAATTATGCTTCAGAATTTAGTGAATTTTATCCTTGTAATTTTCGGATTCTTTGACCTAAGCCCTCTGTAGGTATATTGTGAGAAAAATGCACTTCGAAACATAACTTTCTATATTAATAATTTCGTTCGGGTCTACGGTAGACTCGAACGATATGCACACCAAATGAAAGAGCGTAAAAAAATAGTTGATCTGAGTCGACAACATATGGGCGGAAAATTCGTATTATCGAGCAGCATCAATATAAAAATTATTAAATTCAACAATGGCGTTGCTAAGTAAACATTATGTCAATGTCATCATTGTTGTGTTAGTGTCACAAGTTTTCATTGTGAACTGTTATGGCCGGTTTACATTATTTTAGTGTTAAGGAGAGTGCTATAATACAATTAGAGAGGCAAGTGCATTAGTACATTACTAGACGTTCGAGTGAACGTTTATATTTCATCCAGTAGAGTGTCACTTCGTCGACGTCGCGAAATATGCGCTATCATACTCAAAATACTGTGAGTTTAATGGAACACATAAGTAGGTAAGTTTGATAATTCGAGTTATTGAAAACAACACGCACCCGTCACGGGTCACTTGCGCACTCTCCTAAAGTTCTCACTAAATTTTTAGTTTATACACAGATAAGTAACGAGGATAGTAACGCGCTCAGGTGTTACTGGATAGAACAATAGGAACCAATTCTATTTTGATTCTAATTGAAAGGCAACTAGAACCGTACTATACCGTAAAACGTACTAAAGCAAGTGGCGCTTACACGTTTCTACAAAAGCACTCTCCTTAAGAAAGAAAGAAAAATAACACAGAAAGCATAAAAAGCGTGAAAATAAATAAACTGTACAACATGAAAATAATAATTTACATTTACATATTTACATTTACATAAAGGAGCATACATTGCTTTTGGCCCCACACTAGGATACCCTGTGTCGTGGGAACCAGAAACAGCGACGTCACAAACATATTACGTAAACGTAAACATCCAAGACCTGGGATTTTTTTTGTCCCCAGCCGGGATTCGAACCCGGGACCTCTCGCATGGTAGTCAGATGCGCTAACCACTACGCCACAGAGGTCGTTAAAGGTTGAGCCCCCAAAATGGGCCCGATTCAGCATAATATTGCAACAGAGTGTAAAGTAAAGCACTCTCCTAAACACTAAGATAATCTAAACCGGCCTTTTGATCTAATTTGTTAACTCCATGGTGTGTGGAATACCGTGGCATCCAAAAAGGTTATTATAATCTGTGCCAACTGAGAAGGTGTAGTAAGTAATCTGTGGTGTTTTTCATTGGCGGGAGCTCACAAGAAGGTCCTTCTTCTGAGGGCGGGAGGGAAGACAATAATTGACATTGAGTTTTGGAAGGGTCTGAAAAATAATTGAAAAAGGAAATCAAAGTCATAAATTGATCTTTATTGTTTTGCTTAGTCAGGTACCAATAAACTTATTGAAACGAAAAAGCCACTTGATAAGAAAAATACCAAAAATTAAAATGATGAAGAAAAACATGTGGTCAATACAAAACTAAAAGCTGTAAAGCCAAAGAGAGGGAGCTGTTTTTAGTTGATTAGCCAAGTGGATTCTACGTCTCATACGTCATTAGATTCACTAGCTGTTAAGTTTATGAAGGAAGCTCATTTAGTAATTTGTGAGCCCCCAAAATGGGCCCGATTCAGCATAATATTGCAACAGAGTGTAAAGTAAAGCACTCTCCTAAACACTAAGATAATCTAAACCGGCCTTTTGATCTAATTTGTTAACTCCATGGTGTGTGGAATACCGTGGCATCCAAAAAGGTTATTATAATCTGTGCCAACTGAGAAGGTGTAGTAAGTAATCTGTGGTGTTTTTCATTGGCGGGAGCTCACAAGAAGGTCCTTCTTCTGAGGGCGGGAGGGAAGACAATAAATTGACATTGAGTTTTGGAAGGGTCTGAAAAATAATTGAAAAAGGAAATCAAAGTCATAAATTGATCTTTATTGTTTTGCTTAGTCAGGTACCAATAAACTTATTGAAACGAAAAAGCCACTTGATAAGAAAAATACCAAAAATTAAAATGATGAAGAAAAACATGTGGTCAATACAAAACTAAAAGCTGTAAAGCCAAAGAGAGGGAGCTGTTTTTAGTTGATTAGCCAAGTGGATTCTACGTCTCATACGTCATTAGATTCACTAGCTGTTAAGTTTATGAAGGAAGCTCATTTAGTAATTTGTGATGAGGTAGCCATGACAAAGTTATGATAAGTATCCGATTTTCGCCTTGCATTCCTTCGTGAGTAGCCAGAACATGTAAAAAAGAGCAAGATTGGCTATCCGTAATAGTGTGCTGGTTCCAATACTGATGTAAGCATGGTAGCGAGATTTGGGTATGGCAGAAGAATCATGAAAGTAGGATTAATGCAGTACAAATGAGATCCTTAAGAAATATGTGTGGTGTTACTTTGAATGACAGGATACGCAATAGTGTGATGAGAGACCGAGGATGTAGAGAAAGAGGATGTAGTGAGTGACTAGAATTGAAAAAAGGAATGTTGCGTTGGTTTGGAGATGTGGAGAGGATGAACGAAGAAAGACTGACAACGCAAATATATCGGGCGAATGTGAGTGGAAGGGCCGGTAAAGGGACGCCCCAGTTGGACATACTTCGACCAAATAGGGGATGTATTAGCAAAGGGCAAGATTAAAAGTACCCGAAACCGATGTGGGCACATGCAACGACTAATGGATGTCGATGAAGCGAAAGTGATTTGTCAGGATAGTGGCAGGTGACAGTCCGTGGTCTCTGCCCACCCCTCTGGGATCCAGGTGTGAGCTTATGTATCTGAATGTATTAAGAGATTTATATCTACTGGTGGTTCATAAATACAGAGGCGTCACCATCTAAAAAAACATAGTGGAATATTATTTTCCGTCTACATTTTACCCGAGCGAAGCCGGGTTTTCGTCTAGTAATTAAATAAAGAACAACTAATTTCCTTTCGCCCATAAAATACTGCCAACTGTATTGTATAGTGACAAGAAAATAGTCACTCAATTCTTTCCTTAAATTAACCGTGACCTAACAACTTAATTTTTGCGCTAACATTATGGACAACGAGACCAATAAAATAGCAAATATTGCGTGAATCGGCAATAAAACCGAATGTAACAAATTGTGAGCTAGTAATAATTAAAGCTCTACCTGTAACAAGATATTTGGCAATATAACATTCATATTTTGGTCGGGGTACTTACATTTTACGATTGGCCGAAGGATTTTATTTAATTATTTGCTTTGATTTGACACTACGACACGCTTACGAAATAAATCACGATCGTCATTTAAAAGGAATAATTTATTATTACGAAACCGGTACGTACGAAACATGTGGGCAGAAACGAAAAAAGACGTTCGAAATTCAAAATCACGGAGGAAAAGTAATATGTAGTGTTTATTTTTCTTATTGACCTCTTTTCTTTTTTAAACAATAGAGCATCAAATCTGATACGATAATGAATGCTGGCACACACATCTTGTACCTTTTTGATACGTATACGCCTTTTTTTACGAAATTTCGTAAGATATTGTCCGAGTCCATTGATGCAAAACAATGGGGGTCTCATAATGTTCCACATTATGGCTGTTACCCATGTCAGAGATTTAATGAAACAGAAGCTTTGTTCGACTTAGGGTTGCTTGCACCGAGTGATTGGATAAGTAGTAATAGATGCCTAGGGTTGTCAGTTACAAATTTATTTATCTATAAATAGCTCTTATGGCTCTGCAGAAATGATCGAAATTTTTGAAGCTCTGCGAATCCTGGTCGGACTCATCCAACAAAAAATAAATAAGCAAATCCTACAAAAAAAAAAACCGGTAAACTACGCACGAAATGTTCCGTACCATTATCGATACAACATTAGACACTACTTATATTACATTAATACCGAGCAAAAAACGGCCACAAACCATGATTGTTGTATGGGAGCCCCTCTTAAATATTTATTTTATTCTGTTTTTAGTATTTTTGTTATAGCGGCAACAGAAATACATCATTTGTGAAAATTATGGCTGTCTAGCTATCACGCTTCAAGACATACAGCCTGATGACAACAGACTGACGTATAGTGGAGTCTTAGTAGGTAATAGGATCCCGTTTTTCCCCTGGGTCATCACCATCATCATCATCATCAGCCTATGGTTATCCACTGCTGGACATAGGACTCTCCCGTTGCACGCCATTAAGCATCCTCGGCTACTCTCATCCAGCTCTTGCCAGCCGCCCTGGGAAGGTCATCGCTCCACCGAGTCTAAGGACGTCCTACACTACGTTTACCGTCTCCACACCAGAACTCGTTTACGCCACACTTTGAGTACGGAATCCCAAAAAGTGTTTCTCGGTAATGCCATTGCTCTGATCAATTTGGTAGAAATCCCTAACTTCAACCAAACATAACTAATAAAGCTACTTTTTTTAAGATTTTCTGATACTTAATAAGCAGTAAGGCTGCCAATTAATTGTGTTTGGTGTCTGAATTGAGAATTCCTCTAAGTAAATACTTCTGTCACACTCTTTTATGACAAATTTGACGAAACAGCACTACAATTAATTAGTTACTCAGCGAAATTCTCAATAAATACAGTAGGTAAATAATAAATCCGAGCTGTTCTTCTGGAATTGTAACTTCGTGTTCTCTTATTTTGGTGTCCATACAGCGTAACTTTGTCTCATGTGATCGACTAAGCCTTTTAAAAACAGCTTTGTTTGACCTACCCTTTTAAGTCGTCGTGTACCGATCGGCGGGTCACCAGACTCGTCTTTATGACAAACATAAAATTACTCCGATCATTATTTATTTATTGGCTAAGCTTGAATAAGTTGATTGGTTAAAGAAACAATGCTGGCTTTCGGAGAACAAGTAATCTTCGGTGTTTTTTTAAAAGTCATTTGCAATTAATTAAAGTCGTCTGAAAGTGATTTCTTTGAGCGATAACAACGCGGATAAAAGTCACCAATAAATTACCACAGAAACAGTAACATTCCGCTACGTGTTATAGGTTGCGCCGAAGCATTAGATTCGAATTAAGATAAACATCAATGGAAACCGAATAAAAAAAAATGTACCCGAAATAAATCATCCACCAAGTTAGAACACAAAATACGTCGGAGCCGAGGGTTCAAAATTCAAAAAAAATTCAAAATTCATAAATTTTTATTTCAATGTTAAGAATTTACATTCTGCTTGTTGAATGTCAATGTACATACAGTTATGTATAATGTTAGCCGCTGCCTTAGGGCCGTCGCCGGTTGGTCCGGCAATCGTCTATACCAGGGCCTCCATTCTGTTAGTGCATTGTAGTACGATGACAGATGCATGGTCGGGTCACGTGACGTGTTTTTTCATACCATTGACGCCTAGAATTATTGATACACGTGTTCGCATTGACTTGAAGCGGCAATTAAATTGAGGCCCCATGTTCATGGAATTGTCATTGTACTACAATGCATTAGCAGATTCAAGGCCCAGATCGCTGGACCAACGAAATGAGGAATCCCTGGTCCTTTTTAGGAAACCTGGTTTCGAATAAAGAGAAATAATTCAGTTTTCGTAGTTGGTTTCCTATACAGAACAATAAAAAATCTTTTGAAAGTCATTTAAGCTTAGGGTGACCTAATAGTAACAATAACGACCTCTGTGGCGTAGTGGTTAGCGCATCTGACTACCATGCGAGAGGTCCCGGGTTCGAATCCCGGCTGGGGACAAAAAAAAAATTCCAGGTCTTGGATGTTTACATGTTTGTGACGTCGCTGTTTCTGGTTCCCACGACACAGGGTATCCTAGTGTGGGGCCAGAAGCAATGTATGTGCCTGTATGTAAATGTAAATATGTAAATTATAAATATGTAAATTATTAGTAATATAGCTAAATCAACTGTCTCGTTGGTTTTGCCGTTAAGGCGCTTAGAATACACACAAACGATAAATAGGAACAAAAAGGGTAAAGAAAAGGGGACGAAAAAAGAAAAAAAAAAACCCTAAGTCTTGGATATTTACATGTTTGTGATGTCGCTGTTTGTGGTTCCCACGACACAGGGAATCCTAGTGTGGGGCCAGAAGCAATGTATGTGCCTGTATGTAAATGTCAAAATTTGAATAATATATAGGAATTTTGTAAATGGTAAGGATTGTCATTGCAAAATGATGCTTCATCAATACAGAAACATCGAAATCGCATTACGGCTTATGTAAATTACTTATTGGTTACCTACGTATTGGTTAATCTTATGTTGAACTTAAGTTGCTTTACAAAGAAAAAAAAAATCGCTTATTCATCCCATTCCCACGTTTTTTGAGTGAAGTTAGTGATCCAAATTATTTATTTATCAGTTAATACGCGGATTTGATCTTTCTTCTTAAAACGGTATAAGTGAATAGGGTATATCCTTTGGATAGAGTCAAATCGACACTTCCCAATTCCTACTCTTTCTTTTCTTTCTCTATCAGGTTTTTTTTAGTTGACCGATTTTTAGCTCTTTTTGTGTGTTAATACGCAACTCAAATATTAAGTTAATAGTAATATTAAGTTAATAATAATATTAAGTTAATAATAATATTAAGTTTATAATTAATGGTTTGTAATTGTGTTGTTTATTGTAGACTATTATTATTCAGAATTGTTTGTGCTTGATTTTTTTTTATTGTAAACTTAACTATTGAATTAGGGACTCCCTGTAATGATAGTTAAGATCGTTAAATGAATAATAAATTAATTAAATAATCCGAAACTACATACTAAAATCTGATTACAGTTGGTTACCATATTTGCAACACGCAGCAAGGGCAGAGGTAATCACTTTTTGTAACCTTAATTTTAGCCATAATGAGACTCAACACCTATGGTTGACACCATGTTTAAATTTAAAAAAGCAGCTGCAAATGTTCTCAGTGTTACCTTATCTATGCTAAGAACTGTACTGTAAAAACTTAATTGTCCTAATTGTCTAAGTTATTTGGAGGAGTCTGTTAGATTTATTTGACCGAATAAATGAAATCTTTATTTAGAAACCAACAGTCATTTAAATGCTTAAAATGAGTAGAACTCTAGTTTCTCATAATTTCAAAAAGTTTCAACTTTATAAACCAACTATATTCTATTTACTGAAGCGAACGACTAAAGGTAAACAAAGACACAGTATCTCTCAAACTTACATCTCACTCAAAATAGCTCATGCACGCAGCTTTGCTTTCATCGTTGTACTATTATGTATTCTGTGGCATCGTATACATCGGTTTGGCAGTATCAGCGTTGGGTCCGGCTCGCTCGCCCATATTTTCCGTTTCGTAATAACAAACACAAAAGTATAAAACAACTGGACGGTGGACCAAAAAACTTTACCAATACCTTATTTACAATGATGAACAGACTAAAGATAAGTTACCTATTTTATTTTCTTTAGTCGCACTCCCATCAACAACAACGTCAATCTTACTTTTTTTTATCTTTAATTAAAAAAGAGGTTCGTAGTCAGCTCTCCATACTTCTTCCTACACTTCGCGTAGCCCATTAGCATAAAATAGTCGATCATAATCGGCCTTTAAACAAAAGTCCGTCATCTTTCCTAGTTGCGAACATATTTGGCAGCAGTAGGATCGCTTTTATTTGAGGACCACTGAAATTTTAGGTATTTTTTGGAGCATTTCATGATAAAATAAAATATTAGTTAAATAAACTGCAAGTGGGGGATAAATCAGGTAATAACAGTGTTATTGTGTTAATTGCTTAATGGTATTTATTAGGCATATCGTTCTGTATAACTTTGCTAAATATTATGCAGTGTTATAAATATAAAATTGAAAAACCAAATTTTTGACATGTTGACACTTAGTCGTTCGCTTCAAAAAATAGACTGTAGATTCTTTGACTTTTTATACTTATTTACCTTACAACTCATAACTTCATCCATACCCACCCAATCTTTCTACCTAAAACAAACTTATCATCTTTGATAAAATTTACTTTTTCTTTGTTATAATTAATGTACAGGCACTTGTGGTTTCAGAAATCATTTAATAACTTTATTTACACTGGTTATATTTTACTACATTTTAACTTAACTATTTCACTGTTCTTGATGAATCCCACACTCCTAAATAAGCCTGAATTGTCATGAAACGATGGACTTCAGACTTCGATCAATTTCATTTCCAACTTCTGCAACAGGTCATAACTTGCGTCAATTACTGCATCCTCTTGCTGACACTCGTTGCCTCGTCGAATCTATCCCGTTTTAGCCTGAACCAGACATTGAGGAGGTTGAGAAATGCCCCACAATGGTTTCCGCACATATTCTTCTTACGTTTTCTAACGGGATTTATAATGATGAAATCCGCATATAATTTAATTCACATTTCCGATAGAATTACCTATCGTCTTTCTATTTCCACTGAGGCAAATACAAATTCATTACAATTTTAAAATATTTTGTGAGCATTTGACACTATGTCAACAAATACAATGACATGCAAATGTCAACATTTATTCTTTCCCAATATTCAAAATTAGAACAACCATTTGTTCAACCCCCATTTTCACACCAATTATTTGGCATCTTTAAACTCTTTTATGCTTCAACTTCCTTTTCCCCGAACTTGCTATCTACCTATTGTACATTAAATATTCCTATATTCTATTTACTGAAGCGAACGACTAAAGGTAAACAAAGACACAGCATCTCTCAAACTTACATCTCAATCAAAATAGCTCATGCACGCAGCTTTGCTTGCATCGTTGTACTATTATGTATTCTGTGGCATCGTATACATCGGTTTGGCAGAATCAGCGTTGGGTCCGGCTCGCTCGCCCATATTTTCCGTTTCGTAATAACAAACACAAAAGTATAAAACAACTGGACGATGGACCAAAAAACTTTACCAATACCTTATTTACAATGATGAACGGACTAAAGATAAGTTACCTATTTTATTTTCTTTAGTCGCACTCCCATCAACAACAACGTCAATCTTACTTTTTTTTGTCTTTAATTAAAAAAGAGGTTCGTAGTCAGCTCTCCATACTTCTTCCCACACTTCGCGTAGCCCATTAGCATAAAATAGTCGATCATAATCGGCCTTTAAACAAAAGTCCGTCATCTTTCCTAGTTGCGAACATATTTGGCAGCAGTAGGATCGCTTTTATTTGAGGACCACTGAAATTTTAGGTATTTTTTGGGGCATAGATCTCTTAAGCAAATGGTATTTTCATGATAAAATAAAATATTAGTTAAATAAACTGCAAGTGGGGGATAAATCAGGTAATAACAGTGTTATTGTGTTAATTGCTTAATGGATTTATTAGGCATATCGTTTTGTATAACTTTGCTAAATATTATGCAGTGTTATAAATGTGGCATATTGAAAAACCAAATTTTTGACATGTTGACACTTAGTCGTTTGCTTCAAAAAATAAACTGTAGCTGTTGCCCGCGACTACGTCCGCGTGGGCTTTAGTTAAGTAAAGTGTTTGCAAATAAGATAGGGATACTTTTAGCGCATGCGAAAGAGCTTTCATACTAACTTCGCAACCCCCTCTTACCCCCTTAAGGGATGATTTTCGAAAAACTACTTTACACGTCTTTCATGTCTTTTAATGAAGGACCTTCATGCTGAATTTCATTCGAATAACTTCAAAAACGGCAAAGTTCCATACTAACTTTGCACCCCCCTTCTACCCCCTCAAACGATAATTTTCGAAAAACTATTTAATATTTATTTCATGACTTTTAATTAAAAAAAATGTTCTGAATTTCATTCGAATAACTTCAAAAACGGCAAAGTTTCATACAAACTTTACCCCCCCTTTTTACCCCCATAAGGGATGATTTTCGAAAAACTATTTTACATGCTTTTTATAACTTTTAATGAAAGACCTTCATATTGAATCTCATTCGAATAACTTCAAAAACGGCAAAGTTTTATACTATGTTTGCACCCCCTTTTTTCCCTCTTAAGGGATGATTTTTAAAAAACTATTTTACAGGTGTTTCATGATTTTAAATGAAGAACCTTCGTACTAAATTTCATTCGAATAACTTCAAAAACGGCAAAGTTTCATACTAACTTCAAACCCCCATTTTACCCCTTAGGGGATGAATTTTCAAAAATCCTTTCTTAGTGCTCCCCTACGTTACAAAAGAAACCCTTGTGCAAAATTTCAAGTTTCTAACCCTTATAGTTTAGGCCCTGCGTTGATATGTCAGTCAGTCAGTCAGTCAGTCAGTCAGCTTCTCCTTTTATATATATAGAAATGTGAGTGGTTGACCAAAAAGGGACCTGGAGGGATTGGAAACCGTTATTTTTTATTTGAATTTTTTAATCTGTGGTATTTTAGCCTTGTTTTGGTATAACCAGAATATTTTTAGGTGCCGTAGTTATTTATTTATGATTTTTTTTATGAGCCAAGCCGAGTTGAAACCTGTCTATACACGAAACTTCAAACGCGATTTTCTCGAAATCAATTATTTTCCCTTGAGGTCCCTTTTTGGTCAACCACTCACAAATAGAGAAATAAACCAAACATCTACCAACAACACTCCAATGAAATGGTGTGATGAAATGGTTCCAATAAATTGTAATATCTTTGCCTTCTTACCTTAGCACAGGGTATTCTAGTTTGGGAGTACAAGTGATTTTGTTGTGTGGAAGTGACTTATTAATTAATTAAGATTCTCTATAGAATCAGGAAATCCATAATAGCATTAAAATGCAAAGTATTTTTCTCATTTTAATGCTAATTAAGACTTCCTTTTTCAAAGAGTCGCAATAGACTACCGTCTTCGATATACCCGCTAAGACTCCACTGACATTTCCTCCATAGTTATTTCGAAAATGTCACTTCCTTCACTTTACTTAGGCTCGCTATCCGTTCTGTATTTACAAATTCAGTTTCTGGTTTTAAGTCTCGTCTGACTTTCTGAATGATAAGGTCACCTTAGATTATGAAATTGGCAACTTTTAGATTAATCAATGCCTAATGTTAAGCTGGAAGTCAACTCTGCTAATTATAATATTGAAGTCCAATACCTAATGTGGATATCTTCAGTGCCGTAACACGGTCTTAACTAGCGCGGAGGGTAGAAAAGTCATCTTTCTACTGTTACTTAAAATTGTTTACTTTACCCAATTGTACCCACATTCATCATCATCATTATCATCATCAACCCATTATGTTCCCACCGAGGGGCACGGGTCTCTTCCTTGAGGAAGGATAGGCCATACTTCTTCATATCCATAAATGCCTATGACAAAAAAGGTAATGTTATTACGGGTTTAACATAACATAACATTTACATACAGGTACATACATTGCTTCTGGCCTCACACTAGGATACCCTGTGACGTGGGACCCAGAAACAGCGACGTCACAAACATGTAAACATCCAAGACCTGGGTTTCTTTTTTTTTGTCCCTCAGCCGTTATTCGAACCCGGGATCTCTCGCATGGTAGGCAGATGCGCTAACCACTGCGCCACAGAGGTCGTCGAACAATAACAATACTCTCTTTTTTGTAGAGATGGTATGTGCGCTACAATTGGACGTCTTATATTCTACTTTACTCATTCTCTCTTTCTTGGAGGGACGGTATGTCTTTACTAATGCTTAGCCTGTAATGGACTATTCAGATTTATAAATATATTCTGAAGGACTTAAAATTGTTTTCAATTCTCACACACTTACTAGAGGAGCTCCGAACTTGCTAAGTCTATAATATTCTACTTGAAAAATAATAGTAACACAAGCTTGAAGCAAGTAAGAAACGACCAAACGCTTCGGTCAAGAACCTAGTTTTTTTCTTAAAAAAAAACCGAACACGTATATCTCCATACGTCATCTTAAAAATACCTCACAATCAATCGTGGCTGATCTCGATTGACATTTCTCTTGGGACAAGTAACCACAGAACTACCTCAGAATACCGATCCCTTGAAAGAACAACTTTACTTTAGTTCACACAGACGAATTTATTACGCCGTTCGAGTCCCGCATGTACCAATGACTGTTATACTTGAGCCATTACTAACGTGCGAACCGAGTCATAAAAGTGCGAGCGAGAGTTCCGATATGCCTGATATGCCTTCTATATGTGTGAGAGAGAGGTCTTATACAAATGTTTATGACTCAGTTCGCACGTTTGTAATGGCTCAAGTATAGTTATGTACATTTGTTTGTTTGTACAGCAACACCATTCGCTGATAAATTGTGCCCGGGTAACGGCGACAGGCTTGCCACTTGTCACGTTGGGACCTAATAAACTCGGCAAAATGTGTGCCAAGTTCTAGTGATTGGTGCCTCTGCGTACCCCTTCGGGGATAACGGGCCTGAGTTTATTATTTTTATTTTTTATTTTTATCTATTACATTTTCTACGCAGCGTTTCGACTACATCTCCTGCTGCTGCCTCGTTGGTCTGCCGGTATCACGTCTGGTTACCATGCCGAAGGCAGCAAGTTCTGTACTGTATCTTTTTATGTTTTGTATGTGTTTTCCTGGTACAATAAAGAATATTCTTATCTTATCTTATCTTCCACTATCACTGGGAGTTGCCGTGCATTTGTACACGTCTTAGGGCCTGGTTTACATTTGCGTTATTTTCATGCTTTCTAAGTATGCTTTCCATAGAGGTTGAATAAAATAGAGACGGCAAAAATGTATGCAGGTTCATAGCTTTTATTACGCACCATATAACATAACATAACATTTACATACAGGCACATACATTGCTTCTGGCCCCACACTAGGATACCCTGTGTCGTGGGAACCAGTAACAGCGACGTCACAAACATCTAACCATCCAAGACCTGGAGTTTTTTTTTCTCCCCAGCCGGGGATCGAACCTGGGACCTCTCGCAAGCAGATGCGCTAACCACTATGCCACAGAGGTCGTCAGTTCTAGCTCTGTGGAAAGCATGCTAAAAAGCACGAAAATAAAGCAAATGTAAACCAGGCCTAAGACTGAATCTCATCTCATTGAAGGAAAACTAAATCTTCTGTCCACTTTATTCTGTGGCACAACTAACTTCTCAAAATGTAAATGCGGTTATTACCCACACATACAACTTCAAATCGACTTTTTAACCGTGACCTGTCCTTACCTTAAATTTTGAGTAAAAACGAGCTCCACTTAATCGGATTTCGACTAGCCAGTTGGCTTTTTGTGGAGTACAGGAGGTAATGAGGTGGAGCAACGAACTAAAATATTCTCTACTAATATCGTGAATTGCTCGTAGCCCGGGCTGCCTGAGTGATCTTAAACGATCACTAAGGTTAAGCAACATACGGCGCGTTCAGTCCATGGATGGGTCACCGTCTATGACTAACGCTAGTGGCATTTATCCGAGCGGTTCCATGCTTAACAAGGCACGTTAAGCAGTTGGTTCCGGCTGCCGTCGATAGATGGCAGTCGTTAAGCCAAGGCAGAGGCCTTAGGGCGGCTTGAAAACTTCTGACAGTAAGACCAGCCACTAGTCTTACAAGCCTCCACCAAACCGGACTTGGCCCCCGTGGTGGAGTATGGCCTATACCTACCTCGTGGAAGAGACCGTGCCCCTCGGTGGGGGCATAATGGGTTGACGATGATGATAAATATTGTAAACAAGGTACACTTGTTTGTTTTTTCTAGTATTTTTTTCTGAAGACACCTTACTTGTACGTGTCTGTGCGTTTGAGCTGGCTTACATGATTTTTCAACTCCTATTTGAGCTTTAAGATTTTAAGCCTCTTACCCCCGCTTTCTCGAATGCGAAAGGTATGTTAGGGTGAAGCCAAACGAGCGTAATTTTTTGAGTTGTGAGTCGCGCAATTTCGGTCGCGTAATTTCTGCTACATTCGGTTTCATACAAAAACTCGCGCGACTCACAACTCAAAAAATTACGCTCGTTTGGCTTCACCCTTAAGCTAATGTTATTATGTGTCAGTTGACAAAATTGCATAAAAAAACTGCTGACAGCTATTAACAGTAGAGTAACTGACTGCTAGTAGTGGAGAAGCCGGAAGTAACTCTATTTAATACACAATAAAATAAATATTAATCTGAAATTCCGAAAGAAGCTGTGTTCAATATTTTTTTTATATAGGTTCAAAAGAATTTTCAATTTGAGTTTTCAACTCAGAAACCGGCCCTCTTTCAGTAACGTTCTGTCACGCTCTTTTCTGAGAAATTTGACGAGACAGCACTACAATTAAGTATTTACTTAGTGAAAAGTCTCAATTCAGAAATCGGCCCTTAACCTGTCGAATAATTGCAGATAGTCACCGGAAAATGTATCCATTAATAAAATATTGTACCCGAATCCGAAAATAGACAAACGTGTAATTTCAAAAGTAATCACATTTATTTCATAACTAAGTCGTAGGTTTCACATAAAAAAAAATTACATTACAAACATAATCAAAATTCACATAAAGCTTCGTCAAAAAGTTGAGTTGATTTAGTAAATTTACATTTTTAAATTAAAAGAATGTCAAGGAAATAACAAAAAAAAGTATTAAAAAAGTCTATGACTGGTTTTTGATTACATAATGACGGTTAAAATAAAATAATGATTTGTCAATAAATGAATTATCTATCTACTTTAGATCATTTTTATATTTTATTTGAATATGCTTTTATTTTTAACACTTTTCTTAGTTTTTCAGTGAATCTATTACTTAAAGTTCATTTGTCCCTCATGGACTCTGCATCTCCTCTGACTCTGCCTTGATGGTGTCCACTGTTAAATATTATGTTTAATTTATATTATATTGTGATTTGAGGACACAAATTATATGATTTGCATATCTAATGAGAAAGTAATTTTTTGTGGAAAATGTTGAGTGCAAAAACCAATCCTGCGTACTTCTCGATACATACATTACGAAGGCCGTTACAGCCGAACCTGCCTCTTACCTCTCTCGATATAAGTGCGAGAGTCGAACAACACCCTGTAAGTATTTAATGGATTCCCGACAATAGGTTAATAACAATTGAGAACGTGTGCCGGACTATCCGTAGAAGGCGATGGCCACGACTCGATACTGGCTAAAAATTCAATCTTCCTACCAAATAAGAATCAGGGGTCAATCCTCGGGGACCACCTAAATCTATTCTGATCGAAAATTTCATGGAATATGAAGCGAACTATCAAAGTAGGCGCTAGTACCTTCAAGAATAGGAACTCTTTTATAGAATGATTCATTATGCCACGTAACATTACGTCAATGTAAGTTTTTGTTACATTTTAGACTAATGTCCACTCCGAAGTTCACTTATTAATTGAGATTATTTAAAATAATGTCCTACGAAGCTTACGCTCTGATATTTGAATCAATGTGCCAATCATATTGTGGCAAACTGCATAATGTCCACCAAATACACCTACCCTCTATGTTGTTCCTGCCATTCTTTCTATTTAAAAATTGTCTGAAAGAGATCGATCTAAACGACAAGACCGCAAAAAGCAAAACTTAATGGTATTCTAGTATTCGTCAGAAGATAAAAGGACAAACAGTTTATGCGTCTTTATTATTATAAATAGTTAGAGATTCCCAGCCAAGATAAAGTCACAAAAACATGTCCTGTATTTAATATTTTTGTTCCATCGATTAGCCATTGTTGCGGCAAGGTTGGAAATATGTTTTTAGCACTTTCCTGTTTGAGATAACGTCTTTTTGTATTGTTCACCTAAACCAAGGATTCTGCTATCGCTAGATCTTCGAATTCTCAATAACTTGAATGCTAATTTGTTTCTTGGGATTTCTATTTTAGATTTGTTTTTCCTTGGATACCCGCTGCGCTTACTATACAGATGTTACTTAGGGGTCAAGGTGTAGTCGACTGTTCTTTACAAACATACATGAGCTCACGCCTGTATCTCAGAGGGGTAGGCAGATACCAGAGCTGCCACTTGCCACGATCCTGACGGATCACTGCTTCCTCGACATTCAATAGTAGTTGCATGCACGCACGCCGGTCTACTTTAGGGCCGGTAAGGGATGCCCCAGACGGACATAGTTCGATCAAATAGGGGATGTATTAGCAAAGGGCAAGATAAAAAGTACTATTCTTTAATCTTTCTTCTATGATATATGACTCCGGACTCGTGGTCCCCCTAAGATGTTCCCCTGGGGGGGGGGGACGAGGAATTTGCATTTACTCGTAGTCCCCCTTGATTCACACTTGGCCGTGGGATGCAATGTGGTATAATATCGTCGTCTAAAAGTGTTAAGCTGCTAACTCCAAATGTGCAAAGTTTCAGGAGACTAATAAAACCACCCTATTTTTACATCAGGCAATGAAACGATAAACTGAAAATACCGTTTTAGATGAAATTTTCATCGAACCGTATCGAAAACGGTATTTTCAGTTTTTCGTGTCATTGCCTGATGTAAAAATAGAATGGTTTTATTAGTCTCCTGAAAATTTGTACTTTTGGAGTTAGCAGTTTAACACTTTTAGACGACGATATATGATACGGTGACTTATTCAGTCTATATTATTATAACATTCTCTTGTCACAGTGTTAGTACGCGTACTCCTCCGGAACGGCTTGACCGATTTTACGAACGGTGGAGCCTGTATTTTGGTAAAAAATAACCACAAATATAAAAATTTAGAAGAATAATATCTGATATTGTTTCTTTGAGCTGCCAAAATCGTGTTGAAATAAGCGCTATTGAACTTATTGAGCATGAAATAATTGTTATTTGCATCTACAGAGTACCAGTGAACAGTTCTGAAGCCATGAACCAATTTTTCAATAAATTAGACGATGTTTTCGATAAACTCTTTCAAAAAAACAAGAAATACATTGTGTGTGGAGATTTTAACATTAATATGCTAAAACCAACTAGTCATTGCAAAGAGATTTGAAAATCTCTTGCTCAACTACAATCTAAAATTACAAATTAAAAAAGCCACACGACTGAGCAGCGGAACTTGTATTGACAACATTATTACCGGCAACATACAAGGATCAAAAACAGAAGTCATTGAACTGGCATTGTCGGATCACACTGCTCAATTACTTACTATTCCAGTCGAAAAAACCTACTCAATCCCATATTGGTTTACCTACAAACGAGACTTCTGTAAAGAAAATATGTTCAAATTCAGAGAATGCCTAAATAGCTTGAGTTTTAGTGAAGTCTATGAAATTAATGATTCAAACAAAGCCTTTGATAGATTCCATGACACCTTTAAATTATTTTTCGACTTATGTTTTCCTGTTTTGCGATTAAAAAAATACGCTTTAACAAAACCTAAATGGATTTCAAAAGGCATTAAACTATGTAGTAAACGAAAGAGAGAATTTCTGTGGAAATACCGCCAAAATCCTACTCCAAACAATAAAAGCTTATTACTAAACTACACGAAGCGGTTAAAAAAAGTAATTAGACTCACCCAAAAAACACAAAACGATCAACTCATTAGAAATTCAAAAAATAAATCAATGGCTACATGGAAAATAATAAACTGAATAAAATATCGACTACCACGAGAACCGATAAAACAGATAAAAGTAAACGGGATTCTTATTCACAGGCCCTGCGAAATTGCAAAATAATTTAACGACTACTTCATCGACGAAAAACAAAATAATTTAAAAAATGAAGGGACTGCAAACGCTGACGACAGTAAAAAACATTATACTCTATAAATACATAAATCTACTAACATCCACAAGTCATTCGATATTTATGAAGCCATCCACTCGACAAGACATTTGTCAAATAATTTCATCTTTGAATAATACAAATAGTACAGGTTACGACGATATTACAACGAAGCCTATCAAATATGTGGCCAGTACCATATCACCTATTTTAAGCTATATTATTAACCTATGTATAGAGAATGGCACATTTCCAAACAAGTTACAAAGAACTATTATCAAACCAATATTTAAAAAAGACGATAGGGAAAATATAAAAAATTACCGACCAATAGCCTTAATTCCCATTTTTTCCAAAATTATTGAAAAACTAATTTATAATAGTCTATATTCCTTCTTTGAAAGTATGTAAACCATAAACTTGGCAATATATAATTTCCTATATGATATTATCTTAAGAATGGATAAGAAACAAACTGTGTCCGCAATATATATGGACCTAACTAAAGCATTTGACTTTGTAAGCCATGAAATTCTTCTACAGAAGCTAGACACATACGGCGTAAGAGGTATTGCGTTAAAACTGATCAAATCGTATATTAGTGATAGGACACAACTAGAGACTTTTGGCCAAAAGTCAAAGGGTTTTCTGTGCGTTCGTCGACTTGGAGAAGGCTTATGATAGAGTGGTGAGGAATGACCTGTGGTCAGTACTGTCCGAGTATGGGGTGGACAACGTCTTGCTGCGAGCCTTGAAGTCTCTGTATAGAGACTCCAGTGCTTGCGTAAGAATTAATGGGGCGTACACTGACTGGTTTTGCATTCGCAAGGGTGTTAGACAGGGATGTGTCGCGTCCCCGTGGTTGTTCAACTTATTCATGGACAGCTGCCTGACTGATTTGAGAGAGAATAACTGTGGGATGAGGATGGGTGAGTTACTTGTTAAATGTTTGTTGTACGCCGATGATCAGGTTTTGTTCGCATCGTCGGTGGAAGAACTGCAGACACAAGTAACAGTAATGGATGAGGCATTTAGAAGGAAAGGAATGAACATTAATGTGAGTAAGACGAAGGTAATGGTCTTCGAAAAAGATGATGACATGACTGAGTGCAAAATAATGATTAGAGATGAAAGGGTGGAACAGGTGAAAGAATTTGTCTATTTGGGGAGCCTGTTTACAAGGGATGGTAAGTGTGAAGGTGATATAGAAAGGAGAGTAAAAGCGGGAAATTGTGTAAATGGTGCCTTGCACTCCTTCGTGAGTAGCCAGAATATCTCCAAAAGGGCAAGATTGGCTATCCATAACGGTGTGCTGGTCCCAACACTGATGTATGGTAGCGAGACTTGGGTGTGGCAGAAGAATCATGAAAGTAGGATTAATGCAGTAGAAATGAGGGCCTTGAGAAATATGTGTGGTGTTACTTTGAATGACAGAATACGCAATAGTGTGATCAGAGAACGTTGTGGACTGAAAGAGGATGTAGTGACTAGAATTGAGAAAGGAATGTTGCGTTGGTTCGGACATGTGGAGAGGATGAAGGAAGAACGACTGACGAAGCAAATATATCGAGCGAATGTGAGTGGAAGGGCCGGTAAGGGACGCCCCAGGCGAACATACTTCGACCAAATAGGGGATGTATTAGCAAAGGGCAAGATAAAAAGTACCCGAAACCGGCGTGCGTGCATGCAACGACTAATGAATGTCGATGAAGCGAAAGTGGTTTGTCAGGATCGTGGCAGGTGGCAGTCCCTGGTCTCTGCCTACCCCTCTGGGATACAGGCGTGAGCTTATGTATGTATGTATGTGTACACAACTAACTAGGGTCGATAAAATATGTAAAAAAACTAGAACTGAATTATCTTACGCATCTGAAGTTCGTGTAGTGAAGCACGGCGTTCCACAGGAAGTGTTTTGGGGCCGTTACTTTTCTTAATCTACATTAATGATTTTCCTAGTGTAACCAACCATCCAATGACGCTTTTCGCAGACGATAGTACGGTAATATTTGCGAAGGAGGTAACGATTGACTATAAAAATGATTTTAATAACTCCATGGACATAATCAATAATTGGCTAATAGCAAATAATTTGACATTAAATGTAAGTAAAACTAAATTTATGAATTTTTATAATAATGAATCATTGACATTTGACATCAACATTAAAAGACATAAAGTTTCTGAAATCGACGAATCAAAGTTTCTGGGACTAACAATTGATAAAAAAATGACATGGCAAACTCATACAGCTAATGTCTGTAAAAAATTAAGTCAATTTGCATACGCCTTATTTAAACTCTCCAAAGTATCACACCCCTCTACGGTGTTGACTGCATACCATGGGTATGTTACGTCGGCCCTGAGATATGGTGTAATATTTTGGGGTAACAGTGTACATAGGGAAACTGTCTTTTTAGCTCAGAAAAAATGTTTAAGGTCAATGTGCCACCTCAAACGTACTGACAGCTGTAAAGAGTATTTTAAAAAGCTACAAATCCTAACATTTCCGTGCCTTTACATTTAAGAGGTGGCTGTATTTGTAAAAAGCAATCCACAAATTTTCAAAAATCTGAAAAGCCAACGTAATAAAAATATGATAATGGCAACCCGCCACAAAACAAGATTGTTTGACAAAAGTATTCACGGAATGGCTTCTAAAATATATAACAAACTATCTAAGTCCCTGAGAGAACTCGATAATATCCACTTATTTAAAAGAGCCTTACTTAAATTTCTATTAATCAAAGCCTACTACAAAATAAATGAGTTTCTCGAAGAAATCGTCTAGTTTAACCACAGCCAATTAATATGAACACTATGACAAACACCAGCTGAAATTGTATATTATTATTTGAATAATGCATGGCATGACAATCTAAATGTAGTTTGTAAGAAGTGTATTTTATAAGAAATTTACACACCCTTATGGGTAGAACAAAGTTGGACTTTAAGTATATTGTAACACATATTATGTAACCTATGTTTAAGTAAATAAAAATTTGATTTGATTGATTTGATTTGATTGAAATTTTATATGTACACTAACTTTCGCCCGCGACTCCGTCCGCGTGGACTTTAGTTCAAAATTTTGCAACCCCGTTCACTCCCTTAAGGGATAAATTTAGAAAAAACGGCGAAACACGTGTTCAATCAATTGTGTTGAAGAGTATTTATTTTAAGTTTCAAGAAAATTAGACTAAATTTTTTATACCTCCCATACAAAATTTGGCAACCCTTTTCGCCCTTAGGGGTTGAGTTTAAAAAAATCCCGTCTTATTCCTTGCCTACATTATATATATAGACCCTCTGTGCAAAATTTCAGCTTCTTAGGTCCAACGGCTTGGGCTGGGCGTTGATGAGTGAATGAATCAGTCAGTCAGGACTTTGACTTTTATTTATATAGATTTGGTAGGTTTATGAATAATATTATGTTGTTATCTACATTTCATAGCCCTAGTAGTAAGGGGGGTCCATCCCAATTTTTTGGAGTGGACCCCTACAAATAATTTATATGGCGAAACAGCGTTTGCCGGATCAGCTAGTAAGTGTTATTTATAAAAGCTAAAGGTGTATCAGTGTCTTCATGCAATCAGCTCAAACTCGTTTCAGGCCTATGTCCAGGTCTTTCCCAAGGCACGCCACTTCTTTCAGCTACTATCAGCAATCTGCCTCAGATCCTCAGTCCAGCAAACTGGTTGGCGTCTTACGCTGCATTCGAGTTTTAATGTGTATATTATATTTTACTAGCTGTCCCGGCAAACTTCGTACCGCCAGTTTTCGTATCTTTTCCATATTTTCGCGCTATTTAAACCCTACCTAGAATTCTCCAAATTTTACAAACCAAATATTTGCTAAATCGGTCCATTAGGCGTTGTCGATTTTAAGTGAGACTAACGAACAGCACTCCATTTTTTTAACCTCGTAAGGCCCGACCTTGAAAAGAACAATTGATTTTGTGATCACTTGAAGACATTGGGCCTCACGAGGATATACAAAAAAGAAAAAGATATAAAGTGTTTTATGACAAACAGTCTCGACGGATAACTGTCAACAAACAAAGCCTAATTAACATAATTAGAAGATGCGCTTCGAAAAGTAAACATTCCTAATTTGAATAATCGTTAAAACTGGCCGGTGATAAACTCTGACGTCTTCTGGATGTTTTTCTCCAGAAAATCGTACATTCTTTACAAGTGTCTGTGAAAACTGTCATAGCACTAATTTATTCTGTGACTAGGCTTTTTACGCTGCTTGGCTTGTAGGACAAAGCCCACTTATCGGATAACAGAAGCTTTTACTAACCGATACCGTAAATCAACAGTAGAGATAACTAATTTTTTCCTGACCTCAGACGAAAAATTACGATTCTAGAGCAAACGTAGGCAAAAACTAAGTTTATGACATGTCTCTTTGTTAAGGGGTCCAAATGCACACAAGCTAGAAATAACGATAAACTATACCTAAGTTGAAACTTGAGGGTTTTCTTACTACATTTTTTTCATTAACGAAAACTGAGATTATGAAGCGTTGTGTAAAGTTTTATATTTTATACACTAATAATTATGTGTGTTGTCAGTGACGAATTACGGATGGGAAAAAAATCTACCGTAACATCAAGGATTATTTAGAAGACAAAGTTGTCTGGAATTAAAATAAATATTTTTTAATAAGTTGTTAATAAGTGGTATTAAAATTCATCGAATAAAGATTTTGTTTTTATGATTTTTTAGTATGATTGAACATCACGGACACAGTCACTCACTGCATTACAGGCATCGCCTAGTGTGGGGGTCTGTTCATGTAATAATTTTATATGGCCAATAAACGATTTTTAATAGGGTGTATTTTAGGCATCAAAGCTTTGGTACTATATTATATTTCATCAATCAATCTTAACTCGTTCTTAAGTTGGCTTGTTCTGACAAACTGACTTTCACACTTCACTGTTTGTGTAGAGGTTGTAATGGGGCATATTTTCGGTGTTCTTTTTAGGTAGTAGCATGATTATCGATTCCTTACAAATATTGATTTAGGCAGGCGACTCTACCAGTCTTGTGCCATTGAACTTTGCCACGATTGTAATTAGATGCAAATGTAACTATCTTAACAGAATCTTGTGTGTGTTCCGAGCCACCTGGGATTTGTTGGTATCTCATTTACTTAACTGTATCCACGACTGTTTGAAACGAAATTTTATCGACCTTTAGCAGCGTAAAAAACTTCGCTCACTTGCTAAATGAAGAAAAACATCGTGGGAAAATCTGAAAGTCTGAGATGTTCGCATAGTTAAGTACGTAAAATTGGCAATTCGTATAGTATCCGTCCGTCTGGCCCCACACTAGGACACCCTGTGTCGCGGGAACTAGAAACAGCGACGTCACAAACATGTAAACATCCAAGACCTGGGTTTTTTTATGGCCCCAGCTGGGATTCGAACCCGGGACCTCTCGCATAGGTAGATGCACTAACCGCTGCGCCACAGAGGTCGTCATCCAAGACCTGGGTTCTTTTTTGTCCCCAGCCGGGGTTCACACCCAGAACCCCTCGCATGGTAGGCAAATGCGGTAACTGCTACGCCGCGGTGGCCGTCATGAATCCTATACACGTAAATCATTTCATCAGCAAAGGTGTACCTATCAGTACTTGTCCGTATTTTTTTCTCGAATCGGCTGGGCTCCAACCGAGCTACAGACAGAGCTTCACAGCCATTTTCCCTCACAAATCACCGCTTCCCTCTCCGGCGTCGATCAATCTAGTTTTAGGTAACAATGTACCTATTCTATGCCCCGACTTCCCGCCCGGCCCCACACGTAATTGCTGGAGCCTCGATGCTCTAATCTCGCTCAATGGAGGCAAATTTACTCAATTGACTGGCTGGGTCCCTACGTATGGAGTAATAAAACGTGGAATTACTTGAGAGGAGCTCGCGTGTCGCGGGGATTCGTTCTGGGTGCGAATTGTCGGCTTGTGGAAAAGTACCGCCCGATTTCGTACTAAAATCGTATCCTGCAAAGGTAGTACGAGGACGCGAGTCGCGCGCGACAACGTCAAAAGTCGCGACTTTCCAGTACATTACTGTCAAATTCTGACGACTTTTGATGTTGTCGCGCGCGACTCGCGTCCTCGTACTACCTTTGCTGATCACTTTTGCTTCATCGACATTCATTAGCCGTTGCATGCACGCACGCCGGTTTTGGGTACTTTACGCGATTTATTTAACATTGATATTAGAAGTTCTGTTAATGATATGTCATGAGATTGTTTTTTCTGTCTCTATTGTGAGAAGAGCATACTAAGCCTGCAGTTGGTTGGTCCGGTATTAACAGCAATAGAAATAGTGTTAACTTCATCGCCCTTCACGGAAGCGCTACAGTAGCCCCTGATTCACAATGTTCAAGTAAAGTTCCAGATAAGCTATCCGCAACCAGGGCTGTCGTTTGTTCTACATCTAAATAATTTTTCCTAAATTGCGTGTGTTCGTTTATGGCTTCAAATTTAGAACAAACGGCAGCCCAAGTTACGGATAGCTTATCCGGAACTTTATTTGCAGATTGTGTAACAGACCCTTAGTCTGATCTATAGACTGTGTATTATAAAAATGGGAGTAGTTGAGGTCTAACACAGCTTTACAAAAACCTCCTGAGCCAACGTACGTGTATTCACCTTCGATGTGAATACACGTACGTTGGAACTTTACCACGGTTACGTGGTAAAGTTGTCTACAATCAGTCTGTGCCATCTGATTTCGAAACCCCTCTCGGCGCGTATTTCGCCTCACACATGCGCAAGAGTCGCACGGCAATGATCCGGCAATCGGCGCGACCGGACGCTTCGCCCCAGCCCAGCACTCCCATTATACGGTAAATGGAAATACGCTATTTGCCTATTTACTAGAGGTGGAGCTGGGCGACTATTTGCCGTCACGTTATATCGACTGTTATTTGTATGAATGGGCTGACGGTATTACCGAAGGCCCGTGCTGAAAATCAGTGCTGTTAAAACCGCAGCTTATACTGAGCTCGAGGCCATTTTATCGCTGCATAGACATTAGACCTAGCCTGCGTCACTTATTGGTTTAAAATTATTGTGTTGTTTTTGTTTAATTGTTTTAAATCACATGCAGTATGTCTTTGTGGTGTTAAATAAATGTTTTTCTTCTTCTGTTTTCTATTATATGATATTTATCTTGTTTGAACTCTTGAGGCATTTGTGAATTTGTAGTACAAATTCACTTTGCTAACTGCTACTGGCCTTTGCTCCAAAAATGCCTGCGTGCGCTCACCTTTCCATCGGCTTGTAGATGGGTGAAGTAAGTATTATTTTAAGAAGAAAATTATTCGTACCCTGATGAACGCGTAAATTAATTTCTTATTTGATTTTTCCGTACTACTTTCTTGCATGCATTAGTGTAAGTGACTCAGTTTTAGTTTAGTTGTTTTTCTCTTCTTTTATTTAGCACAAGCAGCAACACTGTGTTAAAGTAAGCCGAGGATAAAATGTCGTGGGTGATAATATATTATTTACTATTACTTTTGGTGATTTTGTAATTACTCAAAGTAGGTGTATATTATTATCACTTTTTTATCCCAAATAAAATTAAAAATAACTGTAACTCGCATTGTACAGTCGACAGCACGTCAACCATCGCATTTTAGTTGCAAAGTTGCCCGTAATTCAACGGAGTAGAGTGCATGGATGTATACGATGATGTACTGTCGATTGTAGAGTGAGAGACCAGGGGTGCAATTAAGTAACAACTTGAATATACGAGTAAATGGGGTTGTCTTTTAACCTACTCCGAACTGTCAAATACATACTTGACACATTGGAGTTGTCTTAATGCTTAACCCGACAGAGTGGAAAGTTACGTAATACAAGGGCACGGGTGCTTCTTCGCTTTAGTTTTAGTTTAAAAAATACAGAGCTCAGAGTGCTTAGTGCGAGTTTTTTCATTCACTTTCGATAGCGAGAGCGTTTGCAATTTGTATAGGAGTGACAGAGAGACAACTAGGTGGCGCGCTTTGTCACTCCTATAGAATATGAGTTTACGTTAACGCGATCGAGTAGTTAAAAAAACTCGCACTAAGCACACAGTAGTACATTGGGATACACCTTTCGTCCACCGAAGCAGTGATAAGGGCCGCATTTAGCTTAACACATCGATGAGTAATCGATGTGTTAAGCTTAACACATCGATAAGTCATCAATTATAAACATAAACATTTACACACATAAACATTTACACGTCCGATTACAATTTTCGATGAATTTTTGTGTGCGTTCAGCAGAAACTTTGTAATCGATTACTCGTCGATGTGTTTTGCTAAAATGCGGCCAAAGTTTCAATCAGAAATAATACCTCATTGTCTCGCCTGCCCGCTCCTAAAACCACACAGCTTGAAGTAATTCCAACATACCAAACAACGCCAAACGTAGCGCGGCCACCAAACTTCAAACTGAACACGAGTAACGATTTTCTTAGAACTTTGTGCACCGTCATACCACGTAGATTATCTTCCCTTGAATACCATTTTTAGTAACAATACAATCGAAAATAAAACTCCGCATACGTAGACGCTAAGTGCACTAGTTGAGATCCCGACTTCAGCCCAATTGAATTAAATCACAGATAAGTTTCGTACAATTTCTTTGAAAATGTTGTACCTTGTGAGAAGCTTATCGGAGTGTTGAGCTAATTACTAATATTTTTCTGTAATTTACATTGTATACTCAAGTATATTTGAGTATTCTTAAATATACTTTAAGAACAAGTTATTTTAATGTCTACTTTCTTCATTATTAATATTATTTTGTTCGTTAACTAAAGTTCTTATACTAGTATTCTTTGAAATGTAAGCTACCAGTCTATTTTACAGCGAGACATGAGGTATTATTCCATGACGACCTCTGTGGCGCAGTGGTTGGCGCATCACTATTACCAGCGGATTACCATTCGGGAGGTCCCGGGTTCGAATCCCGGCAAAAAAAAAACCCAGATCTTGGATGTTTACATGTTTGCGACGTCGCTGTGTCTAGTTCCCACGACACAGGGTATCCTAGTGTGGGGCCAGAAGCAATGTATGTGCCTTTATAAAAAAAACTACCTATTTGAACAACCTATTTTATTATATTTAAAATAAATGGTGTGCTCTTTTTATTAAAGGACAAGTCTAATTCATTTAGACCCGGTTTCATCAAACTCTGTTTGTTAGTGGTAAACGCGGCATTTATAAATCAGCCGTCAAAACTAACAAGGATGTTAAAGCAATGTTAAAATGTCCATGTCCTATGAGCTAAATTTAACAGACCATTAGTAAATCAAGCATTACGTGAATGAAACGCAAACCAGTCATTCAAATTCCTGTCAAACGTTAAACATTTGCGTCTGTGGTTCAACGCTTTTGAGGTTGTGAAAAGATTTTTCTGGTTTGTTTTGTTGTGATTTTGTTAAATTCGTGCGTTTTCTAAATTAAATTACAAGGGATGTCTAAGAAAACACGATAACCCAATTTTTCTGCTAACGAAAAGGATATCCTCACCCATTTAGTGTCAAAGAACAAAGATGTAGTGGAAAAAAAAAAAAAAAGACGCCGTTACGTACGACTTCTATGAAACACGAAGGATGGCTGCAGAAGTCCAGGGCCTAGATTCTGTTGATGCATTGTAGTACAATGACAACTGGATGAACGTGGCGATTTAGTTTCATTGCCGCTTCAAGTCTACGCGCAAACTCAAATCAAGCAATGTAGGCGTCAATCGTATGGAAAAAGACGTCGCGTGACCTGACCGTGGATCAGTCATCGAACTATGCACGAACAGAATTAAGACCCAGGTCAGCGTATTCGTCAAAGTAGTCACGCTGTGTTTTGAAAATCTTATTAGGACGGCGTATAACGTGCTCCAAATTATCCAAATTTTCTAAAACATCTTCATTTTCAAAAATAATATTGTAGGCAGCGTCCATTTTGACAGTTTTGACGGAACTAAATCGACTGTTAATGTTTTAACGGACCTCCAATGCCAGGATTAGATTTGATGCTTTGTTAAAGAAGTTAACGGTCCATTAGAGCGTGGTGGGACACTCGACAGCATTTAACAGTCCGTCAGAAGATGTAACAGACTGTTAGACCATTAACAGAGCTTGGAGAAACTGGGCCTTAATGTGATAAAATCTGGCTGGTCTGGTTTAGGTGTTTTACATGTTTGTAATGTTACCATAGCACAGGGTATCCTAGTTTGGGACCAGGTTTTTTTACATATTTTACGAGTACATACGTGTGGTAGATGAAGGAATCGTGTGATTCCATTTCTCAATAGACAAACAGACCGATCGACGGTTTTATTAGTAGTAGAGCCTAGAGATACATCTCCACACGTACAGGCAGACACACAAACGTACGTGAGCCTTGCCTCGAATGGAAATCGATAAAACAATAAAGTGTTCTCGGAGATACAAAAAGAACCCATCGGGTTATTACTTGGTAATGATTATGCATAAAATAATGATATATCGAAACGAAATGTGCTGCCCCGAAGTAAGAGAGACGTGGATGGGACGGAATATTAATATTAAGGTGCTGGTTGAGGCGTCTACTACGTGCGATTTGGAAAAAAACGTATGCTTTATATCGCTCGTAGCCTGGGCTGCCTGAGTGATCTTAAACGATCACTAAGGTTAAGCAACATACGGCGCGTTCAGTCCATGGATGGGTCACCGTCTATGACTAACGCTAGTGGCATTTTTCCGAGCGGTTCAGTGCTTCGCAAGGCACGTCAAGCAGTTGGTGCCGCCTGCCGTCGATAGATGGCAGTCGTTAAGCCAAGTCCGAGGCCTTAGGGCGGCTTGAAAACTTCTGACAGTAAGACCAGCCACTAGTCCTTCAAGCCTCCACCAATCCGGACTTGGCCCCTGTGGTGGAGTAAGGCCTTTACCTTCCTCAGGGAAGAGACCCGTGCCCCTCGGTGGGGACATGATGGGTTGATGATGATGGCACATGGTAGTCCAACCCACAATGAGCATGTTGTGGGTAGGAATCTTTTTGCTAAAATACGTCCAATTTAGAGCATGGTCTATTTTATGCTAAATATTCTCTTCAGCCTCAATAAGCCTTTTCAAGTTGTAGAAAAATATATAAACATCTACATTGCTTCTGGCCCCACACTAGGATACCCCGTGTCGTGGGAACCAGAAACAGCAACATCACAAACATGTAAAAATCCAAGAACCGGTTTTTTTTTCCCCAGCCAGGATTCGGCCCCGTGACCTCTCGCATGGTAAGCAGATGCGGTAACCGCTGCGCCACAGAGGTCGTCAAATGTTCTTCTGGATAATTTTATTATGAAAGAAGATGAGATAAGACTTAAAACATAGGATAACATAAATATTTACATACAGGCACATCGAATAAGAAGATTCATAAGAATAAGAACATATTAATTGGGTTATTTCCATTTGTGGCGCTTGTAAGCTTCGATTTCCATCTAAACTGATACTTCCTGGTCAGTATCTAGCTAAATGAATCATCGGTGGTCATGTCCACACAGACCTTTCCTGTACCATAAATAGATGGATATGACACGACGATTGTTCGATAAAATCATCGCTTTTACTCCCATCCTTTTTCCTCTTCCGAAACTTTTCGTCTTCCCTCTCCCTTTCTCAATATATTCCATTCCATAACCCTTTTTAGAATTTCTTTTGTCGTTTTTAGTTCTTCGGGCGATAAAGTCGTAATATATTTATGGAAAAAACTGGCAATTATAGTAATTAATACATTGTTTCAATGGTAATACCGAGTTTATTGAGTGTTTTATCTGTATTAGACTGGTTTCTGCTATTGTAGATTCAGTTCGGATTTAGTTATTGGGTTCCGTATTATTTTCCCCAGTAGATTCTTTTCAATTACTAGAATTGAGAAAGGAATGTTTCGTTGTTTGGACATGAGAAGAGGATGAAGGAAGAAAGACTCGAAACAAATATATCGAGCGAATGTGAGTGGAAGGGCCGGTAAGGGACGCCCCAGGCGGACATACTTCTACCAAATACAGGATGTATTAGGAAATCGCACACTTGGAAGAACAACGTGTTATTTCGAAACCCTCACGTTACATGAGAGATAAGATAAGATAAGAATATTCTTTATTGTACACGAGGAGAAACACAAACATAAAATATTTACAAGATAACAGTACAATTGGCGGCCTTATTGCTAAAAGCAATTTCTTCCAGACAACCCTATGATGGAAAAATTTCTGAAGGAAAAAGGAGACGGGTAGTCGGTGCAAACATGAATATTAATATACATACTTACATAAATAGCAATACACCTACATAAACCATTACATACATATACAGTTATGATAAACATACATAAATATATAACAATAAATAACCTACAGGAGGACGAAATATACGCTGCCGGCGTCCATGCAAGTAACTACGAAACCGGTCAATAACTTTTGGAGATATGTTAAGAGAACATAGTATTCCTAGCAGGATGTCAAAGTCCACCGTGTTGAATGCATTGCTGAAATCCAACAGCGTGAGGATTGTGACCTGACCATTCTCCATCGCAAGCCGTATATCATCCGTGATTTTAATAAGTGCTGTAACCGTACTGTGGCCTGGTCGGAAGCCGGATTGGAAAGGATTAAGGAGATTGTTTTTGTTCAGGAACATACTAAGTTGACGATGGATCAGGCGTTCAAGGACTTTTGAAAGGAATGGCAGGATGGAAATGGGACGGAATTCGGAGAACGAAGAAGGATTTGGTTTCTTGGGCAATGGAGTAACCTGTGCTTCCTTCCAGGCCGCAGGAAAGGCACCAACCTTAACAGAGTGGTTCAGCATTGCTGTGATGACCGGAGTGATAATATCTAGAATTGGCATTATCATTTTCCGGCTGATGCCGTCGCTACCAACAGCACTGGAGGTAATGGATACTATGCTCTTCTCAACATCACAATCAGTAAATTGACTAAGATAAAAAGGCGGGAAATCAGGAGTTGGAAGTGCAGAAAGATTGCTTAGTGTGTTCGTTTTAATAGCATTTTTTTAAGGTTTCAAAGTAATGGCCCAAAGAGATAGCGCTACAACGTGATGCAGTGTCTCTTTTTCATTACTCCGGCTTTTTCGGAGTAAATAAAATCGCGTTAAAAAGAAAAAAAATCTATGAATAAAAAATAGTATGATTCGAAATATCTCGTTGTTCTTGCAAAGGTGCGTAATGAAAGGAAGTATTACCCGAAATGAATGGCGATGAAGCGAAAGTGATTTGTCAGGATCGTGGCAGGTGGCAGTCCCTGGTCTCTGCCGCTAGGCAGTAGGGGGTACCACTGAGATACAGGCGTGAGCTTATGTATGTAGGTAATCGTCAATGAATATTTTTTCGTATTATTGTTTTGACGGAAAGATCTGCGTCCCGATGGTCGGACGATGTCGTTGAGTCGGCGGACGGTCCAATGGATGCGAGTGGTGAGAGACCGTGTGAAATGGCATTTGGGGGAAAAGGCCTTGCCCAGCGGCGGACAATGATGTGCTGATGATGATGATGATTATTATTATTTTTCCATCACAACTGCCAAGCCCGCCCGCCCCTGTGACCTGTGGTCTCTGCCGACCCTTTGGGACACATGTGTGAGTTTATGCAATCCTACTTAATATTATAAACGCGAAAGTTTGTAAGTATGGATGGATGGATGTTTGTTACTCTTTCACGTAAAAACTACTGAAGGGATTTTAATGAAAGCTTACAATAATATAGCTAATACATCAGAATAACATATAGGCTACAATTTATAAAGATATTGTGTGAATTGTTCAAAATATGACGATAAGTGTCAAGTAAGTAGGAAAAATCTATCATCTGCGAGCTATTCTGGAGTGCTCTGCCAAAACCACTAGAGTTACGCATATGTAATGTATGATGTGTTAGTTATTTTCTTTACTAATCCTGCGCAGACGAAGTCACGGGCACCAGCTAGTATAAAATAACTTGTTATTTAAGTAATATTATGTTTTTTTTTGTGCAATAAAGTGTAACAACAACAATAAGTACGTGTGTGTGTTAAGAAGTTCAAATGAATGATTTATCTATCTATCTACTGCCAATTATTTTTACGAATAGGTATATCGAGGTCTCTTTTTAGAATATATTTATTAAGCTTTAAATACAAATCGGACTATGCTAGGGAAATATTGTGAGTGTATTACGAAGATATAGAAACCTTCCTAACATTTTTTACTTGCGCTTAACTAAGCTGTTCGGTTTAACTGGTCAATAGTTGTATATTAACTCAGTTAACACTAACCTTCCGGTTGGACAAGTTTCTGTTTTTATTTTGTTACGGTTTCCAATCGTTTTTAGATAAGTTTAAGTGGGTTGGCGCGCTTTAGTTGCCTAATAAGAAGTGGTGTTATTGGATTTATCTTTCATTTGATCTACGTTTTTTTCGATATATTCTTGCGTACAGAAATGGTCTAATGGTAATTTATTACGATTATAGAATAGGGCATAAGGCTAATAGTGGATGTGGGTAAATGTAAGAAAAGGAACTGTAGTCACACACATGACGTTTGCGATTCCAATGTTTTCTCGTCCCATCGGATCTCAGCTCTGGCAATTTTTTTCTCCAACCGCGGCCACCGTCCTGTGACGGCCATAGCCCACTTACACGACTCTGCTCCCACCCGGCAAAAATAATATCATTAAAATGTGGGCTTTAAAAATTGCTCTTTAGATATATTTTACATTGGCATCATAAATTAGCTGACAGCTGACAGTGAGCTGTTTCCTAATTTATGATGGCAATGTAAAATATGTATATCTAAAGAGCAATATTTAAAGCCCATATTTGAATTATATTATTTTTGCCGGGTGGTAGCAGAAACGTGTAAGTGGGCTATGACCTTTAGTCCTCCTACTACCATCTAGACCGCGGTTCATGCAACTATTGTGACAACATAATATGTGACAATTCGATGTACATCGCGTAGCCGAATCTTCCTACTTGTTAATCAGTGATTTGATCGACTGTGCAATTTACATTGATCTGTCACGGTGCACCATGTATTGTAGTTCTATGAAATAGGGCCCGGATCAGAAGCCCTTCTTTACCACCCAATAACTTGACTGCCAGCAATAATATGTAAAGCATCGATATAAATCTCATCGAGCCATCCGCTGGCAGTCATACATTGTACCAAGACAGGCCGAGTATTTCACAACAGAAAAACCGCTTATAAAATGCCTATAAACAAATTACACATACACATGCATGTCGCTAAGACTAGATATTAATTTTAGCATAATAGTCATGAAAAATAGCCGTAGCCCCGGCCACCTGAGTAATCTTAAACGATCACGAAAGTTAAGCAACATAGGGCGCGTTCAGTGCATGGGTGGGTGATCGTTCTAAGCCTAACGCTAGTGGTATTTTTCCGAACGGTTACGTGCTTTGCAAGACACGTTAAGCAGTTAGTGCTGGCTGCCGTCGATTGATGGAAGTCGTTAAGCCAAGTCAAGGCCTTAGGGTGGCTTGAAAACTTCTGACAGTTAAGACCAGCCATTAGTCTTACAATCCTCCACCAATCCGGACTTGGCCCCCCTTGTGGAGTATTGCCTATACCTTCTTCGGTGGTGACACAATGGGTTGATGATAAAGTCATGAAAAGAAATGAGAATCTCTAAAAAAAGCGGAGCTCTACCAAGGGCTCTAGAGTCCGCTGAATATTATTTAGTTGACGCAGATTTGAAACGACATTAGCGTTGACAATTTAACTTGTAATATGACGATAATAATAACTTCCACACAGCACAAGCACTTGACTTGCTCCTTGATTATTGTCAAATACAGTAAATACCTTCATATAACCAATAAAAGTAACCTCACTATCAGTAAATTCGGAATAAAGTGGGAATATACTGCGCGTAGTGAAAGTGCGTAAGCGCAGACGTCGGCGTCAGAGACCCTTTGTTAATTAACTTAGACTCTATCGACCGTTGCTAGGTATTGCATGCTGTATCCTTTGCCTTACGGAATAAAGAATGCTTTAGAGTGGGCATACAAATTAATTCGAATTTCGAATATCGTATTCAAAGTTAAAAAGTTTTTCGGCGCTCCAATTTTAAACGAGACAGTATTTCTTTTTTCTGCAAGGAGTTTTTCAAACTCTTTGTTGAGCCACAAAACAAAAATTGAAGTACAGTCATTCTCCTTCGAGTGCAACTCAAATTGTTCACGTTCGATTTTCAAAATCACTTGCAGGTAAGTTTTTAGTTTTATTTTTATTTTACAGGTTGTCTTTTATTTCACGCGCGTAGATTTCTCGTCGGGTTTTTTCTCTTTTGCGGCCATAAAGATAACCGCCGATGTTGGTTTTAAAATTATAATGAACTTTTGCACAAAAGATTTTCGTGTAGTCTTTTTCTATAGGCCGCGCCTATGAAAGGATGAGTTAATAGCACCGGCAAAAATCGAACGTACCGCGTTTTATATTAACATACTAATTCTTGTTTATTGCATCATGAGACTTGCCTGCCTATTTTTAACGCTACAGGGTTTATCATGATCCCATTAGCTTTAAAATAGAGGAGATTTTCTCGTCAATTGAAACTTTTACTGAAGAAACAACTTTCCTTTCGAAATGTGTGTAACAACTGACGTATTTTTGGAAATTGCTAAAAATACTTCAGCTGTTTCACACATTGACTGATAGAGCTGTTGATATTATTTTAAAGAAATATGTTTTGCTATTTCTAAGTAATTCTTCTAGTAAAAGTTGTTTGCGCTCATGTAGAAATTATTATACAGTATTTTCGAAAAATTAAGATTATCTTCATTCACCCCGTACTTAGCCCTATAAGTAGGTGAGTGTGCATTTCGTTCACAGACACAACTATAAAAGAAAAATTAAAAATCTCGCCTCCACAGCATTAATGCGCGTATAATTTCTTTGTGGCACCGCGCAGAATGTGAGCAGACGTCATAAAATATGCATTTCTTCGGTTGCTTGTGCGCATCGGCACTCACGCACACATTCACCCACACGCGCACTGTCTCAAACTTCGCGTGTGTGATGCAAGGGTGCGTGCACACAAGCGCGCGATCACAATAACTCAATTCAACACAGACGTAAGCGCTTTTGCATATTCATCCGAGACTTGCAGTTTGTATCTTTGTGAAATTATAATGCATTATGTGACCCGGCCCAGCGCATCGCATGGCTGGTCGGCGTAGCACGGTTTTTAAGCTCCGAGCTTTTCCTAAACTTTTCTTATCGCCGTAGACTGCAGTTGAAGATTATGTTTATTAAATATTGCATTACTTGTTATTACATAAGTTACGTAACCTGCGTGCGCGCATGGAGCTAATCACACTAATCACAATAATATTATAAAGGCGAAAGTTTGTGAGTGTTTGTTACTTCTTCACGTCTAAACGGCTGGAGCGATTTTAATAGAATTTGGTATCGAGTTAGCTGACACCCTGGATTAACACATAAGCTATGTTTTACTGCGGGAAAATATCTTATTACCATGGGAAAATCGATGAAAATTAATTCGCGAATTATGATGTATAGGGAACTTTGTACATGACTTTTTCAAAAAAAATGTTTACTGTTGATACACCGCGGGGCACAGCTAGTAATTAATGTTTCTGAAGTGGAAGAGGCTTGTCAGGATCGTGGCTGCGATACGCAGAGCTTAAACGAGGTGAGTAGAGACGATTATTGTTGTTACTGCATTTACATAAAGATGAATATGAAGCAAACATGTTCTGTCAGGATCGTGGCAAGTGGCAGTCCTTGGTATTTGCGTACCCCTCTGGGATTCAGGCGTGAGCTTATGTATGTATGTATATTCTTGAAGAAGGACGCACGGTCTATCGGTCTCAATACGGATCTCGTGCTACGCGGGCTGGTTTATGGCATGAAAGGATGTATAAATACGCGATAGGCGTCGCCGATGTCTGCGTCTTTTGTTGGCCCCAGCCTTCCTAGTGTTAGCGGAGGAATCTTAATCGTTTATTTATCGGTTGGTTCTTGGGTTGGAACTGGAAGTTTGGTGGAAACTAAATTCCGGATGAGGCCATGCTGAAAGGGGCCTGGGAAGATAACTCAGCAGTTGAAACGCACGTGAGAATTGAAGAAAACGCGAAATTAACTTTAAGGAATCTTTAATACATTTTTTTTCTTTTAGGCATTGACGATTCACAGATCCGTTTAAAATTAGACGTATGTAGAAAAAAGTTAAATAAAAGTAAAAACATAAAAAAAGGTTGATTGGTCGCTCGGCAACAGGAGTTTCTTCGTTATTTAGTAGTTTTACTCTTGTTTTTGTATTTTTATAAATACGGAACATAATTATGTACCTACGCTATTATCAATGCTATTATTTAAGTCTTTTTCCACCAGAAATGTATGGAACAGCTTTTTCAACCATGCAGTCAGCACCAACTGCTTAACGTGCCTTGCGAAGCACGTAATCGCTCGGAAAAATGTATCTAGCGTTATTCATAGACGGTCACCTATCCATGTACTGAACGCACCCTATGTTGCTTACCCTTCGTGATCGTTTAAGATCACTCAGGCAGCCGGGGCTACGAGCGATTCGAGAAAGACCACGCTTAATCAAAATTAACTATCCTTGTACTTTATAGGTGGTTTTACTTAGCATAACATTGAATGCACCACTGAACGTCAATAGTGGAACCCCCAGGTCTAACAACGGTCAGTGCCAATGAGCTAAGCAACTAATCAGCCCTATAAATCCCTTGCGACAACAGTGATCTCGAATAATCGATAGCTATACTCGTAGCTTAAGTTCCGATTATCGCCGGTCTGTATAATCGATTCATGTACTCGAGTCGATCGCTGAAATCTCAAATGTCGATTGGCGGGACTATCCATCAATGTGTACTTGGGTTTATATTTTATTAATGAGGTATTTAGATTGAGTGGACGCTTTTTGATACGGTTATAGGACTTTTGCTGTGATTATGGCTTGAGTGAGCTAGTTCTTTAGAAACTGTGTGATCGATGAATTTGAATGAATTTAAAGTCTGTTTTTTAATTCAATGCAAAAAAAAAAAAACTGTCATGTCAATACTTGACAAGCCAAGGGCTGTCAATGTCTGAATGTTGTTAGTACGTAAAAACCCTATAACCCCATTTTACTTCCAAGTTTAAATTGTGTATGTAATTTAAATGGTGATTTTTTTAGACTTTCCTCTTATGAGTAATTAAATTTTAATGTCATTGATGTGATAAGGATTTTTGTCACACGAGCCTTTTATTCACGGTAAAAATAAATGTACCGATCAAACCTTTGTATTTTATAGTGGTAACACCGCGTAATTTTTTTTTGCATCGAATTATAAAACCGACTTTAAAATAATACATAACGTAACATAACATAACATTTACATACAGGCACATAAATTGCTTCAGGCCCCACACTAGGAGGATACCCTGTGTTGTGGGAACCAGAAACAGCGACGTCACAAACATGTAAACATCCAAGACCTGGGTTTCTTTTCTTTGTACCCAGCCGGGATTCGAACTCGGGACCTCTCGCATGGTAGCCACATGCGCTAACCGCTGCGCCACAGAGGTTAAAATCGAAGAGACGAAAAAATCTCTGCATTACAATTTTTCGAGCCAAATTCAAACCAATCAAGCCGCGAAACGCAAAAGGAAACGACAAGACCAAATGATGCAGAATCATTTACTCAAATCAAAGTCTAGACCTACTAGGGGTGGGGAGGAGAGGGGGCAACATGCGCTCGCGCCGGCCGACATGCCGGCCGAAGACAGTGATCGCAACATATTGATCCTTATCGATCCCTGATGGATCCTGATTTCATCTGCAGTGCGTTCCAATTGGATTCTCAGATTAAGTAAACACGCAAAATCAGTTCATTAAATACATCCGTCAGGGAAAAATAATAGACGTCATATCAATCATAGCTGGCAATAATGCCTTAACGTTCCGTTAATTAGGTATTCTGTCTACTCCCTCGGGGCTAACGGGCGTGAGCTTATGTTTTTTTATTAGGCATGTTATGTCTGTTATTTTATGTTTGTGTTTCTCCTCGTGTACAATAAAGAATATTCTTATCTTATCTTAATCAAGAGTTGACCGTCATTTGTTTTTTATACTTTCGTGATGGCTGACAACTGTTACTTTACTGACAACTACAGTGACTTTACCACCTGTTAAAAAAATGCGTTGGCATTTTTCAGTTACAAAGCACCGAAACATATTGTATTCTGGCCATACACTCTCTTTCTGTCAAAAAAGCCTTGTCTCAACCTGTCCCTCTTCTGTTGTAATCATTGTCTCCAGCATTAAGAAACAATGGCGAAATCTACTATACTCATAGGATGATAATAATTTGCTGTTAAAAAGATATGCCAAATAGATTGCTTTATAAACGCACAGCATGTTGTGTTCCCCTATTGAACAAGGCATTGGAACAGACTCTGCGCTTGCACATTCATAATTACCTCCGCCTCTTTCATGAGGCCGACAGTTTACGAGCATGTCCGGAGATGTACGAACGATGTAAACGATTCAAATCATACGTTCATTATTGTCTGTTAATTAATGGTGGGTTCCGCTCGTGATTTTTTGGGTTCAGCAGTAGGCTTTGGAAGACTGTAAGTAGAGTAGGAACCAGGCTCTTATGGTTCAAACGTAAATTTTATTAGTTATATGTTTATTAAACGGTTCTAATCGCAATTATAACGATATATAACTATGTGTAACTAACTTGGCAAAACGTGGGCCCAGTTCTAATGACTGGTGCCCCTGCCTACCCCCTCGGGGATAACGGGCGTGAGTTTATTTATTTTTTATTTTATAACTATGTGTGAGTATCGTATGTCATGAAAAAATATTAAGTATTTGATATTGCAGTATTTTACTGGAAGTATCATATTTTCATAGTCTAATTAGGGAAGGTGAAATGAAAAATTTAAAATAGTTATTATAAAATTCATTGAATAAGTTAATTATCTAAAATACCTAAGCCCGGTCAGAGACGCCACAGGCAGACATACCTCGACCAAACAGGGTATGTATAAGCAAAGGGCAAGATAAAAGGTACCCGAAACCGGCGTGCGGGTAGGTATGTAACGACTAATGAATGTCGATGAAGAAAGTGATCTATCAGGGCCGTGGCAAGTGTCTCTACCTACCCCTCTGAGATACGGGCCTGAGCTTATGTATGTATGTAATTACATAAATGTATACCCACTCTGAGTTCTTTAGTGGAGACCGCGGATCGGTAAACGATCGTCATCAGACTCGGTGGAGCGATGATCTTCGCAGGGCGGCTGGCAAGAGCTGGATGAGAGTAGCCGAGGACCACGTATCAAAGTAACGCCAAAGTGGGTACTTCTTCCTATATTCTACGAAAAGAAGTTTCGATTCTCAATACGTCACAGTTCACAGACAACTCAGAAATCACAGGTTAACGTTAACTGACGTCAACACGTTAACTAAGACTAAACGGCGCGAAAGAAGGAAAACCTGAAAACTGTTACTAACCAGTACTAATTGCGTCTAGGACGAGAGAATCTGCTTGTTAGCGCTTCGAGAAATGTGTGTCAGTTATGAAAAAGGATTACAGGGCCCAGTTTTACAAAACTACGGTTTGATTGAGACGTTTAACCCATTGGCTCATCTCTGCAAATGATTACAGTCTGTTAGCTTTTAGAATATACCTCGGCTACTATCGGATAGAATCGGATATATTCGTGTAATAGAAATATCGGAACTAATATGACACTTAATTTCGAAATCAGAACTAAAATGACACTTAATCTCACGTATACAGAGCAGGAAGTAGCATTACACTCTTGTGCTTTTGGCGAAAACCGAAGCCTACTCTAGAGCCCGAGGTAAATTCTAAAAGCTAACAGACTGTAGTTGCGTTAATACAAGGGACTTTAGAACGACGGTTGAATGTAGGTAAGGTTTGATTTTACTTCCAAGTACCCGCTACCAAATTTGGTAGCTGCCGAGCCGAAGGGTTAAGAGAGTTTAGACGTAGAGTCGTCCACCTGATCGTGCGGCGACATTATTAAGGGACAATGTCCCCGCATGCGAACACGATTTTACGTTTAATTACATAGAGCCCCATGACATTGTTAAGAATTTTAAATTATTAAATCTTAAAAAAACCGAGGACTTATGGGGTATGTCAGTAACAATAGTTAGTTCAGTGATAAATATCCTAGCTTTGCCGTTAGCACAGATTTTCAATAAATGCGTAGATGAAGGAGTATTTCCAGACCTCATGAAATATAGTAGGTTAGTACCCTTATTTAAAAGCGGTGATAAACAAGATCCAACAAATTTTAGACCCGTTTCAGTCCTACCAGTATTAAGTAAAATATTTGAAAGAATTATCTTAGATCAATTACTTACTCATTTCAATAATTACGAACTCCTCCATAGTCAGCAGTTCGGTTTCATTAAAGGGCGGAATACAACAGACGCTGGAGTCATGTTAGTTAAACATATTTTCAGTGCGTGGGAGGATCATAATGATGCGATAGGAGTATTTTGTGATCTGTCAAAGGCATTCGATTGTGTAGACCACAAAACATTACTCTCAAAGTTAAAACACTATGGAATAAAAAAATTAAGTCTAGATCTTCGAAAATCATATTTAGAAGGAAGGGTTCAAAAAGCAGAAATAAATCGTATTAAATCGTCAGGCTCACTTGTAAAAATGGGAGTCCCGCAGAGATCTATCTTAGGGCCGTTCCTTTTCCTAGTCTATGTAAATGATTTACCGTTTTTGGTACAAAAAATGTGTGAGATAGTGCTATATGCTGATGACACGTCACTTGTTTTTAAAATAAAGAGACAGGAAAGTAATCTTGCCGAAGCAAATAATGCTCTCTCGCACGTTCTAGATTGGTTTACAGTAAATAATCTATTGTTAAATTCAAAAAAGACAAAATGTGTGAAATTTGCCCTACCTAACGTAAAATTAGTTGAAAAGAACATTGTAATTGAAAATAATAAGCTAGAATTTGTTGAAGATACTGTATTTTTGGGCATCACAATCGATGCCAAACTACAATGGGGTCCACATATTATAAAATTGGCACATAGACTAAGCTCCGCAGCATATGCCGTGAAAAGAATCTGAGAACTTACTGACGTTGCAACTGCTAGGCTTGTTTATTTTAGTTACTTCCATAGTATTATGTCCTATGGTATAATACTATGGGGCCGGGCAGCAGACATTGAGACTATCTTCATCTTGCAGAAGAGAGCGATCCGATTTATTTACAAGCTAGGTAGTAGGGACTCGCTAAGAGATTTTTTCAAAGAAACTAACATCTTAACAGTTGCAAGCCAATACATTTATGAAAATATTATGTACGTTCGGAAAAATATTAAGGACTTCGAAACTCTTGGTAGCCATCATAACGTTAATACTAGGAATAAACATAAATTGTCATTTCCACGATTTAGACTTGCAAAAGTTAATACTTCCTTTATGGGGCACTGTATAAGGTTTTACAACAAGATTCCCCAAGATATATTAGAGTTACCCCCAACGCGATTTAAGAATTGTGTTAAGCACACTCTTTGCAAAAAAGCTTATTATAAAATCAACGATTATTTAGAAGACAAGGACATATGGCATTAAATAGTAGTTTAATATTAAATTAAATCAGAGGATAAATGTGTCTAGTGTTCAACACATCCAAGATATTATTTTGTATGTTTTATTTGTATTAGCTTTAAGGTGATTTGAGAAAAGATGGTCAGAGTGGAGTTTTTTTTTCGCTGCCTTTTTCTCCACTACAGACGGCCCCAAGGCAGCGGCTAACGTTATACATAACTGTATGTACATTGACATTCAACAAGCAGAATGTAAATTCTTTACGTTGAAATAAATTCTTGATTCTGATTCTGATTCCTACTTGTCAATCTGGCTCAATAAAAATGACTTTGTAAAGTTCATCAAATTATAAGCTGACCCCGCGAACGTTGTTTTGCCAAGGGTATGAAAAATAGATAACAACCTATATAAAATTTCATAAAAATCGGCCAAGCCGTTTCGGAGGAGTATACGCACTGACACGGTGACTCGAAAATTTTATATAAGTATTAGAAGAAAGATAGATATGTACACTCTCCAAAACCAAGTTTTATTTCAATTATAAATAGAAAACGGCAGTAAAAGTTGTCAGTGATAATGAAAATGTCTAGTCTAGAGTAGCAATGAAAACCCAAAATAAATGTACAAAATAAATGGTGGTGACGGAATTTTAAATTTTGAGTTTAATAGTTATACGACAAAATGAAAATATCATACGTTACACTACTTAGAAGGTTTCACGGTGATTGTTTTTCCATGAAATGGGGTTCAGAAATCTAATGTGTATTTTGTTTGTTTTGTACTTGTTTGCATTGTGTTTCTCTGATAATTGATTCGATTTTACTGTCTTCTTTCTTTCTTACTAGCTAACTCGACAAAATAATGATGTTTTGTCATATTACGAGTAAACCGCCTATAACCTATGCTCAGACCTAGCAAGTATACACAAATAATTCCTTTTGAGCGGTGTAAGAGACGCGGGTGCGAATCCCTTTGGCCCGGATTTTTTCTTTCTGTGCGAAGTTTCTCTATCAAGCTTTGAATTGGTTACATTAAGTCTGCACTCACCACTTGCTTGAAGCTTTCTTTCTTGAGAGTCGTCACCGTCCATCATGTTCTGCTTTTGGAAGAAACCCTGTAAGAAAAATGGACGATTAAAATAAATTAAAATGGCGCCTTTTGCGGGGCTCTACTACCACTGCCCCCTACTCATACAAATGTAGTTCAGTTTTAATTTAAAAAATACATTCCGATTAGCTATGAAACTTTACCGATATATCTAAAAACGAGTTAGAGAAGCATACATTTTTTAGAGAATCATACACCTTTTCATAGTTTTCTTTTCTACTTCTATCAAGGCTCAAATGTCCTACTTTTAGATTCATTATCAACCCCACCGAGGGGCACTGGTTTCTTCCCTGAGGAAGGTATAGGCCATACTCCACCACGGAGACCAAGTCCGGCTTGGTGGAGGCTTGTAAGACTAGTGGCTGGTCTTACTGTCAGAAGTTTTCAAGCCGCCCCCTAAGGCCTATGACTTGGCTTAAAGACTGCCATCTATCGATGGCAGCCGGCACTAACTGCTTAACGTGCCTTGCGAACCACGGAACCGCTCGGAAAAATGCCACTAGCGTTCATCCATCCATGCACCGAACGAGCCCTATGTTGTTTAACCTTCGTGATCGTTTAAGATCACTCAGGCGGCCGAGGCTAAGAGCCGAGCGATTCTTAGATTACGTTATTTGAAACTCTAAGAACCATCAAACCGCAATTAGTGTCCTCTAAATATATTAGCGGAATTTCACTGCAATGTTTACAAAATAATCGTTTAGAAATTACCGCTAGGGGCCTTGAAGTTCGGCTACCGTTTAAGTATGATTGAAACGACGTCAGCGTTTGACAGACAAGACGGTTCAGCGTCTTACCATTTGTAAATTCGCCAAGTCCTCCAGGTTCTTTCTCATCAGCAGGCTTTGTTGCTCGTACTCGCTGACGCTGTTGCCGGCGCTTGAGGTGGTCGACTGTTCCTGTGTTGAGGCGTTTTGTTAACAGGGCGCAGTGGTCTACGTAAGAATTGAAGCACGTGTGGTTATTTTTACTTTATCAAGAACAACAACAGCGTCTTCAGTATATTAGCAATTCTTTTTAGAGTGTGTATGCTATGTATGAATCGCTCGTAGCCCCGGCCGCCTGTGTGATCTTAAACGATCAATGAGGTTAAGCAACACAGGGTGCGTTCAGTGCATGAATAGGTGACTCTATGACTAACGCAGTTGGTGCCGGCTACGCCGGTAAAGCCAAGTCAGAGGCCTCAGAGAGTCAGAGGGCTTAAAAACTTCTAACAATGCAAAGCTCGAGGTCATTTTATCGCTGCATAGACATACCCTGCATCCCTTATTATTTTGGAATTATTGCTTGTTTAATAATTGTTTTGTTTGTTTTAAATCACAATGTCGTATGTATGTCTTTGTGGTGTGAATTAAATGTTTTTCTTTTTCTTTTCCTACAAGGAAAATAAGGTCATTTAATTAAAAAAGCTTAAAGTGTTCTCTATCTTTATTGATCTATCTATTAATTCATTAAAAATAAGACCAATAACAAATTGCCAAACTATTAATTTACGCGTCTGTAGCGCTGGAAAGTGCTTTGCAAAGTGGTTGATAGACAAATATAGAATGCATGGCTGAATACATTGCATTTTTTTTAAATAGGCAAAACGTAAGTTAGATGCCGTTCAATAATCGCCATATATGTAGAATGGACGAAAAGTACTGAAGCTTCCGCACTTCGCAGAAAAAGGAGAAGATGGCGGGACGACCTAAATGCATTCTTGCTGGGTGTGAGGTGGCTGTAGACAGAGATGGAAAACAGGAGGGTCTTGCCGGCAGTGGGACACAACAGAGACAATGTAAAAAAAAGATTACTAAAGACAGTGAAACGAATAAAAAAAATTAATAAAAAAAAGAATCGTAAAAATAATTCCTCACCAGTCCATCGCCGTCCCTTGAGACGCTCAGGTCCAGCGTCTGCTCTCCATCATCAGAACCGCTAGCATCATCCTCTTGACTTTGACTCCTACCGAACAGTCGCAGCGATTGCTGGTTGATGATTTGGAGAGCTCTTTGCCTGTTAATAAAGACAAGACACCTTTTAATCAGGTATCAAAAACATATTTCAACTTAAAAATTTACATTCTGTTGAATGTAAGATACACCCACCGCGTTGGTGTGTATATGACCTTTTAGTCAAGTTGTATTCAGGAAAGAAATCTTAAGGAAATTTTTCAAACTATTACACTCAAATTATTAGACAAATATTTGTATTAATAAAGTAGTGGTGACTTAGCTTAGTTTTTCTTTTTAATACAAATCAGGATTCCCACAGGATTTGCATATTATTAGACCTCTGAGCCATCTAAGTCCAACAAGACGTAACAATTTGGATTTGGTGAAATTACAGGCAATTTTCCAGTCTTACCTCTGAGCCTCGATATCATTATCAGGTGTCTTCGGTGGCGTGATGTTGGTGGAGCCTTCGTCCTCCGTGGCGGACGAAGACCGCCTCTGTTCCGTGATGTCTCCAGAGTGGCGGCGCTTCAGGCTGCGCGGGAGTTGCGTGAATGGTTTTCCTGATGGACGAGGAGGTGTTAGCAAAGGCATGTACTTAGTAAGTATAGTCTACTGCACAGCCTGCACCTTTATTTTAGTTACAAAATTAATAAGCATTAACATACATCCTAGTTGAGGAAATCCAAGACGTTGCCCAGCCTGGGGTGCCCAACGCCTATCCAATGTGGGCTAGGTACTAGGTGGTGGTAACCTAGATGGGTAGGTTAAGCCTACTCTCTCTCTCTCTCTCTCTCTCTCTCTCTCTCTCTCTCTCTCTGAGAGGTCTTTGCCCTGCAGTGAAATGTATATAGGCTGCTTACTTTTTTATACAACTTAGGTAAAGTCGGCAACATGCCTTTTTTTTTCAAAACAATATTACACAATTGCAAGACGTGTACATTATAGTTGCAAAAGCATCCGAAACATATCTGAGAACATGACTGCATGTAAAAGTTGACGTACAGTCGACTGCATATAGAAAGAATTTAATATTAGAGTGAACTACGGTACATTCAAAAATTAGAAACTCAAAAAAAAAGAACATAGCAAGGACAATACTGCTACCTGAAAGGTAATGGGGTAACGAAAAAATGGTAACATTCAAATACCAATTTCAGTTTGCTTGCTCGGTGTCCAATAGCATCTCGTACCAACACTAGATCGGTAAATTTACCAAGCACGTAGTACCCGAAGCGAATATAAAGTAAACAATCAATGAAAAGCATAGAAATAAAAATCTAGTCAAGGTGAACGAGTGCGACAGTAAGCTAGTTGAGAAATTCTTGAAGTTCATACTAGGTCTTCTCACTAACTCTTAGCCAATTTTTTGAGTTCAGTAAAAAAAAATAGTCAAAATGGGACTCTTATAGGATCCCTTTGTTGTCTATCCGTCCGTCCGTTAGTCAAGACGCTTTATTTCGAGAAAGCCTATAGGTATCGATTCGAAATTAAAAGTTTTACTTAGATTTAGAATCCCTTGAAACATTGAAAAATCAAACTTCTAAGTTAATGTAAAATAATATACGGCCGTTTATGTAAAAAAAAAACGTGCATTTCAACACCAAAGGGAATAAAAAATTATAGGGCACTTCCCATTGTCCTAGAACTATGAGTATTTGCAAATAATATTGTCTTATACAATAAATATAGGGAAAAGTCTGAAAACTATACAGATGCATTCAATTAATAAAAAAATGTCTTTGCTCGAAAAGCTCAAATAAAACTGCGAACGACGGAACCCTTTGTGAGGGAGCTCGACTCGCACTTGTCCGCTTTTTCTTTCCATGCATGTTCAAGGGTCAACATAAATAAATGAAACACTACACAAACAGAAACACTAACCTTGCAGAGCCTCTAACGCCCTGATCTGTCCAGTTATAGCATCAGCCACTTCATTCGAAGAGAGCCCGTAGATGCCTAGTAGTTCTTTCATAGTGTTCATCGCATAATCTCTCAGGATTTTATTTGTAGTGCTATTGGCTTCACCGTTTGAATGCCCTTCAGTCGTATCCATAGCATCCTGGGCTTCAGTTAGTCTTTCATTGGCATTAATATCCTGGTTCCCTTTGTTCTCATCGTCAGAACATTCGGAATCCCTTCTCCTAGGCGGTGAGTTAGTTTTGATAAGTTGGGAGATAGCAAAAGGGTTTTTGGCACAAAATTGCTTATTCTGTAAATTGCTAAAGTTCAGTACAGTCCTCTCACTATTCTCGCCGTCTTGAGTTGTGTTTTGTAGACTATCTATATAGGAGCGTTGAAATGAGTCTATTTTATTGTCGTCTGGTAACCGGTTTTGGTAATTCGCATCTATATTCTCATTTGAGTCAGTGCTAAGCCTTCTACTCAAATCCACCGCACCGCCTTTCAGTAAACTGAAGTTTTTGACGCTAATCTTCATGTATTCACCATTGTCTTCTTTGCCATCTTCATGTTCTATTTCATCAGAAGTTATTCTGTCATTTCCGTTGACCAGACCATGAACTCCATTGCCTCCGTTCGAGTCATCGGAGAAGGTTGTAGCATTTGGTGCACATCTGGGCTTGAAGTTTTTTCGCTTGTTCCTTTTTGGCATGTTATAGTACGGTGATGCCTCGGTGCTGAGTTCCTCCTGATGTTCGCCGGGTTCTGATGTCCACGATGCTGCTCCATGGTGTAGGTACAGGGGTTCTTCTGGAGTTGGCTGCAGTCTTTCATGTATGGCTTCCTGATGGGTAGCCATTGCAGTAATCATTGCAGTTATTTTGGGCTATTTCCCGCGTCACGAGAACCATAGAGGCGAGTCCACCCTGCCGAAACAAAAGAGTTGCTGTAGCATGTTTTAAAATAAACACGAACGAATTTTTAATATCGAAAGAATACATTTGGAGGTGTCCAATCATAACAGTGATTCATCGGGTTCGATGTAAATCGAAACAATGTGTCCGGAGAAGAAACAATAGAGCCTTTTGTTGACAAGATTAGCTGAATACTGTGGAATGTTTTGGATTTGAATTTGAAGTTCACTCTTCATTGTTTTTTCTTTTTAATCACAATTGGTTTACTTTGTATTTGTTGCCAATGAACTTTGTTGTGTCAACCAGACATTAATGTTTTCATTTGGAAACACTTAGTTTAGTTCTTAACTGGTTGTGAATTCTTTAGACATCAATATACCTCTACAAAGAATGCTGATATAAAATGTAATTACCTCTCCTATATTTGGTAATTTTTTTGCTTTCGATACAAACATGATGAAAAAATAGTCTTAATCTGTTGCGCTATGACCTTGGATATAACAATTAAGAGCCATAGTTATTGTGAGCTGCTCGGCCCACCGAAAATTCCACAGGGCCTTAATTCTGCTAGTATATTACAGTAAGATGCTAGATACACGGTCAGGCCACATGACGTTTTCTTCATATCATTAATGCCTAGAAGGTTTGATATCTGTGCGCGCGGAGACTTGAAGCGATTATGAAACTAAATCGCCACGTTCATACAGTTTTCATTGCACTAAAATGCATTAACATACAGTCTGTTAGCTTTTAGAATATACTTCGGCTACTATCGGATATATTCGTGTAATAGAAGTATTGGAACTAATATGACACTTAATTTCGAAATCGGAACTAATATGACGGAAATAAACTAATACAGAGCAGAAAGTAGTATTACACTCGTGTGCTTTCGGCGAAAGCCGAAGCCTCTACTCACTCGGGCTCTACATACTCTAGAGCCCGAGGTATATTCTAAAAGCTAACAGACTGTAATTTAGGTCCAAGTTAATATACTTACCTTGGAAAAACCTTCAAGTAGATATCATCTCCAAAAAGTTGCCATAGTTCGATGTCGTGCTTAAGAAGAATCAGTCTTCAAGAGCAGTAGAAGGTCTTGCTCGCCATCTGTGGACAAGTGGAGACAAATTGTTAATATCATTATTATATCTACACTTTGTTGATTGGCAAGATCCAGGGTAGAGGTAATCAGTATTAAATTTGAAACTTTAAATAAATTAACCTGTCATTGAAATCTATTCAGTTTGATTCAAAGGCCGGATTGGAAAAAATGCCGACAAAACAATATCAAGTTTCGCGTAAACCAATCAAGAGCAGAAATGCCACAAAAAATCTAACATTTTCTTAGAAGAATTGACGTAAGAGCAATTTAAAAGTAATGATACTGGCCGAATGAGGTGAGTAGAAAAAAAAACAAACAGCGGAGCGAAAATGTAACACGCATCGATCAAAAATGAAATTAATTACATAGTACACATTAGATCTATTTTCGAGAAAACGAGGCTGCTCGAGGGAACGGTAAAAAAACACGTATTCATGTTGAAATATTTAAGTTTCTGGTGTTCAATTACTTATTAAAATTAATACAATGAGGCGGCCTTGGTTTCTTAGGTCTGTATAGTCAGCCGCAGATATCACTTTTATTTCGATTTGCAGACTTATCTCCGGGTATTAAGGGTGCAGTCGTTAGGTCAATCACCGTCTATGTGTTGTCAAATGTATTTTGTTTAACCACCTTCGAGTTGACAAAGTGTATTGGGTTGTTAAATACAGACAACCAGAGTAGTTCCAATGACACTCGACGTAAACGCCAAAATTGAACAAAGGCGCTACACATCCTAGTATTGCTTTCTGTACTTATATGACGTAGCTGATATACTTGTAAATTGAAGATTTTCCAACTGTGCCTAGGGCGGTGCGAGAGCTAGTAATTTGAATTTGTGTCCAATTTTATTTAAAATTATTCTTGCCATGTAAACTTTAAAAGTGCCTGTTGGTAATGAATTATAATGATACTGTGTACGATATCAAGCATGTAGTCGATCCCAAAAGCCGCCAAGTCACGCTACGAGTGCTGGGATAAGCTACTGGGGATGGAGCCAAGAAGTTTGGAAGGGCAAGACCTGCGACCAAATATGGTGCTCGACACTGGTGGGCACAAGAGTCAGAAGGCACTAAATCCGTACTGACCAGAAATCAGAAATCAGAAATTTATTTCAACGCAAAGAATTTACACCCCGTTTGTTGAATGTCAATGTATATACATACACTTATGTATGATGTTAGCCGCTGCCTTGGGGCCGTGTGTAGTGGAGAAAAAGGCAGCGAAAAAAAACTCTCCTCTGACCATCTTTTCTCAAATCACCTTAAAGCTAATACAAATTAGGTATGAATTTTCATCTACACACAGAACCTCAAGACCCATGAGTGCAATCAATACTTGCAAAGTCAAACATTATTTAATATTCTTAAAAGACTCTTCCTTACTAGTCAATCCATAAAGTATGACTGAATCTTAGACCTTTACGACACGGAAAGGACGTGAGGCAAGGGCGGAGAAAAAACGCGTCATCTTTCCAATTCATTTTCATACAAAAAGTACTGAAGAGATGGGACAAAGCCCATGGGAAGAAATGCGGCGAGGCTACATTTTAAATAAGAAATTAAGAACAGTTACCCATCTTCCTACTAACGCCCAAAACGGGCCTATACAATATTCATAACTAGGAAACGCGAGATCTCGGTGAGCTTCGGGTCACTTGCGCGTGAGTCTAGACGGGCGTCGCGGTCCGATCTGACCCTAGCTAGACGAAAATGTAAAAATCACATATTCATATCATCATCAACACATTATGTCCACACCGAGATTGACGAGTCTCTTCCCTGAGAAAGGTATAGGCCATACTCCACCACGGGGGCCTAATCTGGATTGGTAGAGGCTTGTAAGATTAGTGGCTGGTCTTACTGTCAGAAGTTTTCAAGCCGCCGAGGCCTCTGACTTGACTTAACGACTGCCATCTATCGACAGCAGCCGGCACCAACTGCTTAACGTGCCTTGCAAAGCACGGAACCGCTCGGAAAAATGGCACTAGCGTTAGTCATAGACGGGGGATACCGCCGTTTAGCCAAAGTATTTTTCGCCAAATTTTACTTCCCAATAAACTTATGGCATCAGTTTCATTTCCCAAATGAAACTTTAGCAAGTTTTCATTTCGCATTTTATTCATTTGGCCAAATTATCATTTCGCATAATTTTACTGCGTCAAGTTTTATTAAGACAAACGTTTATTATGCTAACGTTTTATTTTGGCTTTTATTCATTTGGTCAAATTATTATTTGGCATAAATATAGTTGACGATTAGGTACTAATTATTATTGAACGGGGGGTCGGCGATGTAAAGAATACGTGGCAACAGAAATATAGGTGCGACGACGCGCGTAGCGAAGCGGAGCGCGTCGGAGCGTTAGGTTCTCTATGTAAGATCGAAAACAGACTCGACTTTGTTGTGTCATTTACACACATTGCCGGCAGCGTATTCGGTATTGTATGGAAAGGTACTTTTTGCCAAACGATACTTTTGACTGAATAATGCTTGGTAAAATGAATTTTGACCAAGTATTTATTTGGTAAACAATAACTTGCCATAATAACTTTTGCGAACTGTTTATTTGCTTTAAGTTGTTTTGAGAAATGTTTTTTTGCCATGTGATAATTTGCGGAAAATAGTTTGGGAAGTAATACTTTGGGAAACGATTTTTGGCAATACATTAGTAAACCCATAGACGGTCACCCATCCATACAATGAACGCGCCCTATGTTGCTTAAACTTCGTGATCGTTTAAGATCTCTCAGGCAGCCGCGGCTACAAGCGATTCACCTCACTTAAAGAGTGGGTTTTCTAACGAATCTTCAGCAATGATTTCTAAAGCCTGCAAAGTATTATGATTCGTCGGGAAATACGTCAAAACCAAAGGCCAAGTAGAGCGCCAGCATAAATGCATTAAATATATTTTCTAATGTCAACCTCTAGTTTATAGGAAAACCCACCTACACATACCCGGTTGTTACGGAAAACAACTTTCTTCTAAGTAAGTGGGAAGGGCTTCTATCAACAGCTTGTAAAGATAATAATTAGTTATAATAGGAACGAATGAATTTATAAAATGTAAGAGCACGTTGTCGCCTCCTCGCTGTACAGTCAATGCCAAAGCTTGTATCTTTTATCCATTTATCACATGCGTCTGCCTTGTTGGTCTTGCGGTAATGGGCTTGACTACTGAGACAGTGAGTTCGATGCCTTCTGGAGGTCGCTCAACTTGACTTTTACAAATCGCTTTAGACGGGGTGTTTTTCTATGTTTAGTTATATGTAATTTCTTATGACCATAGCACAGGGTATGTCATTTTGGGATGAGTGACTGCGTGAGATTATTTGTATAATCAGTGACATCGTGTAGTCAATACCTTATTTGTCAATATTGGCCGAGACGTCCAGTCTTAGTTAAAGACATAAACACAAGAAATACGCGCAAAAATACCTCCCTTATATTAACAGTCGGTTAAAAGTCCGTTTCATGGTGCTTAGGACGCTTTTTTGAAGTAAAATATAAACATTTTTTTTTACATAAAAATTTACATGCAGGCACATACATTGCTTCTGGCCGCACACTAGTATACCCTGTGTTGTGGGAACCAGAAACAGTGACGTCACAAACATGTAAACATCCAAGACCAGGGTTTTTTGTCCCCAGCCGGGATTCGAACCCAGAACCTCGCCCATGGTAGGCAGATGCGCTATCCGCTGCACCACAAACGTCGTTAACCTTCAGGTCGTCAAACCTTTACTACACATTATTAATTACAAATACACTTGCTTGATTTTTGTCGTCGACTCCGACCAGGTTTCGCTCTGATTCGCAGAGCTTAATCACAGCTGATAACGAGAGTCAAGTGAGGGGATGGAGGCAGGCCCTACGAGAGGTAGTAAGTAATAATAGTACATCCCCTATTTGGTCGAATGTTAATTATCCACATTTTAAAATTAACGTCTAGCTTAACATAACATAACATAACATTTACATACAGGCAAATACATGCTTCTGGCCCCACACTAGGATACCCTGTGTCGTGGGATCCAGAAACAGCGACGTCACAAACATGTAAGACCTGGGTCTCCTTTTTTTTTGTCCCCAGCCGGGATTCGAACCCGGGACCTCTCGCATGGTAGGCAGATGCGCTAACCACTGAGCCACAGTGGTCGTTCATTAAGTCGCTGTTTCGAGTTATTTTGAATAAAACGCTCTGATTTTGATTTTTAAATACTGGAATTTGTTACAATTTAAAAGTATTACGGTCTCGAGTGTACCCAAGTCCGGTTTTCGGCGAGCCATGATGTAATTAGATCGTACAATTCGGGCCAGATGTCCGAGTTCCGTGATTGAGTGAAACAAAAACGCTTTTCGACTAACAATCGTATCACCGAGGCTTATTAGGCTAACGATCTACAAGGTGTGACAGAATCTCCATAAACTTACGAAAATAGGGCAATCCACTCGTCAAAACGCCCGTGTCCCTCCCAGAGGAATTATGTAATAAGCAACTCAGAAAAGCACAATTCAAAAGTATGCTTAAGCGTGCCGATAATGTTAGTTGTGCAGAAAGTAATGTTAGTTGAGTAAGTATATAAGAACTGTTACCAAGAGCTTGCCGATAAACTGCATTAGCAGTTTGGCAAACTATGTTGTAATTTCGCACTGTTTTTAGTGAATAAATAAATAATTAATAAATAAATGTTTTTCATTCCTCCACCAATCCGGACTTGGCCCCCGTGATGGAGTATGGCCTATACCTTCCTTAGGGAAGAGACTCGTGCCCCTCGGTGGGGACATAATGGGTTGATGATGATGATGAAATAAATGTTTTAAATAATGCAGCCTATATTATGTCCCATTGTAGGGCACAAGCCATCTCTCTGAGAAAGAGTATGGGTTTAAGCCCATCATCACTCATGTCCCCAAAATAGTCTAGAGCCCAGTTTCTGAATCGAGAATGTCACGTAGGTAAATACTTGAGTAACGTTCTGTCACGCTCTGTTCTGAGAAATTTGACGAGACAGCACTAGAGTTTATTATCAGTATATAGAGTATATTATAGAGATTTAATTATCAGTCGTTAAGTCAAGTCAGAGGCCTTAGGGCGGCTTCAAAACTTCTGACAGTAAGACCAGCCACCAGTCTTACAAGCCTCCACCAATCCGAACTTGGCCCCCGTGGTGGAGTATGGCCACAGAATACATAATGTATGGCCTATACCTTCCTCAGGGAAGAGACCCGTGCCCCTCGGTGGGGACACGATGGGTTGATGATGATTATGATGATGAATTAGCTAAATTCTCAATTCAGAAATCGGTTCTTAGCTTGTATCTTTGGGACTTTATTAGTGTGCGCAGTTTCCGCTTTACTTAGTCGTTGACAATTTCCTAAACACAACAGCTCCCCTTGGTAGATATTTACTGTGTACATAGTTTATAATCGCAGACCAATATTAGTTATGTAGAAGGGCTATACAAATTATGTAGAGCGCCACAGCGGGGATCGAACTCAAGACTTTTACTTGGGTAGTCCTAACTGACTGCGGTAGACAGCTACTCAATTTTTTTTTTGTTGACAAATCACCTACACCGTATCTCAGTAATTGTATAATATTATGTTATTCCAGCTAACCTTGTGCTAACAACATATACTTATGGAATGTACCAAGTATTCAGTGTTGCACGACCCTAAGTAAAGAAAGTTAGTAATTATATTTAGAGTAAAATACCTTATGTACTCATAATAATATTTATATAAGTTAGCTTAGGAATACAGTATTGATATGGTCCGATGGAGCTGAATCAAAGCTTCTAAATAAAATAAAGATAAAAAAACCTTGGGTTATGTGGATAGTGGAACGGGTAGTACCACCAGGAAAGATTTATTACAACAGCACTCCATTTGCGCTGTAATAGACCTCAACAAATAAAACTTGAAGATTGAAACGGCCGAATGATACAATTTTTATTATGAATTTCACCCTGCCTGACATAAACAATTGAAAGATAGATAAAGATAAGATAAAAAAGTATTTATTGCCTCATCAAAATAACATTTTAACAAATTAAGTAGGTACTAAACTAGGTTTACAATAAGGCAAAAGGTAGTGGCTCAGCTGGTGCTACCCCGGACAGCCGCGGGTAGCGCTGGTTTTCAGCCACTGCCTTCTCCCTGTGGTGTTGTGCGGGAGTAAGGTAAAGAGGGCTTAAAACAGTCGACTAATAGTTGGTGATCGATGAAACATAAACGAAACAAAAATCAATTTAAATATGAGAAAAAAAATATCAATTCTTCTTAATCCAAAAGAAATAGGTACTAAGCAGTTGCTTAATAAACAATTATTAAACTTTGAAAACATGAAAATTAACTCTGACATTATATCGTAATAACTATGAACATAAAAAAATATGTGAAAAAGTGAAAGGCACTCTTATGAGAATTAGCCAATGTGTGTGTGTGTGTGTGTGTGTGTGTGTGTGTGTGTGTGTGTGTGTGTGTGTATGTGTGTGTGTGTGTATTTGTGTGTGTGTGTATGTGTGTGTGTGAGTGTACATGTAAGTCAGATACTACAGATAGGGTTTTAGAAGTAACATTAAAAATATTCTTCCAGGAACAAATTCCTGGACCAAGCATGCCTCAAATTTTCAGTGGCAAGCTGTCTTCGAAGCAGTGCTGATTTATATTTAGTTTTGAATAGCTGCACACTCATCTGCGAATAACTGATGATATTCCTCTGGTTTTAGGCACAGAGGGCGGGCCTTACATTTTTTGTACGGCGATAGACGACCTCTGTGTGCAGAGAGTCCGCGAGAGGTCCCGGGTTCAAACCCCGGCTGGTGACAAAAAAACTCTAGGTCTTGGATGTTTACATATTGTTATGTGGCTGTTTCTGGTTCGCACGAAACAGGGTATCTTAGTGTGGGGCCAGAAGCAAGGTATGTGCCAGTATGTAAATGTTTATGTTGTTATGTACAAATTGCCTCAGTCTGGTACAGTCGACAGTACGTCAATCTTCACATTTTAGCTGCAAAGTCGCCCGTAACGCAACGGAGTAGAGTGCATAGGTGTATACCATGATGTGCTGTCGACTGTACTGGTCGGCCTGATCCGACAAAAAGTCAAGTAAGTGCATCCAGAATAAGCTTTATAATGTCTACTGTTTAGTTTTAGTTAAAAAATTACTTCGATATTTATGATGGAAACGTTTAGTAAAGAACGATTATTTATAAAAGTTTAGAAAGATAAATATTTCAGTCGTGTTAATGTATCGATGGTATCGGTATCGATGCAAAACAAGGAACACAAATTGCCTTCAAAACCAAATAAGCGTAACGATATGACATTGAAATATCAAGTGAATATTTTGTTGTTGTACACTCAATCCTACTCGACACGTGGAAAACCTTCGGACTGAATAAAAGAATTCGGTTCAATGAGAATAGGCCATTGTTAAATTGAGATAAATAAAAACACTCATTTAGTTCATAAATTTGCCCCATTGTCTAGTGATTAGAAGTTAATTGGACTTTTAGTTAGAATACTTATGTTAAAGGTCAATAGGTAAAAGTAATTATTGGTATTATCTTAAAAATCAATCTAGATTGAATCTCCAGTGCCGTACTTTTTGGCAATCTCCATTTTGGAGCGCTTAGTTACTTTATTTAAAAACGTGAACATTACATAAACTCACGCCTCTATCGCAGCGGGGTAAGCAGAGAACAGCCCTCATATTACGTAACTTTCCACTCTATTGGGTTAATTTTTTTTAGTTACTAACTCGAAAGAGTCAAAATAAGTACTGCTGGGCAAACGTATTTGCGCTTTACTCGTCGCGCTTTGTTGTGGTTTTCCATTAGTGGCCTTGCCAGGGAATTCGGATATTGTTCTATGCGTTCTTTATAGGACTTAGTATGGCGTTCAATTTCCTGCTTCACAGTGGGCATTCGTAGGTCGTGGTGTAACAGTTCGTTGGGTACAAACCAGGGAGCGTTGGTTATCATACGCAGTGTTTTATTTTGGAACCTCTGAAGAATTTCTATGTTTGAGTGAGATGCAGTACCCCACAGCTGGATTCCATATGTCGAGATGGGCTTCAGTATTGTCTTATACAAAAGTATTTTGTTCTCAAGAGATAATTGGGACTTTCGACCAATAAGCCAGTAAAGGTTTCTTGTTAGAATACCAAGTTGTTTTTTCTTAGTGAAAATATGTTTTTGCCAGGTAAGTCTTTTGTCCAGATGTAGCCCAAGGTATCATCTCACATGATCTGTTTGTGGAATTTCTATATCATTTAGTGTGACTGGGGAACAAAGTCCTCTTCTTAGGGTAAATGTAACATTGACTGATTTCGTCTCCTTTGCTTTTATCCGCCACTTTTTGAGCCAGTGAGATATGTCTTTTGATCCGGTTTGTAGTATATCTTCACTTAGCACATGTACTTATATACTAAATTTAAGGAGAAATCCTTATGTCATCCTTGACAATATTATCCTCAATGACTTGAGGATAATACTGTCAATAATACTGATAATACTGACGTCAGCCGCGCCATTTTAAGCCCGCGCCTTGATCGGAACAATGTCCAATAATAATTTATTAATAATAATAAAACGGACACAATAACATGCGCAGGCGCTTTATAAATATTGATTCCAAATCAAGATGGCGGATACAAGACGGCTACTGACACTAATACGATAAAGACAGTTGTATTGTCACTTCTCACGTCGTACAAAAACTTTGAATATACCAGCTCAATTTAATTGAAATTCAATATTATTTTATGGATATTTGATTCTTTTAACTTTAAAGAGAAGTGGATGAAAACAGCGACAGAGTGGTACCCGCGAGATAGTAAAAAGAGCAAAGGTAGACAAAGCAAATGTTGGGAAGACGACATAAAAAAGATAGCTGGTCCAAAATGGACAAGGACGGAGTATCTAAGACATCATTATCATCAACCCATTTTGTCTCCACCGAGGGGCACGGGTCTCTTCCCTGAGGAAGGTATAGGCCATACTCCACCATGGGGGCCAAGTCCGGATTGGTGGAGACTTGCAAGACTAGTGGCTGGTCTTACTGTCAGAAGTTTTCAAGCCGCCCTGAGGCCTCTGACTTGGCTTAACGACTGCCATCTACCGACGGCAGCCGGCACCAACTGCTTAACGTGCTTTGCGAAGCACGGAACCGCTCGGAAAAATGCCACTAGCGTTAGTCATAGACGGTGACGGTAGGTAGGTCTGCTCACCACCCGTACTATCTCCACAGCTAATATACAAATAAATTAGCATTATTAAGAAAGTCAAGGGAGACGGACAGCTGGACTATATTTCGCTAGTATCTAGGTATGTCAATCTAGAGTTTTGCCCAATGCTAGAGCTGTCACAAACCGGCCAGATAACGCTCGGGGGGTTCTAGCTTGGCCGCTATTGGTTGAACAATAATCTGCGCAGACGCAGAATTGATCGCCTTTTAGCTCTTAACGGCGGTTCGAGTTCAGTGTAAGATAACTTATTGACTTTATTGGATTAGTGATTCAAAGAAGTAGTAGTTAGAGAGTTTACATTGTATTAATGGTCATCGTAACAAGAAAATATAGATAGATAGATAGATAGAGAACACTTTATTGTACATAAAAAAGGAAATTACACAGGTATTTCTTAATCTAAGAGTACAGACCTACATTGCAGAAAATTCCTGTAATTTTGATTGCTTTAATATGATTTATATAAACCTACCTTAAGAAAGAAAGAGATTCTTTATCCTATTCTCTATACTTCCGGTCGCGCATCATCATCAACTCATTATGTCTCCACCGAGGGGCACGGGTCTCTTTCCTGAGGAAGGTATAAGCCATACTCCACGACGGAGGAGGCCGGAATGGTGGAGGCTTGTAAGACTAGTGGCTGGTCTTACTGTTAAAAGTTTAGAAGCCGCCCTTGACTTGGCTTAACGACTGCCATCTATCGACGGCAGCCGGCACCAACTGCCTAACATGCCTTGCGACGCACGGAACCATTTGGAAAAATGCCACTAGCGTCAGTTGTAGAACGGTCCTCCATCCATGCACTGAACGCGCCCTATGCTGCTTAACCTTCGTGATTGTTTAACATAGGTTAATGGATATATTCCGAAATAAATAATAATAATAATCACTCAGGCGGGCGGGGGTACGAGCGATTCAATTCGAGCTCAATCCCAGTTAACTGTCGTTTAAGTAACTGAGTAATAAACTGAGAAACATGCCAATTAGAACTGTATTATTATGTCACAAACAAAATATATGTTACGGAAAATTAATAGACCAACATTTCGGTACATTTGGCCTCACTAATGTGTACAAACGACCGCCGTATAGTACGGTCAGTGAGGGAAAACTCAATAATTATTTTGTAGGTGGAGGATCTAAATATTGTATTCCATTTACTTTAATTTGCATTAATTAATTACATAATTATAATACTTGTAATTGTTTTGTCTAAAAGTGCTTTTTTTGTTTTTGTTTCTTGTCAATATATTTTTGATTTTCTTATTTATGGAGATCCTAAATTTCAATACGTACCGATTATGTTCTCCCTCCAATTCTTTCCATAAAAAAGTTTGTCTGAAAGAGATCGCTCTAAGCTATACAAATTTGTACCGAGGTTTCAGTACGAATTTGTAAGTTAATTATAAATGTATGGTTGTAAAACACTTAATTACAAATGCATGGTTTTCAGATTGTTTACCTGTACTTGTTGTGTAAGATGATTATACTTACCAAGTTTCCTAGCTCTAGCTCAACGGTATATGAATCTTTGATTCCTTTTAGTGACGAAGTATAGGTTTTTTTTTTGCGACAAAAACGCCCGTTCGGGACTGGCTTTGGATACTAGAGTTTTAATTTCAATTGTAAGTATTCCGTTTTTCTTTCCTAGGTATAGAACCCTAAAGTTTTAAGAAAAAAAATTGATTATCAAACTTGATACTCAGTCCTTTCAAATTTGGTTCTTAATTAATAAATACTGTTTTATATTTTGTGTCTCTACTTACATTTAGTAGTTGAATTGACACTTTTGAAGCTAATTTCTTTATTATATAACAACAAATTTAATAGTACAGGTGACTACTTATTACTTACGTTATTAAAAGTATTATAGTCATTGTATTATATTATAGTAAATTATAGTCATTGCATAAATTGCACGCCTTTCCTTAGTTCAATAGTTATGATATTTCAAGACAAAGTGCCATTAGACGCCGACCGAACTATAGCCCGCTGCCCCGAGGCTCCAACCTATAAATTTTGACATAAAAGTCACCGAAATTAAACTTTTAAGTAAAATCTTAACGTTGAAACTCGAAATTAGATAAGACATTCGGTACACCTACGCGAGTTACTTCAACTAATTTAATTAAATCGAACACTGGGTAGGCTGTTTCGATTATGTTATCGAATTAAGGTCCGTTCTGATCGATAAGAAAAGTTTGGTACTTTTTATAGGTAGTACAGTCGACAGGACGTCAACTGCCATGACAGTAAGACCAGCCACTAGTCTTACAAGCCTGCACCAATCCGGACTAGGCCCCCGTAGTGGATTATGACTTTTAACTTCCTCAGGGATGAGACCCGTGCCCCTCGGTGGGGACATAATGGGTTGATGATGATGATGAAATAAAATTTCTGACTTCCCAATGTAAAGAAATATATTATATTATTATATAGTACTGTATTGCTCACAAAACATATTATAACAGGACGTACAAAATAGCATTTACAAAGGCAGCCTTATCTTTGTTAGAGATTTCTTCCAGCAAACCTAGCGGAGAGGCAATAAAATACGAGTCTGTATTATGTGCACAAAATAAACTACGTATATTGCACTAGGCTTTAATATAAATCAGTTAATAAAATACCTTAAGATACAGTCTGTTAGCTTTTAGAATATACCTCAATTGAGCAATCAAAAACCGATTACAATGCAACAAGGTAATGTTTATTTTATATTGTTATTTATAACTTTACATAACTTTTCAAAACAGTGAAGAAAAGTTTTATAGAGAATATTACACTCGTGTGCTTTCGACGAAAACCGAAACCTGCTCTAGAGCCCGAGGTATATTCGGAGAGCTAGCAGACTGTAATTTATTCTAGATATTTATTAAATATCTAGAATAAATTACTAATCCATAGTACGCCAAGCCCTTTTTTAGGTAATAAAACACCTTAACTAAAGAAATAATACAAAAGCTAAATAGTACAAAAGAAATAATACAAAAGCGAAATAATAAAAAAACATTATGAAACTATAATTTTGCTTTTGAAAAAAAAACTTTTCATGCGAACTTCGCAAAACTAATCACTTCTTTAAAAAAAAACACACGAATAAGTCAAAAGCTGTGAACCGCGCAAGTGATCATTATAGGTCGTAAAAGTCGTGAAGCCACCAATAAAAACGATTAGCGCCATGTTTGGTCTTATTTAAATATCGAACGGCCGATTCCGTATTCGAATGGTTTCTTTTGCCGTCGCTTAGAAACCGTTAGAAGTATCTAAATTATAACATTTCGTTGCTAAAATATCACTTAAAGTTATTTTTGTTTAACAACATAAAGAGGAGAATTTCCAAAGTGTTGCTTTCTACAACTACTAGGTAGTTTTTATAATACCGTTTAATTCGTGCAATCTGTTTTTAAGATAATTCTATCCAATTACTGTCATCTAGGAATCTACAATGACACATATCGATATTTACGATTCTGGTATTTGTGAAAATTGGTAAGCTACGAAAATCTTATCTAATTGGAAAAAATCTACTTACTTATTTCTTTTTCACAAGTTCATAATAAAAACATATTTGGAAACCTTCATATTATCTTCATATTGTCATTATTATAAACTTTCATTCCTATACGTGCGTATTTTGGAAGTTAAAAGAAGTTTATTTTATTTTATTAGGTGTACAAAACCGATCACAACCTTAAATAATATGTATATAAGTTATATGATACAAAAACTGAGTTGTGGTCTTAAGCATGCACACACAGCATCACCTTATTAAAACTATTTAAAATTAAATTAAAAGATTTAAAAAAAAATTGGGTAATGTAAAGCATTTACAAAATAAAAAATTCCAAATTAAATAGGCACAAAATATGCCATAACTGGCTAAAAATGGCTTACGCAGAGTTAGCTGTAAAAGTGCTACGAAGGTCTACGAGTTTCGTAGCTCTACACTCGTAGACATGCGCGCGTAGTAAAGTTTACCTTGTTAGCTCCCGATCGACATACAACTGTTTTATTTTATTAGTTAATAGTCATTATCGTTATTAATTATAATTATTCCGCGGTTAGTTTTTCGGAGTAGTTAAAAACATTTTGACAAATCGATTCGTTGGAAGACTCAAGTTTCAAGCTTTTGGCTTTGCCGCTTAAAATATTGTTTTACTTTCGTTTTGCAATTAAACATAATGATAGGAAGCCAGAAATGATCGTAAATCTGAAAACGCTTGCACGTTTACGAACTTTTGCGAAATCGCAAGTCACCGCCTTTTTAATTTAGTGCGTTAAGCCGGAAGTACATCATAATGTAATTCTAGATTTAAAGAAATTAGTTTTTAGACGTTCGTTATGTATAATCATTTAGGCGTATAATTTTGACACTTCAATTATTTATGTATAAAATATTACTTCTATTTAATTACCCGACTACGTGTATGAGTTACCAACATAGGGGTAATGTAAAGGTTTAATAACCATTATTAGAACATATAATTACACTAACCAAGTTACAGATTACTGAATTAATTAATCTTCTGACGTTTGACAGACAAAGTCGAGTTAGAAAACTATCTTAGATGGGCTTACTTTTTAGTCCGCTAATAACTAGTTATTGTTGTCAAACTAATTGACTTAACAAAAGAAGCTTTATACATAGTAAGTTTAAATTACATGTTATTCATTACTATACAAGTAACAATTCCATAAGCTCATGTTGGAAGAAAATGTCGTAATTTTTTTATTTTCATTAAGCCCATTCTCTCTTTTTCTCTCTCTCTATCTCTTTCTCTGAGAGATTGCCAACCCAATAGAGAATGTATGAATGCCCTTAAGTGGGACGTATATAGATTGCTTACTTAAATGTATAATATTAGGGCCAGCGGATTAGAGCACCTATTTTAAAATTACTCTGTAACATTTTTATTATCTTTACTACATTAACGATGACATGACATAAAACAACGCGTTTAACATACACATTTTCTTACAAAAATGCTATTACAATAATTTAATGACAATTTGACTTATGTTGCTTCAGTACAGATTCATTTGAATACGCTTTTCAATAGGAAATTTAATTATTTCCTTGTAATGTAGGAAGAGATAGTAATAATGTGGTTAGACGCACATCTACATAAACATCTGATGTAGACATCAAGACACGGATGTCCAAGTCATGGTTACCATGACAACGGTCCAATACAATCACAATACGTTTATTAACATGAGAAATCTTTGACATGTCCAAAGACACTCTATCTAGAAAAAACAACATTCTCCGGTAAAAAAAGAAGAAAAAGAATTATCAAGCCAACGTTCTAAATTCAAAACGTGGCGTTCGAATTATGATTTAAAACGTGTTCCGGAGAAACTTGATGTTTCTAAAAACGTAACATCTAGCGGTCATTAAACGTATGAGTAATTAGTGAGCTTAAGAGCTGATCCGACATTTTTTTTATGAACCATAGTACCAATTTCAGGCAGACGTAAAGCGCGTTTTTCTACAGGATGTATAAAAATATCTCAAAGTACATCTGCAAATGTGAGATTTCGTTCGCATATAATAAATAACATAGTCTTTGATCTAAAACTTTCGTAAGTACAACACATTGTTAACATTTAATCCGGATCAACTTACGGGTGTTGTAGTCTTTTAATTTAATTATATAATTTTTTTTTTCATTTTGGACCACAGGGACCAATATTTTTATATTAATATTTACTTTAATTAAAGTGGCAAGGTGTTAAATTGCAAAAGAATATCAGGGCTAATTATAGTATGAGGATTATGTCACTCCCTGTATATTGTTAAAAATATTTTAATCTAATTACACAAATTAGTACTCCACAGGCGTCAACAATTTTATTCATTTGGATTTTTATCGAGAAAAAACTAGGCGTAATGATAGATTTTTAAAGGTTGGTTTGCTTCTGAGCATTCTACTAACGCAATAATTTTTCATACAGTCGAAGCAAAATAAATGTTTTTTTTTTCAATTTGGTAAGTATTTTACAATATATTTCACACAGAGATATTAATGCATACACCATGTCCACGAGTTGCATCCTAATGACACCAGAAAAAAAGTGTCCTATTGTAGCTACCTAATCGAACAAAATTAAACTCAGTTAAGATGACCACTTTGCTCTTGTGTGAACGAAAACAGTGTACTTTATAATAATATAATGTTACAAGGCTAACCGTTCTTAGCTGTCAATCATAATAAGCTATCTGTCTCTGTCATTCTTTACTCGTAGATTCACATCCATCTCTTTCCCTCTTATGAGTTCAATCGACCGCACCGCGGCCCAAAATTTGATTTTAAACGTGGAATGAATAAGCATTATCTTAAGGATTCCGTCTTTTATTTGATTTTTTAATTTCTTTCTTTTTTTAACTACTGGCTGGCTTAAAGACTTTTTCCTCTTTTGACGGATTTTTGTTCCTAAAAGGAAGATTTATTAGGAGATGTAAATGTATTCAAGACATTTTTTGTTCCCTTTGAATTGAAATGTTGGCCTTTTGTGTAGAACTCGTATGTTCACAACATGTTTTTTGAGTTTGTTGAAAAGACTCGTTCTTTATTTCTCTCATCCACGAAAAACCACAAAAGAATCCAGTTCTGATCAAATTGGTAAAAAGTACTTTTATACATACTTAACCAAGTAGTAATTTTCAAAAGAACGATATGCCTACAATGAGGAAAATAAAACTAATCTTAAAAACATTTTTAAGTACCTATATCTGTACTTAAAAAACAATTACAAAAATATGAAAGTTTATGATGCTTTTTGTTAGAATACAATTTTTCTGTATGCACTGAATGAGTGCACGCATACATACAAGTGAAGTATTCTCCACTGAACCTTATCTGACCACACTAAGCTCTACAGTAACTAATTGTTTAAACAGTAACCCGACACCCGTTGGAACAATAAAAAAGATAAAGAAAGAATGCGATTTGGAGGAATTTCGCGCAGTCTGTTTTTGTAAGGCAACGCTCGGTGCACGCGCGATGCTGTGCTATGTCAGCGTCTGGACGGTGGACAACAGCTTTTGTACTAGGAATACCGAGTTACACGTCATTCAAACAATATTCGCACTTATGTCGTGGGTAATAAAAGCCTCGGCGCTACTGGCCACTTTTATCCCTGTAAGAATTCCTCTAACAAGTATAATGAGTAACAATAGTACATTACTGCAGCGGCCAGCAAAAGAGGCACTGATGGACGAACGTGGAAATGTGGGCCGAGGCGAAGCCGAGGCACACAACACATACGTAAGTCCATCAATGCCTAGTTGTGGCCAAGGCTTGTATATGTTTTTTTTCAAACAATGCGCGGAAAATAACACTACGAACTCATTCTGTTAAATTCAATAAACTTTCAAAATCAAAATCACGAACGAACAACAATATTTTTTGCCGCGTTAGGGTGTTCTTTTTTTTTCAATAGGTATATCAGGTATATCCAGCTTTCTATCGCAAGACAGTTCGAAATTTAAATAAAACCTCTGATAAATTACCCCCTCGGTTGTCATTTTTCGGAGTAAAAGATCGTTCCATTTTTAAATAACACGACAGATATGAGTTTACTATGTAATTTATTTGGCCGCAAAACACGATAGTTATGAATTTTCATAGAACTTTTTCCGGCCGCTGCTCGCGTGTAATTGGCCAGTACAGCAATTTCGATTTATCTCGAAGAAGGTTGTCGAAATAATGCTCAGATTTCGAAGCATGTTTGAGAAAAACTTATTTTGCGCCTTTTTGTGTCGGCCACTTTGGTCTAGTTGCTGGATCTCTACTAGGACCTTTAGCCGAGACTATTTTTTAGATTTATTTTAATTCGAAAAAAAAAATGAGACACGTCAATGACTGGAGTGATGTTACAGCCCTGCTGCAATGACCCAATTATTAGGCTAAGTGCGGACGCCACAAGAAAAACTCAGTAATTAACCCAACACCTCATTGATTCAATAACTGTCTAGTCTAGAACTCTAGAACAACCGTGGTAAGAGTAAGCACACCTAACAAAATCATTAACTTTGTCTTTAGGAGTATCTGTCCTTTTTAAGAGCATTTTTCCATCACATGTCTCGCCAAGTATACTTGGAAATGACGTCATGACCTTGGCAAATAGAGTATCAGAAGTGGGGTAAGAACTTGAAACGAGAAAGTTTCAATAAAGTTGGTAAAGTTCAATGCTAGGCCAAGGTCTGGTGGTTTTTTTTACAAGAACTACATTTACAGCGTTTATTTTACCAAGAATAACATAAAACTTGTGAAGGAACTTGGCGCAGTTCTTAAAGAAAGATTCGTGGTCCAAAAAAAACGTGTAAAGTGCATTTAGTGCAAAAAGGGTTCTGATGTAATAAATAACATTTCAGCGATTTCAGTAATAACAACGGTTTGACATTTCAGTGTGATATAGCTGTGCAGTTTCCAGCTGACGGTCTACCGGCGAAGTGCGCGTGCGCCCACATATTCGCGAAATGACACAACGCACCATAAATGACTCACGATATTGTTTTTAATAGGAATCCGCCTATTTGCTATGCTGTGCATGTTAAATTAATGCAGCGTCAGGCCATTCTGTAGCTGGCTACCTATCGGTTGCAAAACTGGATACTGTTGTTTTAAAAGTGAAGTTACTCATCAATTCATTAGAATTCCTATGCAGTATTAGGTAGGTATGACGTAGGTACAATGTGATAAAAAATTGTCTGACTATTAAATTAACAAATAATATAAAAATTGCTCTTATATGTCCATCACAGACTCATCCCGACTGCGCGGGTTTTGTAGAAGTTATCTGCCATTTTAAATTACAAAAGGAACAACTGTTTACCGAACTTTAATCTAGCGTGACTATACAGTTTACCATCAAAGAATAATAACAAAAGACGATCAAACGGCAGTGTTCCATAGAAACAGAAACCATAAAAGTGCGTTCCGATTTCAAATGTTTTCCACTTAAATTGTAAATCTCGAGTGCCAGTATTTTGATATCGAGCATTTCCAAGAAGTGCCTACGAATAATCTGAGTGGGTTTCTTTGTTTTAATTGTTAATAATAAACATTATGCGTCTTTAACTCTGCTGGATTGCTGCAGCGCTCGATGTTGTCAACGCAATTCCTCAGGTCTCCCCATGAGGATGTCCTTATCAAATGAATTTGTATTGTAATATATTTTACAATGTCAAGGTCTGCACATACTTTTTATTACGAAAATATGAATCAGAAAGAAATTATCGAGAACGCTAATTACATGTTTTTTACATAAAAACAAAAGCTTTCCATATTTTTACTGACAATTTTTTCAACGCTACAAACGTTTACAGACCTCGATTACGTCTGTCTCAATGTCTTTATAAAGTCGGGCTATTGAGTTAGAATTTAAAACCAAACAAAGTTTGTACGGAATTTTGTCGTCAAGGCTTCAGCGCTCACACTAAGTTCGAACGGTTTTTTCTGCGAAAATTTCAGCGCTCAAGTTCAGGCGTTAGTGTTGAAACCTCAAGCATTTTCGCCCGCCTTATGTTTTGTTTACGGGCGGTGTTCGGTTGCGGAGATAAGGGGATCCGCCAATAGGTGTCCTCAGGACTCAGTTGTTTTATAATTGTGTGGTCCCCATGGTTCACGGTGGTCTTTCATATCTATTAGCTACGTAGAATAAAGGAATATCACAGCCAAATTACTTAGTCAGCCTTGTTAGCTCAGAGCATAGACCAGTCAATCCCATACAGCTCCCACAGTTATAACAAGCAATTTCTTTTTATTCTATTCTAACAAAAACAAACATACATAGAATATTATCATAGCAATTAATTGAATATTATGTATAGATGCTGCCTGCTCCGACCTCAGGTCAAGCTGTTAAACCGCTTAGCTACAAAGCTACAAAGAAAGAGGTCATCATCAACCCATTATGTCCCCACCGAGGGGCACGGGTCTTTTCCCTGAGGAAGGTATGGGCCATACACCACCACGGGTGCCAAGTAAGTATTGGTGGAGGCTTGTAAGACTAGTGGCTGGTCTAACTGTCAGAAGTTTTTCAAGCCGCCTCTGACTTGGCTTAACGACTGCCATCTATCGTCGGCAGCCGGCACCAACTGCTTAACGTGCCATGCGAAGCGCGGAACCGCTCAGAAATTGACCTATCCATGGACTGCACGTGCCGTATGTTGCTTAACCTAATTGATCGTTTGAGATCACTCAGGCAGCCCGGGCTACGAGCGATTCTTAAGTAGTAAAATTACTTGGTCAAATTCTCTATTTGAAAACCGACCCAACGTCAACTATTGTTCAAACTTTCTCACTTGGTTTCAGTTGAGGCTTATTTTCATTCGATATCGCAGTGGGCGGCATGACTGCAATTACCTGAAACAAAACAATAAAATAGATAGATAAAAAGTTTATTTGCCATACCAATAACACACACAACAAATATGAGACAAAGACTACACAACTACAATATGCTTACAACAAAAACCGAGACCAAAAGGAACAATTAGAACATCCTTATTATACTAAAAAAGTTACAAAACAATGCCGTTCACAAAAATAAAAATTTCATTCGAATCGTCATTCACAAAGAACGCAATTCAAAAAGCCGCCATTCACAAAACACACTTTCTTTCTTAAAAGTTATAACACAAAATAACATTTTATTTGCGACATTCTTTTGTTTTAGATCAGTACCATACTGAACGTACCTAATGAAATTATTCCGTTAAGGTTTGCTAAGTGAGATGATAAATATTTACTTGTGTAAGATATCGTTGTTTATATTACTGAAATTATGATGGATGAATTATGACACGTTGAAGGAGTATCTTCGAGCAACGAGTGAAGACCATTTTAGGCGTGATATGTATGGACTATACCTTCCTCAGGGAAGAGACCCGTGCCCCTCGGTGAGGACATAATGGGTTGACGACGATGTAATAAAAAAAAATTGTTTGTTAAAGTAATCAGTGTAAGTAGGTATCGAATCAAATTAAATCAAAAAAAATATTTGTCATATAAGCATATGTGTTGAGTACAGGTCTTGAGGGTCATTTAGATCTCTCTGCTTTACCCACAGGGCATACAAATATTTTTAGGCCATAATTTCAAATTATTATCAATGCTGAAAATGTCAAGTTTACAATGTTGTTTAAAATTGCTTTGTATATTCTTTCTTTTTTTGGTATCTCTGTGATATCTGAGCTACTGTAGAGTCGTGCTTATAGGGTATTATCAGTATCGTGCTTGTTTTTTCTGCTGGCTGGGCCGACTAAGCTATCAGCATGGTGATAGGCGCTAGTCCCTTCACCCGAAATTAAATTAACATAACATAACATTTAATACAGGCACATACATTGCTTCTGGCCTCACACTAGGATACCCCGTGTCGTGGGAACCAGAAACAGCGACGTCACAAACGTAAACATCCAAGACCTGGGTTTTTTTTGTCCCCAGGCGGGATTCGAACCCGGCACCTATCCCTGCTTTACCTTGTGTCGTGGGAACCAGAAACAGCGACGTCACAAACATGTAAACATCCAAGACCTGGTTTTTTTTTGTCCCCAGCCGGGATTCGAACCCGGGACCTCTCGCATGGTAGGCAGATGCACTAACCGCTGCGCCACAGAATTCATTGATTCATTTATGAAAACTACCGCACCATCCAGCTTTACAGTTTCTAGTGAAAAAATAGTTTGTTCAGATTCACGGACTGCATGTCTAGAATTAAATATGCACTACTAAACTCAGGTTCTATGTTCAGACTCCAAAGATGCAAATTACCAACATGCAGCTATATTTACCGCCGAACCGAACCTAACAACTGGTAACCAGTACAAAAGATGAAGAAATTCCACGGCCCGCTCAAGATTACAATTTGGAGTGGCTAGATAATTCTCGATTAGCATACAAAGGCATATTGCTCGCGTCCCGTACGTATGACACGGTACTTATTCTATCCTGTTGAAGGGGTACGCACAGAAGGACGGAACGATAATGCTAATAATGCATCCTACACGCCACAAAATGTGGGCAGTTTGAGAGCCTTAGCAAAATGTACGTGCAGTAAAAATAGCTAACAAATACGCTAGTTTCTTTTAAAAAAAAATATCGCGATGAAAACTCTGTGAGAACGAGTTAGAATTGATTAAAGACGTTTATTCAAATAAATATACATAAAATACAGGAGTTGGTTTCTGTCTAACTGCATAACAGTTGTGATAGATGTAGAGGCGGTATACATTAGTACAGTCGACAGAACATCATCCTGTACACCCATGTACTCTACTGCGTTACATTACGGTCAACTTTGCAACTAAAATGTGAAAGTTGACGTGCTATCGACTATACCACCAATTTGTATGAGGGTTCCAAAGGGAAATCGTAACCCTTATAGCATCACTTTGTTGTCCATACGTCCGTTTGTCGGTCAATACCAAGTATGATTGTAGATAGTAAAAAACTTTTTTTTGGAGTTCGGAAAAAGCTTGAAAAAAACTACGAAACTAGATTCTTTAACTACCTATTTATAATATTCGCCCATTTAAAAGAACATCGTAACATTATCGTCTAAAAACAAAATTAAAAATATTGAAAATACCCACCACGGTTAAAACGTAGTTGAAAAAGGATAAAATAATTTTGAAACCCCCGACTTAAAGTATTTATGCTATGAACTTAATAAAAAATACAAGAAAATCCGTTGGGGCTGCCATTAAATGAACTAGATGGGCAGTTTTCTAGTGACTTATGTATTTATACTTATTTATATTTATGTTGATATTTAAGATAGAGATGGCTCCGTTACGCCGTGGGTAAAAAAAGGAATCATATGGCTATATAGGGCACTGATACTATTAGTAATGAATAAAAAAAAATAGACCAATTTCGAATTTAACCTCCTCACTTATATGAAGTAGATAAGTAAAAAACACTATTGCTTAACAGATATTATCAACACAAATACATATAGCTATACACACTTACTTTGAGCCAAATAAAACGCACGCAGGCAAAACTTCTGAATCTCGCTATTCTGTGTCCATTTGCTATACTTACAGACTCAACCTACCCGCGGAGGTGAGGTACATACAGTGACTGTTACTGCTACATAACAGCTTTTATTACAAGCGGCATAAGTGCGAGAACTGATTATAGCGCTGTAGGTTCCTATGCCACACCTTGTTGCTGTCATAAGAAAGTTTCTAATTAGATATGTAGTGAAGAAATTGTTGTCTTCTGATCATTTTTTTAGTAGATGCTTATACAATTTACAAAAAATTCTGTAGGTTATTCTGCCTATTAAATATAACGAAATCACATGAACTCACTCCTGTAACCCAGAGGGGTTGGCAGAGACCAGGTAGTGTTATCATTTAACATAATAAAACTTTTATTATTGTATAAAAATAGTTTCTTTCCAATTTTTACCATTTTTCTGTCCTTAGGAAAACATTAAATCACGTCTCAACCATTCCTTCGGTACTTGGGAGTGATGTACGATGCCCGACTCAACTTCAAGCAGCAGGCGGAGCATGTAGGCACCAAAGCGTCGGCGATTGGAGCGACTCTTTCACGGCTAATGCCCAATTTTAGTTTCTTAGTCAAGCTTTCTTTAATAGCAATATAATTATTATTTATGTGCATATATCGCACGAACGAAGTTGCAGGCTCATCTAAAGATATAATAAAGTCTAACGAAATTGGCACGCCTGAAAAGTTTAGAAAATTATGAAGTAGAATTTTTAGATCAAAGAGGTCTAATTTAATATTTCTCGCACACCTATTGTCACTGTCACTTTTTGCAGTACTCAAATAACATAAATTAAGGTCATTCGTTATTGCCTATCTTGGCTGGCTAGACGGCACATTCCAACATTTAGCCACCAAAATAAAATAAAATAAACTTTATTTTCCAACAACAAATTTTAATGGCATTCGATGAGTATAATAAAAAGTTTTTTTTTTCGTAGAAACAAATGGCATCCAGCAATAACAAAAAAAAATTTTTTCTTTTTCTAGCAACAAATGGCATCCACCAGGAAGACAACCGCGCTGATGTACAACAGCCAATCATTAAAATCCTCACACTTTCACATTTAAATTCATAAATTTCCGGTGCAAAAAGCCTCATTCCCCACACGCGTCACGTTTGACCGATTGCTGCACACAGACATACAGTCGTACACGCGCACAGTCAGACACAGTCTTCGGCAGATACCAGAAGCTTTTCGAGACAAGTATTGGTATTTACAGGTTTTTTGTTAAATTTTGTTGTATTTTTTTAAGCTCAATAGGGCTGAACCGGACCTTATATCAATTCTTAAAATGTAATCGTCTATATAGGAAACTTCGAACTCTAAAATATCATCTGTACCATAGATTAAGAACCTTTTTTTGAGGTTTCGTCCGATTTTCCGAAAAATCAAAGAATAAGTAAAATTATTTTTTCCTACTTCTTGCCTATGAAAGTAATTAACGATGCCATTTAGGAAATATTCAAGACAACACGCTAATAAATTGGAGACATAGACAGTTATTTGCTATTTTGATTTAATATTTTCAAGATGGCGTCACGTTTATTCGTTAGAAATCGACGTCCTAACTGGAAAATTCCATTCAGACTCTATTTTTAAAGTATGATTTTTTTATTCTCGATTTTGTGGTCAGTTGGGACAGCATTGTGTCAATCGCAAAACTATGTACGAGAAGCTTCCAAAGGAAAATTACTTAATCGATAGATATCTCTAATTCTATTAGTTTGCAAAACGTGTCATTTCAGTGAATAAACCAGCAGTTATGATACATGGAAGTTGTGCGTTTATTTTGCAATGGAGGTCAAATGAAGTTGGTAGTATGTATTGTGCTTCTAACCTTCACTAAGTTCAATAACTCAGATGAATTCTAGACTTTATGTTTGAGGTACCAAGGTCTATTTAACTTTAATTTACTATTAATAATTCCATTTGCCAAACAATAGAACACACAATTCAAAATTCAAATTTCGAAAAAAGAATAGCTGAGCGTAGGCACGCGTCGCGCGCGAAATTTAAATTTAAATATGGAACGCATTATATTCTGATTTCGTATTCGTATTAAGAATTGTTATTTTGTTTCTTTCAATTACCGTGGGTTCATTTTGAAGGCCTGTTTCTTTGTCGGAGCAAGCTAAAGTTACGAAACCTTTGAAGTGATATTGTAAATATATTTGCTAGCTAAACCACCTACTGCGAAACGTTCCCCTCAACATACGAAAAAAACATTTAGTAACTAAACCTGGTCTAACTTGTCTAACATAAAAAAACATTAGCAATTATGGCAAAACAGACCTAGTTATTACCCAAACCTCATTTAGCGCATTTTTCACGCTAACTACTTATTACGATTCAGATAAACGGTCTAAGCTTATATTCCAGTTTAGCAATAAATATTAAGATGATGTAATAGTCATTTCTAGGTAATCTTGTGTATTTCCTAAAAAGCCTATTGCTAAAAAGTACATTGATAACATTTAATTTAAATAGAGTTATAAAGCAGTTTCAGTTTTAAAACACATCTTTTGAAAACTCTCTTTTTGTTTATCGCAGGTAGGCGAAATAAGAATATCACTTGGTGTCATTCCGACTTTTCCGATTCCTAAAAAAAAGTTTGACCGTCTATATCCGAACTATTACATCATTTCAACCTATAATATCCGAACCGCCTATATCCGAACTATTACATCTTTTCAACCTATATCCGATCCGTCTATATCCGAACTATTACATCTTTTCAACCAATCCGGACTAGGCCCCCGTGGTGAAGTATGGCCTTTACCTTCTTCAGGGAAGAGACCCGTGCCCCTCGGTGGGGACATAATGGGTTGATAATGACATCTTTTGAGACTTCCCGGAAAAAGAACGAAACAAACACATCTCGATTCTGAAACCGGAGGTCCCATAGTGAATTTCTCAGGTTAGAAACCGATGGGTAGTCTTCCCTTCCCCGATATTAAAATCGAATAATTCACGAGCCAGTTTCATAAGCATCCAATGTTAAGCCTTATGGACCTCGGTTTAAGGTCGAATTACATTCGAAACTGTCAAAACTCCAAAACTAAGACCCGATGAGTGGTAAACAGAGATGTTATTATAATGTTTAGGAGGGAAAAAAACCATACACGTCGGGTTATTGAACCTGAAGTGTTCCCAACCACTCCACGCTTTTATAGTGAAAACACTTCAAAACTTATATTACTATTTCCATACTTTAATTACGTACTTTCGGCCGCATGTTGAAGCTTCGTTTGTAGTTAGAGAACTCTTGGTTAGTTTTATTTTATTTGTTTAGTTTTCCAACAGTATCTTTATGAAATGGATGCGAATGGGAAGAGACCTCGAGGTGTGGCGTGATGGTGAAAAGGTCTATCTATACCCAAAAGTGGGCAGAGGGGGCTGATGATGATGATGGCCGATTTTGTACTGATATGGCTTCATTCTGAAGTGAAATCTCTCTACGAAATTGTTACTTCCACTAAAACGTGTAATAAACTAGCATGCATAGATACATGAACCCTCACAACGAAACTCTTGTTTGGCCAGTCGGGTAAAATCATTTTTTTGTACTGCCTTCCGTCTTTCATTTTCCGTCTCAGTGTACCTACGAGTACACACACATGGACAACCATTTCACACAGACGCGCGTAAGTGAAGTAATTATAAAATAAACATATGGCTTTATGATGCGAATGGAAGCAGACGATGTGTCTACTTCTGTAAGTTGTATTAAGTTACTCATGCCATCATTCTACATACTTGTGTTTGATTTTGCTAACTGCGGCTAAAACTTAAAGATTCTTTTGGAGCTTTGGTTAGCTTGTAGATTCTTCCTCAGTCCCGCTTTAATTCTCATAATTTTAAGACTTCTCAGAAAAATAATAGAACTTTTTACAGTAAGACACGATGTCTTTATCAATAAGTAAGATAGAAAGATACGCCATGAAGTAAAGTTTTATGGACAAGAAAACAATAAAGCAATAAAATGCAATGAAAATTTATAGTAATAAAATTGAGTGTCTCATAATAATAGCGCATTGTACGACTAACTACGGAAAAGCGACGCATACGCGTAGCGTAACAGGAAAAAGAACTCGTTCCACATTCAAATTGGAATAAGAATTTGAATACTCGATTGTCATTGGTTGACAATCAATCATTATAGTTTTTGAAATTCGAATTCTTCAACGTAACGGCTCTGATTCGATCAGTAACTGGCCGCTTTTTGTATTGAATACTTTATCTTTTGTTTTTTTTTTCAACATGGCGGCTACACATGTTAGAGCTTTTAAATAAAAATATGATTTGAGCAACAGTACAGATGATTAATGGCCGTGTGTAGTCGTGGATAAAAAGCCTAGCTAATACGTTCTGTAATTGTTTTCATAATGCAGATTTAACTGATAGCAGCGCAACTGTTTTAATTTGAAATCGGTATGTATGAACTACCGATAGCTCCGAACGAAGTCAATTTACCACTGGAGTTGTGCAATCTGGATGGACGAATTAGGTACGTGACCAAAATAATTATAACTGTTTTGCTCGCTGTATGGAGAATCTTTATGATTATGAAGTACTTGTGAATTAACACATACTTAAATAACTGAGTACGGATTGGAATATTTAATTGTCAACTGAAGGGTGTTATTTTAAAGTCTATAAGTTTCTCGAATATTTACTCAAATGCTTAATCTTAGAGCGCTCGGTGCACTTGACGTTGAAGGTTCTTGAAGTATATTTTGTTTTCCTGCTGACGAGATTTTTGTGTGTTTTGGGAATTACGTATGTAGATACGTAAGTAGATGTAATCATTTAAGATAGTAGAATCTTTGTATTTGGTCAAAGGCCTAGCAACATAACAACGACTTGAAGCTAATTGTACCTACTCATTTTAGAACTAAAAACTATTTTTATTGTTCTAATATTTACACATAAAATGAAAATTATTCTTAACCAGCGCAGACCTATATTAGAGTCAAATGAACAAAACTATTTAGCACTCGAAAAAAATATATGTTCACGTGTCATCAAAGTATACTGTCACTAACTGTTCAAAGATAGTAAATACCTACAGAAAAAAACTCGTCAAAATTTCGTTTCTAAACGTAACCGAACATTGTGTAGTAGATGAGTGGGTACAGTAAACGCCGCGGGCTGTGTTAGTTTCTGAACGTGATACCGAGATGATGGATCGCCACGGTTTGGGAAATTATGCGGACTCAATCAGCGATGACGTTAACTTTAAGAAGTAACAAAAAACTAAGTAACATTTTTTTAGAGACACATAGATGATTCTGTTAGTACATTTTTACCTTATTATGTAGTTAAAAGCGTTCGTATTGTTAAAAGCATAGAGTCGAAAAAATAAAGATGTCGTATTAATAAAAAATTATAATAGAAAATTTATTTTATAATAAAAAAAATACATGTCACGGATATAAACTAATAAAACTAAAATTAATTAACCATGGGCATCGTCAAGAAATTAAATAGGTCACATTATAAAAGTCATCAATAACTTAAATAATAAAAAAACAAAGCAACATTTTTTAGTTATAAGAGCGGATGGCCAACAAACTGCACTGCAGTTTGGCGACATTTGTTAAAATAAAAATGTAAAGGTTTTTCTTGCTAAAAAATTTATAAATAAAAAAAAAGATTGTCATACGTCATACGATTTGCGTAAGATCATAGAATATCTTACGCAAAAGTTCGCTGGCTGGATTTAAATAGAAATTATTGCTATTAGAAGTAACTAATGCAGTTTAAAAAGAGAACGCCCGTCCATCAAACAAGAAACGTGTAAGGAATCGCAAACAGAGGCGGTGACTTTAGATTTTAATCAATATTCTTAATACTATCTCTATCTTTAGACGATGCTACTACGCAGTTCCGTGTAATATACTGCGTTACCGGTTTTTTCTTCATTATAGTTCAACGACAGAAACTCAGTCTGATCACAAGACATGATTTTTCACACCATTGACGCCTAGAAGGTTTGGTACGTGTGCGCGCGCAGATTAAAAGCGGCAATGATTTAATGAAATCGACGTGTTCATGCAGGAGTCATTATACTACAATACCATTACAGAATCTAGGTCATATACAGATCTCAAGATGTGGTTAACATCTGTGGCGGATGTACATTTGGTGGTGCATGTAGTTATGGTGCATAGAGGCGCAATTAGATTGGCTCTAAAACTAAATGCAGCTTGGCTTTATTGTTGAATTGACAAAAATCCCTTTTAAACTATTCGTAATGTAATGGCGGTCAGCAAAAGCTTGGCGAGAACACTCGTTACTTCTAGGTAGTGACAGCAAAGCTAACTTCGTAGATGCAATTAATTGAGTTCTAAGAGGTTGAGAATAGTTAACACGCTTGCTCATCGCGAATTGTTTCAAGTGCTGAGGTACTTATGTGAACACCTCAGACATTCAGGTTTCCTCACAATGATTTCCTTCATGAATAACAAGTGGTCTGGTAAACACAAAAGAATTGAAATTGACAATTATGTTTACAAATCAAACGCTGATTTCATTCACAGCGAGACTTCTTTTTTCTTGCAGAAATAGTAGCACTACATACTGTGAAAGCACCTAACATGGAAGTAAATACATGTACGATGCCTAAGTTAATTACTCAAATCAATAAACAAAGCGACTACCAGTCAACCGAGCGCGATCAACAATCAAAACTTTCATTTTCGAATTGACAGTTTAAAAAATCGATCTAGTAATAGGTAAAAACACACACACACGCAGGCAATTCTAATCGTTAATACCAACATCACGACATGTCACTCTATGGGTATCGCAGAGCCGGTATATCTAACAAAACTTACGTCACATGTATTAGATGTCACGTCAACAAACAAAAATCTTTTCGATCGGTAGCGGGCCAAATCCCGCGTGATCGATTCTGACATCGCATGAAATTAATTACTATATTATACCTTCAACTATTGCTGACACGTATGTGCATTCAAAACGCACAAAATTGGGGATCACAGTAAGATGGTTTGGTAAAAAGTGTTGCAACGAGTTTTTACGCAATTGTTTCGCCGTTTTGCTGACGGTACTCGGGTTTATCTTGGTCGTGGATCTGTGTTAGCATTATTTTGAGAAGTAATTATTAATCTACCCGCCTGTTACCGAATTTCAGGCCGGCAGTACAGTGTGCAACAAAGAGCTATCGATTGGGAATAATAGAAAAGTGAACCGATGCCAAGTAGCCAGATCGTTGATGGCTGATAAATGATTAAATGCGTTTTCGGTAGAGACGTTTTTCGAAGCTAATTATGATGATGGAATGCGCGGCTAGCCTACCGTAAGTACTTTCATTTAGACTGGTTTTATTTCTTGTATTTGTGGTGGGAAGTAATCAGATTTACTTATCGTTCTAACAGAGTGGTGTGCCTGCGGTAATGCAACTTTCGTCTGCAAAAGTAGCGTGTTTATTTCAGTAAATTTTGAAACTATTCCGTCTTTGCACTTAACGAAGACAATGAAAAGGAATGGTCTTAACATAGAGCCTGTGGAACTATGATTTTGTTTGCTTTATATAAGTATTTAGTAAGCTTTAGCTTTATCTATGCAAGAAAAGTTCTACATTACTCGTAATACACGCTGCCAGTTGGAACAACAACTCTTGAGATTTTTTATTATGCCAAAAGGAGTGAAATACGAGATCGTTAAAAACGATATTCCGCGCGGCAGACGTAATAACCGTCGATGGGCAAAAACCGTCCAATTCGAGGTAGACAATGATTCCATGATTCCGGCGCGGAATTCGATTCCCACCCGAATTCGGCCTTTAAACGGAATCACCGCGAGTAAATTTGACAAAAGTATTTTATGAACGTATAAATTTCAAGATGTCTGCCCTCGGCCGATGGCGATCGGAACACTTCAATACAACGGGTGCTACTGAGGACCGAAATTTACATTTTGGCCTCCGTCGAAATTCATTCCGAGATTATACCTTTTAATTTGACGTCTGATAAGTTGTGCACCCTGTTCACAAAAGAGGATTTACTGTCAAATGTCAAAGACAAAATCAACATTTCGTATTAGAATATGACACCCCAGGTATTTGTTACCAATGTCGATGATGCAAATGACTTCTTTACTTGGCAGTCGGTAAGTACAAAGCTCAAAATGCTTACGCACAATATTGTGCTAAGGCGAGCTTTGTTCATTACCCTTTCCGGTGTTAACACTAACGTTTTTTTTATTGTCATAAACGTAATACGACCTTTATGTCAACAGTCACAGAGTAGAGGCCGTTATTTTAGCGAAACCGCGCTTTTTGTCGACCATCTCAACAATTACAGACCAAATTAATGATTTAAACACATACACGGCCATTCCGCTTACACAAATACACTCTTGCACGGTACACGAAACACACATACATATAAGTACTTATAATACAGTCAGGATCTTACAATAGGATTACATTGCCATAAATGGATCGATATAACCAGTTATGAGCACTTATGATTCCTCTCCTATAGTTAATATCGCCGAAGGATTTTTACCTTTTGTTTAGAGACCTTGTGTACGCGCAATTAAATTTCCAGACCTCAGGACCCTAGCTAAGTTACCATAAAATTTACATAAGCATATGACCTTAGCAAAAAAATCGTAGTCTGATGAAAACATATAAATTTGAATGTATCCGTAGCATTACTATGAGATTTGTAATGAAAAACGTCTAAACTCTAAACTACGCTAACGATATCTCAATTTCAATTTGAATCCTGTTTTATGGATTAAATGCCCCATTAAACGGAAGCCCAGAACGACTGGGAGTTATTAAAAAGATGAGCAAACGAATCGTGTCGAATTTAAAAACTATAAACGGACCGTCGAAAACGCATTCGAAGAGCCAATATTTCAAATTAAGAACAATTCAAATCAAATCTCCGAATTCTTGTTAGAGTAGGACGCATGTAGGGTTGATGACCCGATGAAATGTCAGTATGTTTTTCTCTCACTCTAACACGCAGCTGTCACGTATGTTCGTCTCGGTCTCGGAGAGATGTTGATCTTGATACGTCACATTTTTAATAATCGAACTTCATATGACATGGCGCACGAAACTTTGTTTCGATGATTAATATGGCCGCTCTATACGAAACTAATTATGCTTTGTTTTTCAAACGTTATTAAAAATATTGATAGTTTCACGTCAATGCAAGATCAGACGATAAACGGTTCGTATGTAGAAAGTCGAGAGAGCGAAATGTTATGAAATTTATAACATGTAGTTTTAACATTAAAATTTGCGAACATTTGAGCTTTTATTGAATTAAATGAATATTATGCCAATTTTTAAATATATTCATTTAGTTATATTTTATAGTTTTCAAATGTCTAGATGATAAGTTTTATTTTTATAATGGTACCGAATAAACATTAATTCTGTTACATTTTATTCTAATTACAGCTAAGCTTTTCGAGCTTCAGGCACTCCAAGGTCAAGTGCTCATAGTAATTTAGCAGAAAGCACCTAACTGTACTAAGACATACAGATAAATTAACTGAAATTACCAACCATTCATTAACCTGTAATTAATCTACTATTAACTTTTTTACGCAAAAGTATTTGAACTGGGGCATCAGCGCATCATCGAACAATCGACTTTAATAACATAATAAACTTGTCGCCGATGGCGTTATATTAGGTATTGGGGCTTTAAACCCAATATTTAATACAAAGATACTTAGAAGACGAAGCTACACAAAACAAATTAAAGAATCGACTCTGAGATCCGATAAAAAACATTCGTTAAGATGTATATTAGACATCATACTGAGCGACGTAACGTACATACCTGCAACTAAAATAAAACTTCATTATATGACGTTTAACAAATTGTTCCTTTTTTAAATTGACCAATGATACCATTGTGTTCGCTCCTAATGGCGTGTTCTATTTTCAAATCTCATTCTCTTTTCTCTCTCGAGTTGCTTTCAGATTCATTCGAATTTGGAATGCGTTGGCTGTACTAACGTTTTCCCACACGTCTTTTAAAAAGTTGTTTGTCTTTTTTGTTAAAGAGCTTGATTAATAGCATGTTTAGAGCGATGATTGTTCTTTGCAGTTTAAAAAATTACTCTAGTTTTCAGTTTAGAAACAGCCATTCAACTGGATAAGTTGTCTTTCATTGATCAAATATGACACACGGAACTAAGAAGTGATTTATAGTCATAAAATAAATTGGCGAAGCCGTGGATTAACGTATGGGTGGCCAGTATTGAAAAGATTTTATTTTTCTTTTTTAATCTAAAACATGCATCAGCGTAGAGCCAAATGTCACTAGCGAAGCGGGAGATATTGCCAAACATCAAAGGGGTTTTTGTTGAAAAAAGATTTAAAATTTCGAAGGGCGCGTCCCTAGGCAAAATGGCGGCCAAGATTATAATAACGATTTTAAAGTCCCCTCGTGAGTTTTATGTATAGTGTATTTTTTATTTTTAGTTTTTTGGGAAGGGTTGCGTGTAAGTGGACGCGGGGAAAATTGGAGACCAACACAGTTTCAGATCACAAAAATATGGACGGGACGTGGGGTGCCAGCTGAGTATGTTATTGTGGAGGACGAAATCTATAAAAGTAAAAAGTATTTAGCCATGTGGTTCGGAATTTCCAAAAGTATGTTTCAATGACCTATTATTACGATACAGAGGGCCGGTTTCTGAGTTGAGAATTTACACTAAGTAGGTGAATACTCTTATTGGACGAGACAGCGCTACAATTAAGTAATTACTTATTCAGAAATAATCCTCTATTCAGAAATAAGCCCAGAGAGCCTTGTTCTATTGATAATCCTGTTTGTTGCGTACAAAAGAGTATAAAATATAATTTGGTAGCACCGAAGCAAGGGAATTGCAAGAACTTAAAGCAAGAAAATTATAATTAGAAGAATTACAGTCATATTCACAACTTCATCAAAGTCCGCCAAGAAGTTGACCTTTTAATTGAAACAGAAAAAATGAACTCCAAAAGTTACATTGTCGTCTCATTGTCAGAATACTGAGAGTGACCAATTGAACGCTTCCTTGGAAGATTTGTTTTTTATTGACAAAACTCGGAGAGATAACAATTGGAACGAATTTAGTATTGAATTGAGTGAATCATTCTCTGTTCGTCTCGATGACTTTTCTGGTTATGGCTGGGACCAATAATAATTTCTTTGTTATGTTCCCAAACTTAGACACCTCAGGTAAGCTTGGTAAGTACAATCATACAATCGATATCAAAGTAACTAAAACTTTTTCCAAAAGTATTTGGAAATGTGTTTTTTTAAATTGTTCAATTTTCCATTTTATTTTACCTATGTGATTTTAATCTAAATAGAGAGATTAGGACACAGAATATACCTAGTGATGAATGCTATGCTAGTCCTTAGAAGTTCATAGTTATAAATAGGGATAAATAAGTTTTTCATAAATGTAAAGGCTGTGATTGCATAACAAAAACTGTGCTATTATTGTTTTGACATAGCAAATGTTGATAACACTCATGGGTGCAGAGTGCGAATACTTAACTCTACAGATATTTTATGTAGAGTTAAGTATTCGATTTCAGGTGTTTTGAGAAAAGTAGGAGTTTTTTTTTTTCGCTGCTTTTTTCTCCACTACATTCAGCCCCAAGGCAGCGCCTAACATTTTAAGTGTGTAGGTACATTGACATTCAACAAACAGAATGTAAATTCTTTACGTTGAAATAAATTTCTGATTTCTGAAATCTTATTAACATCGGGAACACAAATAGATTAATAACTATGGTTAGACTCCCTAATCTTTTCTAATTATATCTTAACGTTCTAGATTCAAAAACTCTCTCTATTGTAACTGAATAACGCAACGGATGTAAAGGTTCACTGCTGTCAACTGTACCTCACACATACCTATTTATGTTTTTCATAAGGTATAATATGGTCCCCTTATCTAATAGACCGCCCAAACGGTCGAAGACCAAAATGCGAACTGATTAATGTCAGTTAATATTCAACTATTATACTCATACACACACACGACGTAACCGTACCTTAAAATGTTAACTGCAATAATATCTCCCAATACCAATAAGGCATAAGTCCTAATAAAAACGACATAGAAAGCCAAGAATTAATGATATATTATTTGACATACGCACGACGGAATATTTTCACCGATACGTGAGCGGGATTCAAACCCAGGACCTGCATACTGATGTCCTGTGTGCGACTTTTCCGTGCGCGTTTCCGACGTCCCTTTTTCTATGGAAACATTCGCTTTTGCGTAACGCAGGGGACGTCATAACGGCGCTTGCGCATGCAAATCGATGAGAGTTGCTAATGAGGTATTTTTATTGATTTACTATTCCTTATTTTATTCTTATAAATGGCGGTGGTAACCTAGTGGGCAAAACAACAGAGACGAAAGCGAGATACCCTGGTTCGATTCCCCGTGCGGGCATGTACCTATGACTTGGTTCTTTAAGTTATGTACATTTGTCAAGTATTAGTATTACCATTTGTGAAGTATTCGTAGTAGTAGTAACTGTGAAGGAAAATATCGTGAGGAAACCTGAATGTCTAAGCTATATACATACATTGGTGCTTGAAATCGCCAATCGACGATGGGCCCGCGTGGTGATTATTTCCATCTCTCTCTTCCTCTCTCTCTCTCTCTCTCTCTCTGTCTCTCTCTGACAGAAGGTCTGGTCTGCACTGGGGCGTATAATAATATGCGCTGCTTACTATTATCACCCTCTTGGCCTATCACGTCTGTAAGCTCTCTTCGTAGAGGTGGTCAAAGTTCTGCAAAACACCTTAATTATAACTTTTGAAATCTATTATAAAAATAACAATTGACAATCGATCGATTGGGTCACCGTCAATCCGCCAATAGAATTCATTGTGAAACCTCCAATAACTAACGCGTAACCCGCATATTAAACTACTCACTGGAATTATTCCACATTCTGGTGAACTCTGAGTTCACACTTCACATTTGAGAGCTCAGGAACCAGTAATAACAGTGATTGTTAAAACTATAGAGCGAAAACGGGGAAACAATCGACCGTCCCATATTGGAGTTCGGATTTCGAATATGGAACTATTTAAAATTTCGAATCCGTTGCGTTATCGCCTATACGTGCTGGCCTTTTCCGATTGTTCCTTTTTTGTTTTTTAATTTAGTTAGCGGAATTAGGACGCGGTATGACCGTCATCGATATCCTTTTGGTTTTTGATGTGTGCCGGTCTTCCTTTTTATTATTTTTGTGACGATTTGTTCCAGTCTGTTCTTAAGGATGCAATTTTTGGAAATATTTGAACTTAAACACTAATTACTCGAAGTGGATTTGGACTCCACATTGAATCGGAGCTCCAAGTAAGCGATTCAGGTCCAAGAATAGACTATAAATAATGTTTAAAGTGACATAAAAGGCGTTTTCAGAAGAAGCCTCCCAAACCTGTGCTTTCGAAATCAGGATTTCTCTGTATAAAGTTATTTATACATTATTCATTCCGTCTTCATTCACCTTTTGCAGCCTTAATGCGATTCCGATAAATTCTATTTAAGGTAGTTTAACCTTTCCGTTCTTCGTATGTAATACATCTTGCATTGTAACATGTAAGCACGTATCAAAATTTCGAATAAAGAACGTTCGTTCGACACGTGGAGGTTTTTTTTTCTTCATTTTCAATCGCCCCATATCATTACCTGCCAGCATTAAACGCCTATAATGTCAGAATCATCGCGCGTTTGCACAATCGAAATATTATTTCTAAATTAAACGTTCTTAATACATTGTTGCTAGTACAATCGACGTCTGATCTCTTCGAGGAGCGCAATTATTAACGAAAATGATCTTAGGAAATAAGTTAAGAGAGAAAAAAATCGTTTTGTGAATACAAGAGAAGGCCACAAAGAGGCCGCGATAAATGCAAGTCACTTCATACGAATTACTTCGATCTCTTTTGTTTCAACGTTGTAAGACAAAAACATAGGTTTTTGATACCGCGGCGCCGTTTCTCGATTGTAATTGTTAGTAATCGATCGATTGTGATTGTGACCGCGTGGAAAGGCTTTCTAATTAAGGTGTCAATGCTTCCAGATTTGCCGCGCGGCGAGCGGCAGTTAAAAAGAAAAATATCCTTTTAAAATGTCACGTGTGTGGAATACTAAGCGTTTGAGCGGTTTGACGCAAATGTGAAATATTTTGTCGTCGCGCTGCGTGATTGTTAATGTGTGTTCGATGTTTGATTTACATTTTGATCCACTTTTGCTGTTACCAATTTGTTACAGTTGTATTCATGTAAGATAAGAACTTTGCTAAGTAGAATCGAAGTGACATTTATAATTTTCATAAAGAGTAACGATTTATTCGTTCATTGCTGTGGGAGACAAAAGTATAATCAATATATTTCCATAGGGTTCAAAATATAGAAGAGTCTGCGTCTGTTTCCCTGCAGACCAAATCGGATTACGAAAGGGGTGAGTCCAGTTTTATCATCAATTATATTTGCGTACAGTCCAAACCATGAAAAACACACTAAAATTGATCTTAAAATGAAGGGAAAAAGGACGAAAATATAGCGGGATGACTTGACGCGTGGTCTAGCATGCGAGGAGCGGATTCCATTTTTGAATAAACTTTTTTTTAAATAACTCGGAGGGGAATGTAATAAAATTACATGTGGGGGAGTCTTTTTTGAATAAATCTCTAGACTGATTGTTGTCGGGACGAATGAGTTAGTGAAGTGAAACTTTTCGCCTCAAAAACTTTTTTAACTTGCCTTAAGGCTGGGTTCTTCGGCCCTAGAACCACTGAAAACACATATCACCATCAACCTATTATGACTCCACCGAGGGGCACGGGTCTCTTCCCTGAGGAAGGTATAGGCCATACTCCACACGGGGGCCAAGTCCGGATTGTTACCGCCAATTTACCTGAAAATAAAGAAGATAGGTATATTACTGTATGCACTTCACATTATTTTGAATTTTCTAATAAGTGAATCTGAATTCTGAACTAGCTCCACTTTCTCATCAATAGAAATAAAAACTGATGAAAATGACGATGGTCACGAACAGAATGATGAACTAACTTTTTGAGGAAGGATGCCCAGCAGCAGCCGAATACGGGCTCATTGAAGCTGATCATGATGACGATGACGTGGGAATTCTATGAGATCATACAATCAAAGGCCTCATTTCCACACTTATCGGCTACTGACACTAAAGCCGATGCCTCGACTGCAAGACGACAGTTCACGCACTCTAAATGAGTAACCAATGAGGCGCATTAAGAGGTCACCCGATGCATGCCACGTAGCCTACATAATATAAGTGTGAATATACGAAAATACACTGAAGATACGCTTTCCTGATGAAAGGAAACCATTGCAATACGATGAAAGTCAAGAAAAAAAATCAGGCACCAAATTATTCATGTCTTGAATAAAAGGTCAGTGAAGAATCAAGGAAGAAGTAGCAAATATCCAAATGTTTTCAGCGTAAAAAGCTTGTGGCAAGTGGGATTTCCTGGTCTTTGCCTAACTCTCAGGAATACAGGCATGTTTGTGTATGTATTTAAAAGAAACATACAAACAATTCTTATCAATGCTTTGTTTACAATCATATCTTATATAGAATATTATATACTAAAACTAAAGTATCTAGATATAAATAGTGGGTGGTTCTTAGCAAGTAGTTTAGGACGCCTGTGACGTCATGAGACAGCACTACAGTGGCCCCTAAGGTCCGTTTCTGAATTGAGAAATTCGCTAATGAGTAGTTCTCATCAAATTTCTCAGAAAAGAATGTGACAGAACATATTTGCTTTGTGAAATTTTTAATTCAGAAACTGACCCTTAGGGAAGTAAAGTGAGAAGTTCGCTTAAAAGAACTGTTTTGTAAGTACTTAATTGTTTCAAAGTCACACTTTCGTATTTCTATTAAATAAGTAGCTATCATATATAAACCGATTAAGAAAATTACAGCAATTTTGTAAGACTAAAATCTATAGCATCGATGTGTCATAGCTCCTCAAATGCCTGCTCATACATGACATCAGGAGCAAACGCAGTCATTGACCCCGATTCATGTAGTTGTAATGGCAATGTTTTTTTAATTATGATAGTCGACGTTTTCTTATGAACGCACAAAAATTTGAAGAATTTCATCAATACCTAGTGATAATATTATCTATGGTAGATGGTAGTTGAGTCGTTTAACGAAGAGGAAATATGACAACATACAAACTAACATACGATTTATTTTTTCTGGCTCTACTACACAAAATGAATCAATCGATTTTGGTTGGCCTCTGCAACCGAAAAACAAATACCCATCTAGCTATAATCCATTCGTCTATATTTGGCATTTTTTTCAGACTTTAAACGACACTAAATCAAAAACCTTTAGCGGTAGAGGGCTAGAATCGAAAGTTTTCGATTCAGTGTTATTTGAAGTAAAAAAAAAAATGCCAAGTATGGATAAATAGATTATAGACAAAGCCATCTACAGAACTATAGTTGATTTAAGTGTACTATCTACAACAAATTGACAATAACCCTTCTCTACAAAATTTGTAGAGCACATTTACTGTGCCTTTGATTGAGTAAAAAACCAAAAAAATATATAAATCTAACAATAGAACACACCTTTGGATAATAGCATGTTACCAACCTTCTTCTTTAACAATAATAACCACTGGCCCGTATAATGGCTTCACTTAATATTCCATTTTCAAAAATATTTGAATCGTCATGCTTACTTCCTTTGTCCTGAATGTCCTGATCGAAACGGCAGCGATTCTAACGATATCTGATTTTGAATTTGGAATCTGTCGATCGACTTTAGCTCAGAAAGTATAGTTTGGGAATTTATTGTAAGAAACTTGTAAGGCGAGTACTTATTTTTAAAAACTACTAGAGTGATTTCAAGTGTAATTTCTGACTAGAATCTATTTGGAGAGATATTTAATAAGAGTAAGTAAAAACTAGACAAACGATAGTGATTTGCTCACCAGGAGTCAACTAGGTATATAATTTTATTGAGCTCACCCAAACCATAAACACTATAAAGCATATCAAAATGAGAGTACCAGAGAACATCATTAAATTCAATATTTTTCGTTTAAAAAAGGACCCAGCGTATCTCAGCCATTAATCACTAAAACTACCGACCTTCAAGGAGAACATCGGAATAAAATCGCCAATCGAAATAAAGCACTTAAAAACGAAACGTCATTATCGCAAAGCATAAATAAAAACAAAATGCAAACGTCGAAACGAAATCGAGCGCAAAAATTGAATATCGGATGTACGATTTAAAACAGAATTCGTTAAAAATACGAGCGCGGCCCGAACTGCATTAATTAAAAATTCTCGGTAGAAAATTCAGAAATAGAATTCGCATCCGAATGGCTCCTTGTACGGGTTAAAAGTTTGGAAGGAACAAAAGAAGAACGCGGGAGCAACCCTTTTAGCGCTGATAATCTGTTCCTTGGCCCTGTTCGTTTGTTTTTTATTTATTTTACTTATTTCTTGTCACTTTTTTCCTCCACTCCGAGATTGTACGCAACATTTTTACTTCGAAACGAGGCTTTTTAAAGTTGCTCCCAAGATTTATTACTTTTTGTTCCCTTTAAGACTTGTCTTCGGCGTTGGAATTAATTGATAAACGGCCGAATGTGTCAATATTTTTCAACCAAACTTGGATGTGGCTTATCACCATATTTTTAAATCCCAACTTCGACAGAAAAACACTGGCCATGCAGACAAAATAAAGATTAAAAGAGCAATTCTATAAATTCTCGTTCTAAGTTAAATTTTTTTACAAAAATAGAACGCAATCCTTCCGCCCTCGCGTTCGGTTAGTGCTTTACATGAAATATTATTTTATGGAGTCCACATCTGCGTTCTTGCGTGTGTGTGCGTGAACATTATCCCGCCAGAGCGAGGGGTTTATGTACACAAGTGAAGGAGAAACTTAAAAATTATAACGATTCAAGTGGAAGTATTTTTAGAAATCATGAGCTGGGTAACCACTTATTGAAGATTAAAGTATATGATGTAATGGGAAGTAACTTTTTTGATTCAGTCTGGATATTATTATGTTCAGAGATGGAAATGTATTCAATTTATGGCTTTGATTGCATAGCTGCATCACTACTGCTTCAGAAAACTTGTAGTGCTTTTATCCAAGCATTGTTAGAAGAACTGGCAAGTCAATTGCATTGTTTATTCTTTGTTGGTTTTTTTCCGGTATGCAATATAGAACATTCTTATCTTATTTTATTCTTGTATCATGGTAACCATGCCTTAATTTAGTTTTTTGACTCAAAAAATTTGGACGGTTGAAAAATTATTGGTTACTTCTAGCATAGTGCCATTTCCATTACAATCCATCTGAATCGTCAAATCACACAACGCGGGCCCATTTTTTAAAATTGGATGGAAAAACGAAACCCTTCTATTTTTAAACTGTCATGGCTTCACCCTTTTATGTGGCCAGTGTATTGTGCAGCCGCAAAAATAAAAAAAAACTTTTGGATTGAATTCCAAAATACTTCGTTGTCGTCCAAAATTACTGACCTAATTTGCTTACCTACGAGTAGCTAGGTATTTTGTAGCAGAAATCCTTCAGGAACAAGCTCTTACTTTAAAAATATATCTCGTTTGCTTACATCCAAAAACTATTGTGAGACAGAGCTCAGCTGTGTTAGTTTTGGGATTAGGTTTTTTCACCCTACCCTCTTTTTAAATTTAACTCTTTCGACGATTTTAATATTTCGGGAACATTTTTAGCTTAGGGCGAGGAGTATGTGGGAGTTTTTTAGTTTGTGACGCTCGTTTGTGTGAGTCTGGGTACAATGGTTGAATTCTTCATGGCGGCTAAGGTACTTATAGCATGCGGGCGTTTTCTGAATTAAAACTCTTAAATTGATTGAATAATATGAATAATGAATGCATTGTATGGAAAGGGTTGTCTGTCGTGTGCTTTAGTTCTATTTTCGTTTGAAATTTTATATCCCTTATCAATTGAATGGACTTTGATATTGAAGACTATTAGGCATAATAAAAGTAGGTATGTACCTATTCATTTCGTGAGACATCATCATATCCTGCTACTTTAAAACGTAATAGTTCGTATTTCATTTCGAAAAAGTTTCTACTTAGGACAGAATCGTCGAAATCCAAATAAGCTTCAAATAACAACGGAAAGTTGAACAAAAACAATTAAACGTAATGACTTGTCAACATTGCATTAAAAAAACATAACCCTCTCTCAATTAAACTCGAATAAAACCGACGAGGAAAGAAAAAAAGGATGCTATGCCTTTTGTGGAGAAAAAAAAAACAGGAGTGAATGTCCTTGCCAGGAACAGCCAAACATATGCGCCCCGACTACAGAAAAAAATACAAACGAACGCATCACGAACGATTGATGTAGATTGAGCCATATTTGAGAGCAGCGACAGTGTAGAGTCTTACAAAAACAGCAATGTAGGCTTATTAAGACGATGTTGACAGAATATCATGGGTTAAGGGATAAAGAGGGATCTTTGTTAAAATTATGATGGAGTTTGAGTGTAAAGCGTTTTTTGGAAAAGAAACTGAGAGGCGATGTGGGTTTTGAGAAATGTTTTTTATTTATTCCAACCAAATATAATTTAGAATCTTAATGAATAAAATGCAACAGATTTTAAGTGTTTCGGAAATTAACAGCTTAAGGTGTGTTAGAAATATTTCTTTTATTCCATGACAGAAGGTTTTTTCCACAGCTTTGTTTTGTACCTTATTTATATATTTTAATGTAATTATTTACACATAAAACAAAAAGATATTGAAAGAGACAAAGTACACGTAATAGTAGACCTTTCTAGAAACATAAACAATATATTGCTGTAATATTCTTACAAATTGTAATAGCTTCAATTTACTCAAAGAAGAACCCACTAAAACGATAATCAGTAAGTCAACAAAATCCACACTTCAGCTGAAAGCCAACAAGCGAAATTTCGCTCCAGTGACAGTGCCATATTTACTGTATGACATGTTAGTTGTGCATAAACTCGTGGTAACGGCCAGTTTATGACTCCACTGGCAGTAAAGTCTGTAGAATCCTCGGTTTATATGATTGTGATGACTATGGGACAAATAGATCGGGTTGTCCACTCGTCTTGTTGAGTCCACTACCAAAGGTGTCAAAACGACGGCTTTAATGTAAAAAAACGCCCAAGTGCGAGTTGAACTCGCGCACGAATGGTTCCGTACCATTATCGTTACAACATTATTTTGAATATTTCAAGCGTCTACCTGTTGGAATAATCACGTTTGTGGTACGTGAGGCGTCCTTAAATATTTATTTTATTTCAATTTTGGTAGGTCGATCGGCTCACCATTAAAATGGTTTTTAAATGTTATTTTCAAGTTCATAAAGCAGCTGACTACAGCGAATATACGACTGATTATTGTGTCAATATTTCAAGCGTCTACTTATTGCGTTATTAATATCGATCAAATAAACGACACAAAAATCACGTTTGTTCTATTCAGCTTCAATTAAATATTGAATTTACTTTTTTTATTTGTTGTTGTAGTGGCAACAGAAGTGGAGTCTTGGTAAAGAGTCCCTTATGAGCATAAGGGACTTATTACGGTTCCGAACGCTGAGTAGGGTTCGGAACACTAAAAAGTACAATAAATTGTCAACACCTAATAATGCCTGTCTTCAAGTCACGTTAATATAAAATAAGCCCCTAATTGGCATAATTTATAACTGTTAATATTTTTTAACTAGTACTGTGGGTTTTGAAAACAAATAAAATTAAATTAAACTGAATTGAGTATGCGCTATGAAGGGCGAGACAAAATAATATAACATAGGAATTACTCAACCTAAGAGTTCACTAGACAACTTTCGGGTAGGAGATTATACGCTGGAGAACAATATATGTACAAAGTTAGGAAACAATAATAAGGTATACGCAGGCCTAAATAATTTACCTAATATTTTTACTTAATTTAACATTCTTTTATTACATTTATGCACTATTTTTGCAAATAATGTGGATATACTCAAGTTAAGCGTGCAGGATTGGTAGACTGATACCCTTGTCTAAATGGCAAATAAAATCATGGCAAACCTTTCTTGCTTCGTCAACATTCATTAAACACTGCATGCACGTACGCTTGTTATTTTTCAGGTATTTTTCTGTATTGATAAAATAAAATTACATTCTAATATACATAAACAGGAAACCCTCGACGATACCATTCGCAATTGGCAGGTTTTAATACATTGGCTCAGTGACGTGCAATGGGAGAGGTCTATATCCGGCAGTGGACAAGCATAGGCCGATGATGATGATGATAATAATGATGATGATTAATACATTTAAGTCATAAAAACTTTCACCGTTTGTGCGAGCAAGGATTACTGAGTTGACAATGATTTCTTTCATGACAGCTTTATATTTTCTGAAATTGGTAAAGTGCAAGGGCCGGCTTTTTGGCCTTATCAGACAAAGAGACAGTCGAATTGTTTGCTAGTTAGAAAATGGTGCTCGTAGAAGAGGAAGCTCCTGCTGTCAAAGCTTTATCCCACAATTCTGTAAGCATCGATGCTGGAAATACAGCGCTCAATAACGCAATAATACCTTCACATCGCAGACACTACGCCCTGTCTGGCTATTTGCGACTAAACAGCGTTCCGTGGCTCTTTTTGTCATACCCAGCTTACCTACACGCAGTCTCCTGCGATCGGAGTGTCTGAAAAGTGCAAAATGCATTCGTGTGAACATTTTACTTGTGCTTCGTTTAGGCTGTGTCTGAGGTCGCGAAGTGAATTAGTGAAAACAGTTGCTCACGTGATGATATCAGAGGGAGTTTTATACGGAAGTGGAAAAGAAGACTTAGTCAGTTGACACAAGTCGTGTAGGTACAAGCGTCGCTGGTCAAAGAAAGTTACTTGGCGTTGTTTTGTTGAAAACTGCGAAGGGTTTGTAATGATTCTGTTATATGTTTCCGAAATTATTTGAATGATTAAGTTTGTGCGAATGTATTCTGTCCTTACTAATGTACTCGTAGTAATCGCGTACCTACAATATTGGTTATTATTTAGAATTTATTGTCAAGAAAAATTGTTCAAAGGTGGACAAATCGAAAGATCGTGACCGTGGTTGACCAGGGGACCATATCATAGAACTACAATTAATTCATTACTATCGGCTTACTATGAAAATCGATATACGAGTCACAGATTAACAATCAGACTGTCTTATTTCAAATTTAGCAAAAAAATACGAATTATAGCTTTATAAAACTCGGCTCTGCTCGCCCTCTAGTCCGACAGAAGGGAATGTAAATGGGGCACGCACTTGCCTTTTTGCCCAGCTTGTTTGTTACTCATTTTGTCTCGTTTCGTCATACACACGCGGCCGTGTTATGAAATGGAAACGGTAACATTCTGGGCTGTCATGTGACGTTTGGGTTTTCATTCTATCATTTTTGTAGTTACAGAAAATTTGACTTTTTCTTGAGGGACCTCGGACACCTATAACAGAGATGATGAAGATACTCTTACGTTGATACCTACACTTGTCATAATCAAACTAGGATCAATGATTAATCAATCAATCAATCATAAGAAAAACATGATTGGGTATTAGCAGCCAGGTGTTGCGATTTTCCAATGTGTTACTACGTGTTACAATTTCACGTGTGTTACGGTAAATTTTCATTTAAAACTCAAGATCTCTTAAGAGCTCGGTGCTCAGATTAAAGAAATCACGGTGCAACTGGCGCTAACTCCACAACCTCACAACTCCGCACAAAGCTTCGCACATTAAAGGATAGAGCAACAAACAGTAAATTACAATAATATCGTCCCAAATAGAAATAGAACGCGATTAATTAACCTGCGGCTGGAGGGGCGTATTTCATTTTAATCGGCGTTCGGTGTAGTGCGGTCGGCGCGCGATGTCGCTTGTGGCAGACTGGAGAAAAAGCAACAATACGTTTCCTCTTTTCACATTACATAATTTCTTGCCTGTATCCCAGACTGGTAGGCAGAGGATAGAATTTGCCACTTAACATAACATAAATATAAACATTTACATACGAGCACATACATTGCTTCTAGCCCCACACCAGGATACCCTGTATCGTGGGAACCAGAAACAGCGACGTCACAAACTTGTTACAATCCTGACAGTCATTAACCTATCATTTAACATTTTTAATTAACATTTAGCTCCCAATTCAAACCAACTAGTTCCGATTTGACCTTTTCGGCTATGGATCCAGGTGATCCTTGGCCGCCATTTTTAATTGCCCATAATGTTTCCATGAGGTTTTGTCTGGTCAGGCATCCGTTTTCTCGGCGATGATGTGCAGAGTTACCGTTTTGCCGTCAACGTAATACAGTTATAAAGGCTGGTTATTAGCTTGTTTTAAAAGGCCATTGAATCAGGCCAGATTTTCAATTGTGCCTATAAGAGTTAAATACTGCATATGCGGTCGTCTTCAAAACCTGAAACCAGATTCATGCTACGCGTGCAGGTTTCCCCACGAGCCATACCCTCACCCGCCGCCGCCGCCCGCGCCACATTCTCACAAGGCGCGGGTATGCGCCCGCGCACCTGTCGAGCACTTTGTTACGCTCTTACCGCTCCCGGTGATGCCGTTGTGTTGACGCGCCTCGATTTTTTCGCTTTTGAGCAATACGAATAAGAAATTTTTCAAAGTTTCATTGACTGATACCGTATTATAATGGAGATTGTGAAATTGAGCATCGCAAACTATAAATAAAGGCCGACATACATTGAAAAAGGTGAAGATAGTCTAGATATAATAGATACACCATTTTTTAAACTCAACAAATTAAATAAATTTTTGTTACTGAATTTCTTTTTTAGTACAATAAATGCAATAAAAGGTATCCTGAAAACTATAAGACGCTAATAAAATACTGTACAGAAGCAATCAATACAAATAAATGGATGAAACAAAATTACATGCAGGCTTCCTCATTGCTCGGCGAAACCCAAAAAAGCCCACCCATAGTCTTAAAATTGCAGTCCATAAACAACGATCGATGACACCGTCGAATAGCCTGGACCGAATCGAGCGCGTATCGCTTCCATGCACGCATCGAATATTATACTACTCGGAAAAACGTCACAATAAATCGTCGAGCATTTTTCGCGAACGCACCTATTATTGAATTCAACGGAAACGAGGAAACTATAGCTATTCCTTTTTCGCGCGCTAGTTCCATCTCGGATCCGAGTTAGCGCACGCGGCGCTATTGTGTCTGGCAAGACTGGGCGAGGTCTATTTGTCTTGGTCTCGCGCGATATGTGCTTCTCGCTCTCGAGCGTGTCAATGCAGTTTATTGTAGACGTTAATGGTTCTGATTACAAATGTAAATTTTCAGCGTCCAACGGGCGTTGGTTTGATTTTTCTTCGTTTTCTCTTTATGGCGTTAAATTGATCTTTTTGTTGTTATTTATTGAAAGGTTTAAGTGATCTATGATAACATAATTGCTAAGAATAGCACCTTCCTTTTTTAATGGTTCGCAATGCCTATGTGGAAGTGAGTTTTTTCCAGAGTGCATGCGTATTAAGGTTGATGAACTGATGAATGTAAAATCTTGATCATATTCTTTTAATATGTTAGTCAATCGCTTTGCTCACAATAAGAGCGAGTTCGGAGAAAGAAGCCCTTTGTTTTACCAAAACAATCTGGTCAATTACTTCCTTTACTTATAACCAACTTCAAAAAAGGAGGTGGTTCTGGATTCCATTCGTATATTCGTTTCTTTCTGCGTTTTTAGTGTACAAGTGTTCTGAAGTAGGTTTTTATTTTTTATTATTTTTTATGAAACGGCCTTAGATTTTTGGAACTGGCTTAAGTAAAAGAAATAACAAATACAAAATGTTTGAGCAAAATAAGTAAAAGTAAAATAATAAGTAAAAAGTAGTCTTTGGTTTCTACTATTTTAAGAATTTTTTGGCTGACATACTTATTATCCAAAATAGGGATGTGTTAGCAAAGGATAAGATAAAAAGAACCCTATATCGACGTGCGTGGATGCAACTACTAATGACTGTTGATGAAGCGAAAAAAATGTGTTAGTATCATCAGAGGCAGACCCTGTTCTCTGCCTTTCCCTCCAGGATAAAGGCGTAGGTGTATGTCAAAACATGAAAATGAATGAATAAAAATGAAACATCAAAACATGACCTACGAAGACAAAGTCAGTAATTAAATCACACATATACCTACACATAACCTCACGCCTGTATCACAGAGGGGTAGGCAGAGACCAGGGAGTGCCACCAAGCCACGAGTTAAGTTAGTAATGATTATTTCTCTTAATCACATCAATGGAACTAATTTATTCAAGACCTTGATTAAAATAGTTTTTGTTACAATGCATACATTTAGACGTTTTTCTGTCACTCTTAACCTAAGGACTAGGACCAGGGCTAGGTCGCTTGAGATACCTATTTTCTAACCTACTTCAAGCATAAATATTTGATTTTTACTGATGCTAAATTTCAGCCACTGAACTGTATTACTATTATGTTTTTTCTAATATTTATTTCCAACGTTTATACACAACAGTATTTAAAGCAAAAATTTAAATAGACATCATCATCATCAACCCTCCTTTGCCCACTTTTGGGTATAGGCCTTTTCCCCAATACGCCAGACCTCGCGGTCTCTTGCCATTAGCAAATAGATACATAGAATATTCCTTATAAAATTCTATTTTATTCTTTATTCTGTATTTCTTTTGAATAGCTACAGGAACAAATTCTAATTTGTGTAATTTATTGCTCTTCATTTCTTCAATTTAAGCAGCATTTGCACGATAACATTTCCTGGAGAAGCTTTAGGCATTAGATACATTTGCCTGTAAGACAGGGTTCACCCACCTCTGCACAAATTAGTAAATTCTACCACGGTGACCCCACCGTGGTAGAATTTACCTTATACTTGTATATTTTACATCATCAACCCCTTATGACCCCACAGACGGGTCTCTTCCCTGAGGAAGGTATGCCACGGGGGCCAAGTCCACGGCAGGGTGGTATCATATATCTAAGACAAATTAATCCATAATCATAAGTTAATTAAGAGCTTTTGGGCGCATATACGGTGAAATGGTAGACATACAGTTTTTTTCCGGAAATAAGAGAATATTAGACTAAAAAACTTTCGTAAGCACTAGATATTATGAATTTATTCCTGATGCATTTACTTGACTTTTTTTCGGAAGAGTTCAACCAGATTTCGCTCTGATTCGCAGAGCTTAATCATGGTGAGCAGAGACGGAGCTCACGTTGTCTTCCGACAAAAATATCCTGAATAAAGTTATTAATAAGAGAATTATCAGTATGGTGGCAAAAGGCAAAGCTTAGTATCTGTCTCTCTCCCCGGTATACAGACGTGCCATGAGTTCCAGTAAAGTCGTACGTATTCGGCAATACCTACCCGATAAGAAGATTCTTGAAGACTTGAACTTAGCAAACGGCCCGTAGTAAAAACTATTTCGCACCTAAAACAATCGAAGACCTCCGAGATTTACAGCAGGCCTAGTTAATCCAATCGATTAGTCATTTATCTCGAAATCGCGATCGATTCGGAGCCAACGAAACATCGAATCGAAAATAAAATACGGCAACGGCCGACGATCGGCGACGTACGAACGCACCGACAGACTCTTACCTATTATTCGCATATCAGGGCACTTTATTTATAAAAGCGACCACTTTGCACTGAGCTGTTGACGCGTTGTGCATAGTATTGAAAGAAAATATTGAAACTCAATTTTGCAACTCCGAAACTGGCGTGCCAAGGTTGATTTGGAGCTGGCCGTATTTTTGGCGTTGATTTGAATTTTAAAAAGTTTACGCTCATTAGAAACGCAACAGTATATTTGACAGCTTTTAGTAGTTACAATATCATTGTTGTTGCTACTTAGTGCTCTGTAAGTAATGTTGTAAGCTTTCAAGATTTTATTTGAACGAAGTTTTTCCAGGTTGAGGAATAATATAATATTACTTAAGCTTGATAGGTAGGTAAGACGATGTCAAAATTATAAGTCTAGATAGCACCAAGCTACGACAAATGTTTTTAACATATCAATCAGACCTTGAAAAGAACAATTAAAAATCATGGTTAAGGTAAGCCGGTCGGCAACAGAACAAGGAGTTACACCAATATGTTTTCAAAATGATAACTCAGAAGATACTGTAGTAGAATTTAAAATAATGCATAATCCTCATGTTTTGGTCTCTTATCCTATTTCAAGAGAGATAAAGGGCTTATTTCTGAATTGATTACTTCACTAAGAAAATACTTAACTAACGTTCTGTCACGCTCTTTTCCGAGAAATTTTACGCGATAGCACTACAGTTAAGTAGTTACTTCCCGAAATTCTCAATTCAGAAACTGGCCTCAAGTCATTATAGTGGTTTTCTTATAACGGTAGCCGTTATTGTAATTAGTCTATATTATCACTAATACAGATTTGCGAACAGACGAGTAGATGACTTACATAATTAACTAAAGCAAATAAGGTAAGACTCCGCAAAAACATCTAGCGGGTGCGATGTGCAAGTGACAATATCTTAGTTAAAACATTATCTATTCTGTGTTAAAGCTCAGCCTCGGCTGGTCAAACCCGCGCGGTTTCCCAACTCCGAATACCGCCCGCAAAAGATCACAAACGGGTGCCAATTTTCAGAAAGACAGTGCTAAAATAATTGCAATCTCGCCCTATTTCGGGCCGCCTATACTGTTTGGATAGCTTTAATTCTACTGCGCTATTAAACGTATTCGAACACGCGTTCTAAGTACGGAGCGTTTGTGGGGAATTTTAGATTATGCAGGAGTTACTTTTGGAATGCTGCAATCCTGGATTTATTGATTTTTCCCAGGAAATATGGCAAAGATTAGATACACCTCAGGTCATCATTTTTATCATAGGTTGCTCATCTTTGGTGTAGTAGGTACTTATTAACAATCATGTCGGTGGACAAACATAATTTTTTAAATACTTGAATTATTCTAAAATACAATAAGCGCTACCCTGTAATAAATAGTACTATCGTTATACACCTAACATGGTTCGTACATAGATAAAAATTTGCATATAGTTAAGAATTTAATAAATATGATAAAGATCACATTAGTAAAAGTGCTTTAGAGAGGGTACACATATTCATAAGTCAGCTCTCTCAGTAGGTAGAAACAATACATTGAACTTCAGAGAAAATGCACTTAATCATCATAATATAAATGTCGGTGATGATAAACAAGTCAACGATGATTTTGAAGCTGTCAAATAAGAGAAACAACACTCCAATCGTTTCAGCCGAGGTAACGCGCTAAAGACCATTAAACTACAGTAAACAAATGAATACTCTCGTTTGAAGTAGTTAAATTACGAGAATGAGCTATAAATCTGATAGATCGAGATCAAAATTTCGCAACTCCAACACCGCCCGAGAGAATATTGGAACTTTGACATTTTCATAATCGACAATAAATTTACCGTTTACTAGTGACAGTTTCGCAAAACCCTTTAGAATCCCTTTGCAAAAAGCCAATTTATTGCAGCAAAAGTTTCCCAGTTGACGGTGTCGTAAAATCACCATAAAAATGCGCCATCGTTGTCATAAATGTGAAAAATGTCGACGACAAGCCCTTAATAACTCGATACAAGCGCCGTACGTCATCGGGCACTCATACTCGCCTCGGGCGCAAACTTGCGTCGAAACTATCGCACTCTCACATTTACAGCAATAGCCAGTCACTGGCAACAATTACATTTGCACACAATATCGCGGCCAGAAAGAAAGCAAAATAATCATTTTCTAAATTCGAATACAAAGCGGGCGTTCGAAATACGAAAAGGTAACGGCCAATAGCTAGGACTGAAGTGTATGCCAAAATGCCAGCGCGCGACACAAACAATTAGGAATGTGTTCTATTCCAAATTCAAATGCGAGTATCACAATTCGGAATTAATTATCTCCAACAATACTCGCTTCATTTACCGCTCTGATTTAGAGTAAATCCTTCAAATTATGCATGAGGAGCATGGATATTATAGTTTATAAGACTAGTGGGCGCGTTTATTTATAAAATCGTCTTAAATGTCACGGTAACAATGAGTTGTCTGTAAAAGATTGATGGGTAATGAATAATCTGTAAGCAATGGAAGGCGGAAAGTCGAATTGCGCAAGGCAGCATGAGATATTTTGTACGGAGCGTATGAGAATGTCAGATTAGAACTGGTAACTGGTATTATTTTCGGTAAACGATACCATCTCATGTCCGTCTGGAACCAACAAACCGTTTAATAGTTTAAGCATACCATAAGTCTGTGTGTGTTTGGTCTGTATTATTAACTGTCACTAATCTTGACTGGCAACTAAGCTGGTGGCTTCACTTTGATTTTGTTCTTATTTTATTTCAACTTTATGGTATTTTATGACGTGTAATGTTTGAGATTTGTTCAATCTGCATAAAGTCTTGTCCAACATTCATCATCAAGGAGGCAAGAGAAATAATTAATATTCAAAAACGAAACGGGAACATAAAGGGGCCCGAAACAACAATAAAACAATACCGAGACGGCAAACCGAAACAAAACACAGAAAAATATGAATTCCGATCGCGGCAGGCCGCGGAAACAAAAGATGGTGGATTTAATGAAACGAAATAAATATAAATACCTCTTTTAGAGAACGAGAATTCTTACATTTTTAATTCAAGAGATTGGAATGTGTCTAAAAACAAATTTCCGATTCATAAGAGGGCTCTCATTGGGGCCTTTCGCGGATGTCTTTAACGAAAAACGAATATTCATTTTTATCGAAAATTAATTCCGATATTCGCTTTGTTGTGCGATTTTTGCCTTGCAATTCGCCGGCTTCGAACGCGCGCGCAATTTTGACCAGCATTTATAGTTTTTCCCTGATGATGTATATGGATATAATTTTCGACGCTTTAAATGTTTGGTAATTCTTCGTTTGGAGCGTCCATAAAAATCTTAGCTCCTCGTTTTTGAGTGTGGAGCCTCGGGGGCTTATAATGATTTAATGAGCTCTAAATTTTTCATTAACTTTGTCCTCTAACTTTGCGCGAGGACTTTCCATGGAATGACGATTTTATGTTTTCCAAGAATTGAATCTTGGATCGAATTCACTCCTTCAAAATTAGATATAATTTTGGGCCAGACTCTATCGTTGTCTCATTTAATTTTGAAAATTCATTTTTCAAATAAAACACTAAAAGTTTCACTCACGCACACGAAAATCACAACAAAAAAAGAACAAGTTCACATGAAACTACTTAAAGTTACTTCAAACATAAATGTAAATAATCTTCGACAGACTTCCATTTTATGAGAAAGAACAGACGTGATTCAAAGTAGCCTCAATCCAATAAGATGAGTAATAATACCGTTACCATTTCAATAACCATCTCGCGTGAAGAATTTGCTTTCAGAAAACATAACAATAAACAAACTGAAAATAAAATATCGTTTACGGAAAACAACGTAAAAGAAGACGGAGATTATTCGTTGAATATGTCATTTGCTTGTATTTATTGTGTCAGATGGAAGCGGATGGCCAAGGATAGTGCCGAGTAGTACCTACTTAGATATTGTAGGAGGCTAAAACTTAAAATGTGTCTACATATACCTGTAACAGATGTCCTGGAAAGATATTAAATCATTGGTATTAACACCGTTTGTTGGGTAGCAAGGGGTAGCGAATTTTACTTTTGACCTTTGAACCTATTGGTCACATGACTACAAAAGAGAGTTGAATTGTAATAATATGATCTAAAATACGATCCCAAACTGGTCAGTAAGCCAAGAACTGAACTCATGATGAGTCAAATAAAAACGCTCTAACTCGAGAATACTAAAAAGCCCCGAAAATAAAAGAGCAATCAAACAAAAATCTGTTACAAATCAAGACGGGCCAATACAACATCTCGATCGACATTCCGAAATATCTCGGACAGAACATTCGAGGCAATAAAATCAATCATTTTGTTCGAAACAGATATGATTTTTTTACATTAACTCGACGGATTTGAAAGAAATTTCTCTTAAAAATAGACTTTTGAGTGCCCCCGCTACTAGATAAGCAAGACGAATGCCGGATTCAAAGCTTGGATTATGTTTTTTCTTCTTTGGCAGTTGGTACGGCTAATTTTATCTCACTGCAATTGGGTACTTTTAGAAATGTTTTTATCTCTTTGAACCTTAGGATGGCAAATTAGGTACTAGAAGTGATGTCACTGTTAACTCCTAACGCCCATTTTATGGAAAATAGCCAAAACACCTATCTCTACCTAAAGTTTTTCGCCCACGTGGCTATCATAAATTAATGGATCTGAATGTTTTCTCGATATATACCTAGTGACAGTTGCGGTTTTTGTATTAGATTCATTGCATTTTAATTCTATGGTGGGCTCGGTCCTAGTCTGTATTGCGGAGGGGTATATTTCGTCACTTGCCATGATCCCGATAACCCTCTTCACTTCGTCAACAACATGAACATACTACGGAACTTATGTATATCTAAGTGTATGTTCAGATTATTAAAACTTTCCAAATACCCGTACGCAAAACGAGCTATCAAAACATTTTTTCAACAAACGCACATTGACATTTCAACACGTACATCAAGAGGTCACATCTCAGAGACAATGCTCAATGAAAGCTCGGCGAGTCTCGGAGGGGGAGGTACAGTCAGAAGAGGAAGTACACCTATAATCCGATACTCCTACTGACATCAATAACAACAGCGTTTACACCCGACACAAGACTATTAGAAAGAGAGATGGTTGAGAACGCATGATATCGTTGTATCACGATTTGAGTCTTCGTGATATCTACCAACTAAATATGCTGAAAGGTAACTTCCTAGGTGTCACTGACTGTATGTAGAGGAGAGAGGGGCAGGGGGTCAGGTAATTATTCGACGTTAGCCCGACAGCCACGCCCGCTATTGTCTTCGAAGTATTGCCTTTACGAACAGTTAAGATGTGAAACTACAGGCTGGGGACCAGTGCTGATCTACTAATATTGCGATTGGGGAAGTTTGTCGGTTCGTACCTTTGTTGATTTATACAACATGCCATTAAATTAGAAGGTCAATTTAATTGGGATGAAAATATTGACAATTCCTCGAGTCAAGTGGTATGTTGTTGTTGGTGTTTTTTTACACTTTATTGAACAATTGAAAAACGATTAAAAATAATGTACGTGCCATTTATATTTGAGCATTAAATATCGAAGGATTGAAACACAGATTATCCTGGTTTTGTTACCAATGGCTCATCTAAAAAGATGACTGTGGTGTTATCGAGTCTCAAGGTTATTATAGATATGACGATATGCAGCCTTGAAAGAGAACTGCTAAAGACACACGCGTGATGGATGCCTTATTGGGTATGTTATACATAATAGTAGCACGTGCAGCCAAGGGCAAGAACTAGTAGATAATCAAATTGACAATCAAGAGGTCTCGCCACGAAAGGAAGAGGCGGCATATTGATAAATAACTTTGAGTTTGATGATTGTTTGAGACGACGGTTTAGTAATCACTTTTGATAGCTCTTCAAGCTTCTCGTCAGCTTGATGAAATACAACGGAGTGACCTGCTAAATGATAAAAAGGATGATCCGGGGTCTACTTGGTATGAGCTTCTTGCAAAAAAAGCTTATGAGGATTTGATCAGTAGTTACTTAAGTGGGCAGTTGTCCACTTTATTGAGTCAACCAATATTTTTTTGTTTCAAAAGTTTCAAAATATATTTGTATTTGACAGTGCGGACTAGATTAAATCGGACAACTCCAAACAGCGGAGAAATTACTAGTAGCGACCCTGCTCCATACTTTTACACTTTAACTTTCAACTCTATCGAGTTAAGAATTAAATTTAAACAATTCCAAATTGTAAAAATATGTATGTATTTGACAGTTCGGCGCAGGCTAAATTAGGCAACTCCATACAGTGGTGGACTTACCTAATCGCACTCCAGATGTCCTGTATTCACTGCAAGGACAATAACGTCTTGCTAGTTGTCAAGTCGTCTTGGTCTAGTAAGTAAACCTTTATGCGTAGACCGGAAATCCTGCACAGCTTATGGACATGGACAGTAGGGCAGTAAAAATTATTGGTTTCCCAAAACCAGTCACTAGGCGCGCTGTACACTAGGCGAACGCAAAAGAATGCGACGCGTTATTGCGTCTACGTGGGGCAAATTCTAATGGATGGGGCAAATGCGAATGTGTGGGGCAAATGAGGCTCGTGCCGCGATACACCCTTTGTGGAGAGTTGGCGTAGAAGTCTAGTTCGACGATAGTATGGGTTACTAAGCTCTTATTGCGCGTGTTTTAGGTGTCAGTATCGAATACAAAGTTGTGCTTTTGTAAGGACCACGCTTTGTTTTATTGCATATTTTTTGGTATTTTTTTGCAAGACTATACCCAGACAAAGAAAGGAGTGTAATTTTTTCAGGGTCACGTATGTTTGTCTTTTTTATTATACCACCTATTTCATTTGTAAAATCACTTTGAAAAGACTTATGTCAGCACCGGTTGCATGTGATTCGTAAACTGTTCACAGACAGTTTCCTTTCGATTATTCTAGAATACTTTTTGCACACCAAGAAGAGGTTTTCTCCTAAGTATATGTCAATAATAAAAGATAAGAACCTATTCTTATCATTTTTTTATTAAGTACCTATTGAGCATAGCTAATTTTGGGAATCTATACTTCTAGTGTAACAACTCTGTGAACGCTATAACAATGCCACCTCAGTTACGTAACTGAACGCACGCGAGCGGAATTTCTGAACTGAGATTTCTCTATCAATCCACCTTTCATACAATAGGTTTAGACAAGACAATTTATTTCGATAGTTAAACCGGCTGTCTAGACAAAAAAAGCCGTGAATCTAAATTGTGGCTTCATATCATTCCGTTAGAAATAAAAAAAAATAAAAAGAAGAACAGATTTCTTATCTTCAAAACTCGACGTTCCGAATTCTAAATCTAAATAATATATAAAGCAATTGAAAAACGAAGCGTAAGTTCATATTTCGAACGAGTGTTCCAAATCTATGCGTGTTCGAAATTCGAATATCCAATGCCGCGAGATGGATTGTGACGAGAGTAGCTATAGTCTAAGTATGACTGACAGAAGTATATCAGCGAAAGTCTCTTCAAGACATTATAAGACATTACACAAGAAAGACATTATAACATTTGTACAAAATAGGCGGCCTCTGTGGCGCAGTGGTTAACACATCTGCCTACCATGCGAGAGGTCCCGGGTTCGAATCCCGGCTGGGGACAAAAAAATCAAAAAGGTATGTATCATCATCAGACTATATCAGTCCACTGCTGGACATAGCCCTCCCCTAATGAGCGCCATAGCGCCCTGTCTTGGTATGTATGTATGTATGTATACGTTTTATTTTTGTGTATTTTTGACAAAGCTTTCGTGAATACTATTTCAAAATGTTTAACGATTTTTTTTTCTACGAACCAATTAAAAGTAACAAAAGAAAGAGAGAAAGATAGTTCGAACTGCTGCGCTACATCTAATGTTAGACCGAATGTTATTGAGTATAGTGAGTACAAATCGTAGGGGAGTTCTTCTGTTGTTTTGCTTGAGGATGGCTGGAAAACACACGTTGTTTTGATTTATTTCGTTTTCTTTCGCTTCTAACAGACAACGTCTTAGATACTAGAGTTACTGGTGTGTATATTAAATAGTTAACTACTAAAGTTGAAATTTTGAGGTAGTGAGAAGTGTCAATATCAATCACTACCGTTTGTTACTTATCTTTAAAACGTAAGTAAGTAGCTGATATTTTTTGGCATCTTTGTCATCGTAAACTCTATTGACATGAGTCTTTACATTTTCACTTGAGTCGTTCTTGACTTAAGTCATAAAAGAATGTACGTTCAGACGTCATGTGCTGTCATGAAGACGTAGGTGGCTCCGCCCGTATTTACATGTTTGATAAACAGTTTCCTATTCAACCGAAACATTCAATCAAATCTCGAATTTGAATAAAATATTGCCCGAAACTTTATAAAATCATAATCGTAGACAACGTTGCTCGTAGACGAGATATGGTTCTATTGATTGATGGGTGCTGCCTGGGGTATTAGACAAACCAGTTATTCTGGGCTTCCGAAACTGTGGCCTTTTTATTCAAGCCAGAGGTCTTGGTAGTCTGGTCGTGTTAAGCTCGTGCAGTATGTTGACCCCACTCACCATAGAGCGTATTCCTTATTTGACTTAATTAAAAAAAATCTAGAAGAATGTTATCCGTCAACGCAACTCCAGCAATTTATTTGTGGAAATTGCTTTATTTTTTAATAACAGAGCATTTGCTGGGTCATTTCTCGACTTTGTAAAAATGTTGAGTTTGATTGAGTGATGCGTTTCCGGTAATAATTATTACTTTAGTACATACGTTAAATACATTAGTACTTTATGAGTTATATCGTAATGAAATGATTCAGAAATAAAGAAATAAGACCTATTACTCATTCGTTCAGTTCTCGATACTGCCACATAAGAATCCGACTTTGACAGCTCAACATTCTATTTTCAAAACGTGAAATTTGAATATGAACTAAAAGCTGTGTGATTCGTCCGTTTGAAAATCGAACGTCGTGCTCTTGTTTTGAATAAGGATGCTCTCGCGCATGCGTCCGACGGTTTAGTAACTGATGCATTAATGCTTCGAATGATCTCTTTCTTCATTCTTTTTTTCCTCCTTTGCCTCCCGGAGATTGGTCATTACACATCTGAATATGTGCTCTTTACAAAAAAGAGGTGATCACGATTCGGTAAAATTGGTCTCGAACTGACTCTACTAAGATTTTAGACCTGATTTTTCTGCGGTTTATTTCTTACAAGAATTTCTGGATCTTTCGATCGATGTGCAGGCTGCGTAAAATGAGCAAATCGCAAAATGTGCAGATCTGACAATGAGCAGATCGCAAAATGTGCAGATCGGAAAATGTGCCGATCTTATATTATTATGTATGACTGTGTTGAATCATCTAGGTATTGAAGGCTATAAAACTAGGAAAGGGAAGGAGAGAGTTGGGGAAAAACAAAGTATGCGGCAATAAATACTTTTTTGTCATAAAGTGTACAGAATTTTCATATTTCTCTCGTTACGGGTAACGTAGCAAACAAAAATGTAAAGGTTGACCCTTTACATTTTTGTTTTTCACATTTTCCGATCCGGTCAACCTTTACATTTTTGTTTGCCACGTTACCCGTGTTGCCGTACAGAGGTGAGAACTTTAACTTTACCGCTTATCTGAGCACTACACATTCAGTAAAAGGTGTTATTGAAACAGCGCAAAGCAGAAAACTTACAGTTTTTCACTTTTTGTTTTTAATCTTCAAGCTTGACGAGAAAAAACACACAGTTTTAACTAAATAAATATGTCGTGGTATAGTAAATGACTTGGCTTAACGACTGCCATCTATTGACGGCAGCCGGAACCAACTGCTTAACGTGCCTTGCGAAGCACGGAACCGCTCGGAAAAATGTCACTAGCGTTAGTCATAGACGCGCCTGATGTTGCTTAACCTTCTTGTTCGTATAAGATCACTTCTGACAGTAAGACCAGCCACTAGTCTTACAGGCCTCCTGGTGGAGTATGGCCTATACCTACCTTCCTCAGGGAAGAGACCCGTGCCCCTCGGTGGGGACATATTGGATAATTATGGAGGTTCAGAAGCCATTTGGTCGGCAGTTTAGTGAGAAGTGGTCAGATCGCTAATATGGGGTGAATATGATGGGCTTTTTAGAGAAGAACCCACAAAGCCAATGTATACAGTCACTCGTGTAAGTTAAGTAGACAGCAAACGTGCTCTTTATGCCCTCACAATTCGTAGTTTCCCGAGCGATTTGAAAGTTTTCAATACACATCACACGTTTCATTACATTTTAATGAAAAATAAATGACAGAGCCCGACTCCCGATTAGATATTTTATTATTTACGAAATAGATCAGATTAGAATTTGTAACATTGTGCTCTTGTTATACAAGAGGCTTTTGTAATTTCGTAGCAATGGAGTCGATTTTGAGTCTCCAGGTACACGATAAGAAAAAGTTTTTGTTCGTACCAATAAGACTAGTTCTAATAAGACCTAAGATTTCTTATAAATATTGTCTAGTTGCACCGACTACTCGTTAATTAAGCTTCTCTATCTTTTTTCGACAGTGGTTGTCTGGAAGAAATTACTTTTAGTAATAAGGCCGCCGATTACACTGTACTATGTTATTGTCAAATCTCATCAGAAATTCTTGGTGTAGGTACATACAATAAAGAATGTTATATTTCCGCACTTAGCCTCATAGTTAGGTTATTGTATGTTGCAAGCGCTAAGGTATGTAAATACCTGTGATGGTAGGGTTTCTTTACAATGTTTTCTTCGTCTTGAAAACTTCTGACATTAATACAAGCCACTAGTCTTACAAGCCTCCACCAATCCGGACTTGGCCCCCGTGGTGGAGTATGGCCTATACCTTCCTCGAGACCCGTGCCCTTCGGTGGGGACATAATGGGTTAATGATGATGAAATAAGTAACTTAGAAAACCAAGTCATTGCTATATGCCCGCATTGGGAATCAAACCAGTGCCTCCCACTTTCGAGTCTACCCACTGACCTACCACCGCTGTTGTACCAATAGGACACAAGTTAGCTGTAACAAATTGGACGATTTCTTGCATTACGATGATGACAAAAAAGGAAATAAAAACCTTACAATCTTCTTAATTTTAGTTCAATTTCAGTCTGTACTTTCATTGAGAATGAAATACTATTAACGACCAATCCCTCCCATTATCAGATTGTTTATCATCTTACTTTGAATTCATATTCATGGCTAGCTGTAAATTAATCAATACATCGTAAAGTACTTCCCTTCCTTTGTAGAGACCATGTCGTTGCGTCAGAGGCTGTCCTTATCTACGTAGATTGATGTTTCTTTTGGTCACCTAATAGGACTAAATAGTCGTGGGTACACCGAGGTCACCAAGATCTTTCTGCTACCGTAATAATTAAAGTCCACAATATTCCTTAAATATGGGAATTAACCCCAATTGACGGACCGCTCCTATTTAAATTACTTGGAACCATTTATTCGAGTTTCTGGAACCTCGGGCAGCCATTAGTATTCTATTTAGTGCTACTGGCAGTTAAGTAGCGAGGCTATTGTTTTTTTTCGCGGACGTTCCGAATTCAAAAAAGAGTTTATGGCGTTACCAACGTTTGGGTACTGGCCAGTTTAATTTTTTTATTCTAATACGAAAATTTAAATTGGACAACTTTTTCGTCAAGACTAGTGTTAAGTTTGGAAACATGATGACGACGTGTTAAAAACGTCAAAATAAAAATACCGACAACCTAGAGAGACGGTTGAGTTAAACCAGAGACCACATTTCCTGTTGTGTCGATGAATCATATTCTGTGGCTTTTGTCGAGAAACTAGATCGCCGGGATGGATATCCGTCCTCAGGACAAAAAGTATCGAAGAGAAAAAGCAAAGGTTGCATCACAATAGCTATCCCCATTAACATTGTTATTATTCTCCATACAAAGGGATAATAAAATTATCTTATTGCGGGCTACGGACTATTTCCCTACAGACACAGAGTACAATAATCGCATATTTGTGAGCCCAGCCCCGCCGCCATCTTGAAAACAATGAACGTTATTGTCTCTTCTTAATTCCATTTTTGAAAAAATAATCCATTTAACATTTCATCGCGAAAGCCTCATTGATCAACCAGACTCGTTAAAAATGAAACCGTACTGCGCGAGCAACAAAGTCGCGTTTCGATTGTATCGTGAAAGCTCTACAGGAATGCTTACAGTGCTCTCGCTTACAGCGTAAGTTATCTTATATACTTCGATATAAAAGCGAGTATTGTTTGATAATTGGATGATACCGGTCCCATATGTGAGTTGTACGAGAGAGAGATGGCAAATCATTACGTTTCATTTCTTTGATGGTAATAAGTGCGTAAGTACATTTAGGTGTCTTACTACTAGCATATTTCAAGAATAATTGGAGCTTTCAAGCTGCAAAGGTCCAGTTTTGCCGTTACAAAGAATGAGAAGAACAAAAGGATTACAAAGGAGTTTGGTCTTGTCAATCTGCTTTTCTTAAAGAATCTTGACACGTAAAGTCAACGTAACCTTTTCACGCATGCACTCTACTTAGTTGTACTACAGGCAACCTTGAAAAGGAAATGTAAATGTTGATGTTCTGTGTACTACATCTCTTTTAAACTATACGCCAATCACAGTTTTCTTCGGTTCCAAAACACCTATAATCAAAATATGTACTGTCAAATCTAATCTAATAAGTTACTAGGCTTAGGGCGGCTTCAGAACTTCTGACATTACTGTCACCATTACTGTACCAGCCACTAGTCCTACAAGCCTCCACCAATCCGGATTATGCCCCCGTGGTGGAGTATGGCCTATACCTTCCTCAGGGAAGAGACCCGTACCCCTCGGTGGGGCCTACTCCACCGGGGCCAAGTCCAGATTGGTTCGGAGATTTGTAAGACTAGTGGCTGGTCTTACTGTCAGAAGTTTTCAAGCCGCCCTAAGGCCTCTGACTTGGCTTATCGACTGCCATCTATCGACGTCAGCCGGCACCAACTGCTTAACGTAATTATGTTCATGAATAAATAATTCTGAATATAACGAACCAAAATATACCCACCACAGTCGCTTCTAGCAGCATCTGAAAATAATTTCCAGGCAAGAACTTTCGAAATTACTAAGAATCTATCTAGAAACGTAGCGGTATATTCAGCAATAAAGTGAAGGTCCTATTTGAAATTGTAAATAATGATTATTATAGCCCTTACAAGGGACCTATCGACGTGACAGACAGTCGGACAGGCGGCTTGATGTAGTGTAGTCACCCGCATATGGCCGAGGAATTGTGGATGAAACTGACGACTAATTAAATTAAAAGTTCTGCAATTATACATTTATGTCGTGAGAAGTAAGAAGTCTCTTTATAATTCTCCTTACTTAGTGCTTCGTCTGGTTTTAAAGTACCGTATATTGTAAGGCTCCACTGAGTGACACTAGCGCCACTAAGAAAAACATCATATCCATTTTTACTAATCTGTTTTTGCAAAAAGTATCTCTTTGTTTTTGAGAGACTGCAAACATGTTAACAATGAATTTTAAGTCCCATGACACGGAACCTTTGACCACGAATCTGGGACAAGTTAGCATTTTGAAACTGAATGCTGAAACACTATTCGTCTATTCTATTCGTCAAGTTCAGCAGCAGTCGCTTACCAATTGTAAAAACAACATAATATTGTACCTTTTAGCTTAAGTCACCTTACATGTGAACCTTGTTTTGAATAAAGTATTATTATTCAAAAAATTCAAAATTCAATTCAAAAAGGTTTATTCAGTTCAGCAATGTCACAACAGGAGGTGCAGAGACCCACCAAGTAAGTTAGAGAACCTGTGTCTGGTGGATCCCGCTCTTTCATTGGGTCTTAACATACAATACTAGTAAGATCTGTTATTACTGACAAATTGGTAATCTAAGTTTAAATTTAAGTTTATTACATGCTAGTGAGTGTGTGAGTGAGTGAGTGTGTGTGTGAGTGTGTGTGTGTGTGTGAGGGTGTGTGTGTGTGTGTGTGTGTGTGTGTGTGTGTGTGTGTGTGTGTGTGTGTGTGTGTGTGTGTGTGTGTGTGTGTCTATATGCCCGAGTACAGTAGTGTCGCTCCCTAACCCTGCGACTGTAAGTCTTGGGATGAGTGAAATCACTTCTAGGGAATGTAAGAGGTGTATTGGGTATTATATTATAATATTAAAGCGGTTCCGTGCTTCGCAAGGCACGTTAAGCAGTTGGTGCCGCCTATCGTCGATAGATGGCAGTAGTTAAGCCAACTTAGAGGCTTTAAGGCGGCTTGAAAACTTCTGACAGTAAGATCAGCCACTAGTCCTACCAATCCTCCACCAATCCGGACTTGGCCCCCGTGGCGGAGTATGGCCAATACCTTCCTCAGGGAAGAGACCCGCGCCCCTCGGTGGAGACATAATGGGTTGATGATGATGATGAAGTCAGAATATGAGATCCTAGGTGCATATCATACCCCTCAGTTCTTTCTTGTAAACATTACTGTGATTACCCCTAAAAGGTGATTGAGCCCAAACTATCTTACCGAGGGCCAGATTCTGAATTAAAAACCCCACTAAGTAACTACTTAACTGTAGTGCTGTCTCGTCAAATTTCTCAAAGAAGACGCGTGCCAATCGGTGGGGACATAATGGGTTGATGATGAAAAATTATCAGTTAGAGTGTCTTTAAAAAATATATAATTAAACTAGTAGAGTAGGCTCTTATTCTGTGATTAGACTAGAAACAAATGTTGTATAAACATTAATAAGCAGGTGTGGAAATTACTCATGTTGGAATGGAATTCTAACAACACAATCAAATAATTAGCTCTCAGTACTCTATACCGCAGAAGTCTACTTTACTTTCCGATAAGAGGACTGTTATCGTAGCCATTTCGGAAAAGTTAGGCCATTTTGAAAATGGAATTGGATTTTATTGGCGATCGTTCGGTCGTTCGATATTCGAGTTTGAATGAATCATGTTGGAATGATTCGCTGCATTGTTCGCAGAGTACTGAGGGGCGAAACTGAAGGTTTCTTTTTATTCTTATTTCAATAGAAATAAGGTTTCCAAAGAGGGTACAATTGTGAACTACTGTCGTTACGGCGGTAATTTCGGCAAGGCGTGTTTATTAGACATTTTTTCTGAATTTCAATTGGATTCGATGAGACATAGTAAGGCTACACAGGTCTACTTAATTAGACTTAGTTACTATTCGTCTACGTTAAAAATATTAGAACATTATGAAGTTAGTTAGTCGGACCATGTCTAAAAACTTTATAAATTTTCTTACAAAGCGGGAGAGGAAGAAAGTGGTAGTTGCAAAGGTACAATTATTTTAATCATCATCAACCTATTATGTCCCCACCGAGGGGCGTGGGTCTCTTCCCTGAGGAAGATATAGGTCAGAATCCACCACGGAGGCAAAGTCCGGATTGGTGGAGGCTTGTAAGACATTGATAGATAGATAGATAGATAAATCATTTATTTACACTTGCACGCACACACTAACTGTACACAAAAGGGAAACTGGCTTGGCTGGTCTTACTGTCAGAAGTTTTTAAGCCGCCCTAAAGCCTTTGACTTGGCTTAACGACTGCCATCTATTGCCGGCAGCCGCCACCAACTGCTTAACGTGCCTTGCGAAGCACGGAACCGTTCGAAAAAATGCTACTAGCGTTAGTCATAGAACGGTCACCCATCCATGCACTGAACGCACCCTATGTTGCTTAACCTTCGTGATCGTTTAAGATCACTCAGGCGGTCGGGGTTACGAGCGATTCAATTACCTGAAAATTAAAAGTAACTTATATCCAATCTAAGGCGGTTAAGTAAGTTAAGTATTTAATTATGGTTTTTAAGTATTAACTTTTTCTTTTAGCTTAGGTTTATTTGTGAATACGTCTCTACAATAGTATTTTTTCATATAAAACCACAAAATAAAAAGAGTTAATATTTAGGAAGTTCAAATGCGAATGTTTTGTTACCCATACTACGCATGCACTTAAGTTTCATAAGATTAAAACAATGCTACGATATTATGAATCATCATATGGGAACCAGCAAAAAATTGATTATTTATGCATTTTATTATTGCAAGACGAAATCTCAAACATTTCCCGGTTTGCATTGTTTTAAGGTAACTTTTGAAAAGTGTATATTTTATTTATACAATGATCACGTTCGATGCCGATTGTGTTCGGCCGAGCTATGACGTCACCTCCTGTAGCCTGATAAGGGCCACTTCCTGTCAAAATCCCGCCCCGTGAGTGAACGATTGACCGAATGATGTTTATGACTTGACCTGCGTGTTTTATTTGTTACGGTCATATTGATTACAGCCGGCTGGATATTTTTCTTATTTATTTTTCTTGCTCGAGAAAATAGTATCTCATTATTACTATCCTAACTTACTTTAAACGAACTGAACGAGAATATTATTAGCTTCTTTTCATGTAAGTAAACTATTTATTATTAATAAAAATGATAATTGGAATTTGGCATGCTAAATGAAATAATATGAAAAAAATGGATTTAAAATGTCCGGAATTTTATTATCTAGCCAAGCCTCAGTCCTTATTTGTCAAAACTCTACAAAATAATTTCTATAAACTACTTGAAAACGTTAGAAAGAGATGGAATGCTAGTCGAGGCGACTTTAATGCCACCAATGAAAATAATGCATTATCTTCTCTTTTAACACATTCTGACAAAAAGTGAACGCCATAAACTAATGATCAGAGCTGTTCTATTTTTAGTACCTATAGCCTGGGACTTACGGTCAATAACCTAGAACTTAAAACGATTCACGCTGGAAATGGCCGATTTTAGCCAAAATACTTTTCAACCCTGGTTTTCTGGACCTGGTTTTTAGGATGTAGGCTCTAAATATAGCTGTTAGCATTTATTAAATTCATGTTGTTTATAATTTGAAATCGTACGTAATTTTAAGATTAAATAAATGCATAACCTAACAGATTTAAAAAAAGAGGCGGGTATCCTATTGCTTAAATACAACGAAGTTAAAATTGAAATGAAACGGATACAAAAAATGGTTATTGGCTCCCAAACTATAGGATTCCCTGTGCTATAGGTAGCCAAGTTACTTCCGAAATACATAGTATATTATGTTTTACAATAAGAACTACCAACTAAACGTGGGTATACCTAAGTAGCAGTTTAAAACTACAGGACACAACACAAATAGCTTATTAACACATTATTTGTAGGCTCTAAACATGACATGTATGATGTTTAATTTTTGGTCCCCGGGTAGCCCCGTATCTTGATGTTAGTAATATAATTTGAAATCTTACATAATTTTTATATTATTGGATGCACAGGCAGCCATATTTGAATAATTTAAAATATAAATCTAATCGTAAGTTCAAGTTTGCTATTTGAATATTATTTTTAACTAGCTGTGCCCCGCGGTGTTACCCGCGGTTCATCGATTTTCCCGTAGGAATAAGATATTTCCCCGCGGTAAAACGTAGCCTATGTTTTAATCCAGGGTATCGGCTAACTCCATACCAAATTTTATTAAAATCCGTCCAGCCGTTTCAGCGCTAAAGACTGACAAACATATAAACACACACACAAACTTTCACGTTTATAATATTAGTGTGATTTTTACTTCTGACATTATCATAATATTAACTCAGGCATTGACATTTCGCTACCTTTTCTAATTGAGTTGTAGATAGGTGCCAAGATAAACTACTGTTCGATTTTTTTTCATGAGTTTGCGGTCTTGAAAGAACCGTCAATTTAAAACTTATTGAATTAGATACTCTAATTAGGTACTTTATGTACTTGATATTGAAGCAATTTTAGATAACTGCTTGAAATAATTCAATAAGTTTTGGTCATTGCATAACATTTACGATTTATTATGTCATTAGAATACCTAACAGATTACCGCTCATAACTCTATGAATTTTGACGGACTAGTAAGATTTTCCATTAAACATATAAGAGCTTGTTTAACATTGAGATAAAAAAAAAACTTAAGACTAACTGATGTTCCAAACGGTTTTTCCTCAAATATCTTTCATTTGATGAATTTATATTTTTGTATTTCGGTTTGTAATCAGTTGCTGCAATAATCAATCTGTTATCTGCAATAATTAATTTATAATTTAATAACAGAAGCTAAAATAACGGGGTTATTTATAAAACCAAGATTCTCTTAAAACAGTCAATAAACGCAGTCTGTGAAAAGTCTTTTCCACGTAAATTCTACCACAGACTGTCACATTTATGGTGTATTTTAGATGAATCGTGTTTTTACCTATACATAATTAACACCGTTATTCTGGAATGTTACATCAGAACAAATTGTACAAAACCCAGTTCAAAGTAACCTTCCTACCTTGAGGCGGGTTGTTTTAAAACGTTAAAAACTGAAACTCCAATTTTTGACATTCAAATTTAATTACTTTAATGCTTATAGTTCGGTGTGAACCATCATCAGATGTCAAAATCGGCTTTAAATGTCTTAGAATATAGAAGAATATGAAGAACAAGAGTGGAAGTAATCCGAGGGTTTAATAATATAGTAATTTAATTATAGACGTTCTAGACATACTTAATACTTATTTTTCGTTTCCTGTACCTAGTTTTTGATTAAGAACAATTTCGAATATTTATTTGTCAATTTATCTCAAAATATAATGTACACAAGTAGATAATTAATTTCTAAACTAAATCTAAAATAATAAACTAAATATTAATCTAAAGACTGAAGAAGAATGGAAGTTAATTATGTAATTTCAACATTTTTAAGTAAACCACGCCTGTGTACCGGAGGGGTGGGCAGAGACCAGGGTTGCCACTTGCCACGGTATTTAACAGATTTATTTCGCTTCATCAACATTTATTAGTCGTTGCATGCACGCACACCGGTGTCGGGTCCTTTTTATCTTAACTTTGCTAATTTGGTCTAAACATGGCTGCCAAAAAATAAAAAAATTGTAGAATTGATTTCTACTACTTTTTACTTATTTTTCTCTTTAATTTTTATATTTGTTACTTGTTTTACTGATGCCAGTAAAAAATCTGAGGACTAAGCACTTGGTTATAAAAATATTACTTAGTTACTCAAATGCACTTCCAAGACCATTCGAGAAACTTTATCGTTACTGCATTCATAAAAACCGTTTCAACCAAAGTTATTAGTTGAAACAAACTTTGTTTTAACTAATAACACAGTTTAAGAAATCGAATATCTACAAAGTGTTACAAAACGGTAATCGGTAACTGTACCCTGCAGTTTGACATCACCTTACAGGCTGGCCTGTGACCCTAGTATGCTAGATGTGAGCTGTGAAGATAACCCCATCAGTCAGATCTATTAGATCAGATACGTTCATAGCTTTGGCAATTTATGAAGAGAATTGCTAAAAGATTGAGCTTAAGGTTGTACAATAATATTCATATCCATGGTTTTAATAGATGCAAAGAATTTTTAAAGTGTATAATGGGATTAACTACTAAATTAAGTAGAGACGTAACAAAAGAAGCTCCTCCTATTATTAGTACATCGTAATTACAATATTGATTCAACTAATTACGCTAGATTGATACAAATTACAGTCGTTGTTTTTTTCACTTGTTGTATAGCATTTAACAAACCAAAGAAAATTGAACAAAAACTGAATTACAACAAAAAAATAAAGACAGAACTAAAAAGCTATAAAAATCTGTACGTGCTTACACATTATAAACTAATTAAACCTGTAAAAAATGTTTATATCACATAAAAACTTTTTTTATTACTGTGAAAAATATAACATAACTTACCTTATGCTATGACATCCAAACTTAAGCCACTGTCAAGATCACCATAGTCACAAGTATGCAGATAATCACCAAAATCCAAAATAAAGTGTCACAATCACATAAAAAATCCTTAAACACTCTAAATACTATCTCTAATAGCACAGTACAGCACAGTGTCCAACGAGCGTCCTTGTACTTTGCACAAAAAAAGTTATGGCTGAAAAGTTTTTGTTGAGTTCGAAAAAAGAATTTGAATTCGCGCGGGAAACGTCGGCGGCCGCAAAGGGACGAGGTAATAATCGAACGCCGAACGCAGCCGCGCGCGATTCACACGCGACTGAAAAAATGCCGCAAACGCGTAAGAGTTGAAAACTAAATCAAAATACTCTAGCGGAGGGACGCGACGCGCGAGGCCCCTCCCTCGCCCCACCACGGCACGTCTACGCAAAAAAACACCTTTCATAAAAACTCCGCGCTCTATCGCACCGCGAAATTAACAATTGTTTTTATTAAATAAAACCGGACAAAAATGCAAGCCCGAACTCATCTCGACGGAGGCCCTAGGATTTGAGAACCCAAAACATTCAACAAATTAAAGAATCACACAATAGAATTCCGGCAATGTCGAATTAAAATTAAAACAATACGCGGTTTAATTTGTATCGAGTAATAATAATAAACACCGGCATTGTTACTCGGAGGAAAATATTTCGATTCGTTCGGTTGTCTTTGGTTCGATTCTTAATTTTTGACGTTTCGTCTACTCGCCGCCGAGTTTCCCGCGCTCCTGGAGATTTGAATTCGGAACGTTTGAGTGTATTGGGTAGGGAGCGACCGCGCCTCGCAGCCGCCTGGCTACGAATACCGCGGGTCGCGACTCACAACTCGCGCCCGTTTTTTCTGCCAAAAAATGGAGTAAGAAAAGGGGTCCTTTGTAAGTTCTACTAAAGGGTTACGTCCGCCAGGAAGAGAGATTCTGAATACGCTGAGTGTATCGAGAGATCTCAGATATTTTGCAGTTGGTAGTCAGTGGTTGGCTTCCAATTCTGGCGATCGCGTGCTTTTTTCTCCCGTTTCGTTAAATTCGGCCTGATTGGATCTTAATTAAGTAGGTGGTGCTTATTTTCTTTTTGTGCATTAATTTAGGCGGTTTGCGTATAAATTTATGTTTTTCAGCGGTGCAATGAATTAAAAATATCTATAAAGTTTGTTTTACTTGCATCTTCAATTACAACTTCATTTTATACTTTTTATGTTTTTATTCATAGACGTAAGTTTTATTTTTTTTCTCTTATTTTATATTTTTGACGCTTTTAGAGGATTTGCCCGATGCCCGATTTATACTTAATACTTTAAGCCATGTTTTAAATATAATGGGTATATTTAATACATAGTTTGAGTACAAACCTTATTTATAAGGAGGCTGCAGTAGTGTTGGCGGCGTGCTGAAGGCGCGACTGTCGTAAAATTAAGTAAGTCTGTAAGTAAGTCCGGAAGTATTAGATACATACTATAAAAACACAAATTCTTCTTTGTCGTTTCAAAAATTGGGCATTTTAGAGGAGTATGATCTTGCATAAGCATTCTCTCAGAGAAAGAGAGAAAAAAATTATTAATTAACGCACCATTCAGCCACCTAAGATATTCAGTATTCTTCACAACAGCTCACAACTCTATTATTATGACAAGTAGGACAAATTCATGAATGTGGGTATAAAAATACAAATAGAAACAAACTGCTGGAAGAACTGTGGGAAGGAAAAACACTGACGAAGCAAATAGGTATATAGAGCCAATGTGAGTGGAAGGGCCGGTAAGGGACACCCCAGTCGGCCATACTTCGACCAAATTGGGATGTATTAGCAAAGGGCAACATAAAATGTACCCGAAACCGACGTGCGTGCAAGCAATGACTAATGAATGTCGATGCAGCGAAAGTGATTTGTCAGGATCGTGGCAGGTGGCAGTCCCTGGTCTCTGGCTACCCCTCTGCGATACAGGCGTGAGCTTATATATGTATGTATGTATGTAAACCAACTGCTCAAAGTCTTCAGTGGTAGCGAAAAAGTCACTTCACAAGAAATCTCTAATAAGATACTGGTAGAGTCAACATATTAACTTCATAAGCGTACATAACGTTGATCCTTTATTAGCCATAAGCTTCAACATTAACTCGCTCTTCGTCCAAGCAAACATTGTAAAACCGAGTGCACACACACACGGACCGATTCGAGACAAAAAAGATCGATTCTGAGTTCTCGCCTCGAAAATGTCACGAGTTATTTTCTGCGCACGCGCAACTAGTAGGTAATATGGAGACAGTGAGCTCTTGTCACACGAGTGTGCGTTTATTGGCGGTAGCTGCTATTTATTGTGCATTTCTCTAGGTTTAATTTCAGTATAAGTATTTGTGTTTAAAGCTGAATATTTGAACACGCACGTACAGTCGACAGCACATCATCTTATAAACCCATGCACTATTTTCCGTTGCGTTACGGGCGATTTTGCAAACTAAAATGTGAAGGTTGACATGCTGTCCACTGTACGTCATATTTCACGTTTTCTGTTTCGCCTTTTTAGGAGAATACTACCGAAACGCCCTCTCGAGCCTGTCTCTCTGCAAAATTGTATTTGTGAATATTATTGATTATATTTTCTGTTTTAACCTAAAGAAAAAATATTTCAATGTCAGCGTAGACAATATTAATTTAGTTAAATTTAAATCTAATTTTACTTTGGTTGATAAAATTGTAATAAAAGTTATGGTATTAAAAAAAAGTTTAATTGTATCACTAGACAACAATATCAATGTCTTTCGTATGTTATAAAGGGCCGATTTCCGAATTGAGAATTTCACGTAAATAAATACTTAAGTAACGTTCTGTCACGCTCTTTTCTGAGAAATTTGACGAGACAGAACTAGAGTTAAGTAGTTACTTAGCGAAATTCTCAATTCGGAAATCGGCCAAAATTCTCTACCACAGAAACATTTTTAAGTCTTACTTATGATTAGATACATTTTTATTTAAACACCAAAACAGACATTTATACATTTGAGTATGTACACTAAAAACATCAAAAGGAACCAAATACCAACGGTCCCTTTTATAAAAACAAGATTCATCAATTACTACGTTCTTTCCTTGTAAAATCTCTATAACAGATTGTTTTATACGGCTTTTATAGTTTTTATTTATACGGTGTGTCCGAAAAATGACACGTGACAGTGACACCGGAGGTAGACCGGAGTGGTTTGTTCGACGCCTCTTGAGCAGGTCTACCTCCAGTGTCACTGTGACGTGTCATTTTTGGGACACGCTGTATAGTTACAGGAATTTTTTAATAAACGTCACATTCAGAAATAATTATGAGTGTGAAAATTTAGCATCAAAACAATACAATGTTAACGGTTTCGTACATATATTCTTCTCATAAACTGGCCTTTAACACAATCTTAAGAGTGTTTTAGTGGGATCGGCTCTTTTTAAATAGGACTGTACATTTTTAAAGTTTCGTTTTTTGAACTAAAACTTTCGTAAAAACTATAATAAGATAAGATAAGAATATTCTTTGGTGCACACTGGAAAAAACCAAATATTTGCAAAGGTATACAATAATTGGCCAAGCTACATTTTGAACATGAACGGAAATCTCAAAACCATTTCGAATTATGCTTTCAGAACAATTTCTATTTATCAGATTTTTAAATAAGTCTATATTTTTTAAGATGTGCAATAAAAATTCTCGACCCTAAATAACTTTTCTATGACGTCAGCAAAGACAGTATGAGTATTAATCCTTTGCCTTACTTACAAAAAAAAACCAAACCAAATCAACTGACATTAATGACATTTTTTTTATATGTCAGCAAAGATGATCAGAAGATGATTAAGGAGACATTCTTTTTTTTCTGTATATTTTTATGTATTTTGGATTCTTCTTTATTATATTTTAACCTTCTATATTTTCTGTTGGTATAATTAATTTATCCTTAAAAGTATTGTTTGTTTCTTCGTATTAACCTATTTTAACTATTTAATCCATTCTGTACATAATTATGCAATTATATTCCTTATATTCCTACTCTTTTATCGTTGATCCACACCGCAGTTTGTGACGTTCGCGGGGGTAGATGGTACTGACTGAAAATCAGCGCTGAAGGCTTGTCCATCAGCATAATGCTGAGTCAGCTGCCTTTTATAACAGCAGTGACACGCCGTGGTCTTTATTTTCCTTCTGTTTTCCTCTGATTCTTTGATTTGTACTATTGTTTTTTTTGTTTTGTTTATAGATTTGTTTGTTATTGTGGCGTGTGTACTGTTTTTATAATAAATATTTCTTCTTCATCTTCTGATGACGTCACCAACTCCAAAACTTAAGAAAAACATTAAAAATAGACATTTATTTAATTTATTTATTTTATTTATCACATAATGAATAAAACTCAAAAATACCGAAATTAGTCTCTTACAATGGTAAAAAACGATATAAAAAATTAGTAGCATGGCCAATTAACTTTATTCCCGTTATTAGTTTAGTTTTTTGGTATGTTGTTTCACCTTATAACATAGGTATCAAAATGACACTTGAGGTAGCCTATAACATCTACAATAAATCAACGCAAATCAAGTTTCTCAGAAGTCCAACAGTAATATTTTTCGTTCGCAGGAAATAGACTGTTTATATTATATTTATTCCAGCAGTAGCATTCTCCAAAGTAATATTGTCAACATCATAACAATCACCCCATAACTTTCTTTTGGACAGTCGGCATTAGAAGTGGATATAGTGCTTCGGTGTATAAGAAAAATTAATGAATGAATGAATGTTTATTATCACAGACATGCTTACGGAATAATTAATATTAAAATAAGAATCTTACACACATTACATGTACATACAAGCACATGTATTGCTTCTGGCCCCATACTAGGATACCCTGTGTCGTGGGAACCAGAAACATTGACACCACAAGCATGTAAACATTCAAGACTTTGTGGGTGTTTTTTTTTGTCCCCAGCTGGGATTCAAGCTCAAGACCTCTCGCATGGTAGGTAGATGCACTATGCCACACACAGTGGTTGTCAAGAACATTTAAATAAGGACATATTATTGCAAATAAAAGTGTTACAATTTGTGTCCTGGCTCCTGGCTCCTGGCTGATTAGGATTCCCTGTGGTTACACAAAAATGACATAGTTTATAAACTTACAATCTCAAAATCCATGTGCTCAGTTACTTATAGGTAACCACAACATGCATTTGTAATAAAGTAACATCATAAAAGACTATAAAGTGAGCAGTCCTGCGTTATAACAATTACCTACTATAATAATTTATGTCACTTTTGCTAGATGAGTAGCAATTAATGTTTATTGTATGGATTTATTAATTTAGGCAACAGCAAGAGCTTTACTAATAAAAGCCTTGAAGGTGTTAAGGCTAGAAAAAATGATAATGTGAGATTTAGAATATTTAGAGACAGCATTAAAATGTCATGTTATACCTACTTCTATCCCCCCTAATTCATTCTTTGGCAATTAAAAGTTAAAAGTACTTTCTCACCCGACTGTACCGGGAACCCAGCTACGATAAGGTTTTCGATGTCGCGGCTCATAGCTCTATAGCTGCGTGGGCGCCGGTAGCCGGTGACACAAAACAAATACCACCAGTAGCCCGCCCCTATTCGCTGGAATTGCGCCACAGACCACCGTGGTCCACTATGGGCCATAGATAACTGTCATATAGACCATAGAGATCTATGGCCAACATTCTACTTGTTATGGGACCCAAAAGACCGACGTTGCCAAGAAATTGACAGAAGTGCCCAAAGTAATGTTGTCGAACGTACGCCAGTTTAATAATTATGTAAAAATGTCGTGTCACGGTTATTCTACTAGAACTTCTTCGAAATGGCTATTTGTATATTTATATTATATATTTATTTTAATTGTATCTCTCTGTAGACTTCTTGTGTACACATAAATGTATTAATTAATTGCTAAGAATAATAATGAGGAACCTACTTTTAATTGTGGAAAATCAGTTAGGAAAGAAAATTTTATCTAATTTAGAAAGTCTTGTACATACTATAAAGAGTTATAAAAGTTTAGAAGAAATAGTAAAATTAATAGCATTTACTAATGTTGTTCATTTCCTACTACATAAATTCCGTTGACACTCACGACACCAAATAGCATGTCACGGATGATAGATCATATGGATGCATGATTGATGTTTTTCTTACTTTTGTAGGAGATTTAGCATTTTTTTTCTTTTAAAGGAGAATGACCAACAACAGTCTATGTTGCTTTTGCGTTGCGCTTTAAGCATTTATACCTCAAAATGTTTCTTTTGAAAAATGATTTCATAGTTCTATTTGATAAAATAAAAGAATCAGGGGTTTAAAAGTAAAAATTAAAAAGTATTTATTTATTTATTGTATTTATTTATTGGATTTTAGGAAAACCATCGACTATTACAGCAAAATGGAGGGTACATTGTACAATATAGCAGCGAAAAGTCATTTAAAGGTTTTCACTTATAGCTACATTATAGTTGCATACAAAGTAACAGGTTCGTGTGTTTACAACATCAAAAACAAATAATTATATTAACCTAGACTGCCGAATCTTAACATCAACTAAATATATAATAAGCAAATCAAAGCAACCAAGCCCATCACACAGTAGACAACTCGCTACCAAAGAAGTTCGCAGCTAACCTACGCCTAACTGAAGCAACGCTGTCGTGAATGACATCGACATCAGTGTCCGGGTTATCGCTTAGACCGTTAAATGTTGTGCAAGCTCGAAATAGGAAAGAATTAATTCTATAATTTTTTGAAGAAATAGGTGTATGAAATGCTTGTTTATGCCTAAGGGATCTAGCAAGCATGTGAAAATTTAACCTGGAGAGCAAATCAGGACAATCAATAATTCCATTGACAATTTTTATTAGCGTTGTGATGTCGGCTATTCGACGTCGTTCAACGAGTGGGAGAAGATGCATTGAGCGACAGGATGGCAGGTAATCCATTTAGGATCTTATACGGCGATTAATAAATTTGATAAATTTCTTTTGCAGCCTCTCTATTCGATCAACATATACATCGTATTGGGGGTTCCATACTTGTGAACCATATTCAAGTATACTTCTTACGTACGTGCAGTATAATAACTTTAATGTTTTAACTTTTTTAAAGTCACGTGAGGTGCGCATTACAAATCCTAATGCTCTGAAGGCTTTTTTGCATATATTGTCGATGTGGCAATCAAAAATAAGCTTCGAATCATGTATGATGCCCAAGTCACGTACTTCATCTACCTGATTGAGATTATGCCCTTTTAGTGAATAACAATGTGATACAACTTTATTCTTCCTTGTAAACGTTATAGAGTGACACTTTAAGGGGTTGAGGTCCAATTTGTTTACGTTACAGAAAGCGTCAAGCCTGTTTAGGTCCTCCTGAAGATCAGTTGCATCAGCGGTGACTGCAATGGATTTGAAAACTTTCATATCGTCCGCAAAAATAAGAATATCGGAGTTTAAGAAGCATTTATCAATGTCGTTAATTAGAATAGCGAATAATAAGGGGCCGAGCAAGGAGCTGAGGAACGCCGCTGGGAACTTTAGTCCAGCTTGAGATGTGGTTACTGATAACTACTGCTTGAGATCGGTTATCAATATATGATGAGAACCATCTGAAAAGATCACCTCTTATGCCTATAGTGCTTAATTTGTGCAAGAGCTGAGAATGGTCCACTCTATCGAAGGCTTTGCTGTAATCCGTATAGATTACGTCAGTTTGAAGACCTTTCTCCATATTACTGGTAATAGTGTCATTTAGCAACAAAAGGTTAGTTACGGTGGAACGACCCTTAAGAAAACCATGTTGGACAGGACTAAATGATTGACGCAAGGCAGAGTACATTTGGTCGTAGATTATTCTCTCAAATACCTTTGATATTATGCATAGCTTAGAGATATGTCTGTAATTTAAAACTTGATTGCACGGTGGTTTTTTTAATATCGGAGAGATAAATGCACGTTTCCAGGTGATTGGTACTATGCCCTGTTCCAATGACAACCGAAAGAGCTTACTTATTGGTTCTGAAAGGGTGTCAGCACAGTTACGAATGAATATAGCTGGAATCTCATCAGGTCCTGCAGATTTATTTATGTCGAGTTTCTTCAATTCCTTATTCACGATACTCTCAGAGATTTCTATGGTGGATAAGTCACAGATGCTGCTTTGTCCAGCATACTCAGAGTCAGCAATAGAATGTCCAATTTCGGTTGACAGAAACATTGATTGGAAATAGTCAGAAAAAAGATTACAGATGTGGTCACCAGATGTCGCTAATATATCATTGTAAATCACAGAGTTAGGAATACCATTAGACCTTGAGAGGTTTTTTACGTGCGTCCAAAAATATTTCGGGTTTTTTACGATGCAACTCTCAACATTAGATATATATTTTTTGTAGCATTCAGCTTTAAGTAATTTAGCTCTTTTAGACAGAAATTGCAGAGTATGAAGATCAGCTGTCATCTTATAGTTTTTATAGAACTTATACCTCTCTTTGAGAACTTTTTTAAGTGGTGCCGAAAACCAACATGGAAATTTATTCATTCTAACTACGGTTTTAGTAACGTGTTTGTCTCTAATAAGAAAAATAGTGTTGTAAAATACGTCTACCGCTTCGTTAACCGGCTTATTAAGGCAGTTCCAGTCAATTCCCGCTAAATCTTTGTTAATTTCGTCGTAATTAGCCTTGTAAAATTGGTATTTGGTGCGCGGAGCAACATTGAAAGGCTGAGACTCGATACGACTAATGCTAGCGACCAAAGCTTTATGGTAAGGATCTAGTGGTACTAGAGGATGGTCACAGGACGACACCGAAATATCAGAGTTACTTAAAATAAGGTCGAGTATTTTGTTGTACTGGTTACAAATAAAATTAAATTGACACAAAATACAAACCGCGATCTCGTCTAGCAAGTACAATTCATCAACGGACGAGGCCATGTCTGTACCATGGTTATTTGAGTAGTCGGAGGCGCCAGAAATCCAGAAGTATCTGTATTGATTGTATAACTTCCGTGGGAGATGATAATGCACGTACCGCGAATGCACATCCTGAGAACGTACGCCCTGGTAATGTACAGCCATTGAATCCGTATACATGTACATGGATTCCCGTCCGCACGTTCTCGGGTCGTGCGTTATCAGCGTTTCTAAACGAATCCCAAAAGAAATACCTCACACACTCCAGTAAAACGCGCAAAACCTATGATGGGAACAACGTAGTTGATTGTATTCTCTGTGATGTGAACGAGGCACCGAATGGTCACCGATTCCAGGGCTGTACGTTCCGCGTTCGTGCATTTCCGGTACGGACCGGGAATGCACGGACGGGAATGTACAGGCAGGAATGCACATCCCGATAATTGGTGTCATTTGGCACGAATTCCCGGGTTGTACATTCTCGGTCCGTGCAATAGTAACCCACTTCAGTCACTCAATACAGATTACAAACACAGGTTAGATTAAATTATTGCAAAAATCGCAAAAGGTGTACTGTTTACTACATTGCGAAAGTGCAAACTGCAAACGGGGAGTTTTTGACGGGAATTCAAACGAGCGGTTTTATTACGGTTTTATTTTTGCAAATTGATCCTAGTGGATTTGATATTGTTTAGTTAATGTAGTTTATTATTAAAATGACCGTGTCTAATGTGTATGAACAATCCAACCGGCCCTTTTGGAAATCGTTGGGAGATTCTAATGTCCAGCAGTGGACGTCCGATGGCTGAAATGATGATGGTGATGATGATGTATGAACAATATGTGGAATAAATAACTAAAATAAACCTCCATTGCGGGCTTAGGATAGTCTTGTCTCAACTGTGCGCAGTACCTAAGACTGTTTATGCATAACAGAAATTATCTCTTTGTCCCCCATTAGGCTCCTTAAACATTGCGACTTTTTGCAGCGATATAGTCGCGATTTAGACGATTTGCTAGTGCATGGATACACTCGCAAATCGTCCATTGTTACACACACACGCTGTCTGCAAAATGTCGCAGTATGTAAACGCCTGCATATTTGGCTAAAAGCATAAATAATAATCTGTGCCATAAAGCACAAACTTCTTCCGTAGGAACGAACCTCAGAATAAGGGAGGAACGAACTGATAATGACCTATGCTTATAATTAAAACTAAAAGGTGTCAATGCCAATCCAAAATAACACCAAACCACCAAAGTTGTCATAACCTCAAAACATGGGCTCAAAATTAAGATTTCTCGAAACTCCCATCTAATATTTTCATAATATTTTTCCTGCATAATCCAGAGCTAATTTCTTATAGTTTACCGTTAGTTTCATCAATGTGCAAGAAGACGCAAAGATAGACGAACTCCTATAGTAAATTGATCATTCTCCTTTATAGCAATCATGAAATCTTTTCATATACCTACTTAGGCTCAGATGTAGAGGTAGTCCAGTTTGAGCACCAGCCTAAAAAGCACCTGCACGAATGGCGCCTGGCCTAGTCCAGATTCAGCTCTATTGATATTTTTGGCAGAATAAATACAAAAAAAAAATACAAAAAAACTTTACTGTCATAAAAGCGCACAAAGATAGTGCCTGGTCGCCAAACTAGAATACTCTGTATTATGGGTAACCAGAGTTCCGCTCAGAAGTGACAATCTTTTACAAAGTGGTTTAATTTAATCATTTTTTACAAAATAAAAAATAAAAGTAACAGAATTTAAATTCTTTAGATTTGAATTCACTAACAGCACCTGCCAAAAATATCAATAGGTGCTGAATCTGGACTAGGCCAGGTGCCATTCGTGCAGGTGCTATTTAGGCGGGTGCTCAAACTGGACTACCTCCTGATGTATTAAATTTAAAATTATTTTAGAAACAATGGCCTGAGTAGAGTTTTCTTTCCCGCTGCCTTTTACTCGTCTACAAATAATACGGTCCGAAGCCACCGGCTAATATAGAACATTGACATTCAACAAACAGAATGTAAATTCTTTACGTTGAAACTAATTATTTTGATTCGATTGATTTGATTTGATGACATAAATGCTTGTAAATATACAAATATCCATTAAAAGAAGAAAGAAAGAAAAAACGTTTATTATACCAACAAGACACAGCACAGGAACAAATTAAACAGACAAGTAAAATAATATAAGTACGGCAACAGACAAAAAAACACAAGTAAATTAAAACAAAACCATAGTCTGTGGTGTGTCTAAGTTGCCACAACTGACTCAGCATTGTGCTGAGGGTATTAACCCTCAGCGCTGATTTCAGTCAATGCCTACGGTAACTCACAATGAGCCGTTGAAAGAGAGAAAGAAAAAAAAACTAACATTTCCAATACAATATAACTCCAAAAGGACAAACATTTGGCTGTTGGCATCATAGTAACTTTTATTCAGCTCGCTGAGACCTATTCGATGATGTGTCACACATGGCTATTTGGAAGCATGGGCTGAGGTCCAAAATTGCATTCCTTTGACAGCCATTCGTTTTTTTTTTCTTCTGAAAACGGCTCATTGTACTCCAAAGTGCGTGTCGTGAAATAATTTAAAACAAATACAATAACATTGCATTTTGGACTGTCTGCTCACCATCAATAGACGGCTGAATACACGGGGGTGAAGTCAGCCTTTTAGCAGTACTCCATTCTGTATCAGTAGCCGATGGCCCACACAATCAAGTGTTATTTAAACAGAAAAATAATACACTTGTCAACGTATTACCAGTAAGGCCCCAGTAAAATGTTAAGCTATTGCACCTCGTTTTGTCTCGGTGACTATTGTTAGCGGTTGGACAACGTAGAGACTGGTTTATGGAACAATGTAAGTTTTGGGCCTAACGAACGACCTGATGAATATTTTTAAACTGTTCCACGCAGGAAAATATCAAGACTGGCAAAGGCAAACAAAACTTGGCCTCTGTCTACCCACCTGGAATGCCGATGCCGTGAAGATAGTAAGTTGTTGTTACACTAGCTATCCCGGCAAACTACGTACCGCCAAAGTTTTCGTAATTTTTACATAATTTTCTCACAACCTAAACCTTCCCTGGACTTCCACAAATGTAAAAAACCAAAAATCAGCCAAATCGGTCCAGCAATTTTTGAGTTTTAGTGAGACTAATGAATAGCAATATATCCATTTTTATATATAACACACTTCAGTTACACGGTTGTCTGAAAGAGATCACTTTTAGTGATAAGGCCGCCGTCTATACTCATACGGCCTTACTAATAAAGGTTATGAGCTGTGTAAGTTTATTCAGCCGTTATGCGAGGTCTGAAAAACTGGTTATTTGTACGCTAAATGCGATTAAACCAGTATAAATTGATATACGTCAAATAGTTATATAGAGTGTATAACTTATTTATTAGTAGGGCCGTTAGATTAAGAAATACCTGCGTAATCTTCTTTTTTATGTATATTAAAGTGTTCTCTATCTATTTATCTACACTTTAGAATCAATTTTTTCAATGGGTTTATGATAGTTACTATTACGCAAAGAACTATCATAAAGCTATTGAAAAGTTTTTTTAGAAAACACAGATACATTTTTAGTTTATCATCAGTAACTGTTAGTTACACAGTTACTGTGGTTTTAATTTTCATTAGAAGTAACTACAATTAGGTATTTGACAATATGTCAAAGAGTTACTTTTAAAACGGAATTTTGTATGCAAATACTTTCATGTGACGTCACATTTCAGATCACTCTTTTTATGTCTAATCTGTTTAAAAATTGTAATAACTAGTAAATGATCAAAAGAAATACATTCTCCGAAACATTTTGTAATTTTTGTTTTAATCGAGCATCTCAAATACTTTATTGTAGATAGTGCCAAATACCGTATTAAGTAATTTGCATCGCATTATTGACAAAAAGATTTCGCCGGCCGCGGAAAACATTTTGTTCCAACTTTAGAATTATCAATTGACCTAAAGTCGAAGACTTCAACCTCTATATTGTGGGTAAGAAAGATCTCTCAAGGGCAAGAAAAGCTCTCATATCAAAAAATACTGGGCGGGTAAAGTAAGTAATAAGACTCATATTATTATACATTCTAATAGGAAAATTATCGTCATCGACCAAATTATTGGTCCGTCATGGAATATCTAAACTAAACTGAAAATATTCTCGATAAAAACTCTCCGTCATTTTTCCAACACACAAAGGAAACAAAAGGAAAACAAAACGGCCAGCCACAAGAACCGAGATGAGTCGAAAAAATTAAATTGAAAAAGTAAAGTAGTATTCACATGTTCTGTCTTTTTCAATTTGCTCGCTTAGCAAACCTAAAGGACGGCATTGCAATGGTGTGCGTGAGGGAATGATATCTTGCGACTTTTCGATGCGTTGTGGACTCTATTGCAAAGGCCGTAAGGGCTGCGGAGGTGTGCCTCCGATCTTGGTTTGTGACGGAATGATACTTCGCCAGATGTGAGCTGTTGTGCTTGTATGTGATAAATCATACAAATGTATTAGTGATCGAGGGATAGTGGTTGCTATAGCAAATATATCGATAAAAATATAATAATCATCTTGATTCCTTGATCGCTTACCTACCTACTTGAGTTTTTTGCAGAGTGGCGTGAAGAGTGGCGCTGTTTGCTGAAACACAGGTTCTTGCTTAGCTCGGCAACAGAGACTAGATGAAAATATTATATCTAAAATCCCCGTAAAAATAAAAACTCAATGTTGGCGCTGGAGGGATTCGAAAGTAATCCTGTCATTATCATGTTTATTATGTTACCTGTTTGTTTGTTTTGTTTCTGTGTCTTGTTGGTACAATAAACCTTTTCTTCTTTCTTTCCTTCTTCTTCCGTCGAAACCTTAGCGTGGCTGCCAAAAAATAAATAACAGTCAGATAGTAAATCAATCAATCAGCCTGCACTAGTCGTCAATGTGAATCAATGCTGAACAATAATGTATGTAATACCCAATCCAGAATACCACTTTTTTTCCATTATTTTTCCGTAATTATTGCTTATTTACGTGTTTATACAGCCTAAAATACGAGTATATTCGTAGTTTATCTTGAACTATGTCAATTTTCAGGAGCTATGTACATTGATTTTATGAATAAATAATACCATGGATAATTATATCATAGGTTAAGCAACAGAGAGTGCGTTCAGTGCATGGATAGGTGACCGTTCTATGACTAACGCTAGTGGCATTTTTCCGAGCGGTTTCGTGCTTCGCAAAGCACGTTATGCAGTTGGTGCCGGCTGCCATCGATATACGGCAGTCGTTAAACCAGTCAGCAGAGGCCTTAAGAAGGCTTGAAAACTTCTGAGAGTAAGACCCCACTAGTCTTAGCCTCACATCCTCCACCAATCCGGACTAGGCCCCCGTGGTGGAGCCTATGTCTTCCTCAGGTAAGAGACCCGTGCCCCTAGGTGGGAACATAATGGGTTGATGATGAAAACTATAAAAATCCCTTAACAAACGCTTAAAACTCTTTTTTCATAACATGGTTAACAGGAAGACAGTCATATTAGAAGCGTTTGCAAAACCAATTTGCCAGTGCTTATTTGACAAATCTGCCCTAAGGAAATAAAAATACCTATTCCGTGACGTTTTATAATTTTATCCGCTTATTTTATTTCTTTAGCGACTTAAGACAGCAAGGCCAAAGTTTGAGTTGATGAGTTTCAAACATAGGCATCATATGTTTGAAACTCATCAATCAGGAATTAACAATAATAACTTTCACACAACACAATACTTATCCTGATCCTAGACTAGGATACCCTGTACTATGGTAATCAGGCAAGGATATCACAAACATGGAAATACACCCAGCCTGAGGCCATTTGTACTAATGTACGGTAACCCCCAGTGGGAATCGAATCCACGACCTCCGATCTCCTCCTCATTCAATCAGTTTAGCAACCAATAGTGTCGAAAATCGGAAAGCTGCGATAAACATTTGCATAGTGCAGAAGAACAAAACGTTTTAATTTTATCGTGGAGACTGAATCGATTAATTCTCCAGCCATCCCTTCCAGTTCACAATACGAGAGTGCACTAATATCGTCGACTATGCTTGTGTGCGTATCGACTTGCATTTCTCCATTTTTATATTGTAATTTATTGGTCTGTAACCAAGTTAATTATTGCGATTTTTGTATTAAACGCTGGAAATTATTTATTTTTACCGTCTCTGTGTGAGTATTACCGCGAAACTACTTACTCGGACCGGAGGAATCTTTTTTTAGTATTCGATTACATTTCTTCGATTTCTGATCGATGTAATTATGCTTCGCTGATGCTGGATGGAATTTTTGAATACAGCTTTTAAGAAAAAATATTTTAATACGTACGGTTCCTTTTTGGAAATGCTGATATGAGTCGATGAGACATTGATTTAAGTTTCTTTTGTGTCTACCCAAGACTTATGGATATTATTTGTAAATACTGTTGTGTTTTTTTTAAATCACTATTATAATAATATCTTATGATTCTCTTTCTCACAGAAAATAAAACTCATTCTCTGTTTAATCTTCTCACAAGGAATTCTCCTAAATACTTTCCGTGTTTCAAAGACGATATTATTATTTCACGCAAGAACTATCAATAATTCCGCAGATAAAAAACATCAAAATCACCGGATCGAATTTCGAAAATACACAGGGTTAAACCTAGTTCGAATGTCGGGACCTCATCACAAAACGGGGTCACCCGTTTGAACGATTTTTTTATTTAAAAAATGGTTTTTACACTAGAAAAAAAAGGTTCATAAAGACAGCACTCCTAAATGATCCACTTTTGATGCTCGCCCTTAGCTTTTTAAAAAGATAACCCTAAAATTGGGGTGGATCGTGGGAAATGGTACTCGTTGGCAAGATGGAGGGTTGAGATCGCGATTTGTAAAATGCTTTTAATTTTATTTTTTAAATGTTTTATTCATCTCACGTATTCTGGTTTTGTATGAAGTAGTCAACGATATATATAAATGCTATTGTCAAAGACAAAGCTTACACATGACTAATACTATCTAGTGTATATTCAGGATCAATTTATTATTGTATGATTGTTTGAGTCGCGCCTTTGAACTGCCCAATATCGTTGACTGCCCGGCACCAATTTTATGCAGTTTTATTTGTTTAAACCACAAACTTAATCACGATGCGAACGAATAAAGTTAAAAATTATGAAACAAATAAAAAATAGCTAAATTTTGGTCACGGTAGTAGTGAAGTTGGCTGACGATCCAGTATTCCACTACCATGTGTGAGAAAAGTAAAAGTATGTTTTTTACTATAAATGGTCTTATGCATACAACACACCAATACATATATGTATACGTAATTTGCGGTATATAGTAGTATTTTTTATAGACCGCCACCGCCATTACTGCGACCGCGACCGCGTTGGTGTTTTATCCTTTAGGTACTCCAAAGCACAGTCCTTATCTCAGAGCGAGAGGGTACAGGCCTAGGGCTGACTACCGATAGTAAAAAAAAACATATCTTTTTGAACTAAAACTTTCATAAGCACTACACATTGTTAACTTTTAGTCCGGATCTGAGACGAGCAACCGACGACGCGGGCTCCATCTCTGCTCACCATGATTAACCTCTGTGAAAGGAGCGAAACCTGGTCGGACTCGTCCGATAAAAACACCCGTTAGTAGATCCGGACTAAAAGTTTTCAAATCATATCTTCTTTTATAATAAGGAATACAGTCAAGAGAACAAACCCACGTGTGCACTCTATTCACTTACGGGTGACTTCGCAACAAAAACGTAAAAGTTCACCTGCTGTCGACTGTAGGAGTATTTGCAAAAAGAAGCACATTATAAATCTCAATAGGGGCGGTAGCTTTTTTTTATGAAATGGGTGTTTTTTAAAGAAATTCTAGGTTTTTGGCCCTGGGGTCTATGCTCTAGGTTCTAATCATGGCTATTAATAATATTAATTATAATGTTTACTTTTAGCGAAAGCTTATAAAAAAAAAGATGAATCGTTATGTTTTTCTATTGATGACTCTATTTAGCTCCAGGCTATCCCTTAATTACTTCGAATATCACCGTACAATAGCAACACATGCGCTGAGATATGCCTCAGGTTTCTTCACGATGTTTTTCTTTACACCAGCGAGTTGTGCTGCTACTAAAAATTACAAATCTACCACAGTAAACACAATTGTAACAAAGTCGGGATGACGCGTCATTTTTAAACTTAAACTATACTTTGACATCGAGTGACCACGACCAGACCAGACCAGACCAGAGAAGCGTTAAACGGCATCACATATTGTATTAGTCTTGTATAAACCTAACTGCCTAACAAGAAATTCTGGTATCAAAGGCAGGACCTCTCGCATGTCAAGCCAGTGTTTTCTCAATGCGCCACCGGAGCTGTGAATCGTTCGACGTCGTAAATCGTTCAACAAAAATCGCAATCACCAGTGCATTATTATACTTAACCATTTTACCGTCACCTCCTTTCTTTGATAAAAGAGGTGACACATCGGGTCCGAGTGACCCGAGGTCACACACGTCTCACATTACACTCACAAAGAAACGTCAAATTCCATAAATAACAACGAAAATCGAATCAAACCCAACAAAGATTGACCTCTTTTTGAAAGAAAAAAACCCAGAGGTCACCGGAATCAATAAGTGACCCTTTTTCGAAAAAATACAGTCTTGAAATAGTACAAAAATGTTGACCCCAATGTTTCTTAACTGTTTTTTTGTGCAAGTTGGTCAAAAAGGGGCACCTCTAGCCACGATATTGTGCTAGTGGACAAAAGAATTTGATTGAATGTAAGAAGAAAAAATGGCAAATGAGACATGTCGGACTAGGCATGAAGAAATCTTTTGTGTTCTCGGCCAACATTTGAAAAAAACGTATGAGCGAATTTGTATTCACAAATTGATCACGTAGTTTTGAGCAAAAGTATCTAGACTCTGTTTTTTTTTTTCACTTGAGACTTGAAATATCCAAGCAGTTTGTAAGGGAATATAGTATTTTATCTACAAACCGTTATGCAGTCACCTACACAATGTTATTGCAAAAAATATATAAAAACCCGGGTCTCTATAAAATTCTCAAATTACTGCAAACAGTTATAAATCAAACGCGGAGGTTTTACAAAAAAACTTAAACTATCTCACGCGGCTGGCATCATCTGTTGCGTCCTAAAAGGGGTGAATTCGTCGATTTTTCAAATAGAAAAAAAATCTCAATAGAAACGGTACCTCTGCAAAACAGTTAGGCGAAAAAAAACCACACGGAAGATATCGTCTTTCGTGAAAAAGGTCGTCTTTTAAAAAGCGTCTCTAACTCTTTCCCATGGTTCTTAACCTTGGCGAATGTTTTTTTTTGTCAAATTTCGAGACACCTTTGCCATCTTTCCGTTTTTTTAAATTGTATGATTTTTTTCCCCACCGAGCAAAGGGCGAGGGTCGACCCCTATTCATTCAGTTGTCCCGAATCATTGTGCTAATGTTAAGATGTAGCAGGTGGGTCATATGGACTCTTTAGATCCGCAGATCCAGTTTTTGGGTTAAATTAAAAGGAATATTTTGCTCATTTTCTCAGTAGCTACGAGCACTTGCATTTCGTTTTTAAAAATAGCGACGGTTTTATTTATAAAAACTCTAAGTAGAACTCTAGAACACTCAAAATATGCAATTTTAATAGTCTGTTTTTTCTTTTACTCCTCTGTATGGGGTTGTCTGATTTAGCCTACTCCGAACTGTCAAATGCATTACATATTTTGCCTATGGAGTTGTCTAAATGCTTAACCCGATAGAGTGGAAAAGAAACGTACTGCAAGAGTATAACTGTTTGAACTACTATTTGCAGGGTATTTTAAGTCAATATATTTTATTAATAACACTGCAGTTCTTGAAGCAGTAATTGAATGACAATTTTATAATGTTTGGACGAGAAGGAAACGATGAAAAGGTGTTCGTTAAAAACGGAAATACTTATCGTTAATTAGACTCCCGTCAAAAAATTAAATTGTTACCGGTTTGCCAGCCTTCAAAACCGCAGGGCCATCTCACATATTCGTGTACGAGTTCGTATGAGAAAATGCCAACAAAAAGCGGTCGATCGAAATAGGCATAATTACAGATATTTCGACTTAGCGATGGCCGAAGGATTTTCCAAAAATTACATAGCGACAAAAAGCAAGAATTTTCGTAAATTCACGGCGTCCAGCCGCTTCGGTCGGAGGTACAGTGGTGTAGCTGATCTTTTATCTAAAATTTTGCTTGGAAATAGCTTTATTAATTTTCTTTGTTTGTCTTCCTTAGAAAGAAAGGAAGGGACAGAGAAGAATTGTTAGAATATACTTGTTTAATTAATTTTTAATAGAAAATATTCTTTCATGTTTTAATAAATAAATAGCTTCCACACCACACAACACAAACTCTTGTCCTTGGCTCAAACTATATAACCCTGTTTTATATAACCAGGCAAGGGCATCACAAACAAATGCACCCAGTCCGAGGCAATTTTTATTCTACGGTAGCCCCCAGTGGCAATCGAACACACGACCTCCGCGACGCGACCTCTGTTATAAAAATGTTTCCTTCATCAACCCATTACGTCCCCACCGAGGGGCATGGTTCTCTTCCCTGAGGAAGGTATAGGCCATACTCCACCACGGGGGCCAAGTCCGTATTGGTGGAGGCTTGTAAGACTAGTGGCTGGTCTTACTGTCAGAAGTTTTCAAGCCGCCCTAAGGCCTCTGACCTGGCTTAACGACTCCCATCGTAATGGAATAAAAATTCTTATTTACAAAAAATCAAGTACGCTCTGATCTTCTAGGATAAATAAAATTTATGAAATCTCTCCACATTTTTTTTAATTTCAACTTTTAATAATCATTTTAGTAAACAAGTTATTGCACGAAATACTTTAAAGCCGAAGTTACCTCATTTGGCTTCGAGCCTCAATCTATCCATCTCTTTTCCATGAAAGAAAACTGTCAGCCGTCCCTCTCGCACATAAAGTCGCGTCGCGTTTCAAAAATGAAACACGCAAAAATGTCCGCCGCGCAAAATGACTGGCATAGTTGTCGAACTGTTCGCTATATTTTTGTTTAAATTTTGAAAATTAATAACGAGACGGCCTCCGCGCGCATTTCTGCGCGTCGCCGGACCTTAATTAGATTTTTTTTCAGCGAAATTAAATGTTTCTCTGTCGTCTTTGAAATGATAGAAAGAATTTTGCGCTTTATTTATTTTGTGCCTCGTGTTACTTTAGCAACGGACTGCCCGCTTCTGGTGGATTCTTTGAATGTTCTAGTGTCAATGTCAAAATGTTGGTCTTTTATTCGTTTTTGTTTATACTACTTGTACAAAAATGAGACGAATTGAAAGAATTGCATTTTTCTAACAGCAGCGTCTATGCATTTAGATTATGAATATGACCTCTTACAGACATAAGCTTGCCTTTGTACGTGTCATTTCTTTCCAGTACTTGCTGTCTTTAGTGTTCCATAAATTGTAACAAAAATAACAATAATAATAATGATAGTGATATTACGATTGGCTTTACCTCCATGGCGTTTCTATTTTTTTCTTACACCTTTCGATCCTAAAAATAATGATAGTTCGCATCTATTAACAAAGCCACCAATAACTTAAACTAGGTACGTTGTTACTCGCCAAGATTTAACTCTTCGATTAACCGCAAAACCTTGACGACTCCTCCGACTTACATCCGAGTAAGTAATTCTGAATGCTTAATGCGAGTTTTTTTAACTACTCGATCGCGTTAACGTAAACTCATATTCTATAGGAGTGACAAAGCGCGCCACCTAGTTGTCTCTTTGTCACTCCTATACAAATTGCAAACGCTCTCGCTATCGAAAGTGAATGAAAAAACTCGCACTAAGCACTCTGGAATCTGGCGACCTCTATGGCGTAGCGGTTATCGCATCTGCTAACCATACCCCGGGTTCGATCCCCGGCTGGGGAGAAAAAAAACTCCAGGTCTTGGATGTTTACATGTTTGTGACGTCGCTGTTTCTGTTAACCTCTCTATTCAATATTCAGACGTAAGTTTTTTGTAGGTTAAGGTCCGGTTTCTGAATTGAGAATTTCACGTAAGTAAATACTTAAGTAACGTTTTGTCACGCTCTTTTCTGAGAAATTTGAAGAGACAGCACTAGAGTTAAGTAATTTTGACGACCTCTGTGGCGCAGCGGTTAGCGCATCTGCTTACCATGCGAGAGGTCCCGGGTTCGAATCCCGGCTGGGGACAAAAAAAAAGAAACCCAGGTCTTGGATGTTTACATGTTTTTTTTGTGACGTCGCTGTTTCTGGTTCCCACGACACAGGGTATCCTAGTGTGGGGCCGGAAGCAATGTATGTGCCTGTATGTAAAAAAAAAATAAGTTAATAATTATGTAGTGCTTATGAAAGTTTTAGAACACACCTATTCAACTGTTGCCTTGTCATTGAAAAGTCGCTTGTAATACAAATGAATAAAGTGCAGGCGTGAGAAGTTCGATATGCGGTATACGCAACCCCAGGACCGGTGCGCGGGAGTAATTTCCTTGAACGGGAACAGGAAAATCTGTGAGGTAGCTGTCTGATAAAAAAGAGCCTGAAGAGATGATTATTCTAGTTGAGGGTAGTCTATTTGAAAGCTTGTAGACGTCTAGACTATCAGATAAATTGTTCACACTTGTAACTTACATCTGGCCGAAACTCTCATCTAAGCTAAGAAGAAAAATGAAATATTAGCCATTTCAAACACCCGAAATTGGCGTGCGTGCGCAGCAACATTTCATAAACTCCCGCCCGTATTCAGAAGGGGTAACTGAAGATCCCGTACATAACTCTTTCGCTTTATCAACATTTACCAGACTTTTAAAATCATGCACTTGGGTTTGGGTACGTTTTATCTTGCCCTTTTCTAATATATCCTGTATTTAGTTGAAATAATTCTTGATTCTAAATAATTCTGAAGACAAGAGAACTTCAAACTTAGTCTTTTTAAAATTCTTCATTAACAGAGATATCTTATTCTTGTAAAACTAATGCATTGAACTGGCTTTTATTCTAAACATCACTGTCATGTAAATAATCCTTAATGTTATAGTTGCCCTTTTTGGCACAAAGTGTGCTTTACACATTTTTTTAATAGGGTTTTTGGCAAGCTTACTAAGTTTTCATGGATCTCCGTCTCTAGCTTAAAGCGAAATTGACAAAAAACACTATTTAAATATCCAGAAAACTCTAATTTGCTTTTGTTTATTCTTATTTTGTTAAACAGACTGAAAATACTTAATAAATTCAAGCGTTAACAAAAAAGTTAGTCTTTTTAGGGTCAACTCCATCCATTTCTTACTCTCCCACATCGCAACCCTTCCTGAGATCTGTCGTTTTTACAACAATGTCGTTTTATCCAGTAATCCTTTCAGCTGGCTGTAACATGACGCGGCGGGTTTTGTCAAAATATTACACCGTCACGTTACTTTTTTAGTCGAAATTACCCCTTTTTGTAAGATTTCGGTTACCTACAAAGGGTTGGTTGGCGACATTTATTTATTTCTCTAGATTGGAGATAAGTTCAAGTAATAACTATGTTATAGTTCTACGAAACTTTTCTTTAATAAGTAGGTACCGAATTACTCAGGTTTTGTTCACGATACTTTGTATTTAAACGTAAGTGCAACCTTCAGATCATGAACTACTTATTACATATAGAAGAAGACCGTTATATTTCAATAAATATCTACTTGCCTACAGTTTCAAGCATTTTAAATCTAACAGACAGGGTACCTACTTAACTACAAAATCACATGAACAAAATGAAAATTATAATTTAGTTAAACTTGGCAATAAAATCTTGGCATAAAATTGACTTGTTTCAGGATTAAAAAACAACTGTGTAACCTGTTCTTACGCTGTTATTTTCGAAAGTAAGTTGTGATAACTGACTGGAAAACCTTAACAAAGACGTAAAACGCATCCAAAATTCATATTAGGAACGGCAATAAGTGTAAAAGGAAGCGGACATAATCCGTTATTCTAATCCATATTTCGAGCGCCGAACCGTATTCCATATTCGAACAGTTTCCTAATTCAAAAGAAGTATTCTCATGCCGGCCGCGTCGCGTTCTAAATATAAAAACTCTTTTTTTGTCAAATATGGAAGGGTTAAGTTAAAAACATTCTATTTTCGAATTTTTAAAAAGTTCACATTGTATAGAATACGTCAAAACTTCATAGTGATGGTGTAGTAAACGTAAACTTTTGAGTTCATTGGCGGAGAAGATATTTTCAATGATTGTGTGTTTTACTTATCGTGAGAACATCTTTCCTCAGGAAAATAATATCGCCATTTTGGTTCAATAACAAAATAAGATTTAGTAAAAACTGATCAATTTGAGTCGGCCTCCCTGAGAGACCCGAAGGAAATAAAAGAAAACCCATTTTTTGAGTAATTAATAATAACACCACACGGGTAGTCTTACCTAGGATAGTGACTAGGTCCCAAATTGGAGTGATAAGCAGGCAAAACATCACAAACATACTAGGTGCACACCAAGATAACCCATTTGTACTAGTACGGCCGCCTCTAGCGGGTATTGAACCCATAACCTATATCTCTACATAGTCAAGATAACCAAGGAGGCAGTCAAGTAAGTTAGTAATATAATGTTCATGCTGGTAGGTACTTATCACAAGATGGGTTGTTATTTACTTAAGTCGGCTTTACTTAATTATATTTTTGTCGGAAGAATCCAATCAGGTTAATGTGTAGTACGAACTAAAGTTTTAGTTTTAGTATTTTCGTAAAGTATTTATTGGTATTTTTCGACAGTTTCATCTGCAAGTCTCCGATGTACTACGCCAACTTTGTTCCTTTTTCAAATGATACGAAAGACACAGGAAACGTTGGGTTTTTGTCACTTCCATAACGAGTTAGACAGACTCTACTATGTCCGTCCCTCTAGACGAGCGAGGAAAAGCGCGCGAGTGAACGGGAGAGGTATACGTCAATCTTTTCTTTAAGCTCAGGTGTGTTGACAAAAACAGATGTTGAGGCAGCGCGCGCGCATATTACACAATTACGATTCTATTTAATTATTTTTTTCTCGCGTCATTTGTTATTTGGGATTCGATGCGTGGGTGTGCGGTTACTCATACCGTCGCAAGAGACAATTGAAGTATCTTTCTTTCGTACACACGTCGTTGTGTGGAATAGTGCCGTTAGCATTACCTATTTCGAAATTGGTTAAAGTAATTGTATGAATCAGAATAGACAATACGCCCACTTAGCGGCAAGGAAGAATGCTTAGTTCGACTACGTGTGCGCTACAAACCTACTAAATAATATTTTTGTTTTAATTGGGACAGGACCTTAAAAATTGCCTAATATTTTTACTGTGGAAATAATGAGCTTTCATAAATACCTACCTACTACCAAAACTCGCGGAATTTTCAGTTGTAAATTATGAATGACGTTATATTTGCTGTTTAGTCTATTGTACCATAAAGTGATGGTTGTGCAACGTAGACGCCACCTAACGCCCATTTTATAAGACTAAAAAGAGTATCTATTCAGTTTTCGTCATATTAAAATTTATAGATATACCATTTCACAAATATAATAAAGTACCTATTGTGTGCAACCTTTTAAAGTCCACAAGGATTTGATTTTGATAATTGGTTGGTTTTGATAGAGATAAATGTTTTTAAAAGTTCCGAACAACACATTTCTCTAGCAGAAACGAAAATTAAAATTAAAAGACTTCTAAAATGACTGTGATAAAATTTTCTTCGATCGTCAATCTTTAAAATAATTAAAATTTATAAAATGTGTGCTCGAGGTTGAATGCCGACATTGTACAATGGTTAACCCCTTAAGAAATAAGCTATTTTTTTCCGAGCTAATAAAATACCGTCCAAAAAACCGACTCTACCATTCAGCAAAAGCTTAGTTAAGTTTAAAAAATAATAATAACATCCGCACAAAGCACTCGTCATCTTAATATCATCTCTTGTTTAATATTGTCTAGTTGCACCGACTACCCGTAATTTACTAGCTTCTCTATATTTTTCCTTCAATGGTTGTCTGGAAGAAATTACTTTTAGGTATAAGGCCGCCAATTGTACTGTACTATGTTATTGTTAAATCTCATGTGTAATTCCTGGTTTACATACAATAAAGAATATTCTATCTGTATAGAATACATATCTATCACTTATCATGATCCTAAGCTACGATACCCGGTGACGTGATAACCAGGATATCCCAAATATGAAAAGAGAAACAGACAACCTCTACTGGAATCGAACATAGGACATGTGTCATGGCAGTCAAACGTAATATCGCTGGACGAACAAGGCACTCACTTACAAACTAAGTAAGTACCAAGAAAAAAGTTTATAATCTAGTTCATCCTTAGTCGAACTACAGTAGTCTACTTTTTTACGTTGAAACAATTTAGTAAAACAAGGTGATGTATTCTTCGACATTAACTGCCGATTTCTGAATTGAGAATTTCGCTAAGTAATAACATAACATAACATTTACATACATTGCTTCTGGCCCCACAGTAGGATACCCTGTGACGTGGGAACCAGAAACAGCGACGTCACAAACATGTAAACATCCAAGACCTGGGTTTCTTTTTTTTTGTCCCCAGCCGGGATTCGAACCCGGGACCTCTCGCATGGTAAGCAGATGCGCTAACCGCTGCGCCACAGAGGTCGTCAAAATTACTTAACTCTAGTGCTGTCTCTTCAAATTTCTCAGAAAAGAGCGTGACAAAACGTTAGGTACTTAAGTATTTACTTACGTGAAATTCTCAATTCAGAAACCGGACCTTAACCTACAAAAAACTTACGTCTCAATATTGAATAGAGAGGTTTGCTCAAAAACGTGTTACAGAAAAAGGCAAGTCAGAAAAGATATAAAATACTGATTACAAGAAGAGATTAATGAAGAGAAAGAAAAAGAGATTAAGTACTTTTCCTTCACGCCGATATTCCAGATAAGTATTAGCAGTTTCGAAAGTGTCGAAGTCCCACAGGATCCCCAGGCACTGCTTGAATCGTCCGTAACGGACGCGAAGGCCTATGACGATTACCAGTTATTAATAAATTACTTAAAATATAATAGCTGTCTGAAACCTTGTTTCAAATGTTCTAAAAGGCGACATTTACAAACTCGATGATTTTGTTTCTGAACTTATAACACAAAAGGAGTTCAAAAGCCTCCATAAATCACTGCCGCGCGTCACTGTGACATTACACACACGAAAATGGTTTAAACTAGACCAAAGCTCCATTTTAAAACTTAACACAAAAGAACACGAAATACAATATCTCATTATTTAGAAAAAATCAATGAGAAATTACGAGATTTGGCCCAAAAAAACTTTAACCCCTCTGTGTTAAAGGGTTAGAGGGAAAGGGAAAGCTACAGGTTTTTTAAGGAGCAAGAGAGAGACAGCGTGACTAACCCTTTCGCTGCACCTGGACCGCTTTTTGTGCCAGTTCGTTTTTTGTGTAAAATTTAAAAATGTGCGAAATTTAGTTTTGTTGAGGGTCAATATTGATTTTTCGGTGGCGGCATAAAAGTTGGGACTACAATGCAAGTTCGTTAGCTAATGTGGCTCAAATGTACCGTTTTGTGGTCGTACTTTTGAGCACTTTGAAATATTATATTTTATAATAGTACGTGACAGTCATTACGACATTACGGATTTGTTAAAACTTATTTTATGACCTCGGTGGCGCAGCGCTTAGTGCATCTGCCTACCGTGCGGGAGGTCCCGGGTTCGAATCCCGGCTGGGGACAAATAAAAAAAAAGAAACTCAGGTCTTGGATGTTAACATGTTTGTGACGCGCTGTTTCTGATTCCCACGACACAGGGTATCCTAGTGTGGGGCCAGAAGCAATGTATGTGCTTGTATGTAAATGTTGTTGTGTAGTTTCGCTATTCAGGATGTTTTTCTTCACCGTTAGCGAGCGGTATTGCTACTACCCATAACTTCACAAATGTACATAACTTAGTAAACAAAGTCATAGCTATGATCCATTTGTCTATACTTGACATTTTTCTCAGACTTTAAACGACAATAAACCAAAAACCTTTAGCGTCAGAAAACTCGATACCGTTTGCAAATTTAGTACTAGCTAGCACTAAATTTGCAAACTGTTTCGAGCCCTCTACCGCTAAAGGGTTTCGATTTATTGTCGTTTAAAGTCTGAGAAAAATGTCAAGTAAGACAAATGGATCATACATGCCCGGACTACCTATTTTTCTCTTCTCTACTACATCAGTAAGTATAAAACAATTTCTGAAACTGTTACCGCCTAGAGGCAGGAGTATCTAAAAGTCATTGCAATAAAAGGTATTGAATATTTGAGTTAATTATGCAACTAAAATGGTGTGGCTACAGCCTAATGATACCAGCACAAGAATGATACAACGTATAATTATAAAGATGTGTTCTCATTATAGATCCAAAGAGTTTGATAGAAAAACCATTCGCACGTCACTGTGGAAACGGGCCTACTCCCGTCTCTGAGGTCTGGTACAGAAAGTGTAGAGGGCGGCGAGGTGGACCATTAAAAAATGAACGAAATTAATAAAAAAAGAACATGGCCACATACACGCAGTCGCAGCCCACAGAGAATGACTTAGCACAATCGTGGATTCCTTATTCAAAACAGATTCTTATTTTAAAATATGAAATCTCGACGATGCGTTCCGAAGTTATAAAAGATTTATTTTTATTTTTTCTTTCAATTCCGACTGTCGATGAGTGACGCGGCTGGTTGGAATGGGCTTTTATGGTGCCTACCAACGGTATGGTAATGTTCTGTAAGTAATTTTACCGATGAGAGCTTGTTACACTCTTGCTTTGCTTTTCTAGAGTCGCGCCAGCGAGTCCAGCCAAGTTCGGGAAAAAAGGAACTGGCGACGCAGCAGCCGTGTGTAATATTACAGGAATCACTTCGAGCTACTTTTGACCCCTTCACAACTCTACAACTATTTAACCTACGTATATGAATGAAACTTGGCACATTTCTTAAAGTCCATTAGCTTGCCTAGAATCCAAAGTTTCATCAATGTTGCTCAAACAGTTGTAGATATATTAATGTTTAAAAACCGGCATTTTTATGACTGACTGACTGACTGACTCACTTATAGATCAAAAACCTTACCCACTTCTAGATAACCTAGAAACTTGATATTTGGCATCAAGGTAGACTATTGGGCATATACAAAGGAAAAAATCTAAGAACTGAAAATTATTGATATTAATACCCTCATAGTATTTAGTTCCAAATTCTGCCAATAGATGGCGCTTTTTAGTTCTATATCGCGGTATGGTTTGGTCTCAACCGATACTATATAATATCTGTAAACGGCATGTAAATGATCCCTCCTCGGCCTCGAGGGGGGTCGCTCATGATGTAGGTTTAGGGGTCCTTAGGACCAAACCAGCACCAAGGTGGTGTTTAGTGGGTAGGCGCACTCTGCGAGTCCCACATTGGCAGCACGGCCGGGCCCGTGCTGTGCATGCATGAGCATTCACCACCTCCCTCCCCCGTGTCCTCCGGAGGGTGCCCTTTATAGGGCTAAAAAAAAAAATGTAAATGATTAAATTCATCGGTTATCGGTTCCGTGGCAATAAATACAGCGCCACCAAGTTATCTGTTCAGGTGGCCAAAATTGTAACTAACTAACTACTCGTAATAGTTAATCCTGTTCCCCATATTTTGTTTTATTTATTCACTTGTTGTGATTTATAGATCCATTTTCGTTATAATTTTAAGAAGAGTTAAAATAATCTCATTTTTCTAAGTAAATTTCTTAAATGTTATTATTAAATTCTCCACTAGCGCCGCTTTTAACTGAACAGATAAGATGGTGGCACTGTAACGATGTATTTATTAGTGATCAATACCAATAATCTCTGTACAAAAAGCAGTGATATCCCATCAAAAACATAAATGTGAATGATAGAAGAGCCAAGTTCGGTAGGTATTAAGAACAGACGTCGTTATCGACTTCGCCGACAAAAGAATTGAGATCTATATCGGTGCTGCCAAGTTCTCTGAAGAAAATCATGAAAATTTAGTTACAAGATCACTAGAGATGTAAATTGTTATTCAAGTTTAAGATTTGACTTGGCTAGTTTTCACGTACCGGCTAAATAATATTTATTTAATTAACTCTACTTCGTTTAGTCATACGGGGGTTAGTGTACTTTCTGTTTGTATTGTACTTATGCTGTTAGGTTGATATAATACCTATGTGACTTTTCTGAAATTTGGTTTGTTGGTAAAAACTAGCAGTCAAATCTTGAGCTTGAATTACAATTTACATCTCAGTTATCTTGTAACTAAACTTTCATGATTTTCTTCAGAGAACTTGGCAGCACCGATATAGATCTCAATTCTTTTGTCGGCGAAGTCGATAACGACGTCTGTTCTTAATACCTACCGAACTTGGCTCTTCTATCATTCACATTTATGTTTTTGATGGGATACTATTTTACATTAAACGCCAAAGCGTCATTTTACAGTTTAATTGATGATGTCTCTGTAGAAGTTCATTAAGGGGATGTATTGAGTACCGTATCGCTCGTAGCCCCTTCCGCCTGAGTGATCTTAAGCGATCACGAAGGTTAAGCAACATAGGGCGCGTTCAGTGCATGGATGGGTGACCGTCTATGACTAACCCTAGTAGCATTTTTCCGAGCGGTTCCGTACTTCACAAGGCACGCTAAGCAGGCAAGGCAGCGGCTGCCGTCGATAGATGGCAGTCGTTAAGCCAAATCAGAGGCCTTAGGGTGGCTTGAAAACTTCTGACAGTAAGACCAGCCACTAGTCTTACAAGCCTCCGCCAATCCGGACTAGGCCCCTGTGGTGGATGAAGTGTGGCCTATACCTTCCTCAGGGAAGAGACCCGTGCCCCTCGGTGGGGACATAATAGGTTGATGATGATAGCTTTCGAGGAACCAGGGTAGGTCTAATTTAAGACATAAAACTCAATTATATATTTGTTATGATCATGTCATAGAAAACACTTCGTTAATAAAAGCCATTAAATTGTATATCATACAGCCTCAACTCGACGTATCTCTTAGCAGTTTGGGAGCCCACACGAATTAATAGTCAATAAAACGGTAGCTCACGTCTGTGGTGTCTGGCGGCTCAGCTTCGTGTTCTCACCATCGAAAGCCCATTAACGGAATTAAAAATAAAGAATCAAACAAGTCGAATACAAAAGTCCGACAAACAATTAAAAAAGAAACAATGTGGAGCGCTGAGAACAAAAAGTATCATATCTCCATTCCATATTTCAATATTTATCAAAAGATCGTTCGTTTTCGAACAAAATTCGAAAAGGGCTTATGCTTTACGACGTTTTGCCCGGTGCGGCTCGTTTCCCTTTATTATAAATGAGATGAAACCGCCGTGGGTTTTTGGAAAAAAAAACTGAATTTTGTTGATACACTTTTTGGCAAGAACGGAAATGGGCCAATATTCAGACCAATTTTTTCGAATTTCCTAATTGTTGTAAGTCCTTAATTAACCAAAAACTAAAAGGCCTAAAACTTAAAAAAAAACAATTCATTGCCAATTTATCCCCTAGTTTTAGCTCCTGGAATTATATCGTGTGCTCTCACATAAACTATGAAGAAAATATGAATTATCCAAATAACTAGACTTAAAGTTACCACGTAGCAGAAAATTGCAATAACATCCTTTGGAATAAACAACTTAGTTGGCACGAAGGTTTCGGAAATAACGACTCTATTGCCATATGATAGAGTCTAATAGAAGTGAACGAGTTACGTTTGTGACGCCTGTATGTACCTACCTAAAGCAGGCGACGCGATCGTCTAAGCCCCGATTCAAAATGCTCCGATTGCACTATGACACACTAACAAATATTTACAATCTGAACGTTTGGACGTCTGTCACATACTCACTATAAATTATAACTTCTACACCACACAATCACTCGTCCTGGTCCCAAACTAGGATACTTGTTCTAATAAACAGGAAATTATAAACGTGGGAATAGACCCAAAGTGGGGTTTCACTTGTCTCTAGCCGCGCGCATTGACCAATCATCGTCAAAAATCACACGTCTTTGCCAGGACGCTATGGTGGCGTCCAAAATGCATTCAAAACCTAGACAAAGAGAAACTCCTGTAAAGCAACGAATTGACACAAGAACAGAGTCGAAGTACAATGAATCGGGCCGCTAGCGCGGGAATCGAACCCGAAGACACATGCGTTTTAAATCAGTACCGGCCGATCGCGCAAATAAACGATGCCCCAGGACGACGTAATAAAGTATTGTTAACGTGCGCACAGAGGTGCGGTGGAATTGCCAGACGCAGGAAGTTATCCTGAGTATATATTTCTATAAAGAGGGTTTTAATTTCACTTGTAGCTTTTAATGATTTTTGAGGTACCTACCTGATATGCCTGAATTCCTGAATTATCATCCAACACATGCCTATCGAGCTCGTTAAGTTTTAAGGGAGCGATTAAATTCTAACTTTAATTTAGAAACCTAAATAGCAATTGTTTAAAAAAATCAGTGTGAGTACGAGGCGGGCTATGGCTCTGTTTATAATATTCAGTTGCCTAAAAATGCCTAATTCCTGCAACTCCCCTTTTACCAGTAAAAGGGGAGTTGCAGGAATTTTAGGCAACTGAATATTATAAACAGAGCGTACGTGTTGCAAACACTCAAGAGTGAGATTTTTCTCATAATGTATTTTTGAAGTATTGTTTTTCCATTACCATTTTACGAACTCTACCAACGCTGGAGCCTGCGTTAAATCATTGCCTTAAATAAAAAAATATCAACGCCGTTTACCACATAATTGTTTTGTCACAAGCGCCTGTGATTAATTCATTATGTGTTTCGTTTCTGAGGTAGATAGATATTCGTACCAACTTATGCACTCGTATTAGATTGAAGGTGATTTGAGAAAAGATGGTCAGAGTGGAGATTTTTTTCGCTGCCTTTTTCTCAACTACATTCTACCCTAAGGCAGCGCTTAACATTCCACAAACAGTAGATAAATTACAAATAACATACATTGCTCCTGGTCCCAAACTAGGATTCTCTGTGCCGTGGGAACCAGAAACAGAGACATCACAAACATCTACACAGCTAAGACCAGGGCCTAGATTCTACTGATGCATTGTAGTACAATGAAAATTGCATGAACCTGGCGATTTAGTTTCATTGCCGCTTCAAGTCAACACGAGCACGTATATAAATACTTCTAAGCGTCAATGGTATGAAATAACACGTCATGTGACCCAACCGAGTATCTGTCATCGAACTAAGATGCATTAACAGATTCGAGGCCCAGGTCTTTTTTTCTGTCCCTAGCCGGGATTTGAACCTGGACCTCTCGCATGTCAGAAGCGTTACCGCTACGCCACAGAGGTCGTCAAGTCAAATACATTTCTGATTTCGTGCTTATTGCCAACTAGCTTTCGCCCGCGACTCCGTCCGCGTGGACTTTAGTTTGAAATTTTGCAACTCCGTTCACTCTCTTAAGGGTTAAATTTAGAAAAACGGCGAAACACGTGTTCAATCAATTGTGTTGAAGAGTATTTATTTCAAGTTTCAAGAAAATCAGACAACATTTTTTTATACCTCCCATACAAATTTTGGCAACCCTTTTCGCCCCCTTAGGGGTTGAATTAAAAAAAATCCGTTCTTATTCCTTGCCTACATTATATATAGATATTCTGTGCAAAATTTCAGCTTCCTAGGTCAAACGGCTCGGGCTGGGCGTTGATGAGTGAGTCAGTCAGTCAGGACTTTGAATTTTATATATATAGATAGAAAGATAGATAGAAGATAGATAGAAGAAGATAGATAGATATCGGCAATGCATATGCGTTACGTAGCCGTGGAGACAACAAAGGCGACTCCACGGCTTCGCTGTCCAGAGATCGGGGAATCAAATGAGATACGTAAAAATCAAGAAATGATTTGAAGTTACAAAAGTCTGTGCATATGCACGCACGCGGTTTATCTTGTATTTCGCGAATACATCTGCGCATGGTTGCGCTTTAATACGACGGTAATATGCGGTGCCGTTTTCAAATGATTCATTAGCGATGATACTTCTCCAGTCTATAGCGACCATAGATCATACAAGGTGAAACTAAAACCTTTTATTCATTCGAAAATACGGGGCTCTCTTTGTCATAAACAACTTTACTTTATGAAAAATGCGAAAAAAAATCTTATTTTCCATACTAAAGCTGTGTACAGTCGTCAGCAGGTCAACCTTTACATTTTTGTTGCAAAGTCGACCGTAATGTAACTAAGTAGACTACACGGATATGAAGCTAGGAAAATCACAGGAAGATCGTCATCGTTACCAGGATAAACAGACCACGAATGTCGTCCGTGTGTTTGGCCGCAGCATTGGTGTTTTATTCATCATCAACCCACCCACCGAGGGGCACGGGTCTCTTCCCGGAGGAAGGTAAAGGTCATACTCCACCACGGGGGCTAAGTCCGGATTGGTGGAGGCTTGTAAGACTAGTGGCTGGTCTTACTGTCAGAAGTTTTCAAGCCGCCCTAAGACCTCTGACTTGCCATTACGACTGCCATCTATCCACTTATTCATACTATTAGTAAAAAATATAAATCTTGACATATTTTTTTATACGGCCTCTTCTTCCACTCTTGCTTTCCATCTCTCCGTCTCCAGCCACCGCACACCATCCCGACAAGAATGCACTTAGTTTGTCCACAATCTTGAGATGTGATTATTAATTTTAATATGGTTCAAACTTTATTCATTAACAATTCTAAATAACAATAATGAAATAATATTAGTAATCAACTACCTAACTATGAATAAAAAAATAAATAAAAATATAACGAAATAAAATAAAAAAAATTTTTTTGCGATTTCAAAGTTCTCCTCACACTTCGTATAACTCTGTGTGGACCCGCCAATTTTTGACCGTATTTTGGGATTTGGTCACACTGTGTTTAATTGTATAATCTATATAAATAAAATTCAAAGTATGTACTGACTGACTGAATCGTTCGTAGCCTGGGCTGCCTGAGTGATCTTAAACGATCACTAAGGTTAAGCAACATATGGTGCGTTCAGTCCATGGATGGGTTTCTGTCTATGACTAACGCTAGTGGCATTTTTCCGAGCGGTTCCGTGCTTCGCAAGGCACGTTAAGCAGTTGGTGCCGGCTGCCGTCGATAGATGGCAGTCGTTAAGCCAAGTCAGAGGCCTTAGGGCGGCTTGAAAACTTCTGACAGTAAGACCAGCCACTAGTCTTACAAGCCTCCAGCAATCTGGACTTGGCCCCCGATGGCCTATACCTTCCTCAGGGAAGAGACCCGTGCTCCTCGGTGGGGACATAATGGGTTGATGATGATGATGATGATGACTGACTGACTCACTCATTAACGTCCAGCCCAAGCCGTTGGACCTAGGAAGCTGAAATTTTGCACAGAGGGTATATAAATAATGTAGGTAAGGTATAAGACCGGATTTTTTCCAATTCAACCCCTAAGGTGGTGAAAAGGGTTGCCAAAATTTGTATGGGAGATATAAAGAATGTTGTCTAATTTTCTTGAAACTTAAAATAATCTTCAACACAATTGATTGAACGCGTGTTTCACCGTTTTTCTAAATTTAACCCTTAAGGGAGTGAACAGGGTTGCAAAATTTTGACTAAAGTCCACGCGGACGGAGTCGCGGGCGAAAGCTAGTATCTTATTATGTATACAATCTTAAATAACCACCCAGAACAATGTATTTCATCCTCTCGATTGATATCCAACAACTTCCCTCTATTTTTTATAGCAGTCTACACAGGACACAGGCCTTCTCTCAGAGAGAGAGAGAGAGAGAGAGAGAGAGTATGGGTTGACCCATACTCTCTCATCTCAAACCCAGGTCTTGGATATTTACATGTTTGTGACGTCGCTGTTTCTGGTTCTCACGACACAGGGTATCCTAGTGTGCGGCCAGAAGCAATGTATGTGCCTGTATGTAAATGTTATGTTACCACTCGTGCCCACAGCGGCGAATTCTAGTGTAAGTATAGGTACCTATGTAAATAGCTCAGACACAGGTTTATCACGATATTTTTCTTCACTGTTGTTTCTAGACTCAAAGGACCGTACGCCACTGTTGCCAGTAACAAATTAATTGTTTTTTTATACACATTTTTTATTATTTCTGTGCTAATTCTTGTGTAATGTAAAGCTTGTCCAGAAAGACTAGAAATTAAAGAGTACGGTTTTGCTCAGACTTTTTGTCTGTGTTTGTTATTAGCTGGCGCTTACAAGCATTATATAAATTAAAAACTAGAGCTATTACATAAAATAAGGTATTGTGATTCAATAAATTTATTAAATGTTTTGACTTCTCAATAAAACAATTAGTAAACTTTCACTTTCGGTTCCTAGTGTGTTTGGACAAACTGTATTCTTAATGTAATGGTTTTCTGTGTTTTTTTTTGTTTTGACACAGTAGTGTCGTCAAATAAATGAATTTTCTTCTTCTGCTTCTTCAATTTCGCGTGTTCCTTGTGTTAGTATTTATCGGCGGAAAAGAATCTGCCAAAACTGGTTGATTTCAGGGATTACGATTTTACGGTGGTTTCTTCTAGTTATATCGAGAAAAACATTACTTGGTATCAGAAGTAAGACCGAAAGGGAACAGAAATAGTATCTTTGATATAATGCTCTCATTTGATTCTTCATTAAAACGAAAATAGAGAATAGTTATATATTCCACAAAATGAAAGAAACCGTCAAAAATTTAATTGAATGTTAAAATAGCGTATCACCGCCCTGTCTCTGTCTCGGCGGCGATTCTGACGAGAGGGCGCCGACAAAACACAACAATTTACATAAACTCTGTCTCAATTCAGATATCCGCGAAGGTAAACAAAGTTATGTTACGGTGTCTGTATAAAATTAAACGGTGTGTTAGAAATATAGTAAAATAAGAAAATATTCCAACCACTTCCAACCGCTCTTTTTGTAAATCCGTGGAAGAGGTCCATGTCCAGCAGTGGACTTCTTATGGCTGAATAATGATGATGACGATGATAATATTTAGGCTTTCGTAGCTAAACGGAACGGCATCTAAGCCCAACCTATGATGTCACAATCGATAGCTTTGAGTGGATAGTTATATTTAAGTTAATAGGCATTATAATTTTAATGTATTTAGAAATAAACTACTTTTATTATGAATAAGGGCCGGTTTTCGAATTGATAATTCGCTAAGTAACCACTAAACTGTAGTGCTGTCTCGTCAAATTTCTCAGAAAAGAGTGTGACGGAACGTTACTTAAGTATTTATAGTCTGTAAAATATAGCTTGAGCTCCGTGATAGCTGTCATCGAAATTGCGTCCATGTAGTTTTGAATTTTTTCACACTATATTTGTACTGTGAAAACTCCGTACTTACCTACTGCACACTATTCGATGTCTAAGCAATATCGTAACCTAGCCCTGTCAGTGTGACGGCTGTCGTGGAGCTCAAGCTATGTTTTACAGACTGTAGTGAAATTCTCAATACAGACGTAGGGCTGGTTAGTGACTAATGGCACTCAAACGTTCTGATGCAAGTTTCTCATTCTTTTTGGTTTTGGAGAGAACCACACCGAAGAGATCCTTCATTGATCTCATTGGTTCATGAAGAATATTTTGTTTACTTCCAGGGAAAACGTGTCTGGAATAGAATATACAGGGTTCTTCAAAAATGTGCAGTATATAATAATATGAATGAAACATGTCAATTTGAGTCAGTCATTTCAAGTATTGTTCTTTTTGTATTTAATTTTACATAAATATCAAAATACATCAGTAGGTATATATTTTTTACGGTTTTCTGCTTTTCAACGGCGCTTTTTGTTAGTTCATTCTAAAAGCCATTCCTATGTGTTAAATAGAACATTGTAATATGCACTACAATGACCTAAGACTGCTATTATATTGGTAGAGCACAGCGCAATTATAACAAAATTATGTTACCCCATAATAACTATAAATCTGAGAAAAAGAAACCAATAGAACAAACACCCAAACGATCGACTTCCTAGGCTATAATAAGTCACAAACGAACCTTCTCCCAAAAGCTTAATACGCCGAGGTCAACGCCCGCGCCATTGTCTTGGGCTCACAAAAGCCACGTTTTTTTAAGAAAAGGATTCCAATATTCCATTATTGTAAGGCTGTCATTGATCATTTTTTTTTCGTTTACAAAAAGCCGAAGGATTCCCGAGATTGGGTTTAGCTTGAAAAGGGTACAAAATGAAGGGATTCTGGTGCAGACAGCTGACTGCAAGTCTTGGGTAGTTTTTGATTATTATTTTCTTCAATGGCTTTTGGACGTATTGTGCCAGATTATAATTTTAATCCTTTGAGATTCTGCTTGGTATTGTTGGAACAAGATTAAATCGATACTGCTGAGTAACACACCGATAGAACCGATTTTTAGAGACATCTTTAAGTACAGAGACGATATAAACGTATACCTATTCCATAATCACACTAATATTATAAATGCGAAAGTTTGCGAGTGTGTATGTTTGTTACTTGTTCACGTCTAAACGGCTGGAGCGATTTTAATAAAATTTGATATGGAGTTACCTGACACCCTGGATTAAGACATAGGCTACGTTTTACTGCGGGAAAATATCTCATTCCCATGGGAAAATCGATGAACCTCGGATAACACCGCGGGGTAGGTACACCTAGTTTAATATAATTGAATCTACTGATAAATATTTATATTTATTGAATTTCAATTTAATATAATTATAATGAAAGTGAATTTAATATAATTGAATCTACTGATAACTATTTATATTTATTGATATTTTTTTTATATTATATTTCAGCTTGAAAGCTAATTATGATTTTAAGTGAGTGAAATTGAATTAATTGAGTAGTAATTATTTTCGTTATTACAAGTTTATGAAATTAAATAAATTATGTCATTTAATTTTTAAATCAGCTTGAATGTTAATAGAATAGTTAAGTGAATCCACAAATTTATGAATGTAATGTTTTTTTTGGAAATAAATGGCTTATTATTATTATGATTCCAAAGTAAGATATTTATTACATACCTACCTACTCTTAGTAGCAATGCAGATTTTTAAATTTTAGTTAAATCTACTGTTTCGGTGAGAGCTGTATAATCAATTTGAACAATTCCTTAGTTCTTCCATTTCATCGGGTGCCCTATGTCACCTTTAGGCACGTATGTGTAACGAGGTGCATTTGCCTCGTTGCCTTTTTATTATTTTCGGCCACCTACTATTCCAAATTTAATAAGTATTTGACATTCGCCACCGTGGATGGAAGCTGAGGATTGAATGGCTCAGCTGCGTCCGTCCACGGTGGCGAATGTCAAAAACTAATTAAATTTGGAATAGTAGATGACCGAAAATGATTAAAAAGCAACGAGGGGAATTGCACCTCGTTACATATGGACGATAACAGGGGTAGGCGCAATCGACAGCACATCAATCTTACGATATAGCCGTGCTCTGAGTCAGTATCGTTACGGGCGACTTTGTGACTAAAATGTAAAGGTTGATGTTTGTCGACTGATTCACCTGCCACGATCCTGAAAAATCACTTTCGCTTCATCGATATTCATTAGTCGTTGCATGAACGCACGCCGGTTTCGGGTACTTTTTGTCTTGCCCTTTTCTTATATATCCCGTTTGGCCAAACATGTGAGAGCACTATTCCTTGAACCACTCCATACGGTACTCCATACTCCTGAAAACCATCCATCCATCCATACCATGGTCTGTACTTCTGTAGCAAAGGCAATTCATTCAATGTAGTAAAAGCCTTTGCCCAAATCTAATCAAGTTTTAGGTAGTGTTTTGGGGAATTGTGTGTTTTGTGAATGGCGGCTTTTTGAATTGCGCTCTTTGTGAATGACGATGTTTATTTTTGTAAACGCCATTGTTTTGTAACTTTTTTTTACTTTTTTTGTCTCGTAGTATAATAAGGATGTTCTAATTGTTCCTTTTAGTCTTGGTTTTTGTTGTAAGCATATTGTAGTTGTGTGGTATTCGTGTCATATTTTTTGTGTGTGTTATTGGTATGGCAAATAAACTTTTTATCTATCTATCTATCAAACAGGGGACCCTCTGCCTGAACAACCGTCTCCCTACCCTTCTGGGATAATAGTTAATAGGGTAATTTTAAGTAGGTATGGTAAATATAGTAAGTTTTCTGTGGTATAAGCGCCCCATCTCTCGTAGAGCCCAAACAGAGACTATTTTATATTGACGTCCAACAAGCTGGCGGGTGTCTTATAAACGCAGACGGCATCATTTGAGTCGATACAAAGGTTGGTAAGTATTCTAAATTGGCAATTATGAGCAAATGTAATAGCACGTTCACATTTACACGGTCTATAAATACCTGGAGAGCAATGACAAAAGGTGCCGGCGCAGGGCGGGGGCCGAGGGGGTAGGCCTACAACAATGTTCTGTTCTGTTATTTATAAGTGAAATATATCGAACATCCGCGCGATTGCGCTCTGCCTTCACCCATACATATGGGGTTTATGAATCGCGGACTGCGGCACCCGTGGAGTCGACTTCAATTGTCTTTAAGATCATATAATACTATCCTAAGCTTTTAGGGAGTTTTGTGCCATGATATCTCTTTCTTCAAAAGGATGAAAGAGAAAAAAATCCCAGTGTCAAGATATCGTACACATACCTATTCTCTAACTACAAGTGATTAGTAGAGCTAAGCTTAAAGCGGGCTCTTAAAAATAACTATTGCATTGCTTTGCATTAAACATTTGGGAGCAACTCTTATAGAAACTGTTTCAGGTCCAAAATAAAAGGAGTCTCATAGAACTGTCCAAACTTTTAGAACAAGGCGATGTGGATTATAAAATTCTAATTCTGCAGAAGCTTCCTTTTAGTTTTGCTGTACTATATCATAGAACAAAAGTGTTTTGTCTAGTGTCTAGAGTTAAACAGTACCATGAGTAATAATTTTTAAGTTTTGAAAGTTTCATAATTAAGCTAAACTGATTTGCAAGGATATTATGAGGACTTTCTTTGTTATTTGCTTCTAACCATACATTTTAATTTAATAATTGTGAAACTAACAGCTTTGTCGTTCATAAAGTAAATATTTTGTTTTACTTTAGTTTTTTTTTTTAAATCTGTGGTATAGAAAAGGAAGTATAATTTTTTGCACGAGCTCCTATTTTTCGAATGCGACTCCACAGCCGCCCGCGCATCTCCGCGGCGGCCCGCGGCGACTCGCATCGATTTATGCCGATACTCGATAATTAAAAACAATCCGCCATATTGCTTTTTGTCTCTTTTATTCCCGTTTTTGTGCGTCCCTCATTTGATTGTTGTATTTCTGCGTGGCCTTTTTTCCATCGGCTCCGTTTCTGCATTAACGTCGCTATCTGAGCGCTCTCGCTTTTGTTTCGGGACGTTTTAATTTATATTTTTTTGGTTTACGGGCATGAGACGTGTTTGGTTGAATTCTTACTATATGTTCGGCCGTGGTACACGCCATTGTTGCCTGCTTGATGTTTAATTCGACATCGAGGCCTCTTTTGGTTTCTTTCCTCGGCATTGTTACCTTTTGTGTATGATTGTATGCACGGATTAATGTCTTCGTACCGCCGTTTGTCGGTGATTATCGTCATCTTTTAAACTCTCGGTACTTAATTAGAGTATTTCGGGCATGGAGAGACACAGAGCAATGAAACATGAACGTAATTTTTAATAAATACATAATAGTGTATTTCATAGATAATGCGGTCACAGGATATAAATTAATTTATGTACAATTAAAATAAGTACAGTTAACTTTTATAATATAAAAATAGTTATTATTAGGTTGCGGTCGCTTCGTGCCGGACCGATCGTCTCGGGAACACTGCCTGGTGGCGCGAGGGAGTGTCCAAAAGAGGGCCAGTTCGGTCGAACGACCAAACCATAGATTAACATTGAAGCTGATATTAAAACATCTGTTAGGTGACGACGATAATAATAAAAAAAACTGAAAGGACAATAAATAGTAACAACGGATAATCTCTATTTAATTTAAACATAGGTAAATAGAATTAGAGAAACGTTAACAGTTGACTAGAGATTCGATCGTCCGCGAACGTAGTAAATAAATAAAAGCGACTTCTCATAGGCATTCGACAGGGTGTAACACTTAACTTAGCTCAATAAATAAATTAAATTATTATAAAAAAAGAAACTCCTTTACACACTTAAGACTCCGAATTATATAAAAAAACATTATACCATTCCTTTTTCGCGTCAACCAGCTGAAACAGATTGCGATAAGTTACTGGGATGATAAGATGTTATGGTGGCTTTCCCAGTAACAAACACAAGATGTTTTCGCTGGATTTTTCTCATTTGTCAGTCAATCAAACGTCGGCTACATTCAAGTAGAAGGCAGCTAGGGAGTCTCCCTTTGAGCCGACTGCCCTCGCTTGGTACTGTCCGCTGTCATCGGAGGTGCATTTGGCGATCTCGAAGCGGTACTTGGATGTCCCCTCCATGGTGAATCGGTAGCGGGTGGACGTCTCGTCCACTGGCTTGCCGTCCTTCAGCCATTGAAGTTGTAGCGGTGGCTGCGGGGAGAGGATTGATGTTAGATATTTATAACAGGGTTTCAATGTATGTAGTTTACTATACTTGAGCCATTACAAACGTGCGAACCGAGTCACAATAGTGCGAGCGAGGTAGTACGCATATTATGTTGATGCTTCGTGATGAAGCACTGTTTCCTACACTACTCCTAACATAGGGAATATGTTGTGGAAACCATTATTAGAACAAAAATTGTTTTGCTTTTTAATTATTTCTTATCGATGCTTGGCCCAAAAGAATTAAAAAAAATCTTTTCTATAGTTATTTTTGCATTACATTTATAGGTAATTGAGAAAGTATTAAAAACAATGTATTTGATACTTAAGCCACCGTGTTAACATTATGATTAATTACTCGCTGGAGGCTTACGACTACCCTCTTTCCCCTTTGCCCTTTCCCCTTTGCCCCTTACCCTCTTCACCACCCTATTTCTCTCGTAGGGCTCCGCCAGCTGCTCTGATGACCTGCTTACAGTCTGTTAGCTTTTAAACTGCACCTCGGCTACTATCGGATAGAATCGGATATATTCGTGTAATAGAAATATCGGAACTGATATGACACTTATTTTCGAAATCGGAACTAATATGACGGAAATAAACTAATACAGAGCAGGTAGCAAGTAGTATTACGCTCGTGTGCTTTCGGCGAAAGCCGAAGCCTACTCTAGAGCCCGAGGTATATTCTAAAAGCTAACAGACTGTACAGTCACGAGCAATAATATATATACACTCTCACATTCTGTACCACGTACACGTTTTGTTTTGTAATGTACATGTGAACGACAATTTGTCCTACATTATCTGACCATTGGTTACATAATTTAGGACAAATTGTCGTACACTTCTTTCTAGATTCTTAGAAAATGTAACAGTGTACACATAATATTGCTCGTGATCGTGATATGTTCACGCAGTTGTCATCGTGCTGCGATGCATTTGTGGAATCTAGGACCAGGACAATTCTACCACGGTATACATATATTTACAAATTGTTTTGTGTAGATCATATTAACTTGAACAAGCTTATACCTACTTATGTTTATGTAATAGTCTATTATCTAATTTCGTATTTATATAAAATAATATATTATGTATGTATGTATAAAATTATAATTAGCATATGTTTATTTTATCTTAAATAAAGGATTTGAGCCATAATAGTTTGCTGTGTGCACGTTTATTTTTATTTTATTAACGTACAAATATTATAATTGTGATATATTTAAGTTCACCCTGAATGGACCACTGAGCCCCAAGATACAATTTAATTTAGTTTGGGGTTCAGAGTTACTGTATATGTTGTTAAGTTTTGTACTGCTCAATAAAACAATTTTGAATTTTGAATTCAATTTGAATTTTGATTGTACATGGTGCGGACGACAATACACCGGGAAGCTTGGGAAACTACGAGGGAGTCCCATGTCCTGCAGTGAGCGTCAAATGGATGATGATGATGATGATGACACCCCCCTCTCACCTTATCAATCTCGGCGTGGAACACTGCGGGTTCGAGCGTTGCCGCTGTGGCCGAGGCGGGGAACTCCGTGTACTGGGGAGTCGCCGGGGTTTCCCCGGGGACTCGTACGTACAGCGAACACGAAGAGAGGGACTCTCCCGCGTCGTTGAACGCCTCGCATGTGTATACGCCTGGGGATGGAATGGTGACGGTTAGGTTTGATTTCAGCTCAAGAGATAAGTTAGGATTATATTATAATTTTGTGACGAAATTAAATTTTGTGTGATTATTATTTTTTAATCGATTTAATTTATTGACATATGAATGAATAATCGTAGTTAAAATTTTGACAATAATTAGATTGACATTTCATTGATACTTTTGTGACAAAATTAAATTTTATGTGAAGATTATTATTATTTTGATCGAATTAATTTATTGACATATGAATGAATTGTAGTTTAAATTTTGTTTTTGAATGAATTTTAATTTTATTTGAAATCTAGAGTAAATTGTTCATATGTACAAATTCTCCTTGATATGTACAAATATGTATATGATTTTGACATCATAATTATTTTTATTTATTTTTTATTAATATCTATAATGTAAATAAGGTTTAATGCAATTAATTACGCAATAGTTTTAACTGTAATAAATAAATTAATCTAATATATAAAATCTTCGTGTCACATTATACAGCTACGTAGCACAAAATGTAGTCAAAAAATCGTAGTCTCTTTTTTATTCTTTCTTTATTCTTAAACAAAGTCTTACAGCATTACAGCTTTAACTAATGCGCTATAAGACTAAACGTATATGATATACTTTATATTACACTAGCTGCCCCGGCAAACGTTGTTTCGCCGATTTTTTTTTTCACTTAGGGCTGTGAAAAATAGATAACAACCTATTCTCAAACCTACCGAATATACATGTTAATAAACATGTTACATGAATATACAAAGTTTCATGAAAATCGGTGATCACGTTTCGGATGAGTATGCGCACTAACATTGAGACATGAGAATTTTGTATATTAGAAAGAGAAAGAAGAAAGATTATCCTCTTTTTTTGACTAAACTATATTGTTAAACTTTTTATTGTTATTCTTAGCACTTTAGTGTGGGTACGTACCAGCATCCTCCGGGAATATCTCAGCAATGGTCAGCTTGTGGATGTTGGCTTCACTGGAGTATTGGAAGTCCTTGGAGGGCTTGATTTCCTTGTTGTTGTGTAGCCATACCACGTCGAAGCGCTCGGCGCCGACGATTCTGGAGGCAGAAGGATTAGGTGAGATTTAAATACTAAAACAAGAATTTTAGAAAAATAGGAAAAATTTTAGATAGGCAACGCGAGGTTCACAACCAAAATTATAGTTTTATAACTAAAATGAGAGTTTTATGACTAAAATGAAAGTTAACAACTAAAACAATAGTTTTATTACAAGTTTCGCCTGGTGCAAATAATAGTCGCAAGTTCTGAATGACAATGCAATCAAGCTGAGGTAACACGAAATTCCAATTTAACGAATGTTCGGAATTGCCAAGGAAATACGCAAACAACAATCATACATAATGAATAAACAACTAGTTCGTATCTATGACGTAAGGGTATGGCAACAACAATTTGAACAAGATACACTCGACACTCACAGGAACTCAAAAAAACTAGATATGAACGGTATCTTTACTTTCAGAGAATTTTCATCAAGTCTCGAGTAGGAGCACTTTTGTTGAGTATTCTAGATGATGCCGAACTGTAGATATGAAGAAGAAACATCTATTTCTATGTCATCTCCGCGTTTAAAACACTACCACGCTGAGTCATTTGCTAAGTCGAATTTAACAGGCGTTGCTTCCTTCCACGAAGGACGGTAAACTAATGTACTGAAATTATACATTCCAGGACATTTAGTTGGCATGGGAGCTTTGTTTTAATACGCGTTTAGAAAGCGTTTGCTTTTTTATGGCCAAAATTCTCCCTGATGTGTAATTTCTGTAGAAAAAATAGGACTCAAGTTTGACCTGATTCACATGAAAACTATTTTTCAAAAGTTGTCCTGTCCAAATTTCTATAGTTTTATCGTTTCGTTATTTCAAATTTCTCTTTCCTTCAAAATATTCTACTAACATTTAAATAAATATCCAACTAAGCCCAGTCGTACCCGTGATGGTTACCATCAAGTGTTTGACTTTTTTTGTATAGATGAAGATATAATTATCTGTGTCTAAGAGCTGGACACCTGGACAGAGACATCCCTCCTCTACTCTTTGAGTATGTGAATGCAACACTGGCTCGTCCAACTAGCAACTTTCTCGGTGACGAAAGTTCAGATTCTCTGTAGTCTGATACAGTTTACACTAGAAACATTTTGATTATCTTTGATGACATAATGTTTTTTATCACCGAAACGTTTGATTTTATTGTTTATCAGTGCGTTTTGAATGTCTTTAACTAATAAATCACTTGAAAATTTGAGAGGTATCAAAATTTTGTTTTCATTGTCCCCTTTTTTGACCAATTCCGGTTTTATTTGCCCTAAAGATCTGTTTTCTGAGATAAAGATAAAAAAGTATTTATTGCCTCATCGTAATAACATTTTAACAAATTAAGGACTAAACTAGGTTTATAATAAGGCAAAAGGTAGTGGATCAGCTGGTGCTACCCCGGACACCTGCGGGTAGCGATGGTTTTCAGCCACTGCCTTCTCTCTGAGATGTTGTGCGGGAGTAATGTAAAGAGGGCTTAATGGTACTGAAACACGTGCTCATTAGTAGCACGAAAGCATGCTTATATTGAGCAAGTGCTTTACTCCGAATCTTTTCTGTATGTGGGCACATAGGCATTCAACAAACCGAATGTAAATTCTTTACGTTGAAATAAGTTTATGATTTCCTAAGACAGTAACACTGACAACAACAATGCAGTCTTAGGTTATCAAACCTCAAAAAAAGGAACACGGATACATTAAAACACCGGATAAAAAAATACAGAAAAGATTGGGAGTAAAGCACATGTTCAATAAAAGCATGCTTTCGTGCTACTAATGAGCACGTGTGTCAGTACCATAAAACAGTCGACTAATAGTTGGAGATCGAGTAAAAATAAGCGAAATCTGTTGTAAACGCACCTGCACGTTAGCGTGACGGCGTCTCCGTCGGTGACGATCTGAGACTTGGCGTGGTCGACGATTCTTGGCGGCTTGTCGCCGGGCTTCGCGTGCCCGGTCGCAGCCGCCGCCGCCGAGTTGTCCATTGCTGGTGGGGTTAAATTAGTTTGATTTTAATTACTAAAGATAATAATAAAGTAATCTTAAAATTATTTATGCCACTTTAAAAAAAAAAAAAAGTACAAAGGCGAACTTGACATTAAAAGTATTATCTTGCAGTTAATCTTGGTGATGTGGAGCATTTGAAATCGCCAATCGCCGTGGTGGGCAGGCGTGGTGTGGTGTTTAAGCCCATAATCTCTCTCTGAGAGGAGGCCTACAGTGGGACGTATATAACATAAACATTTATATACAGGCACATACATTGCTTCTGGCCCCACACTAGGATACCCTGTGTCGTAGAAACTAGAAAAAGCGACATGTCATACATGTAAACATCCAAGACCTGTTGTCCCCAGCCGGGGTTCGAACCCGACACCTCTCGCTTAGTACGCAGATGCGCTAACCACTGCGCCACTGAGGTCCTCAGCTGTTACAGGCTGCTTACGAGGTCTCGGCAATCACAGCAAAGTGTATCACTTACATCCGACAGAGAACCAAAGTTATCGACATATGTAGCTCTGAGAATTAACAAGCTGAAGTGGCAGTGGGCTGGCCATATCTCGCGAAGAACCGACAACCGCTGGGGTAAACGTGTTCTTGAGTGGAGACCGCGACTCGGCAAACGTAGTGTAGGACGCCCTCTAACCAGGTGGGATGACGATCTGCGAAAAACTGCAGGCAGATGCTGGATGCGGCAAGCTGAAGACAGGGCGCTATGGCGCTCATTAGGGGAGGGCTATGTCCAGCAGTGGACTAATATAGCCTGATGATGATGATGATGATGTATCACTTACGTCGCACAGAGACAGTGCACTGTGTCTCAGCCTGTCCCTGGCTGTTGGTCGCTCGCAGCACGTAAACGCCCTCGTCTTCGGGGAACACTTCGCCGATGGCCAGAGAGGCCACGCCGTTTTTGTACTTCAGGTCCACGACCTGTGGAGGGAAAGTTAGTGAGATTAGAGTCTGATATTACATGCATCGATGAATCGCTCTAAAAAAACTAACTAAAAACTAAAAAATAAGATTTATTGAAATAACACAGTTACAGCCTATTTTTTGTTACATAATACGATCGCTTACCATGTATAACAGAGAATTTAATGATCATGACTTTTTTTGTACATCTCTAAGTAAATTTAGAAGTGACTTAAGACGTAAACTATTACATAAATTAACCTTATAAGAATTATTTGTTTATTATGTACCTAAAAGGGAACAAATTTAAGAAACTTTAAAACAGCGGCTGAATAATCCTAGTTTTTACTGTAACCTTAAAATAATTATATATATATATATATATAAATCGGGGGAGGCCCACGAAGAGAAGTGTAGTAGATGCGGAAGAGGTCCGACGGATTTAGAAAAAGAAATTAAATAAAAAGGCCGAAAAAAGTTAATTTAGAAAATTTGTAAGGGTTTTTGCTAAATTGAAAGAAAACTATTGAATCTACTTTTATTTTTGTTTCAGGTACAAGGAGCTGAAGGCGAGACGCTTTTAGGAAGGTGCGACACAAGTGGGTGAGAGGTAAACTGAACAAAAGTTGTTTTATGTTGTACTGAAAATACACGCCGCTTAGGTGGATTTTTTACGAGACGTATGTATGGAGAAAGACAAAAATATTATTGTTATTAAAAATTTAATTAAAATTTTATTGTACACCAGAGCATATCATTTTTGTAAATTTTCGGCACTATAGGTCTATTCATCTTTGTTATTGTTACCTATTTAAGTTTACTCGTAATGACTGTTCGTTGCCAAAATTAAATAAAATAAAATAAATAAAATATTTTGTTTAACAAAAGAGGTGGGTAGGTGCACAATACACAGTTTAACGGCAATCCCCAAACTAGGCGAGGCCTGTATCTTGGGGACTTTATTAGTGTTCACAGAATTCATTTTTCACGGCAAGCTAATTACGCAACACGGTTACCTTACAAAATAAACGTTTTTGTGAAGATCTAATCTAGAAAAACACACTACTATATAGCATTATATGGCTCGTAGCCTAGGCTGCCTGAGTAATCTTAAACGATCACTAAGGTTAAGCAACCGTCAAAAAAGGCCGCCGTATATATAATAGGTCATTTAAGATTACACTTAGGTACCTAGTTAATTATTCTGTTAAATTATTCCTCACGAGGCTATGACTAACGCTAGTGGCATTTTTCCGAGCGATTCCGTGCTTCGCAAGGCACTCTAAGCAGTTGGTGCCGGCTGCCGTCGATAGATCCTAGGGCGATATTCAGAGGTCCTAGGGCGGCTTGAAAACTTCTGACAGTAAGACCAGCCACTAGTCTTACAAGCCTCCACCAATCCGGACTTGGCCCCCGTAGTGGAGTATGACCTATACCTTCCTCAGGGAAGAGACCCGTGCCCCTCGGTGGGGACATAGTGGGTTGATGATGATTAACTTTTCTTAGCTGTCAGAAAAATCCCTCATTGAAACGCACATACGGTTGAATACCAAAAAGATCACGCTGTATTTATAAACAGTAGCAAAAGTAAAACTATAACTGTCCCCTTCACACTCATAAGCTAGACCGCGCGCAAGAGAGACGGGCAGACTTTTCGTGATGCGCATGCAGTACACGTCACGCCGCGCGCTATTCACAGACACTACACAAGCGCAACGTGTAAATGTGTTGAACGTGCCAGCTTTACTTAACTGACCTTTACTACCTTTGCTGGAGCCTTATTGTCGGCGACAGACTTTTTTTACATTGATTTGTTTTCCTTTCTATTGATTTGTCCTTTTGAAATTTTCATTATTTTAAGTTAATTTTTTTTTGTATTGATTTTAATTAGTGTCTACTGTAAAGTGTGTGTATTATTGTGACTTGATTCTGATAAGCAGTTTATTAGTAGTTTGGGTGCCTTTAAGGCTAGAGTGAATAGGCTCTTACTGAACCAACAAGGAACATCGTCGGCTCCATCTTCACTTACCATCAGGTGAGATCGGGGTCAATCGTTGGTCAGTTTTTAATAAAAGAAAAAAAACAAGTCTTTTATTTAAAACAGAAAAGTAACGGCACTGTTACGGTGCCTAACACTTATGTTTTGCCGTCGGCACGCTAAGAAGAGGAGACGTACCTCGGAGGAGTGGAGGGGTTTCCCGTTCTTGAGCCACTCGACCCTGGGGTCAGGATCGCCGCGGACGGCGCAGGAAAGCAGCAATGGCGCGCCGTCCCTGGCGGCCAACACGTCGGGCAGCGCGCGCGCAAACGACGGCTTGCACATCGTCGAGTCCGACGCTGGCACTGGAAGGGGGGGGGGGTCAGTTATTAATCGGTTATGGTTACTGGTTGGGACCTAATAAACTCGGCAAAACGTGGGCCCAGTTCTAGTGATTAGTGCCTCGGTGATAACGGGCGTAAGTTTTTATTTTTTATTTTTTACAATCACTTGACCACTGGGCTCATTATGAAATTTTCGCAACGTCTTAAAAAGTTACGTCAACACAAAAACCGACGTCGTACGGAGTACCGTCTCGCTCTAACATAGGGTCTTAAAAGAAGATAGTGCTATACAGTAGTGGTATACATGACTTTTTAAGACGTATGAATATCCGTTGCGAAAATTACATAATGAGCCCACTGGTCCCAAACTAGAATAGAATGGAATGGAATGGAATGGAATGGAATAGAATAGAATAGAATAGAATAGAATAGAATTAGATAAATATAGATAATAAATAAAAAGTCACAACACCCACAGACCAGGTCATTGATGAAACTTCTCTTGCTGGCTTCCACCACAGAGGTCTGTCGTGAAATTCAAGACTTATTTTCGGCGCTATGCTAGACTTTCGGGCCTTTCCGCCGCTTCTAGTACAAAGATACGACCGCAGATTAAATTATAAATAAACATTTACATACAGGCACACACATTGCTTCTGACCCCACACTAGGATACCCTGTGTCGTGGGACCCAGAAAAAGCGACATCACAAACATGTAAACATCCAAGACCTGGTTTGTTTGTCCGGGATTCGAATCGGGACCTTTTGCATGGTAGGCACATACATTAGGCGCTAAGCGCTACATCACAGACATTAATAAAAACAAACCCCGTCGCAATACTCACAGACCAGCTCCTTGGTGGAACTCCTCGACCGCGAGGAGGTATCGGTGTCTAGTTTGGCGCCATACTTCTTCTTGCTGGCCTCCACAGAAGTCTGGGGCGAATACTTGGGCCGCGGCCCGCCGTGGGCCTTTACTGGCGGGTCTATTGTCACCTACAAATTGATGATAATAATTTAACAACACATTGTTAATGGTGGTAGCGTAGTGGAGTTGACCCTTGCTACTCGATCATGAGGGTCTGGGTTTGAACCACGCATGTACCAATGACTTTTAGTTACGTACATTTGTTTGTTTGTACAACAACACCATTCGCTGTTAAATTGTGCCCGGATAACGGCGACATGCTTGCCACTTGTCACGTTTGGGACACAATAAACTCGGCGAAACGTGGGCCCAGTTCTAGTGATTGGTGCCTCTGCCTACTTCCTCGGGGATAACGGGCGTGAGTTTATTATTTTATTTATTTTTCACTAATACATTGTTTATTTTCATTAATAAACGACAACATTGAAAGCAGTCGCAAAGCCAAGTCAGAGGCCTTAGGGCGGCTCGAAACCTTCTGACAGTAAGACCAGCCACTAGTCTTACAAGCCTCCACCAATCCGGACTTGGCCCCGTGGTCCACCATGAGGAAGGCCTATCAGGCCTTCCTCAGGGAATAGACTCGTGCCCCTCAGTGAACATATAATGGGTTGATGATGATGATGATGAACATTGAAAGCGGCGGGGGAACATTGGGCGAGACTAGCACTGGGCCGGATGGGTTGGCATGAAATAGAAGAGGCCTATGCCCTATTACTGTACTCTATTTCCGAACTGATTAGATACATTAATAGAACTTAATATATTTTGGAGATCGTTAAAAATATAGTAGGTTAGCATAAAAACAAGTGTTTCCAAAATGATACTACTGTAGTATAATTGGAGCATAGTGTAGCGGGTACTCGAAGGCGAAAATAACCGTCGTTCTAAAGCCCCTTGTCCCCTGGCGCGCCTGACGGTTGAGCCAAAGGGTTAAAGCACCTTACATTTGAAACGGCGATAGTATGCAAACATCTTGTTAATAAACAAGACAAAACCGACGACGCGAGCTCCGTCTCTGCTCACCATGATTAAGCTCTGCGAATCGGAGCGAAACCTGGTCGGACTCTTCCGATATAACAACACCCGTAAGTAAATCCGGACTAAAAGTTGACAATGTGTTGTGCTTACGAAAGTTTTAGTTCAAAAAAGACAAAATCTGAGTGAAAAGAGCAGGTGTAACCAACCTTGGTCTTGGTGATAATGGGCGGTGGTGCAGGCTTCAGAGGTTTCTCGATGTAGCGGCGGTCGCCGGAGTGGAGGAAGTTGTGCGCCAACTGGGCTTGCTCGGCCGATATCACCTCGCCTGCAAGGAGTTAAATATTACTAAAATACTAGTTGACTGGCAAACGTTGTTGTGCCATTATTAATTAGCCTACGATCTACTCACAGACCTACCAAATATCGGTAAATATAAAAAAGTCGGTAAAGGAGGAGTCCGATAAGAAGAAGAATAACAATTATTATACCAACACATCACTGAAACAAAATGCACAGACAAGTAACGTCAAAGTAATATGTAACTTAACAGACAAAAAAAAAACAAATAAATCAAAACAAAACAGATATCATCATCAGAATCATCATCAGGCTATATTAGTCCATAGCCCTCCCCTAATGAGCGCCATAGCGCCCTGTCTTCAGCTTGCCGCATCCAGCATCTGGCTGCAGTTTTTCACAGATCGTCATCCCACCTGGTCGGAGAGCGTCCTACACTACGTTTGCAGATGTAACGTTGTAGACGTACATGTCTTTAATGAAACATATTTTAAACTAAAACTAGCCTATTTTCTTAATTTTAACAATTAACTACATAATAAATAAAATAAAACATTAATTAAACTTAATAACTACAACTAAATAAATTTTAAAAACATAACTTCTTTTAAAGTACATTCGCACTGAAAATACTGAAATGTAATCTGTAGTCATTAACAGTTTTTTGGTAGAAATTTAGTATCATGAAACTGGTCACACTATTTATTTTTGGTAGAAATTTAGTATCATGAAACTGGTCACACTATTTATTTTTTGTAGAAATTTAGTATAATGAACTGGTAACATTTCGTGACGATGAGCTTTGCCATCACTGGACTGGAACGAACGCTTGCATCTGCTAAGATAAATTATTACTTTCGCATATACATAGTGCGACGTTAAAAATACTTAATTTAATAGTTAGTGCACCTAAAGTGTCCTTAACCGTTCCGGGTCCGCTAGACAAGTCGCTGTATACCTGTGTTTTGCATAGATCCTCAGACCCCATATTGGGTAAGTTGTGAACAAGATTTTACTTATTTAATTTGTGTGCTAACGTTTTTTCTTAGCTTTTCAATTGCTGTTCATTTGTGTTATAATTAGCGATAACGGCATTCAACAGACCGTGGGAATATTCCAGTGGTCGCATCATGAATACCGTATCCTACCTTCATCTTTTCAATATTTTCACCTTTAAACTTATAACGTAAATATTTCTTTTAAATTGCCTTCTGCATTAATTATCTTTTATTTAATTTAAAGCCTACTTTATTCTTCGCAATTGTAAACTCCGTTCTGATTGTTTTCACCACGGCACCGCTTGCTACATAAGTACTTACCTACAATGCGTTGCCGTCGGTGGTAACACGGAACGTTATGGAATCATTCCTAACGTATTTCGTTGGCCATTCCAGGGTTTCAGTACGGGACTTAGAAGACCTAGGCTTCGCTTGCTGCATTACCCACTGCTTTGCTTCCGCCTCCTCGGCTATCCAGTGAAGCACGGCGACCTACAACCCTGCCAGTGGCTGACGACCTGTTCCACCGGCATCTGACCATCCAGGGGAGTGCTTAAGCTACGCAGTGAAATCAGATACTAGGCCGACACACCACGACCCGTTCTACCGACTTAGGTGGCCTGCGGCCATCAATAAATTATCTTTTCTTTTGTTGGACTAACCTACTTCTTTTGTTTATCTCCCAATAGGGACCTTAAGTAAACAGGTAGGGAACGTCACACAGAGTCGCGGTCTCCACTCAAGAACACAGATATAGCATGTGGTATATGTGTACACTGTGACACGAGATTGCCTACCCCTCTAGGATGCAGCCGTATGGACGATGAACCTCTCAGTCACTATGACCTGTCTACTTGACCATGCAACATCGGCTCTGAGCCAACGTGACCAGTCTACTTGACCCCCGCTCACCTTCAACGATGACGACGCAAGAGGTCTCATCCGTGCCGTGCACGTTGGTGGCGATACAGGTATATTTCCCACTGTCTTCCGGCCGGCAGTCGATGATCTCCAGCGTCACTACGCCGTCGGAGTGTGTCATCGAATAGTCGTGCTTCGATAGCTCCTTTCTGTCCTTATACCTGGGGGGAGGAGGTAGAGTTGTTCAGTTAAGAGTAGAGCGGGTTTAAGTATTCAAGCCGAGACATCTTTTAGACGGAAGGAATGATTTATTCTTAATATTCAACAAGTACCAGGATTTACGGGAATGTAAGGTCTTTCAGAGATATTCTATCAGAGTGTTTTGAAGCAGCTTGCAGGTGTAAGTTTCTTTATCATTGTCATGGAAGTATTTCTATTAATTGGCAATGTTGGAAGCTGATTTCAGCTTAAGCCTTCAAAAGGCCAACAAAATTAAGCTTTCATATTTATGAAGCCTTAATTTTTCGGTACATTAGACCATCTAACGTCCATTTTTCCAAATGGTCATAGAATCTGGAGTTTTTTCTTGAACATTCCGACTTAGATAGCGCTAAACGCATCCCAAGCGTCAAAGTCACGCTGCCAACAGCGGTATGCTTTCTTACCGTACTGGCAGATGGGCTGCAGGATGGGACGTATGTTAAAGGTCCAAATACGATGCCCTACCGCTTGACGGTGGGCGTGGGGTAGCTTGCAGGTGTCTCACGCCTACAAGACGCTGGGAGGTGAAGGGGATACGTTCCCGGGCCTGGGGCCGGGGGCCGGGGCTGGGGCCGGGGCCAGGGCCTACCGGGATACCGCCGTTTAGCCAAAGTATTTTTCGCCAAATTTTACTTTCCAATAAACTTATGGCATCAGTTTCATTTCCCAAATGAAACTTTAGCAAGTTTTCATTTCGCATTTTATTCATTTGGTCAAATTATCATTTCGCATAATTTTACTGCGTCAAGTTTTATTAAGACAAACGTTTATTATGCTAACGTTTTATTTTGGCAAGTCAACAGAAATATAGGTGCGACGACGCGCGTAGCGAAGCGGAGCGCGTCGGAGCGTTAGGTTCTCTATATAAGATCGAAAACAGAAACGATACTTTTGACTGAATAATGCTTGGTAAAATGAATTTTGACCAAGTATTTATTTGGTAAACAATAACTTGCCATAATAACTTTTGCTAACTGTTTATTTGCTTTAAGTTGTTTTGAGAAATGTTTTTTTGCTAAGTGATAATTTGCGGAAAATAGTTTGGGAAGTAATACTTTGGGAAACGATTTTTGGCAATACATTAGTAAACCAGGCTTACCACTTGCCGGTGGGCGTGGGGCATCTAGACAGGCTGCAGAGAAGCTTGCAGATTTCTCGCGCCTGCATGACGCTGGGGGTAAGGGGACACGTCCCCGGGGCTGAGGTCAGGGCTTACCACTTGCCGGTGGGCGTGGGGCATCTAGACAGGCTACAGAGAAGCTTGCAGGTGTCTCACGCGGGAGGTGAAGGGGGCGCGTCCCCGGGGCTGGGGTCAGGGCTTACCACTTGCCGGTGGGCGTGGGGCATCTAGACAGGCTACAGAGGAGCTTGCAGGTGTCTCACGCGGGAGGTGAAGGGGGCGCGTCCCCGGGGCTGGGGTCAGGGCTTACCACTTGACGGTGGGCGTGGGGCATCTAGACAGGCTACAGAGAAGCTTGCAGGTGTCTCACGCGGGAGGTGAAGGGGGCGCGTCCCCGGGGCTGGGGTCAGGGCTTACCACTTGACGGTGGGCGTGGGGCGGCCAGACAGGCAGCAGAGCAGCTTGCAGGTGTCGCGCGCCTGCATGACGCGCGGCCGCAGCTGGAACGTGAAGGCGGGCGCCGTCTCGCTGCTCTCCTGCCAGAACGTGTATGGGAGGGCTTCGCGGCGGCGCGGGGCCTCGGGCGCGTGCTGCCTTTGCACCTTGGGCACGGCTGTTGGGAGAATCCGGTATAAGGTTTTTTTGGATTTTATAGAAAAGTCAGCATCATTACTGAGCAGAATGAGCGGGAGCGGCAATAGCATTCTGAACGCGATTGCATCACGGCTGCATAATCCACTGACATGGATTTTAATTAAACGCACAAAGTCACTGCTAGATATTAACAGACTAACAATAGGCTAAGTTTTATAATTATGGCTACTAACGAACATTGGACCATGTTGTCTGTAAATAAAAGAAAATAAATAAATAAAATATAGGGATCGCCAACAACTGTGTTACTCACGCAAAAATTACATGGTATAAAAGCTTAAAATCAAAAAGGCCATGTGCACTCTTAGTGCCCTGCTTCACTAGGACGCCATGGCGACGTCGCCAGCCGTCGCCAAGCAGTTTGTATTGAATGGCGACGTTGCCAGACCGGCCCCAAGTGAGTTAGGCACCATACATTTCAATATTAACTGCTCGGATACGGGTAATATAAGTTACAGGTAACCATAACATGCCTAATAAAGTAATGTCATAAAAGACTAAATTTGTTTTAGTTAGAAGAAAAAAATGGTAGAATACTGGATCTAGATAGTCTAAAAGCACATCGTCTCCTTCATGTTTCGCACTATTATACTCGTACTCAGTCCGGACTTTGAAAATAACAATAACTTTAAGAAATCAGGAGATCAGAGATGTTACAATAAGGTTAAACTTGTTTCATTTCCAGCTTAACACTCTCGTTAAGTGGGCACGCTTCCTCACACCAAAGCATACATAAGGTACAGACTGAATGGCTGTGTAAAGAAGATAATCCGAATCGACGTCAAGAGCTACTCCTTCTGTACTACTAATAATGTATTCAAAAAAATTATATGTATAATTACGAGCTTTATTTTACCTGTCGGTAACGTGTACTTTATGTTTTATCAGCACGAACTGATTATATACGAGGGATAATATACAAAAAACAATAAATATCGAAAGAAAGATGCGGCGGTTCCTTTTCTCGTCCGAGAGAAACTTTCCTTCTCGTCTTCAAATTTCAATACGTTGGTTTGCTCCGGTTGCCTCACTTAATAAGTCAAAGAGCTAAATAAATTATTATGGTTCACTGGACTTAACACAAATAATCTAAACCAACAAACCCTGCAAAAACTCTGTTGGTAACTCGGGAAACAGTCCTAAATATTAAAGAACACGTATTCAAACCAACACAATCACTAAACACTGAACTAGGCTTGCATCAAACGCAACTATGATACACTATCGTCTGTTTCAATTACGAACTTTATTACTTTAAAAATAGGGCACTTTAAATTACTCCCGGACTGAGAATAAAGAAAACTAGTCTCTAATCTAATACTCTTAAGTATACAATCGAATACCACAGTAGTACGAGTAAATGCAGGTGATATATTTATCCCGTGCTAATGAACCGAGGTTCTCCTAAAGGTTTTCCCGAAATAAATCGCTAGCCGCATCGCTGACCTAGTTCTTAGCAAATTGGCCATTATCATGTCAACATTATTCGTTTCTATCGAGTGGTTTATTACTCTGGGCTTAGCGAGGGACTTTACGGCTAATTTAATTGCTGAATTTCAGGAGAGATGTGACTTCGAAATGTCAAGAGACTGACATTTTGCTCGTATTTGCCGAAGTCGAAGCGATCGAACTGACAAGATTGAGAATTGAATTTTAAAGACATTTGAATAAAAATACTACAGGGAGAAAAAGGATTGATCTGACTCTTAGAAGATGAAGTTACGCAAATATAGCTAAGGGCCGGGTTTTAACTTAAGAATTTCGCTGCAGCCGCTTTATCGAAACAGCCTGGATTGACCGAATCTGATGGCGTCACAGGTCAGTAAAATGACGTCTGTCATTCATGTCATTATGTTCATTGGTTTTGTGACCAGTGTCGTCATGATTCCTGTGCAACGTCATATTACCCAACATAGCGTTTTGGCGGCTAATTTGAAAAGTAAATTTTCTTTTCTTTTTTTTTAGACGAAATACATAAATAATAAAAGTAATAAAAATAACGGCGACAGGCTTGCCACTTGTCACGTTGGGACCTCTAATAAACTCGGCAAAATGTGGGCCCATTTCTAGTGATTGGTGCCTCTGCCTACAGGCATAACGGGCGTGAGTTTATTATTATTTATTTTTTATTTTTGAACTATTTTATGTTTTTCTCGCACTTACAATTTGAACCGATGGAATACAATTGAAGCGATACCCCGAAGGGGTATTCTGTACTAGACTTGGACGATTTCAAATTAATATCACAAACACATAATATGGTAATATGATAATATGGTAATCAACAAGAATAAAATTTCCTGGAGAAAAATTGTTTTCGTAGAAAAAATAGTCGGCTTCCCACGGCCTGCGATATCGCGGACCAGCTCGCACGACACACCGTGGGAAGGGTCTCGGTCCGCGGTAGCACAGACGTCTGTGGCGGTGCGCCGTACCGGCGTGCATGGTGCGTGGCTGTCCGTGGTCGTCGGCCGTCCGCGTCCGTCCGCGATATCGCGGACCGTGGGAAGCCAGCTTTAGAGGTACTCACGCTGTACGTTGAGGAAGACGACCTCCTCGCGGAAGCCGTAGCTGTTCTCCGCGCGGATGATGTACTCGCCGCGGTCTTCCAACCGCGCGCGGTTTATAATGAAGTAGTAGTCGTCGCCCGCGTATCTTGTGAGGAGAAAGTAAGAAAATAAATATATTATAGCAACAAGACACATGATAGATAGATGATAGATAAATAATTTATTTACACTTGCACACACACACTAAATGTAAACAAAAGGAAAACGAAATAGCATAAAAGGAGTACAGTTGGTAGATGAAACACAATAAAGACACAAACAAAACAAATCGAAAATAACATTACGTTCAAGGATGCAAGGTACGGTATTATGTACCTACATCAAATATCACATAATATTGCTGTGGGTGCGGCAAATGCAAAATGGTACTGACTCAGCATGTGCTGAAGAAGCGAGCCACTCCAGCGCTGGTATTATGTCAGTACCAGGTACTTAATTACTAAAGGCGGCTTGCAGGGTTCGGCGAGATATATCCATAGCGCGGAAATGTATTATTAAATATAAGTAAAACATGCAGTAATATTATAAATTGTTAATTAAAAATTGTATAAATAATCTGATTGATTGAATAATAGTAAAATAAATTTGTGTGATCATGTCAAATTTGGGTAAATAATGAATGAAATTGATTCATAAATGTCGTGTAAATAGAATACTAATAATGCGCATTTTCCATACTTCGATCAAGTGAAGTGAATAGAAATGGCAAATGAACTAAACTATATAACAAAAATAAAAAATTGAGTAATCATAAAATCATAAATAATTTTGGGATGTCAAAGATTGTGTATTAAATAAATTGAATTAAATTGAATTAAATTGATATAGATATACATGAATGTCAAGGGAAGTCCAGAGGTGTTATGGGTTAGCCCCGGGTGTTAGGGAGCCAACTTTTGCTCGCCAAGCAAAAACATTTTATACTTTTGGTTAAATGATGTTTTAGACTTTAGCTTTACATCAAGTTGTTACAACTCTAGAATCATATGTCTCCTCATGTTTTTCACAGAAATCGCAGCATCTAATGGCTCTTGGTCCAAGAATCCACAACCACTGATTCTTTCCAGCAGTTACGGTTGTGTCTACCCCAAAAACTCACGCCTGATTCTGCATTTCTATCAGACGTCAACTTCTGACCTTTGTTCCTACATCTCACCGCTTCATGTACTTGATGGACCGTCTTAGCTCCTGAGACGTACTGTGGATGGTGGTGGGTGTGGTAGTACAGCTTCACCAATTTCCCTTTGAAGCAGAATACTGACCCTTTCCAGTAGAACAGTGCACAAACTCAGGTCTGATTCACGCTTTCTGTCAACTTCTGCCCCTTGCTATAACTATAGAAGCATCTCACCTCTTCATGTACTTGTAGCAGAACCACTGACCGACCCTGTACACTCACGTCTGATCATTTCTATTAGATGCCAATACTTCTGGCCTTTGTTCCAACCATAGCAAAGCTGGAAGCATCTCACTGCTTCATGTACTTCTTCTTCATCCTTCATATACTGTCTCAGCTCCTGGTCATTCCAGCTTCAGGATATGGTAGGCGAGGCGCAGGCAATGACGGTGCAGTACATATCTTCACCAACTATCCTTTGTAGCAGAACCACTGACCGCCCCCAAAAACTCATGCCTGATTCACGCTTTCTGTCAACTTCTCCCCCTTGCTAGAACTATAGAAGCATCTCACCTCTTTATGCACTTGACGGACTGTCTCAGCTCCTGGTCGTTTCAGCTCCATGTGACGGTGGTTATGACGAAGGTACTGACGGTACCGTACAATTTCACCAACTATCCTTTGTAGCAGAACCACTGACCGACCCCAAAAACTCACGCCTGATTCTGCATTTCTATCAGACTTCAAAGACATCTGACCTTTCTTCCTACCATAGCAGAGCTGGTAGCATCTCACCGCTTCATGTACTTGATGGACCGTCTCAGCTCCTGAGACGGGCTGTGGGTGGTGGTGGGTGTGGTAGTACAGCTTCACCAATTTCCTTTTAAAGCAGAACACTGACCCTTTCAAGCAGAACTGTGCACAATCTCATGCCTGATTCACTCTTTCGTTCCACTTCTGCCCCTTGCTAGAACTATAGAAGCATCTCACCTCTTCATGTACTTGATGGACTGTCTGTGCTCCTGGTCGTTTCAGCTCCATGTGACGGTGGTTGTGACGCAGGCAATGACGATGCAGTACAACTTCACCAACTATCCTTTGTAGCAGAACCATTGACCGCCCCCAAAAACTCAGGCCTGATTCACGCTTTCTGTCAACTTCTCCCCCTTGCTAGAACTATAGAAGCATCTCACCTCTTCATGTACTTGACGGACTGTCTGAGCTCCTGATCGTTCCAGCTCAGGACACGGTGGGCATGGCGCAGGGAACGCAGGGAATGACGGTGCAGTACATCTTTACCGACTACCCTTTGAAGCAAAACACTGACCCTTTCCAGCAGAACCGTGCACAATCTCATGCCTGATTCACGCTTTCTGTCAACTTCTCCCCCTTGCTAGAACTATAGAAGCTCTCACCTCTTCATGTACTTGACAGACTGTCTGAGCTCCTGGTTGTTCCGGCTCCACGTGACGGTGGGCGCGGCGCATGCGATGACGCGGCAGTAAAGCTTGACGGATTGCCCTTCGTAGCAGAACGCCGACTGCGGTTTGATCACGAAGCGGGGCGCCGCTTGGCGGCGGTCTGTGGGGGCGTTGGCGTTAGCACAATACGGTATTTGACACTACCAACAATAAATTATTTGAGATGCTCGATTAAAACAAAAATTACAAAATGATTCGGAAAATGTATTTCTTTTAATCGTATACTAGCTAAAACAATTTTTAAATAGATGAACAAGCAAGTATTTTCATACAAAATTCCGTTTTAAAAGTAATCATTTGACATCCTGTCAAATACCCAATTCGGAAAAACTTCGGCTGGTTCGGAATAGGAACTCGTTTCTCGAAAAGAAATGTATGTTCTTATAATTATTGTAAGGACAATTCACATATTTACACATTTAATATTATTATTATAAAATAAACATTTAATAAAAATATATATTAATAAAGCAATACACAGAGTATTTATAGACCGACGGATGGATGTGAAAATCTATAATGGTTCCGCGTTGATTACGGATCCCTAAAACCCTAGTGTTAACGCCATCTATCGATGACGATATGACACGAGTCAAAGATGGATTTAGAACGGCCCTTTAGTGCAACGTAAGAGTTCCTACAACGGTCACCGGGTGGCGCTGTACTTTGAAGAGACGGTGCTGCCACCTGTGTTAGTTTTAAGTTTGATTTTGTATTCATTCATTCATTCGCTTCTTGACTGTTGTCGAATAATATACGATTTTAAAAAGAGAAAATAAAAACGATCATTTCTGACATATCAGCCCACAATTTAATATTTAAAGAGGACAGAAGAGGAGAAGGAAGGAGAGGAGACCGAAAGCGCAGAGAAACCCGAGAGCTTTATCATTGGACCTTCGTCGCCGCATCGGACATTCGTCCCCGCCTTTGGAGCTTCACGTCACGAGAAGAAGACTTCAGAACCACGGTCAGGCCTTCTACTCCATCCTTATCCCATCCTCAAGCTCATTAGACTAATACAGTGTTGTTTTTGTAAAATTTCAGCGCATTTTGCGCCACGCCAATCGAGCTTACCGTTACGTGTCCGCTGCGCTGCACCTACCTACATCGTGTTTTTGTGAGTACTCCTTTATTCTTATAAGCCCCCAAAATGAGTGACGATGAATTTAAGCAAGCTTCTGTTAGTGCCGTTAAATTTAATTTGCCGAAAAGTCCCCGAAAACGCGATAGTGACCGTTTGTCGGACCTCCGAAGACGAAGAGGTACACTAAGACAGCGCGTCACATTGTTTCAGAAATTCATTTCTAAGTTCGCTGATAACCCTTTGAATGACGTGGAAAGAGCGGAATGTCAGCTGCGAATGCAGTCCGCAGAGACTTTATTTAATAATTTCAACGTCATTCAAACGGAAATCGAGAACTCTGTCGAAGAAAACGATTTGTCAGTTCATTTAGAGTATCGAGAACAATTTGAAAAACAATACTTTAGCATAATGGCAGTTGCTAAATGTAGTTTGGTTGAAGAGAATAGCAAGTCCGAATCCAAGTGTACCAATTCGCATAGGTCAACCTCGGTCAAGTTACCGGAAATCAAACTACCCTCTTTTAGCGGTTCTTACGATCAGTGGTTAGAATTTAAAAACTCTTACGTAACCATGATACACGAACGGAACGACCTGGATGCTATACAGAAATTTCATTATTTGCGATCGTCACTTAGTGGTAGTGCCCTGCAGGTAATTAGCGCGTTAGAATTTACCGCAGCCAACTACACCCACGCATGGGGCTTGGTAGTGCAAAGGTTTCACAATAATCGCTTATTAATCCACAATCATGTAAAGTCGCTGTTTACAATCCCGTCGATTGCGCAAGACTCTCCCGCACAATTAAGAAAGTTGATAGATACAGTCAATCGTAACTTACGTGCTCTAAGGACTATTGGGGAACCAACCGATTCGTGGGACACCCTAATTATTTATTTAGTTGTCACCAGGTTAGATTCTGCCACAGAGAGAGAGTGGGAGAATCATAAAGGTTCATTGACAGTGCGCGGTGATGAGTCATTGAAACTGGATGATTTGTTTTCTTTTCTTAGAAACAGGGCAGATATGTTGGAAATGGTTAGCTTCAGAAAGACGAACGCAGCTAAACAACCACATGAAAGCAAATCATCCAACTCAGCGTCTAACAAACAACAACAACAACACGTTCATAGTTATGTTACAACGCGTAACAAATCGGTGTCCGATAAGCCAACACGTATCTGTGCAATGTGTGAGAAAAATCATGCACTGTATACGTGTATACTTTTCTTAAATTTACCCATTCGAGAGAGGATTAAATTTGTAGAAAAGAAAAACTTGTGCCCTAATTGTCTACGATCAGGGCACTTAGTGTCAGATTGCTCTTTTGGCTCGTGTAAACAATGTCAGCAGAAACATAACGGGTTGCTTCATACTGCCATCGGTGAAAATGTTTCGATTGCCGCGCGTGCGCATCACTCACAGCCGGCCGATAACTACTTGCCTACTGTTTCAGCTGCACTTCACAGTCAATCTGATTCTTATTCGCGAGAGATTAGGTGCGATAATGGCTTGCAAACCATGTCGAGAGGTTTGCAACCTGTTTTATTGTCCACCGCGGTAATAGAGATAGCTGACGCTCACAACGAATATCACAGCGCGCGTGCGCTTCTTGATAGTGGTAGCCAGCATTCTTTCATTACAGAGAAATTATGTAAACTATTAGAGATACCTATGATACAGTCCACTGTCCGTGTCTCGGGTGTAGGGCAATCGGTCACTGCCTCGAGTCAACTATGTGATATTTCTTTGCGATCAAAGACATGCGAATACAATACACAAGTGCAATGCCTAGTCTTGCCGTGTATTACATCTAAACTACCGTCGGTAGGTATAGATTTTGATACGTTATGTATCCCGGAGAACATTACTCTGGCGGATCCCACATTTAATGTACCTTCAGACATAGACGTCCTGATAGGCGCTGATTTATTTTGGGAACTGTTAGATGGAGAAAAAATTCGATTAAATTGCGGGCCTTACTTACACAACTCTAAGTTAGGGTGGGTAATTTCAGGCAGTATGCTGAAAGGTACAGTGAGCCACAAGGCTGTTCACTGTAACTTTACTAAAACGTGTGATAATCTAGATTTGCAAATGCAACGATTTTGGGAACTTGAGCAGGTCCCAAGACCGAAACATGCGCTTTCAGTGGACGAGCAAAAGTGCGAAGATATTTTTGCTGCCACTACCGAACGTGACGAAAACGGTAGGTTTCTTGTACGAATTCCTTTAAAAGAATCGGCTGATTCTCTTGGAGACTCGTACAGCGCGGCAGAAACAAGATTTAAATCGCTCGAACGTAAATTAGAACGTTCGCCGCAGTACAAACAAATGTACTGTGATTTTATACAGGAATATATTGACTTAGGTCACATGTCCCCAATTAGGGAGTACGAAAAACCGTGCTACTTTCTCCCACACCATGGGGTTTTTCGCGAGAATAGCTCAACAACAAAATTAAGAGTTGTTTTTGACGCTAGTGCGCAAACTTCATCGAAAAAGTCACTGAATGATATTCAGTACACGGGCCCTGTACTTCAGAATGATATATTTTCAATCCTTTTGCGATTCCGACAGTACAAGTATGTGGCGTGCGCAGACGTCGAGAAAATGTTCCGACAGATACTTGTACAGTCCGACCAAAGAAACTTGCAATTAATTCTTTGGCGAGATCGCCCTTGTGACTTGTTAGGCATTTACCGTCTTAACACCGTGACTTACGGTACTTCTTCAGCGCCGTACTTAAGTATGCGTTGTCTAAAAGAACTTGCAAAGTGCTGTGACGACCCCGAGGTCTCTAAAATAATCGATGAGGATTTTTACGTAGACGACCTCATTACCGGTTCCGACGATGAGCAGGCTTTGTTCAGTATTTGTGAACGAACCTCTCAAGTACTGCGCGCTGGTTGTTTCCCACTCCGAAAGTGGACGTTCAATCATGACGTCACGTCGAATACGTCAAAGGAATTATGTATAGGGGAACATCAACAAAATAAAACGCTCGGGTTAGGATGGTGCAATAGTACAGACGAACTTCACTTCACAACAAGGATTGAACATACGCCTCACTTGACAAAACGTATAATGCTGTCCGTAATATCGCAGATTTACGACCCTTTAGGGCTTTTAGGTCCGGCGGTCATTATTGCAAAAATTGTGTTACAAAAGTTATGGTTGGCTAAGTTAGATTGGGATGAAACCGTGCCTGATGACGTCATTCGGACTTGGAATAGTTTCATCGATACGCTTGATTGTTTACATGCTTTAAAAATTCCACGATTCGTAAGGAGCGTGCACACTCAACATACGGAACTTCACATATTTTCCGATGCTTCTCAAGACGCTTACGGTGCGTGCGCTTATTTACGTACTTACGATGACAATTCGCCAGTGACTGTGAAATTACTTTGTGCCAAGAGCAAAGTCTCTCCGTTGAAGGCCGTTAGTATTCCACGATTAGAACTCTGTGGTGCTTTAGTAGGTGCTAGACTGTACCGCAAAATCGTGGAATCTCTCAGATTAAAGATAGATCGTGTTTGTTTTTGGACAGATTCTACGATAGTGATTGGTTGGTTACGTATGTCTCCACGCTTACTAAAACAATTTGTTCAAAATAGAGTAACAACAATCAACGAATTAACAGGCGATTCAACTTGGCGACACGTAAGCGGTAAAGAAAACCCGGCCGACCTAGTGTCTAGGGGTCTTAATTTACTCGCGCTTAGCCAGTCTTGCTTATGGTGGAATGGTCCGTCGTTTTTACAAGACAATAAATTTACTTTGCCCCATAGTTATCCCAGTTGCGAGTCGAGTGAACTACCTGAACTAAAACCACAGTCACAGACAGTTGCGTTCGTTTGTTCCGAGAAAACAGACAGCAACCTGTTTGATTTCAGTAGACATTCCTCTTTAAATCGAATGAAAAGAATCGTAGCCTATGTACTTAGATTCATAACAAATGCCCGGCCGCATCGCCAAGCTTCTATAACCGGTTTGCTATCAGTAGACGAGTTGCGGGCTGCCGAGCGCACGCTTATCATTCATGCACAAAAACAGATGTTTCCGTGTGAATATTATAAGTTAGCAAACAATCTACCAATCTTAGATAAAAGAAATAGTAAGATTTCTGGCCTTAGTATATTTCTAGACAAGAATGACGTAATTAGGGTCGGAGGTAGACTGTCGAACGCGAGTGAATTTAGTTATAATAAAAAACATCCAGTTTTATTGTGTAGTAAACACCGTTTCACGGAGTTGTTGTTTCAAGATGAACATAGGAGATTGCTGCATGCCGGTCCCCAGTTACTGCTAGGTACAGTGCGTGTTGGTGGCCCCTGGCAGGCAGGAACCTTGCCAGACGGACAGTAAAACAATGTGTTACATGCGCACGAATGACAGGTAATACTTTGACCCCTCTTAAGGGTAATTTACCCCCAGAACGGTTGCATCCAGGCTACCCGTTTATGTATTGTGGCGTGGATTATGCAGGCCCTGTCTCTGTACTGAATCGTCAGGGCCGCGGAGGTAGATTGGTGAAAGGGTACATTTGTTTATTTGTCTGTTTCGTGACTCGCGCCGTACACTTGGAGTTAGTAAGCGGTCTCTCAACCAAAGACTACATTTTAGCACTGAAACGATTTATTTCCCGTCGCGGGAAGCCGGTAGAAATACACTCCGATAACGGACGAAACTTTGTCGGTGCAGAAAAAGAACTTTCTTCACTTTTTCAAAATAATTCGAAAGACATTTTAAATTTCGCAGTTAACGAAAATATTAAATTTAAATTCATCGTCCCTTACAGTCCTCATAGCGGGGGTTTATGGGAATCTGGAGTGAAGTCGTGTAAACACCACCTTCGCAGAATCATGGGTAATGCTCGATTGACTTTTGAAGAATTTACCACTGTATTAACTTTAATTGAAGCAGTCCTCAACAGTCGTCCCATGTCCCCATTATCCGCAGATCCTAACGACCTTTCTCCCCTTAGTCCTGCTCATTTCCTCATAGGAAGGCCTCTGACCGCAGCACCCTGCGAAGACTTCACGGAAGCTGCTCCTCATCGTCTACTCCGCTACGACAGAATCGAGCAAATGCGTCAGCACTTCTGGAGCCGGTGGTCAAAGGAGTACATCTCGGAAATGCAGACCCGTACGAAATGGAAGGCGAGATCGGCACAGGACCTGCGTCAGGACATGCTCGTGTTGATCAAAGAAGACAACCAACCACCGCTAAGATGGCGGCTCGGCAGGATTGTGAGGACTTATCCAGGGAAAGACGGCGTGTCCCGTACTGCAGACATAAGAACAGCCAACGGGACTATCCAGAGAACCTTTTCGAAGATTTGCCCTCTTCCGCTGCAGCCTGATGGTGGAGACCTCGTCACCAGCGCCGAGTGCAGCGTGGCCAGCGCGTGAATAAGTTGGAAATACTATTTTCCAAGGCCGGCGGGATGTTAACGCCATCTATCGATGACGATATGACACGAGTCAAAGATGGATTTAGAACGGCCCTTTAGTGCAACGTAAGAGTTCCTACAACGGTCACCGGGTGGCGCTGTACTTTGAAGAGACGGTGCTGCCACCTGTGTTAGTTTTAAGTTTGATTTTGTATTCATTCATTCATTCGCTTCTTGACTGTTGTCGAATAATATACGATTTTAAAAAGAGAAAATAAAAACGATCATTTCTGACATATCAGCCCACAATTTAATATTTAAAGAGGACAGAAGAGGAGAAGGAAGGAGAGGAGACCGAAAGCGCAGAGAAACCCGAGAGCTTTATCACCTAGTTATTTTGTATGCATCATACTTTTAACTCTACATCCTGCTGAAATCCGATGCGATAATTATTATTAATTTTTGTTTTTTTATCACAAACATGTTATTTAAGTTGTATTATGTTTTTTTATTGTTCAATAAAGTGTAATAACAACAACAACAAAATCGTAACGAGTTTCTCGAAATAAAAGAAATAAAATTGTAAAATAAGCGAAATTCTAGCAACAATTTATTAATTTTGCTTTCGATACAAAACGTCAACGTAATCAATGTTATTGAATAACGACGAGAGTCTAAAAAGTGTACTGTAAAATATTCTGTGACACCTTGAATGTCGTTGAGCCGAGTCGTTAGAAGAAATTGGCGGCTCAGAAACAATAGTTTGCCAAGAAATAGAAAAAACATTATCCCTGGTGGCTGTTGGGGCACCTCCATTACTCGACAATCACAAGAAGAAGAAAATCCATTTAAAATAATTATATCGTGTACGTACCGAAGTGTCCGTCGTAAATCTTCCATTTCTCGATGAGGAGTTTTCTCAGCGAGCTGTATTCGCTCAGCCTGCCGATGGGCAGCGCGAACGATGACCAGTCCTGCAATTACATACACTGTGTTAGGTAATAGAATTTTTGGTACAAAAGAAATTGAGAAACTCAAGCAAGAGTGATTCGTTCCAACTCTAGAACAGAGGGGGCTTAACCCGTCGCGCGCTTTATGGACCCCCGGGTGTCCAGAACAAATTTTCTCCCAACGCGTCTTATGGACACCCGGGTGTCCACAAGAATTCTCTCCTATTGGCCCCCTGTACTGTACTGTACTGAGTGTTAGCGGTTTCTTTTAATACCCCTGCCTGCATTTAATTTTTATTTTTATTTTTATTTATTAAGGAAAACAAACAGTAGTACAATGACAATATAACATAATTACTTAATTATTTAAAGTGTTGCATAATTGTACCACCAGCACCGTTAACCACAGATTAAATTAAATTGGAGAAACAAAACAGAAAACTTAATATTACGAATATTCTTGTGCCATTTGAACACTAACCTAAACTTAAACTTAAACTTGAGCCGTGCATTCCTATGTTTAATGATTTAATAGGTTTACGCGGGTTTAGCACGCTGTACTTCGAATTGGGGCCATTTAGGGTTTTTTTCGATTCGTGTTGACCGTTCAGTTTTGATAGAGATTATATTGTCAATAGGGTATTTGACACTATCAACAATAAATTATTTGAGATGCTCGATTAAAACAAAAATTACAAAAAAATTCGGAAAATGTATCTCTTATAGTGAATCACTAGTTATTACAATTTTTTAATAGATGAAACACAAAAAGAGTGCTCTGAAATGTGACGTCACATGCAAGTATTTTCATACAAAATTCCGTTTTAAAAGTAACTCATTTGACATCCTGTCAAATACCCAATTCCTTACAGGAAATAGTAATTGATAGTTATAAATTCTCTTTGTATGTTGTAATATCGTCGAACACCTTATTGTTATATTGCAAGTATTTCTCCCAGACTAGCAGTATTCTAGACATTGATACCCCGTACTCTTTTTTTTTTCCCTGAATACAAATTAATGGGATGCTTACCAGCAGGAATTGTAAACTTTAACACTAGCAGCAACTCTAAGCTCACTTTCTCTCTATTACCTGGCTCCTAAACGTGACTTTAACCACCGGGAAGTTTGACATTTTCCAACAAGAACTATTATGTTTCATTGGCATTATACCCTTAACCCTTTAACGGGCAGAGCTAGTATAAATTTTTCATTGTTTTTGGACTTTATTTCAAAGTGATAAGGTTAAATTTATGGTGGGAACTATTATACCTCTGCCTTGTAAAGGGTTAAGAAAGGTTTACACGACACCAGTGCGCTGGTGCTAATTCTACACACAAGCCAATGCTGGTTTGGCTGCCTCCCCCTCCCCTCCTGGTACAAGTCCCGATCTGGTATTGGCACCACAGCCTGGGTCGCGGTAGCTTCCTATATAAAGGCAAAGTAAGATCCCCTCCCTCCCCACAAGTGCTGTCCTGGTACTGGCGCAGCAGCCGGGATCACGGTGACCCTTTATAGTGGCACAGTAAGACCCCCCCCCTCCCAAGGCTGACGTGGTAACTTCGCGGTAACTTCCCTGCATAGCGGCACAGTAAGACCGGCCTACGGCTGACTTGGTACTGGCGGCGCAGGCGGTAACTTCCCTGCATAGCGGCACAGTAAGACCGGCCTACGGCTGACCTGGTACTGGCGGCGCAGGCGGTAACTTCCCTGTATAGCGGCACAGTAAGACCGGCCTACGGCTGACTTGGTACTGGCGGCGCAGGCGGTAACTTCCCTGTATAGCGGCACAGTAAGACCGGCCTACGGCTGACTTGGTACTGGCGGCGCAGGCGGGAACTTCCCTGTATAGCGGCACAGTAAGACCGGCCTACGGCTGACCTGGTACTGGCGGCGCAGGCGGTAACTTCCCTGTATAGCGGCACAGTAAGACCGGCCTACGGCTGACCTGGTACTGGCGGCGCAGGCGGGAACTTCCCTGTATAGCGGCACAGTAAGACCGGCCTACGGCTGACCTGGTACTGGCGGCGCAGGCGGTAACTTCCCTGTATAGCGGCACAGTAAGACCGGCCTACGGCTGACCTGGTACTGGCGGCGCAGGCGGTCGCGCAGGTCGCGGTAGCGGCGCGCCTCGATGGTGGCGGTGCGCGCGGCCGCCGCGTCGCCGCCCAGCCACGGATGCAACAGGCACTCGTGCGCCGTCAGACGCTTCCTAAGGGCAAGGGTTGGACACGGAAAACATTTTTACATTTTACATTTACATACAGGCACACACATTGCTTCTGGCCCCACACTAGGATACCCTGTGTCGTGGGAACCAGAAACAGCGACGTCACAAACATGTAAACATCCAAGACCTGGAGTTTTTTTTTAATGCCCAGCCGGGGATCGAACCCGGCACCTCTCGCATGGTAAGCAGATGCGCTAGCCGTTACGCCACAGAGGTCGTCGAAAAAGAGTTATAAGGCGAGTCGCTATTGTAACTGAAGGGCCCCCCCCCCTTCAAAATCGTTGCCTTACATTCTCAAACTCGTATCTCAAAAAAATGCAGCAAACTCTTACCTCAAAAAATGCGTCTATACTAACGCTAAAAAAGTATTAGTATCTTAGTTTAACTTATATTTATAGGTAATAGTCCACATTTAAGAAATGGCATTTCATTTTTACCGAAACTCCATAGTATAAAAAGACAGACAGTTTTATGTCTCTCCTGAAAAGTTGTCTTTTTTTAAGATACGAGTTTGAGAACATAAAGCAACGAAATAAAGTTATTATAATAATTCTGCCATTTTTTTAATTATTATAATGACTCCATCTTGTAACACCATGTCAGTTCAATAAAGACATATTTTCTTAGTTGGGGAGTTTCAAAATGAATCATTTTTGTTACTCAAGAGAGGGGTTACAAAACCATAACTCTTACAATAGTAGTTTATGATACTGTTGCATAATAAGGGTTCTTATAACACGAGTGTGTTTTAAAAAAACGAGCCGTAGGCGAGTCCTGCGCGAACAATTTTTTACCACGCTTTAAATTTGTTGAAGCCATGATACATAACTATTGTAAGTTAATTATGATAAAATTTGATAAAATCGAATATTTTCACGAATGAAATTAGCGTTCATAAACATAAATGTATCATATACGTCAAACTGTTTTTATTGACTCGAAGAAGGCAGACTGTCAAAATAGTCAATTTATTATTCTTATTTCAATAAAAAGGTTGTGTTAGTTTTGAGCTACATAGGAGGTTTTGTTGCTCATATCGTTATTGTATTGTATACATTAACGCCCGAACCTAATAACCAATCCCCAATCCAAGATTGAAATCAATCCCAGATTGTTCCCTATCAAAGGATCGATCTCCTATCTGCGTCCTAATAACAAAAAAAAGAGACCCAATCTTTTTTCGGGCATGGATTGCACGGCAATCTTTTCCCTCCCGTACGTTCCTTTCTACGAAAAACTAATATCAATAGTAAGATTTATTTTAATACTTTTAAGCCAAATATATATGTATATAGTTAAATACGATAATTATGAACTACCCTAAACGGAAGATAATAAGGCTGTTTGGCATTTTGTCACGTCCATAATAATTTTTATTCAGATTATTTGGAAAGCGCAAATTGTTTGACTGAACGGAATGGAACGGAACGTTACTGACATTACTTGTGACACTAACACAACAATGATGACATTGACATGTTTACTTAGCAACGCTATTATTGAATTTAATAATTTTTATATTGATGCTGCTCGATAATACGAATTTACCACCCACATGTTGTCGACTCAGATCAACTATTTTTTTACGCTCTTTCATTTGGTGTGCATATCGTTCGAGTTTACCGTAGACACGAACGAAATTAATAATATAGATTACTCGTAATCCCAAAATATTTACTGTGATCCTAGAAAATCGAGGGATTGGTATTTCGGATTGTTTCGTCGATCGATCGAAACGTCAAAATCGACGGATAGGTTATTGGGACGCACAAAATGCGATTCACGTACAGAGGGCAATCCGTAATCTGTGATCGGCCCTCCGAAAGATAGATTGAATTCTAAGATTGAAATTACTATCCACGGATATGTTATTGGGTCGCATAAATTGAAAAATGGATTGATTTCTCAATCTGAGATAGGCAAAAATGGATCGGGATTGGTTATTAGGTTCGGGCGTAAGACAACGAGTACCTAATATGATTAAAGGTCATGTCTGTAAATTCATGAACTCTATGTGAGAGACGAGGAATTCACGACAGTTACCGAGGTTGGCCGAATTGTTAACTGATTTTAATCGTATTGTACTAAAGTTAATAGTAAACAGACAAAGACATCACAGGCCTGAGACATACAGAAAGGAAATGGGGCGAAGACCCGTGTCTTCGCACGAGACGCATAGTCTTTCCAATTCGTTCGCTCCAATTCGCCACACGCCCCTTCTGTGTCACCAGAACCACAGACATGGAAACACACCCAACCGGAGGCCACTTGATACGGCCTCAATACTAAATAGGTATTCAGTTTTTTTCGTGTCATAACAAATATGGTTCCTAGTGTAGATTTCCGTTTTAAATATTTTTTATTAGTCTCGACCTTCGGCGCTTATCTGAAACCGAAAGTAGAAGCTTCGCATTTCGGGTTCACTAAAATGAGGTTGTCTTCAACCTCCCTAAGTTAATCCCATGTGACTTTTGCAGATAATTAGAGATATTCGGCCCGGTCTAAGCTTCGTTTTCAATGGGATTCAGCCTCCGGCCTCAGGATTTAAGTTCTTAACCCACTTACACGACTCTGCTACCACCCGGCAAAAATAATATCATTCAAATATGGGCTTTAAATATTGCTCTTTAGATATATTTTACATTGGCATCATAAATTAGCTAACAGCGAGCGAGGGTTATGACCTTTTGTCTTCGTTTTGCAGCAATTACTGTTAAAAATAGTCGCATGAAATCTGTAATTTTTCTCAAATCTTCTCACTTCAGACGACATTTAACTGGACAATCCAACACAGAACGAAAGATGACGACCTCTGTGGCACAGAGGCTAGCGCATCAGCCTATCATGCGAGAGATCCCGGGTTCGAATCCCGACTGAGGACAAAAAAGAAATGTCTTGGATGTTTACATGTTTGTGATGTCACTGATTCTGGTTCCCCCGACACAGGGTATCCTAGTGTGGGACCAGAAGCACCGTATGTGCCTGTATGTAAATATTTATGTTTACAGAATACGACTTACTCTTTGTTCTTGACCAGCAGCCGTCGAATGAAGTCCTTAGCATCGTCAGAGACGTGCTGGAAGGCCTCTTCATCGAACTCCCAATCGCAGGCCTTCACGTTCTTCAGAGTATCGATGTCATTGTTACCAGCGAACGGTGACAGACCGGAGAGCCTGGGTTGGAAAGAGATGGCAATAAGTTTAAGATGACAAAAAGTGAGATAAAAGTATAACAAGGAGCGATGGGGACCATTCATGTATTTATGATGACCATTATGCCATTGAATAAATTCAATGATGATGACTTTATGATGTTTTTTATTGATTTAACATGAATCTCATTTTAAAGAAACTTCTGCAGCGTCATTTTTTTCATTCTGTATGAAGTTTGTTTTATAGACAAGGGAAATTTTGCTTAGATTTACGATTAGAACCCAAATGTAATGAATTGACCGGTTAATCCAGACTTCACGTCTTATTCAATTTCAGGTGGGGATATAAGTTTTGCTTCTTCAAAACATAATAGAGTTATCTTTCACACAAGCCTAAATCTGTTTTTTTTCTGCCACGTTATAGACCACACGGACTGACGGATGTAGAGAGCATTACTAATATTCAGTTTAGATATACATTTTCTGAGTTCACATGTCTGAAGCTGCATGTTGTGATGGTTCGTAAGTAGCTTGTGTATATACATTTAAATTGTGTTACATCTATATTTGAATGTTTTAATATACAAACCTTTGAGTGATCTAAATAAAATAAAAATAAATTGTCGGCTAAAGTCGCAAACCTCTTAAATCCATTTTTTTTTTCAAAATTTAAAAGCTTTGCCATAAGAAGCGTCCAGCCAGTAATTTACTTTCTAAGGATGCAAAAAATTTTTTTTAAAAAAATGGAGTTAAGAGGTTCGCGACTTTATCCGACGAAATCTAATAACACTTACAGCACGTAAGACAGCACTCCCACAGCCCACATGTCTGTATAGAAGCCGACGGGCTCGCGCTCCACAATCTCGGGCGCGGCGAACTCGGCCGTGCCGGTTGAGATCTTGACCACTTCGTTCGGGTCCAGCTTGGTGGCTAGGCCGAAGTCAATGATCTGCGGGAGAGCGGAGGTCGTGAGAAGGCTGGTAGACCACTAATAATCATCATCATGCTATACTATAGTCCCTTGTCGAGAACCTTTTGCTCGTATTTTGAAACCGTATGCAAGACTTCAATCCGCGGCTATCCATATAATTTTCATCTCTAGGCATAGTCCTCTTGTGTATTTTGCCAAGCTCCTCTATATTTTCTAATCTCGTCCATCGAAGACGTTGACCCGCGAATAGCGTGTAAATAGTCAGGAAATGTTGTCGGGCGACAGTGCGGACAGGATTAAGTTACACACGATCACATTATATAGGTCGAAAGAATCCAGTAGAGACTTCTTTACAACAGAAGTGATATTGCACGCTAAAAGGTTTCTAAGCAGAGGTTAAACTTAGACGGCCTTTGGTTAATATTTTTTTTTACATTTACATACAGGCACATACATGACTTCTGGCCCCACACAAGGATATTCTGTGTCGTGGGATCCAGAATCAGCGACTTCACAAACATGTAAACATCCATGACCAGGGGTTTTTTTTGTCCCCACCAGAAGTTCTTTTTATAATACCACTGTTTCCACAGACTCAGGCTCCATGCCTTTTTTTGTTCCGATATTATTATTTTTCCCCTTTATTCTTCTCCAATGTACTACCAAAATTTTAGCTGCATAATTCTTTTCTTTCTTCTGTGTACAGGTGGATGGAACCCCGTCCGGGGTTCGAACCCGGGCCCTCTCGCATGGTAGGCAGATGCGCTAACCACTGCGCTACAGAGATCGTTCGTCTTTTACACGACCTAGGCTTACCTTGACATCAGTTCCAGTCTTGGTCGTGCACATGACGTTTTCGGGCTTGAGGTCCAGATGAATGATGTTCTGTTCGTGCATATGCCTCACTCCCTCGCACACTTGTCTCATGTAGTGCGCCGCTTCGGCCTCGCTCATGGCGTACCCTGGCTCTGTGATGCGTTCGAAGAGCTCGCCTCCGGACAGGCTGGAATGGAGCGTAGTGGTTAGAGAATACGGTCGGGTTTGGCATGGGCTGAGAGAGGAGAGATTGGGGTACTCTTTGGGAATTATAGTGTGAGGTTTTGTGCTTATTACATATGTAAAATTAAGATTATAGTCAGCTCATTGACCTGAAGAGGAAATGATTAAAAACGTTAAATCGTTAAATTTGGGAAACCACAGAATAAATATTTTGATTAGGCTCAAAAGTATAGAAGAACTAAGACATATTTTACGAGTCCATAATCTTATCTTTGTATAACTACCCCTCCAGGGATAAAAATAAACTAATATGTTTAGTTTTAGTCATTAAGAAACACGGCTAAAATTATTTTTATGTACTATCAACATTAGCATCAATTTCCATCCCATTCCAATTTTGTCCTGCCTGACGCTACTGAATGACGCCACGTAATTTCCGGAACCTACTTCCTTTTCAGTCAAGACTACAGAAAGTGGAGAATAAAAACGGTCTTTGACCTTGATAAGAGCGATATGACATAAGTGTAATCCATTCCAGAGACGCTTTCCATGAATGTAAACATATGAGCTATATGTATATGATGATATTAAACATAACAAAGTCAATATTTATATTCCAATATCCCTCTAATGCACTCCTCAGAGGCAGTTAATTTAATCTGTGGTTACGTCTTTTTCTGGGTGAAATCTCCATTACAGACTGATTTATCGTGTTTTTAGAACTTTTAAAAGACCGCAAATGACGACATAAGAATCAAAATGATCTAGGGCACAACAGTGATCTAAGTGCATCGCGTTACTTTGATCAGTCTAGCAAGCCTTCATTTCGCAGAACACACCAATTCTATAGTCAGATGTTGTGAGCTCTCAATGGAGTTAGCACTGAAGAACACTTTCAGTGTGGCATAAAAGATTGTGATTTTTCAATGTCTTTGTGTAACAACCTCATTATTAAGGCCGTCAATTGGGTACTTGACAAAATGTCAAATGAGTTACTATTAAAACGGAATTTTGTATGAAAATACTGGCTTACGACGTCACATTTCAGAGCACTCTTTTTATGTTTCATCTATTAAAAATTGTAATAACTAGTAAATGATTAAAAGAAATACATTTTCCGAATCATTTTGTAATTTTTGTTTTAATTGAGCATATCAAATAATTTATTGTTGATCGTGTCAAATACCGAATTGTACTGTATCTTGGCAAGTGTTTTGCATGTGTTTTTGCCTGGTACAATAAAGAATATTCTTATCTTATCGGTGAAAAGGTCACTTAGACTCTGGTCCGAACATCGTAAAATATGTTCGTATTTCAGTCTCTCATCGACGGTCTGTCAACACTAAAGCGCGCCCGGCATGAAACAAAAGTATCAAAACCATACTCACAACTCAAAGATCAACACCATCTCGTCGTCATCCTCGAAGGCGTCGTGCAGATTGATCAGCTTGCGATGGTGTAGCTGGTTCATGATGTCGATTTCCTTCTTGATTAGCTCCTTCTCCATGGCGCCGGCGACCGGGATGAACTTCGCGGCGAAGTAGTTACCGGTAGCGCGCTCGCGGCAACGGTGCACCACTCCGAAGGCGCCTGTGCCTACAACAGCCGTCACTACCTTATGCCGCGGCATTTGGGGGGCAAGGGGCGCTGTGGCGTGCTATTTGTATTTAACCTCTTTGCCGGTGGAAAAGGAGAGGGCTAGGCCTTAAGAACGCCTACAATTTGGCTATGCTACATTTTTTAACATGGACGGAAATCTCAAAACCATTTTTTAGAGAATTGTGCTTTCAGTACAATACTACTACTTTACTTTTAGGCCATTACTTACACCAGTACTTTTTATCAGATTTGTAAATAAGTAATGTTTTTATTTGTAATATTTTTTAAGATATTCAATAAAAAGCCTCGAAATTAAATGACTTTTCTATGACGCCAGAAAACACAGTACAGTGCCGTACTTATAAAAAAACTTTAAGAAAAATATTAAAAATGGATGTAATGAATAAAACTAAAAAAGAACAAAATCAGTTTCTTAAAATGGACAGTATTTTCAAAATAAATTATTATAAAAAACATAGGTATATAAAAAATAAGTAGCATGGCCATTACCGAACCATAACGCGATAGGTCTTGACCAATAATATAAATGCAAGATAAATGACTCAGTGATCGGTTTATTCTGTGTTGTTTGTATGATGGTACTTAATTACAGGTGTAAACTGATAACAACGGTTTTTGCGCGAGTTACGATACTACGCACCTACTATTTCACTGTGCAATTAATGGAAATCCAGTATTTTTTTCAATTAAAAAACAATGTTCGATAGTCAATGGTTGTGCAAAGAGGTTAAATACTATGGTAATCTACTGAATAAGTAATTGAGCTACGATTTTATTGATAATGAATACCGTTTCGCAAAATGTAACGTAACTCTCATAAAGTAAATAAAATCGTGGCTCAAGACAGTTTACGCTACTACATTACAAGTAAAATAATATAATACGTAAACATACTTAAAATTATAAAATTTACTTTTACTACACCTACGTGCACCTACAATACTATTAAAACCCAAATACATACATAAATATCCTCTTATGTATGAGCTAAACAGTGCCTGAAAGTTCCGTTAGTTAAAAATATGTACATATTTACATAAAATACACAAATACTCGAGTATATTTAAGAACGCAACACACCAACGCGGTAGAGATGGCAGTGGCCGTCCATACTGGAGGCTGGAGAGTAAAAAAAAAACTTCAGGTCATGGATGCTTACATGTTTGTGACGTCACTGTTTCTGGTTCCCACGACACAGGGTATCCCAGTGTGGGGCCAGAAGCAATGTATGTGCCTGTGTATAAATGTTTATGTTTTATGTTTATGTTTATACCATGTTTAACATGATGAAATGTCGTGTGTATGGGCCGCCACCACGGCGTTGGTGTGTTTCATTCTTAAGTGAGATATCTAAAAAGAGAGATAGAGAAAGAGACGGCATGACATCTATTCACACACACAGACCTCTGCCACCCTTCTGCCTAGAAGTACCTCTCACGAAGTCACCTGTGAAATGTCACCGTTTTAAACTCTACGGATGCTTACTCAGTTTATTTGTTAGTAACTCTACGTTAAAAGTTAAGGTCTACGGATTTTCTTTCGAACAAGCAACTTCGTGAGTGGTTTTAGTCTTATTTCGTTTCTATTCGTGCTCAGTTTAATTCTAATAGTGTTGTGAAAGTCATTCCGTGAAAATTGCGTTCCTGGATTGGCAGGAAGAGTATTACTTTACTTCGAAGCTTAAAGTGCTATAAGAGTGCCTTCAGAAATACTTGCAGAAGTGATTCCATGCAATCTTGCATACGCTTTTAATCCATGCAATCTTGCATACGCTTTTAATCCATGCAATTTTAGAGGCAATTTTACTCCTACAGACAAGTAGAGCGAAAAATATTATGCCGATTTTAAAAACTTTTTCGACCCATTTTTCTTATAATAGCAATTCCTACGCACTGCACTATATTATTATTATTCCGTTCCAGATGACTTTTTCCAGTAAAAAATCTCTATTTCTTCCAAGAATAGGTAACAGGTGTTGGTATTTCTTCAATTAAATATGTGTTAACATAACTTCGTTCAGATTGTATAATCTGGCTGTTTACATCTAAGGAAAGGTCATCTGTTGCTGAATAGACAAATGGTAATTCTATTTTTTTAATAATGAAAGTCTGTTTTTTAGTTCAATGCAAAAAAATAAAACAGACACGTTGAAATCTCAATACAATCCAATGTCTGAATGTTGCTAGTACGCAAAAACAAAATTACCCCATTTTACTTCCAAGTAAAAATTGTTTGTGTTACGTAGGTGTTTTTTTTTTTACTTTGCTCTTCTGAGGAATTAAACTTTAATGTCTTTGATGTCATAAAGATTTTGGTCACACGAGTCTTCTATTCACGGTTAAAAAAAATCTACCGAGTAAACCTATTATTTTATAACGGTAACACCGCGTCATTTTTTTTTTGCATCGAATTAAAAAACGGACTTTAGAGCAAAAAAAACTAAGAGCACAAAAGTCGACGAGATATTTTGATTTGTGCTATGATCTGAATTGCATTGGAAGGGTCTAAATAACAATTTACTCGTATCTCTCGCTCACATTAAATAGACGGCAATATCGTGTGAGCAAACAATCACCAGAGTCATACAAACGATAGTGGCCAACAAAAGTCTGGGAGCACTCACCAATCTCTTCGAGGATGTCGTATTTGTCGTAGACGGAGCTGGTGCTGATGTCGACGGGCTGCGGCACGTATTTGCTGTAGATGTCGAATACGTAGCTGTCGTAGTCCTTGACGGGCCCGTGGTCCGCGTTCGTGCGGACGCGTTTGCCGGTCTCGTCCACTGCGGGGTTCAGGGTCAGAGTCAAAGGTTAATTGGCTAGTATTATTATAGAATATTCATTACGCATATTCTCCAAATGAATAAATAAAATAAAATAAATTTTGAAGTAAGGTAAATTTAATTAATAAAAAGTAGCTCGCAAAAGTATTTTTGATATATTAATTATTCTATGAATCTACGACTATCCAAGCCACCGATTTTTATGTTATTGTTATGTATTGTTATTGGTAGGGTAATAAATCGCTCGTAGCCTGGGCTGCCTGAGTGATCTTGAACGATCACTAAGGTTAAGCAACATACGGCGCGTTCAGTCTATGGATGGGTCACCGTCTATGACTAACGCTAGTGGCATTTTTTCCGAGCGATTCCGTGCTTCGCAAGGTACGTTAAGCAGTTGGTGCCGGTTGCCGTCGACAGATGGCAGTCGTTAAGCCAAGTCAGAGGCCTTTAGGGGCGGTTTAAAAACTTCTGACAGTAAGACCAGCCACTAGTCTTACAAGCCTCCACCAATCCGGACTTGGCCTCCGTGGTGGAGTATGGCCTATAACTTCCTCAAGGAAGAGACCCGTGCCCCTCGGTGGGGACATAATGGGTTGATGATGATGATGATTTGGTTGGGCAAAAAATAAGTTGTGGGCTAATTAATATAGGAAAACATCGTTTGCATTATTAATTAATTACAAATATTTTTCACAAGAGGATTACGATTCATAAAAGTTTCCGCCAGGAGCAGAAGGCGGTTGGAAGCCCGGGTTTTTATTTTAAATACCGGTATAAAATAACGATATCGAAATACAATATAAAAAAAAAGTAAGCTCCTTTCAATAAATAACCTGTATTGACAAAACGCCGCGTCCACGTGACTGGCCGCCAAAACGAAATATCGCTATCGAATTACACAGGTTTTTAGAATATAATGTAGGTATACATTGTCATTCATTGTCATTGTCATCGTATTTTAAAGGTTTTTTTAATATTTGGTCAATCAACCTCTGATTTCCATACCTGGATACTCCTTCTTCTTGAACTCCTTCTTGACTATAGCCTTGGTCTGCAGAAGGTTGGTAGTATCGCTGGGGTCGGAGCGTCCGTAGATGTTCTCAGCGTAGACGCGGAACTCGTACTGCTTGCCCGCTACCAGGCCGGTCACCGCCATTGTGGTGAACCTGGTAAATTGGGAAAGGGGTTTTAAGAAAGTACGTCGTAGACATTAGAGTATCAGTCGTCTGCGAAGTTATCTGTTACCATGTGACAGATATACTCGCGGGTAATCTGTTATAGATCGTAATCAGATGACATAGTAACAGAGGCATTAGGACATTAGTCATCTAGTCAGGTATTGTGCCCAGTACACAAAAAATGTTCAAAATAAGGGTTTAGGGAAGTCTGAATCGGACTTTACAGCATCTTTGTGATGCATATCATCATACTCGGTGGCGTATATCATGGTGGAAGTCAGCGTATGTCTTTTCATATTTTTTTTAATTATCTAAACAGTTCGTTCGGAGACATTTCACCCATCCCAGTAATATGACAGGTAAACTTGACTTTGGTCCACTTTTAGGGGGACACAAAACTGCAGACTATAACCTAATTGGAATTTCATGGATCAAGACGTCTGGAAGAGACCTGTCGCCTTATATTTCCGTAAATAACGTCTACTTTTTTAGTTTGAGAGCCATGCACCCAAATTTTGTCAACAGGTGGGTTTGGAAGACGATGCTCACCTGGTGTTCCCGACTCGGATCCAGCTGGACATAGGATGCTCCCGTTTCTCCACCAGGTAGTTGGTGATGTCGGAGCCTCCGTCCCAGACTGGCGCCTTCCAGCTCAGTGCTAGGGAGTCCACGCCGATGTTGTCGGCAGACGGGAACCGCGGCGGGTCGGGACGGTCTGGAAGGGAATTACCACGTTTGTTAGAGTGTGTTTCAAGACTTTGCTAGTTGGACTTCATAAGACTACGTAAATAACTAAAAGAATAGTGCACCTGGGGGTATATTCAGCCACTGATTTTGACCTCGAAGCGGTTCAGCAATGAAAGCCTGTGTGAAAGGCAGATTGTTTCTTGCAATTTTTTCCTAGAAAATATTGCAATGAATACGACGATTGCCTCACTTACTTGTGCTCACTGTGATAACAAAACTCAGCTTTTTGATAGATTTTTTGTTTCTAAAAGGTTAATGTTGTAGGTAACATTGGTAAGAAGTCAAATCTACGCGTAGGTATATCGTTTTTAATTTTAGGTAGCGTCGAAAATCATAGTCCAGAGTGACCTAGTTTGATTTTAGACGTGTTGTGGTATTAAACATACATTTCGTCTCACATATCCGACACGTAATCAGTACCTTTTTGTTTTCTTAAGTATGTAAGACGTTTGTAAACCTAATTTCTTATTTCTGATTTAAAATAAAAAAATGTGAAAGATTTTCCGCATGGTGCCGGTTCTTGAAAAGACAAATAGGAGACTCACCGCTAATAGGAGACTCACCGCTAATAGGAGACTCACCGCTAATAGGAGACTCACCGCTAATAGGAGACTCACCGCTAATAGGAGACTCACCGCTAATAGGAGACTCACCGCTAATAGGAGACTCACCGCTAATAGGAGACTCACCGCTAATAGGAGACTCACCGCTAATCTCAACGTTGATGATGGCGGAGTCTTGTCCCAACTCGTTCTCGGCGGTTATTCTGTACGGGCCGGAGTCCATTTTGCTGGCGTCGCGGATCGTTAGAATCGCGTGGCGTTCTAAAAATAATACATTAGAATAGAGATAGAGAATTAAGCATCTAAAATAACAAGATCGATATTTGAAAGTTGAACAATAAATATATACCATTTATGGGAATGAAAAGCTAATATCGCTGATAATTTAATATTTAAAATAATGTTTGACTTTGCAAGTGTTGATTGTACTCATGGGTCTTGAGCTTCTTAGGTAGATGAAAATTAATACTAAAGTATAAGATTTAAGGTGATTTATTGTAATCTGAATGGGCTTAAGGACTTCGCTTTTTTAGGGTTGCGTAACTCAAAAGTAAAAAACGGAACCGTTATAGGATCACTTTGTTGTCCGTCCTCGGAAAAATTAAAATCAAATACTCAAGTCTACGGTCACTTGAAGCTGTAAAAAAATCAAGTTGAAGGCATCAACACTAATTGGGTACTTTCCGTTGACCTAAAACTACGAAATTTGGCAAACAATATCGTCTTATTACTACAAATACAGAGAAAAATCTAAAAAAAACACTTGAAATTAAATCATTAAAAAATGTCTTTAAAGTTCGTGAACATCAGAAAAACTACGAGTACGGAACCCTCAGTGGGTGTCCCGGCTCGCCCTTATCCGGTTTTTTTCTCACCTTTCCTCTCAACATGATAATGCATGCCGGACTCGATGTGTTCGCCCTCGCGCATCCAGGTGATCTTGGGCACTGGGTGGCCGGTGAAGGGGATCTTGATCACCACGTTCTCGCCCTTGTCGAAGTACGCCGTCACGCGGAAGCGCGGCGGGACGTTCAGTTTGGGCGCAGCTGTGGAAAGAAATAGGGGTTTCTTTTTCTTTAAATTGCAATGTTTCTGGCAGGTGCGAGTGCAGGTTTTGCTTTAAAAACGATTCCCTAAAACTTGTGTGAGGGGGCAAATTTGATGGAGGTAAAGCTTTCGAACTGAAATTTTTTAAGTGACACAGTGATCAAGTGACACAGCTTCAAAGTGTAGATCAAACCATTAGGTACATTTAAAAAGGGACATAGTTCGCCTATACCTTTTAATCAAGAGGCTTGCCTTCCACCTTTAAGCTGGAATCTAGTTGCATAAATAAATAATTAATGTAGTTGCTACTTATACTAATAATACGGGATTGTAGTTTTTGCAAAAATTCTGAAACGTTGTTACAGAGATACGGGAATGTAGCTGCATAAATTCTGTAGTTTACGAACTACGAGTGTAACTAGGAAAATACGACAAAGTAGCTGCAAAAATGGAGGAATACTGCTGCAGAAATCCTGGAAAGGCAAGCTACAGGAATATAACAACATAATCGACCTGGTTGCCAGCGCGGCAGACGTACTCGTCGGCGTCCTCGCCGCGTCCACCACGGTGAGGAAGTGTGAAATGTGTAGATGTAAAAGTGTGGCTCAATGTAAATGCCGCCCAGTGTAACGTGTGGCTCAATGTAAGTGCAAAACGTGACTCACAGCAGACGAGCAGCTCAACACGCGTGCTCTTGCCTTCAGCCCTGTAGACGGCGCGGCAGACGTACGTACTCGTCGGCGTCCTTGCCCAACAAGTCCACCAAAGTGCGAAAGTGTGAAGTGTGTAGATATAAATTGCCACCCAGTGTAAAGTGTGTAAGTGCAAAACGTGACTCACTGCGGATGAGCAACTCGCCACGCGTGCTCTTGGCTTCAGCTTTATTGACGGCGCGGCAGACGTACTCGTCAGCGTCCTTGCCCAACAAGTCCACCACAGTGAAAAAATGTGAAGTGTGAAGATATAACAGTGCAACTCAGTGTAAAGTGTGGCTCAATATAAATGGAAAATGTGACTCACTGCAAATGAGCAGCTCGGCACGCGTGCTCTTGGCACCAGCCTTGTTGACAGCGCGGCAGACGTACTCGTCGGCGTCCTCGCCGAAGACGTCGACTACGGTGAGGAAGTGCTTGTCGCCCTCGCTCCAGATGCGGTGGCGCGGGCCGTTCGTTATCTCGCGCGCGCCTGGAAGGGACAGTCGTGTATTAGAATTGAGGGGGTGTGGGTAAATGATGGATGGCTATTACAAATTATAGACACCTACCATAATTTTGTTTTATTCGACTTAAGCGGAAGCTTTAATAGTATACAGAATAACACGATAAAAGTGATTCGTCGAAAGGTGAGTCATTAAAAAAAAAAAAAAAAAAAAAAAAAAAAAAAAAAAAATTTTCTTACATTTATTTTATTAAAAACGATAGACAGAATGTAAGAAATATCAATTAAATGGTGTAAAGTGGACTACACCGTTACCACCGTTACAGAGAGGTGAGTGGCCCGATCAAGAGGAGTATAAATTGGTGGTGGCAACTGGTTGGTACATGAAGGTAAAGATTCAGCCAGTTTTTTTAACGATCAAGACGTCAATTTCAAAACGAAAGTATCCATTTTTATGAAGAAAATGTTATTAGAAGTAACGATGTATTGTTGCCTTGCGGTTTTGTGTCGCTAGTAAAAGGAAATAAAATAAATAAAGAAGACTTCATTATTTAGTTCGTAATTATCAAAGGCTAGTAGCACTCACCCTTATACCACGTGATGGTGGGCTTGGGGTACCCGGTGATGGTGCACTGGAACTTGGCGTTGTGGTTCTGGATGCAGTTGGCGTTTTTGAGAGGCTGCACCACCTCGGGCGGGGTCGGGGCTGGAGACCAGATCCGAGGGTAAGCACGGTTTGAAGGTGGTCACAATCATTGTAATAAGAAGTACTAATCGTTTACACGACGTTCCATATTAGGAATCAATATAATGATCAACAAAATATTTGATTTGCAACCAATTGAAAAATAATTTATTAGATCAGCCTGTGATCAATTATTCTCGTTCCTTCAATGTCAATAATATTTGTCTTAATTAAATAGAAGTTTTCGTCTTAAAGTCGCCTTCCCACCGTCCGCGATATCGCGGGCGGACGCGCACGGCCGACTACCACGGACAGCCACGCACCACGAGAGGCTCTTCCAACTGACCTGTGTCGTCTGTCTGTGCTACCGCGGACCGAGACCCTTCCCACGGTGTGTCGGGTGAGCTGGTCCGGGTCCATCCGCGATATCGCGGACCGTGGGAAGCCGACTTTAGATTTCGCTCAACCTAACCTCACAATTCGGTGACCCTCGATGAAGTTGTAGCATAACTTCCTTCCAAGTTGACGTCCACATCTCCATATCGCGATTAGCCAAGTGTGTACGTATAAAAAGATTTCAACGACACAACGATCCCTTAGGATCTTGGACCTTAACCTGTCGGTTATTAGTACTAGGTGGCAAAAGATCAGCTTCGTTTTGCACGATGATGCGGAAATAGTACTGGAAACCCTCGATAAGGTTGGAACATAGCTGCAGACAAGTTGACGTCCACATCGCCACGTTACGCTTAGCCAAGAGTGTACGTGTAACAAAAAGAATTTAACGACTCACCCTTAGGATCCTGCACTTTAACCTGTTGGCTGTTAGTGCTGGGAGGAGAAAGACCGGCGTCGTTCTGCGCGATGATGCGGAATTCGTACTGGCGACCCTCGATGAGGTTGGAGCAGTTAAGCTGCGAAGGCAGGCATAGGGTCGGGTTGACCCTCTGCCAGGTTGATGTCCCAACTTCGCGCTTGTCCACCCAGTAGCCTGCAAGACGAAGTTGGGGTTAAACCCTTCCTTTTGGGTTAAGCAGAGATAGGTTTTCGGTACTCTAGAACCAACTCACAATACTATTTCGAGGAATGGCACTGGTGACTGTAAGACAGTTCTAACAAAGAACTAGTACAGTCGCCAACGTAAGTACAAATAGATCATATTAAACTAAACCACTAGTCTAGTGGGTATGTTTAGTACCTTATCATGTACGTCTATTTCTGAATAAATAAATAATTCTAAATTATAAAACTCTAAATGCATAATCCAGGAGGATTGTCACTTTTATTTAGTTTTTTTACGAGTATTTGGCGAGAATGCTACAAAATTAACCAAAACCCAAGGTTTCGTAAAAAATAATACTAACTTCCACACTGCACAATCAATTCACGTGGGCCTCAATTCTGCTAGTACATTATAGTTCGATGACAGATACTCGATCGGGTCACGTGACATGTTTTTTAATACCATCGATGCCTAAAAGGTTTGGTGCGAGTGCGCGCGTAGATTAAAAGCGGCAATGAAATTAATTCGCCACGTTCATACAAGTGTCATTGTACTACAATGCGTTAACAGAATATTGTTTCAAACTAGGATACCATGTAATATGGTAACCAGGCATTGACTTTACAAACGTGGAAATACAGCCAGACCGAGACCCTTAAATGGTTTTGTGCAAATATACGGCAGGCCCCAGTGAAAATCAAACACCTATACCAACGCATAACCCATCATCGTCAACCCATCATGTCCCCACCGAGGGGCACGGGTCTCTTCCCTGAGACCCGCGAGACCCTGAGTGCCATCTATCGACGGCAGCCGGCACCAAGTGCTTAACGTGCCTTGCGAAGCACGGAATCGCTCGGAAAAATGCCACTAGCGTTAGTCATAGACGGTGACCCATCCATGGACTGAACGCGCCGTATGTTGCTTAACCTTGGTGATCGTTTAAGATCACTTAGGCAGCCCAGGCTACGAGCGATTCGCGTAACCCAACTGACCTTGAATCCTCGAGCCGCCATCGCTCTCGGGCTTCTCCCAAGAGAGGTGCACAAAGTCGCCCCCGACTTCCAGGATGTTGGGCACGCCAGGGGCGGACGGCGGGTCGAAGGGCGCCTTTGCGCGCACCGGGTTGGGCCCCTCGAGCGGGGGCCCCACGCCGTTTTCGTTGGCGGCGTGCACGCGGAAGTTGTACTCCTGTCCCTCGGTCAGTCCCAGCACCGTGTAGCGGGTGTCCCGGACTGACGAGGCGATGGTTATCCAGACTGTGCCTGCGTGGGGGAATATGAAGGAAAATTAGTACTGGAGAACTAAGTAAAAATTTGGAACAAATGTTCAGAACTAACAAATTATAAGTAAACATTTAATCCGGATCAACTTATGGGTGTTGTTTTATCGGACGAGTCCGACCAGGTTTCGCTCCGATTCACAGAGCTTAATGTGCTTACGAAAGTTTTAGTGCAAAAATTATAAGTAGTATGTTTTTACTGTCATCATTCTACCTTAGTTACGTAGAGGTAGCATAAGAGAGTCAGGAATTACAAGTAGATGTCTGTGGCTTAAAAAATGTCTACTTATACTTGAACTATTCGCACGCGAGACGCAATCGAAAAAATTGAAAAAATCAAGATAAATCGTGTCCTTAGAAAACCTAACTTTGAAACGCTCGACTCGCGTCGTCATGCTGCATAATAATACGCAGGATTGTAATCGTGACAAACTCTTTACGAATTTGATAATTAGACTATTGAAATCGTCCAAGATTTGGTACGAGAAATATACAAGTAATTTAGAGCGGTAAAATAAAGAAAAGGATTGTATAAATTGTCTTTATACTACACCTGCTTGGAAAGTACCTTGATACTTTATCAAATTTACGGTAGAAAGTACGTCATTGCATATCGAACAAATATGCGGGGAGAAAACGCATCTGAGCGGGAGAGAAAAGTGTATGAAAATCCATTTCTTACGTGGTTTTTCTTTTTTAATTTTGGGTAAGACTATGCGCCGGTAACCTAAATATCAAAAGCCAAAAAGTTTTTACAGTGAGTTTTTATCTCCAAGTTCGCAAAATGACACTGGCCACTAGCAACAATTTCAATATAAATTTCAATTAGTAAAGATTTCGTTTTTTATTTTCCTTGTAGGTGTAGTATAAAGCACTATGTATCACTCGAGAGAAACTGCGATTCCCGATATCAGGTGTTTTAAAGCCCTCGCCTACGGCTCGGGCTTCAAACGACACCCTCGACGGTAATCGGTCACTTTCTCCTCTCGGTGAACAATGTACTATTGTCCCCACAATACCGACGGCAATATTGCATTCCGAGCCATGCACGAAAGCCAAACAGTTCCGAGCCCGCAGATGGACAGACGATCTTATCCAAGTGGCGGGAAGACGCTGGATGCAAGCCGCTTCCGACCGGTCCTTTTGGAAATCCATGGAGGAGGCCTATGTCCGGCAGTGCATTTCTTCTGGCGGAATGATGATGATGATGATGATGATGACTCACCGGAAATATCGCACCGCTCGACGACGTAGTGCGTGACGGGCAGCCCGCCGTCATACGCGGGCGGGCGCCACGCCAGCGAGCACGAGTGCCGCGTCACGTCGCCCGCCTCGAGCGGGCCCTGCGGCGGCCCTGGCAGGCCCGTCACCGTCACCGAGAACGTGTCGGACGTCTCGCCGGAGTTGTTCTTTATGGTTAGCTTGTACGTTCCTGCGACAATTATTGGTGTTATGAAAAATAATAGAAGAAAGCGAGGGGTGTGGCTGTTAAAAAAACTATTTGGCGACAGAAGATGTGAAGCTTTATGTCGTTTTAATAGAGAGGACTTGACGAATGACCAAAAAACGTAGAATGAAAGATACCAATATAATATAGACTTTCCATAATGCTACATGGATGCAAAAATATTATTTTAAGTCAGAATGTATGAACTTGCCAAAATGGCCTAAAAATGTAGAGTGACAAGCCCAATATTTAGTAATTATTTTAGAAATATGAAATAGAAATAGTTTATTACCAAAAAAAAACACAATTTTACAAAATTTAAGAAAATTAAAAAATGAAGTTTACAATTTTGGTAATTGGAAAGTGCTCCGCTAACATGTCGGTTACCATCAAGTAGTAACCAACGCTGATTTTCAGCACTCCCCAATTCTTAAGTTTATATTTAGAGCAGGAGTTAAGGCAGGTGGGATCACGTTAATTATAAAATTATACATGCATATAGCCTAAAATTATCCATTTCTTCAAGAAAATATATTTCGATATTTGAAAAAAGATTTCCAACGGTTTTATAATCATGGAAAAAACTGTGGCGTTACGGTAGATCTAACCCACCAGAAAAAAAATAAAAAATCTTTCTAGGCACTCTTTTTGTCGTTCGACAGACTGCAAGTGTAAACAATTTAGTTATACCTAAAATACACTGAATTTCACAAAATTGTCATGAAACGAATTGCATCCACAAAGCAACCTTCATTACTCCAGCGTAGCGACTCACCCATATCATCCTTGCTGATGTCCTTGATGAAGATCAGAATGTAATCGTCGAAGACGGTGAACTTGAGATGCGTGTCCTCCTTGACCTTGTGCCCGTCGCGGGTCAGCGTGACGTCGACGGGCTGGTCGCCCGTGTACAGGATCTTGATCTTTGTGTTCTCATGTTCAGGAAGGTGCAAGTCGCCTGGCATGCGGGTGATGCGCGGCGGGCCTAGTGAAGAGTGGATAACGGTTGCAAAACTGTTCAGGGCTTTTAAGTTTTAAGGATAAAAATAAAAAAGGTTTATTGCCAAAAATCGCAATCAAAACATGAAAAAAAAACCTTATAGCTAAAATTAAATTTAAATATATAATTAATCTTAAGAATCTTGATTATTTGGCAATAGGAAGAGCTGTGTCGCCAGATTTTAAAATAGAAACTAGCGAAGCTGGTTCTGAGCCATTTTATGTTTATATTAAAAAATAATTAATGGCGTAGAGGTCATGTTTAGATCATAAAAATAAAAACTTAAAGGTATCATTTGTTTGCGTGTTTTCAACGTGCAAATCTTGGATGAAATGAAGCGTAAGAACTTTATAGTTACTGGCTCCGAGGTTACTTCCAAATTAGATTCTTCTGTAACCTCCGATAGATAATAGTTTCGTCTCGATTAAGTTTGGTTTGGTTCCGGCGATGGCCACATTTGTTATCATTATAGCCTGGGTTCCTATGTACCCGTATTTAACCCCCCCGAATGGAGTGGAATATATATGCTATGGGGTAACAATGCCGAGGAGAGGGTTAAAATATGTCTCCCTAATAAGGCATAGGGATAACAAATAAGTAACAAAATTAAATATATTAGGAACCACTGCTCTACTGAATAAACAATGGTACTCACTTCCGATCTTGAGATGACCAGTGCAGTAGATGAACCCGATATTGTTGATGGCTTCGCAAGTGTAATCACCGTCATCAGCGTCCGATGCTTCCAGAATGTTCAGGCGCAGTGTGCCTTCGCGGGACTCGGCAATGAACCTGATTTGGAAAGAATTGTAAATTGCAAAAAGTGTCCGTACAACAGTGTGAAAAAAAACCAGTATTATTTATACGTATTCGTATAAATGATGTGTGTAAAAACCGCATTAAGGCAAACAATTATGATTTGTAAAAAAAAACACAAGATAAAATTTGATAATTATGCATCTACAAGCATCTGGAATCGCTTGTAGCCTGGGCTGCCTGAGTGATCTTAAACGATCACTAAGGTTAAGCAACATACGGCGCGTTCAGTCCATGGATGGGTCACCGTCTATGACTAACGCTAGTGGCATTTTTCCGAGCGGTTCCGTGCTCCGCAAGGCACGTTAAGCAGTTGGTGCCGGCTGCCGTCGATAGATGGCAGTCGTTAAGCCAAGTCAGAGGCCTTAGGGCGGCTTGAAAACTTCTGACAGTAAGACCAGCCACTAGTCTTACAAGCCTCCACCAATCCGGACTTGGCCCCCGTGGTGGAGTATGGCCTATACCTTCCTCAGGGAAGAGACCCGTGCCCCTCGGTGGGGACATTATGGGTTGATGATGATGATGATGATGCATCTGCAGCCATTCGTATCGAAAACGGCCTGGATTGCGCGATTCCATGATGACGTCACATGCCAGTAAAATTGACGTCTGTCATTCATTTTTTCTTACGTTCATTGGCTGGTTTACTGGGAAGTGACGTCATAATTCCTGTGCGATTCCATATTGCCCAAGATAGCGTTTTGGCGTCTTATTTCAAAAGTAAATTTTCGTTTATCTTTTTTACAAGAAATACACGAAAGACTTTAAAATTACCACTTTCTGAGGACTCAATGAGCACCAACAAAACATATCAGATGGTTTTCAGAAATCTGTTAAATGGACATAGTTTAGTAAAAAGGTTCCAACCCACACAATGTGTATTTTGAGATATTTCAGTTTTTAGGTTTAAGCTGATTTACGCCCCCCATACATTTAGGTTGGACTACCATGCGCCATAACTTTGCATATGCTCATCGGATAGCTATGAAAGTTTTTGTTGCTTAAAATATAGAGCAGAGTGATCATTTTGGTATATTTAACTCAAAAATGATCATGTTGTGTGTTGGAACCATTTTGTTGAACTACGTCCAAATAGCCTATTCTAATAAAAGTCTTCTTTCTTTCTTTCTTTGTGTCTGTCTGTCTGTCTGCCAGTCTTTCTTTCTTTCGTTCAAATCAATGTGTAATTTTCTCAGTTTCAATGGCGTTAGTGCCCCCCCCTGGTCAGCTAACATACCTGGTCCCCAGCACGATCTCCCTGCCGTTCTTAAGCCACCTGCCCGTGGGCACGGGGTTCCCGGTGGCGACGCACTCCATAGTGTGCGGGCGGCCCAACGGCGCGCTCATATGCGGCGGCATCTGCTTCACCCACTCGGGCTTGGTGCCGCCCAACTCCTCGCCCGTCCTGATGGGCGTGGTACAGCTCGACGGCTCCGATTTGCCTGCGGGGAACAAAATTCAAATTCAAAAATTTTTATTTCAACGTAAAGAATTTACATTCTGCTTGTTGAATGTCAATGTACATACAGTTGTGTATAACGTTAGCCGCTGCCTTAGGGCCGTCTGTAGTGGAGAAAAAGGCAGCGAAAAAAAACTCCACTCTGACTATCTTTTCTCAAATCAACTTAAAGCTAATACAAATTAGGTATGAGTGTTCGTATACCAAGAATCTCAAGATCCATGAGTGCAATCAATACGGACGAATAAATGAACAGAAACATTTTACAAGCATCGCTCGTAGCCCCGGCCGCCTGAGTGATCTTAAACGATCGCGAAGTTTAAGTAGGGCGCGCATAGTACATGGATGTGTGACCATCTATGACTAACGCTATACTTGCGCCATTACAAACGTGCGAACTGGGTCATAAATATTTGAATTGGACCAAGGAGGCATATCAGGCATATCGGAACTCTCGCTCGCACTTTTATGACTCGGTTCGCACGTTTGTAATGGCTCAAGTAAATATAATGAGAATAGGCTACTTTCCAAAAAAAATGTAATTAGTCCGTCTTTTAGATTATTCAAAAATAAGGGACACGTATTTTTTTATTTGTAAATTAGACCAAAAATGACAAAGATATAGCCCATTAAAGTTACGTGTGACGTCACGCCGTGCTGCATTTTGTAGCACTGAGTGACGTCACACGTAACTTCAATGGGCTATATCTTTGTTATTTTTTGTTTAATCGAAAAAAGAAAAAATACGTATCCAATATTTTTTTATAATCTAAAATACGGACTAAATAGAATTAAATTATTTTGACCCTGGAAACTACCCTATTGTTTACGGTAGATTGGCAAGCAAAAAAAAAAACTTACAAAACAAATACGTTGTTTTTTTTTACCCAGCCATCAATTAATTGTACCGTAAAATTACGCACTATTATACCAATCCAATGCTCGACTGACCTGCAGCGTTGACAGCGATGATCCTGAACTCGTAGTCAGCCTTCTCGATGAGGTTCAGTGACGTGAACGTAGTGTCAGCGACATTGTAGTCGTTGCACTTTACCCAGACGGAACCACCGACGTCGCGACGCTCGATTATATATCCAGTTACCCGGGAACCTGTAGGCAAGACGGTAATTTTCAATGTGTTTGGAAATTGCGCAGTCAGAAGTAAACTACCAGAAAGCATTAAAAAGTAAAGTAAAAAGATATTTAAATACCGTAATTTGAGCGAAATTGTAACACAATCAAACAAAACAGGACTATACGAGCCCCTTATACGCAGCTTGCGAATAAGAGTGAATCGAAGTCGTTCTAAGTCGAGCTGAACAGCTCCGCTCCAACGATGTTTATAGTTTCCTGTTATGCTGTAAAGAAAAAAAGGGCCAACGGAGCAGTAGCTACATCAGAAATGGGATTTACTCTAGCTAGTTTAGTGTGTTATTGTATAGTAACTCGCCAGCGTCGGTCCCAATACCACCGATCCTTATAGTTTACCGATATTCGGTGAGAAGAAAAAGAGATCAGACCTAAAGTCTGATTTTTTTATTCCGTAGAATTCTGACATTTCATAAGTGTTGCTACTGAAAAAGTTCTCCACCGAAAAAGGGACAAATTTGACCTATTTGAGGGCAATAAAAAATTAAAATGCTATGATTTATGATGACGTTAATCTAAATATTTACTTACTCAAGTGACCTAATACAAAAGTAACAAATACTTTAATATCACGGACAATATATCGAATTAACTTTAATTACTTTATTCTTTAGCTGGCATCACTGCCTACTAATTCAAGGTTTCGTAAACCTTTTTGGAAAAGTGAAGTATGCCGCTGTTAGCTCTCTTAATAATTCATGTCAGTGATGATGACCATGATGAAGATAGTGATATTAGATGATATTAGCATTAATGATGATTAGATATTATAAAAAACAAGTTTTCTTTACTTGTACTTTTTTAATGTTTGTGTGATGAAAAGGGACACAATTGTCACTCGCCTTAAATTTTCTTTTAATTTGAAGCTCCACACTTTATAAAATGGATACTTTCACTAACAAATTAAATGTGTAGACTCAGATGTTCACACTCGTATTGAAATTGAAAAATGTGCCTGGCCAAAGAAGCTTTCTAATCTCTGACATGTCAAAAAATGATAACTGTCAGAATTCTACGGAATTAAAACTCAGACTATAGAGCAGCCATAATGTCAGAAGTGGGATTCGCTCCGGGTAGTTTCAAAGTGACTCACCGCCGTCGCTCTCGGGCGGGTCCCAGCTGAGGTCCACGTAGTTCCTGCCGACTCGGAGCACCCTGGGCGCGCGCGGGGGGCCGGGCCGGCTGTGGAGCGGCTTGACGCGGAAGCGCTGCGAGCCAGCCGAGTACTTGCTAAAGCCGGCCGCGTTCTTGGCGCGGACGCGGAACTCGTACTCGTGCCCGGCTTCCAGGTTGTACGCCTGCGGGGACGGGGACGGGAGTTGGGTGAGCGATAGGACTTGTTTTAGGCTAAAAGGTTTTCTAGCAGAAGGTTTAATTGGGTATTTGGCAGGATGTCAAATGAGTTACTTTTAAAAACGAAATGTTGTATGAAAATGCTTGTGACGTCACATTTCAGAGCACTCTTTTTATGTTTCATCTATTTAAAAATTGTAATAACTAGTAAATGATTAAAAGAAATACATCTTCCGAATCATTTTGTAATCAATACCGCATTGGTTAAGATGAGGTGGCCCAAAGTAAAGATCATAAAAATACAACTTGTATAGGTAATTCTATTCTTTTCTTTTGTTTAGGACACTAAGTTTTTTACTTAAAGTGCTTGAGATGCATAACTTAATCAGAAAATGTTAACATAGAGATGCCCATTACGGACAAAAGAAAGTAATAACAGAGATGTAGCGGGAGACGGCGACCGATAATGCGAGTCTGAGAATCACCCTGATTTGCGAATCGGAGCGAAACCTGGTCGGCACTTCTGACAAGAAGTCAAGTAAGTGTATCCGGAAATAAAATTAAGAATAAGAGATGCATGATTGCAACATTAAACTGTTGAAGAGAAACAGTGTGTGCTTTAATCGAGCTGGTTAAGACGAAGTTTGTTCGCAAGTTCAGCATAAGGCCAGGATCTATCGCTGAGAATGGAAGTTTTACAGGTCGATGGATTTCTGGCAAAATTTAGAAAACCGCCAAGACTTTAAACCTTTAGTTCCGTCAGGGCCCGTAACTAAGATTGTGTACTGTAGTACATAATTATTGCAACAATTCTCAAGATTGTTTTGGCGATCTTGCATTTATTACTGTGACTGGTAAGGATGCAGTAATTGCACGAAGTAAGCTGTGAAATCAGTACTAATGAAGAAACCACTCACCAGATACCGGTCCTCGGAAGTCCTTGACGAAGTAGTTTTTGCCCCTTCTTTAAGAATTCTAACTTCTAAGAATCATTCAACTATTGCTGCAGCTGGATCAAATCAACGGCAGCGCCGATAGCTGTGAACTAACAGCCAATGCAAAAGCCACTCATCAGGTATTGGCAGTCCTTGACGAGGTAGTTTTTGCCCCTTCTTTAAGAATTCTAACTTCTAAGAATTATTCAACTATTGCTGCAGCTGAATCACATCAACGGCAGCGCCGATAGCTGTGAACCTACAGCCAATGCAAAAGCCACTCACCAGGTATTGGCAGTCCTTGACGAGGTAGTCGGCGGAGTTCCAGACGCCGTCCTCGACGTCGCGGAACTCCAGCTTGTAGCCCTGGATGCGCGCGCCGCCGTCGGAGCGCGGCCGGTCCCACACCACTCGCGCCGACGACCCGTCCCACTCCACCACGCGGGGCGCGCCCGGCGGCTCCGGGATCGTGAACGAGAACTGGGGAGTCGATACACGGTTTGGTCTGGGATCGTGAACGAGAACTGGGGAGTCGATACACGGTAAGTTGGGAGTCGATACGCGGTTTGGTCTGGGAGTCGATACACGGTAACTGGGGAGTCGATACGCGGTTTGGTCTGGGAGTCGATACACGGTAACTGGGGAGTCGATACACGGTTTGGTCTGGGATATGTGGTCTCCATTCGAGAACTTTTCGGCCCCATCGGCCATCAGTTCTGCGTGCTATGTGCCCCGCCCACTGCCACTTCAACTTACTAATCCGCCGGGCTATGTCGACGACTTTCGTTCGTCTACGGACCTCATCATTTCTGACTCGGTCCCGTAGAGAAATTCCGAGCATAGCCCTCTCCATAGCTCGTTGCGTGACCTTGAGCTTTCTTATGAGGCCCATGGTAAGAGACCACGTTTCAGTGCCATAAGTCATCACTGGTAACACACACTGGTTGTACAGTTTTGTTTTGAGGGATTGAGGTATATCGGAGGAAAAGACTTTTCTGAGTTTCCCGAACGCTGCCCAGCCGAGTTGGACTCGACGATTGACCTCTTTCACGAAGTTGGACCGGCCTAATTTTACTGTATGTCCTAAGTAGACGTATTCGTCTACAACTTCGAGAGTAGAGTTCTCCACTGTTATTGGGGTGGGCACAACACGGGCGTTCGACATGACCTTTGTTTTGTCCATGTTCATTTTAAGGAACTTGGACAAAACAAAGGGTGGGCCGTTGGGAGACTCGACTGAGGTCTTCGAGCATTATGCCGAGGTCCTCCAGCGTCTCTGCCATGACTACAATATCGTCGGCAAATCGAAGGTGACTGATGTACTCGCCATTGATATTGATGCCGCGTTCCTGCCATTCCAGAAGCTTGAAGGCATCTTCCAGTCCGTTCGTGAACAGTTTCGGAGATATGACATCTCCCTGTCTCACGCCTCTTTTCAGTGGAATTGCCTCCGAATTCTGCTCCTGTACTCGGACCGACATGGTGGCGTTGTGGTACAAGCACTTCAGCACCTCGATGTACGGATAGTCAATATGGCAACGCTGGAGAGACTCGAGCACCGCCCATGTCTCGATCGAATCGAAGGCTTTCTCATAGTCCACAAACGCTAAGCATAATGGCAAATTATACTCCTCAGACTTCTGTATAATTTGCCGCAGCGTGTGGATGTGGTCTATGGTACTATAGCCCTTTCGGAAACCGGCTTGTTCGGGAGGCTGGAAGTCATCAAACCTGCGTTCGAGACGATTCGTCAGGACCCTCGAGAAAAGCTTATAAACATGGCTCAGAAGCGAGATGGGTCGGTAGTTCTTCAATAGAGTGTTATCCCCTTTCTTGAAGAACAGCGTCACCACGCTTCTGTTCCATGCATCTGGCGTTGTTCCTTACTGCTAACAGGTTTTGCGACTGAGGTGTATAGCTGTCCGTAGAAGCCCTCAATCTCCCTCAGTACCTCTGACTTGGTCGACGCTATACTGCCGTCCTCTCTTTTCAGCTTCGTCAGCTGGCTTTGCCCAATAGACATGTCTCTTGCGAACACTTTAGAGCCTTTGTTCCGCTCTATAGTCTCTTTAATACGTTCGGTATTAAAGGAACGAATAATTTAGACATAAATGGAAGGATTCACCGGGTAGAATTGTATGGTCGGCGGACTAAAGCACGTAAGTCCAAAACACCAACTTTTGAGGCTGTGAAAAAAACCTATTATAAAATCACTCTGTACCGTTTTTATACTAACAGAGAGCTATCAGGAAACAATGATTTGACCATAATTGTTTTTTTTTTTCAATAAATAGGCAAACTACTATTTTTATTATTTTATTTTGTAAAGAATAATTTAATGACAATTTGACTCACGTGCTTTAGTCCGCCGCTTCAATGTGTAAAAGTGTTTCTATTTATTTTCTTGGTTTGATCCGGGATCGTGAACGAGAACTGGGGAGTCGATACATGGTTTGGTCCGGGATCGTGAACGAGAACTGGGGAGTCGATACATGGTTCGGTCCGGGATGCGCAAAGCCACTCTCTGTGTACTATTCAACACCTAAAAGTGTTGAAATCACATAGATATTGTTTCCGAAAAATATGAGGACACAATCTGTTCTTACTCAGCGCTATAAATTAATAATTTTTACGCAACATATTTTGTCCAATGTTTGAAATAAAAAAGGGGCCAAATTATGTTCGCGTTCAACACTTTTCCAAGGTAAAGAAAGCATCCGAACTGCGTCGAATATTGCATGCATTAGAGAGAGAGATAGACATAGTATTGCGTCATCCTTAGATGACTGTTTGTTTTACTTACCTTTGCAATTTGCATTTTTTTTACTGTTGAACTGTGACATTGTCCTTAAAGTGATATATTTAGCGCTTAATAATAAATAGCGTTGTTTGTTTATTCTTATTAAATAGAATTAGACTAACGGAATTAGATTGACTGACAATAATAACGTTAAATACTTTTTTGTTTTTGTTTATTTATTTTATTTTATTTATTGTTTATTGACCAATGATTTACAAATAAGAAGGTTAAACTAAATGATTTATGTATATAGATTAGCCTCAGTTGCCGAGCTAGGCATGAAGCCTGTATTACGGCATCCAGCGCCAAATCCCCACCGAATAAGGCAAGTTAAAATATTTAAATGAATACAATGTTAAACTGAGAAATAATTTAGCAGAAATTTTGAATGTGATGTGCGATATGCATTGAATGTGATGATGGATTCCGAAAAGAATAAGGTAAATCCGACTGCGATTTCTAGAGGCAAGGATATAAATATATCAAAAGGCAATAACTGCATTCAAAATGGACGTCCTGCTAACTCAGAAAGAGCGAGCAAGAAACGAGGACATTGTTTATCTGATAGTGTCAAAAGAAATGTACCTTGTGCTAAAAAACAGTAATTTAAACCTAATAAATATTAATGTTATTACAGTTTATGTACTTTTATTTTATTTTTTATTAATATTAAATTATCATAATTAGTCACTATACTTTGATGAACCTAGAGTTTATTAGCTGCAAATATTTTACATAAACTTAAAGCATATTGTTGCGTTTCCAGTAGCCTCAACGCTGCTCGCGCGTAACATAATTTGTCCTTACAAAATAAGCTTCGTATAATTTTAACGAGACGCGATCTGTTGCGGCTCAACTCATACAGTGTTTAATAGTACACAGGTAGTGGCTTTACGCGTCCGGGATCGTGAACGAGAACTGGGGAGTTGATACATGGTTTGGTCTGGGGTCGTGAATGAGATCTGAGGAATTTTGGGTCCGGATCAACTTATGTGGGTTTTTTATCGGACAAGTCCGACCAGGAACCGGACCAAAAACTTACAATGTGTAGTGCTTACAAAAGTTTTAGTTCGAGAGCTGGGGAGTCTTAAATTGAGGGATTTACCAGGTATAATTATTCTGTCCAGAACTTACCTAAGACCGACTACAGGCGGGCTTAAATTAACCCTCAGAACCAAACATGCCTTGAGGAACAAATGATGATGGTGACAGGAATAATATCCCTGTTTTGCTTTTTCTCTGAAGCAGTTAGGAAATTTGAGTGTCTGAGGTATGTGATGATGATGATGATGATGAGGTATTGTTGGGCGTCAACGCTTTATACCATCATCATTCCGAAGTGGTCACACATGACACTCTGAGAAAAGACCAGGGCACTGTATCGGGACTTGGCCCTCGTGGTGGAGTATGACCTATACCTTCCTCAGGGAAGACCCGTGCCCCTCGGTGGGGACATGATGGGTTGATGGTGACTGCATCGGGACAGGTAGCATCTTATGTATTAGGCACACTTGAAAAATGCATGTGTCAATGTTTGGTGCTTGTATGTGTTTTATTTTTATTTTTTGTGTGTGAAATAAAGTGATCTATAGCAGACGTACCTTGGCAGTGATGGAATCCTCCATGGTCAAAGGATCAGACACGCCGTAGTGGTTTTCGGCGCGCACGCGGAACGTGTATTTGCGGTTCGGTTCCAGGCCCATCACGTTGTAATGACAGTTGCGTACGAATGACGAGATCTTGGTCCATACCTTAAAAAGTGAGAAAGTAAGAAATGAGACGGAATATCAATAAAAACCTTTTTCGACGGGATAGCTAATGCAGAAATTATAGATCCGATTTTTACTTTTTTGTTCGGTCATCCAAACAACATGGCCTGGATAGCTCTCCTTCCATAGATAAGAAGCGTGTCATGGCGGCTTTTAGGATTAACCTCAAGAGCCGGAATTAGCTTGCTATGGGAAAAAAACGCCTGGAGATAAGAAGTTCGGAAAGGCTGCACGACCTAAGACGAAGCATGGTGCTCGACACTGGCGGACAAGAGTCAGGAGGCTCTAAATTCGTACCGTCCTGACTCTGCAGTCTCTCTTCGAGTGTTCTCGAGTCTTCTGAATGTATAAGCAGAATGGCCAGCCGCTAGAGAATCGGACTTTTTAGTTATTCCAAGGCGAGTAGGCCAAAGACGCACAGAAACGTTCGTAAGAGCAAGGAGAATTAAAAAGACATTCTCCTTGGTAAGGGCGCGGAAAAGACGCGTTGTTTTTTCAATTCACTTTCATATAAAATGTACTGGGACGGGCCGAAGCCCGAACAGACGAGACGGCGCGAGGGCATGAAGTCTTCAGAACGCGACACCGTCTTATCAGCGCTCTCGCTGATGACGCCCACTGCCGGAAATAGGCCTTCCTCATGGTTTCCAAGCTTCCCAGTGTAGTCCCCCCCCTCTATCCAGCGAGTACGCTCGACACCGTAATCAAGTCATCAGAGCACCTATCAACGCTGCGTAGTTTGGTCCGCGGTCGCCACCTCATAACTTTTCCGGCCCGACGGCCATCAGTTCCCCAAGCTATGTGCCCGCCATCTGCTGCATCAACTGAGTAATTCTTCGAGCTATATTAGCAACTGAGGACAATAATAATGTGAAAGTACTCACTCCCATGTTGTCCATCTTCTCGACAACGTAGTTGGTGATGGGCGAGCCACCGTCATCCAGCGGCGGCCGCCAGGACAACGTGCACGTGTCGGGCGTGATGTCTGACGCCTCCAGCGGGCCCACGGGCGGGGATGGCCGGTCTACTACTAGCACCTGTTGGGTGATGGGGGTCGTAATGAATTCGACGAAAAAAAAAGTTTCGTTTAATTTAACGTTTTGAGGAAGAAGAAGAACATGTAATATACCAACAAGACACATCACAGAATAAACAGACCAGTTGCATAACATTATGTAACGCAACAGAAAAAAAAACAAAACCATAGATATAGTCCGTGACCCTTTGTTACATAATTAAATTATAATTAAATTGTTGAGGATTTCTGGGATAATTATTTTCTGTTTTGGTAAAGATTTTCTTAGGTGAAATTATTTTTGTTCATGTGAAAATTTATTGAAAATTATAACTATTTTGTGACCATTGATTCTACCTTATTTTTAATACTTTTCGCTCGAATTTGCTAAAAATATATTATAACAAGTAACACAAAATGTATATTTGTATTTATTTATCTACAACGCACCCATCTTACTAAAACCTAACTCTGGTCTACACTTAAACTAGAGTCGCATTTTGAATCAAAATCATTTATTTTTAAACATACTGTATAGTGAAATTGCATAAGTGTGAGTACTGTGAACGTGCCAGCTTTAGATAACTGACCTGTAAAACACTGTTATACAATCTGTAAGTTGTCTAATTTTTTTCACTGCAAATGTAGCAGAATTCAACCTAACCGCTTATTGTTCTACATATATGCGAATCGCCTTGTAGTTTTGAGTCTATGGTTGTGCCTAAATTTGTGTGGACTCAACAGACTCAAACGCTTCTCACGCGTCAAGTTTTCATTGCCTTCGACTCTTTTGATTTAAACATTAGGTTTTGCACATATCACAAGCCATCTATTGCTGTTCAACTCACCCTGCAAGTAGCACTATCGGATCCCTCGCAGTTCAAAAGCTGATCAGTTATGACCCGCTATCGGATCGCTTGGCACTAACGTTGTAGAACACTGTACCCTGATCTAGCGTCAAAAGTATCCCCAACTCACCCTGCAAGTAGCACTATCGGATCCCTCGCAGTTCAAAAGCTGATCGTTTATGACCCGCTATCGGATCGCTTGGCACTAACGTTGTAGAACACTGTACCCTGATCTAGCGTCAAAAGTATCCCCAACTCACCCTGCAAGTAGCACTATCGGATCCCTCGCAGTTCAAAAGCTGATCGTTTATGACCCGCTATCGGATCGCTTGGCACTAACGTTGTAGAACACTGTACCCTGATCTAGCGTCAAAAGTATCCCCAACTCACCCTGCAAGTAGCACTATCGGATCCCTCGCAGTTCAAAAGCTGATCGTTTATGACCCGCTATCGGATCGCTTGGCACTAACGTTGTAGAACACTGTACCCTGATCTAGCGTCAAAAGTATCCCCAACTCACCCTGCAAGTAGCACTATCGGATGCCTCGCAGTTCAAAAGCTGATCGTTTATGACCCGCTATCGGATCGCTTGGCACTAACGTTGTAGAACACTGTACCCTGATCTAGCGTCAAAAGTATCCCCAACTCACCCTGCAAGTAGCACTATCGGATCCCTCGCTGTTCAGAAGCTGTATCGTGTACGAGCCGGTATCGGATCGCTTGGCGCTAGAGTTGTAGAACACTGTATCCTGGTCTGATGTCACGAAGCGGAGACGCGCGTCCGGGAACACTTCTTCGTTGTTCACGAACCATGAGACCTGGGGGAAGTTTGAAGGGTTAGAAAAGGAAGAAGTGCAGTAATTTAGACAATGTCGTCGCTGGGAGAGATCGTTTAGGTCCGGTAAGGATACAAAGCAGCACCTTTTACTAACTCCTAAAACACTTTAGAAGCCCGACAGACAATCAACATTGGTACTATTTACCATTTAAAAAAGAAAAGTCTCAGATATTTAGCTTAAGCCTAAGCGAAACAGATAGTTGGAAGTTTGTTCCAAGTTCCATGTCATCATGACTTCTTCAATGCCTTAAAGGGAGGTATATAGCATCCAGAAAGACTCCACATGTCTAAAATGTGATTAACACTGATTTATAACGCTCCTGCTGTCAAAGCTAAGTTGTAGTTAGAAGTCTTCGAAGAAAAATAAAGAAAATCCTCACCTTAGGCCTCGGGTTGCCAGTGAACGGCACGGTGATCTTGATCTCCTCCCCGGCGATGACGGTGATGTCCCTCAGACTGAGATCGCTGGTGATCTTGGGACAGTTGGGCGCGGCGCAGGCCCTGATGACGTCAGAGCTCTGCGACCACGGCCCCTGCCCGGCCGCATTCACCGCCGACACACGGAACTCATACTCGTGATTCTCGATCAAACCGGTCACTTTGTACGTGGTATCGGGAATGTGAGCGTGAGACGCTCTGGTCCACTTGTCTTCAGTTATGAGACGCTTCTCGATGATATAGCCAGTGATCGGTGAGCCGCCGTCGTGGCGAGGCTTGGTCCACGTGAGAGTGATGGATGATTCTGTGGTTTCCACAGATTTGGGCGCGCCTGGGGCGCCGGGCGGGTCGAATGGATGACGCGCCTTTATAGGCTCCGTTGTCTGCGCGGGGTCAGACTGACCGTACTGGTTCTCAGCCATGACTCTGAACTCGTAGTCGCGTCCTACGTTCAAGTTCTTAACGCGTAGGAAAGGCGTGGTAACGTAGCCGGAGACTTTAGTCCAGGTCGGTGTTCTAGCCTCGCGTTTTTCGACCACGTAGTTGGTGATCTCGCCGCCGCCGTTGTCTTTGGGCGGGTTCCAGTACAGCGTCAACGCTTCGCCTTCGAATTCATCCGCGCGTAAGTTCTCCGGCTTACCCGGCCTGTCTAGCACGCGCACGTTGATCGTAGCCGTGTCGTAGCCAGACGGGTTCTTGAGTTGAAGTCTGTATTGACCGCCGTCGGAGCGTTTCGCGTTCTTGACGACCAGAGAGGCGGATTCCGGCGTGATCTTCTGAAATATTCTCGAGTCGCCTTCGACGTCCAAGAGGTTGTCCTCGAAGAACCACGAAGCGGTCGGCTGAGGGAATCCGGTGTACGGGACGTGGATGGAGAAGTCTTCTCCGGCGCGTACTGTGATGTCGCGGACTCCACCCAGGTCCATGCAAGGTTTGTTGGCCTGTTCAGCGATCTTAATATCCGCTGTCGGCTTGCTGGGGTCGGAGCGACCCACATCGTTTACAGCGATAACCCTGAACTGGTAGTCCTCTCCTTCCTTGAGTTTGGGTACCGTGTGCACCAGAGAGGGCACCGGGACGTCGTTGACGTCCTTCCAGTCCTTATCGCCCTTGCCCTTTTGTTGGATGATGTAGCCCTTGATCTTGGCACCGCCATCGCTCTTCGGCGGCCTCCAGGATAGGGTGACAGAATCTTTGGTGACCCTGTCCGGTTTGGGCGGTTCGGGCGCGCTGGGCTTGAGTCTCTGCGTCTGGGCCGTGATAGGCTCGGTCGGCTTGCTGGGCTTGCCAGGGCCGGCTTCGTTGACGGCTATGACGCGGAACTCGTAGCGGTTACCCTCGCGCAGGTCCTGGACTGTGTAGCAGGTGTTTGGCGTAGGGTAGTTGGTCACCTTGACCCAGTCGCCACCGCGTTCGCGTTTCTCCACGTAGTAACCGGTGATGGGTTTGCCGCCGCAGTTCGCGGGCGGCTCCCATTCCAGGGAGCAAGTGTTCGAGCTGTAGCCGGTGATCTTTGGCGTGTCTGGCGCGTCTGGCGGGTCGAACGGCGACTTGGCGACAATAGGCTTGCCCTCCAAAGGATCTGATACTCCGTACAGGTTCTCGGCCCTGACCCTGAAGATGTATTTCTTGCCTTCCGTCAGATTCTTGGCCGAGAAAGAGCACTTGGGGCAGAAGCCGGCAATCGTTCTCCAGTCGTTGACTCCGAACTCCGCTACTTCGACGACGTAGCCAGTTATCTCGCTGCCTCCGTCGTCGGAAGGCGGATGCCACGTGAGACTGACGCAGTCGTGTGTGACGGGCGTGCAGATGAGCGGTCCTTTAGGTACGCCTGGTTTGTCGACGACTATGACCTCGATATCAGCGGAGTCCTTCCCGTGAGCGTTGGACGCGGAAATAGTGTATTTGCCGGCGTCGTCTCTTGTGGACTTCTCAATAGAGAGCTTCGTTTCGTCGTTCTTAGTCTCAGTGGAGAGTCTGTGCGAAGCCAATAAGGGCACAGATCCCTTGGTCCAAGAAATAGTAGGTGTGGGTGCACCGGTGATGGGAATGTTAATGTTGATCGGTTCACCGGCACGGACCTTGATCTTGCGTCCGATGAGGTGGTCAAGCCACAATTTGGGCGTCTCCTTCATCGGCTTAGCCACGAAGACGTTGGAAGCGTCAGAAGGCTGGCCGGGGCCGGCCGCGTTAACCGCGGATACCCTGTACTCATACTGGTGGCCTTCCTGGACCCTGTCGTCTTCGTACTCGTTGAATCGCTGAGGCTCCTTGTTCATCTTGATCCATCTGCCTGTAGCCTTGTCTCTCCTTTCGATGTCGTAGCCGATTATGTTCGACCCTCCGTTGGAGATCGGCGGCGACCACTTGATCTTAATGTGGTCTTTGTCGGCGGAGACCAGCTCTGGTTTACCAGGCTTGCCAGGTACAGTGTACTGGTTCTTAGCGATTATGGGTTTGTCTATGGTCAGAGGTTCAGAGCGACCTTGAAGATTCTCGGCGAACACTCGGAACTCGTACTTGTTGCCTTCGGCTAAACGAGGTACCGTCGCGTGATTGAACTTCGGGTTGATGTATGTGACGGCCGGTACCCAGCCGCCTCCGTGAGTCAAGTCGCGTTTCTCGATGACGTAAGCAGTCAGCTCGCTGCCGCCATTATCTTTTGGCGGTTTCCATGACAACGTGACGCTTTGAGCGGTGATCTCCTCGTATTCGAACGGAGCTTGCGGCGGTCCAGGAACGTCCAGGACGATCAAATCGAAGCTTCCTTCGTCCGATCCCGAGTCGTTCTTCAACATCAGATGGTATTTCCCAGCGTCGGAGCGCTTGCAGTTCACGGTGTGAATGATCGTGTGATGGCCGACAGATGTGACGGTAGTCCTATCGTTGGTCAGCACTGGCTTGCCGTCACAAGTCCACGTGACATCTGGGAACGGCTCCCCAATGAAGTTGACGTCCAAGTGGAAGATGAGACCGGCCTTGATGCGGATCTCGTGCAGAGGCGTGATGATCTTGGGAGCGACGAATCGGTCCTTAGCGGTGATCACGTCTGATGGCTCGCTAGGCTCGGATTGACCGGCCTTGTTTACAGCGATTACTCTGAACTCGTAGTCCTGGTTCTCAGTAAGATCGGGCACTGTAGCCTTGTTTTTGTTGGGCGGTACGTGGGCGGCGTTCACCCAGTACGGGCTTCCCTTCTCCTTCTTCTGTATGATGTATCCAGTGATGGGCGAGCCACCGTCGGACTTGGGCGTGGTCCATTGTAGGTCCACGTGGTCCTTGCTCCAGTCCGTGGCTTCAGGCTTGCCAGGAGCGCTTGGCTCGTCAAACTCGTTCTTGGCAACGATTGCCCTGTCAAGCTCTAACGGGTCAGACTGTCCGATGGCATTGACGGCGCTCACTCTGAACAGATATTCCTTCATGTGAATGAGTCTAGTCACTTGATGAGATAAGTAAGTGCTCATTCCAGCGTCAGACCACGTGCCTCGGGTCAGGTCCATTTTCTCGATGATGTAGTGGAGGATCGGTGAGCCACCGTCGTCCAGCGGGACCTTCCACGAGAGAGAGCACGAGTCTTTCGTAATATCGGACACCACCAGTGGTTTCTCCGGCCTCGAAGGCTTGTCTAGGACCGTAACTTGGGCGGTGCCAGAGCAAATACCCAGATCGTTCTTCAGCGTTAGCTTGTAAACGCCTCCATCGGCTCTCACAGAGAACGGAATGTCCAGAATGACCCTGTTGTGTAGGATTTGCACGTCGATTCTGTCCGTCGGGTGCACGACCTTTCCGTTGATCTGCCATTCGACCGTGGGCTTAGGCGCGGCTTCAATCGGTATCTCATACTGTATTCTCTGACCAGCTTTAACAGTTTTGTCGGCCAAGAGCATTTTGTCGAAGTTGGGTACGCAGAACCTCGCCTTGGCCACTTGGGGTGTGGACGCGTCGCTGGGCTCTCCGTTGCCGGCTTTGTTGACGGCGATGACCCTGAATTCGTACTCCTCTCCTTCCTGGAGGTTAGGGATGGTAGCGGTGGTCTGGTTTCCAGGGACCGTCGCGGCCGTCTCCCAAGGTCCGTAGCGTTTCTTCGCTTCCACGATGTAGCCAGTGATCGGTGACCCGCCGTCCTTCTTCGGCGGCACCCATTCGATGTCCATGTGGTCTTTGTCCCAGTCCTTGACGACCGGTGTGCCAGGTTTGTCTGGGGTGCCGTAGGGGTCCTTAGCGGTGACAGGCTCGTGGCCGATCAGCGGCTGCGACTCGCCTTGCTTGTTGACGGCCCTAACGCGGAAGTTGTAATCGTGACCTTCGATGAGGTGGTCGATTCTTGCGGTGCAGCCTTGGACTTCGCCGGCGGGCGTCCATCTGAGGTTCTCCTGGTCCATCTTTTCGACGACATAGTGGGAGATTTCGCTGCCACCGTCATCCTTGGGCGGCCTCCATCTTAATGTGCAACCAGACTTGGTGATATCGTCAGCTCTGAGGGGTCCCTCGGGCGGCGAGGGTACGTCTAGAACTGTGACCTTGATCGTGGCGGAGTCTTGTCCGTTCATGTTCTTGGCTTTGAGGGTGTAGCTGCCGGAGTCGGCGCGTTTGGCGTCGACGACCCTGAACTTGGTGCCGTGGTCGTCGTTTACGATCTTAACCCTGTCGGTGTTGATGACGACGTTGTCGCCGTGCAGCCATTCCTTGGTGGGGGTCGGTTCGCCAGCGACGGGCACTTCGAGGTCGAAGTTCTTGCCGGCGCGGATCTTGATGTCGAACATGAAGTTGCGGTCGATCTTGGGCGCTAGGTTCTTAGGCCGGGCCAGGTGCGGGCCGGTGCCGTCGCTGGGTATACCCTTGCCGGCCTTGTTGACGGCGCGCACGCGGAACTCGTACGTGTTGCCCTCGATTAGGTCCGGCACTTTGCCGGTCGTCACGTCGCCTTCCACCTGTGGAAGGGTTGGCTATTAGATGGTCTGCAGACTTTCCTAGGAAATTACATCTAATATTTGAAGCAACTACTCGTCGCATTCTCAGATTTTGCATAAAATATCAGGAAGAATGAGAAACCATGTCAATAATTTTATCGATTCGAATAGGTTGTCTACAAGATCCAGAGAGCCTATAAGCATAAAGATTTACATACAGGCACATACAATACTTCTGGCCCCACACTAGGATACCCTGCGTCGTGGGAAACAGAAACAGCGACATCCAAAAACATGTAAACATCCAAAACACCCCAGGTTTTTCTTATCCCCAGACGGGATTCGAGCCCGGGAGCTCTCTCCCATGGTAGGCAGATAGATAAGATAGATAATGATTTTATTTACACACCAAAACATACATTTACACATTTGGGAGAAATTTGAACTAAAAAAGACGAAAAAACAGAAAATTTACAAAAAAAAAAACAGAAAAAAACTTTAAAATTACTTAATCATTAATCAAGTAGGCAGATGCGCTAACCCCCGCGCCACAGAGATCGCCTATTCCAAACCCAAACGTATTAAACCAATTACCGTAGCGCACTCCTCCCAGTCGGGCGAGAACCGGTCCTTCTTCTCGATGACATATCCCGTGATGGGGGCTCCGCCGTCGGACTCGGGCCGCGTCCACTGCAGTTGCACGAAGTCCCGGTCGAAGTCCTTGATAGAGGGCGTTCCGGGCTTGCCGGCCACGTCGAATGGGTTCTTGGCCTCGGTCGAGTGGGGCGTGGTCAGGGGTTCGGACTTGCCTTGCCTGTGGGGGGTTGGAGGGGTGAGTAAAAAAAACCGGTCAGTTGCGAGACGGACTCGCGCACGAAGGGTTTCGTACCATTATCTATAAAAATAGCAAAAAGTCAAGTCTGTTGTATGGGCCATTCTCTCCACAACGGACCTAAACCTATAACCGTATAATGCTACGGCCACACTTGAAGGCGAAGACTCGTGTTCGCGTTGACGCGACAAAACTTCGTGTTCCCTCTACGGCGAAGAGCTTGGCCACATCAAATAAACCTTCGCTACGTCGCGACAATCTAGAACGTTGCTAAATTTGCGGAAAACATAGAAGAGGCAGTTGCTCTGTGTATCACATGGCGGCAGACAATTATTTACTACATCTTTATTATTTGAACGAAAATAAAAATGTTAAAAAGAGGAATAGCAGCCATAAAACTGGTTCAGATTCATAATTTTGTATGAATTCAATTATCTTCTTATTGCTCCAATCCATAGCTTAAACACGTCCAAACCAATCTCTCTGTCAAATAAAGCGCGCGAAGTGTCGCCAACCGCTCGAACTTTGTCGCGATAAAACCCTTTGATGTGCGGCATTTTACCGACAGCGGCACGAAGGGTGTTTGTATTCGCAATGATGATTCGCGATAGGACGAATTTTTAGGCCAGACATGTCGCGACAACGCAAATCTTCGCGTTATCGCGATAGTGTGGCCGTACCATAAGAATCAACCGCAAAACATCACATTATGCCTCACCTGTTGACAGCGCGCACCCTGAACTTGTACTTGTGTCCGGGCGTGAGCCCGTCCACGGCCAGGCTGGTCTCCGGCCCGTCGGTCTCCCCGGCCTGCACCCAGCGGCCCGTGGCCTCGTCCATCCGCTCCACGACGTACTTCTCAACGGGCTGCCCGCCGTCGTCCGCTGGAGGGTTCCACGAGAGCTTGGCTCCGTTTGCATGCACGTCCGACACCTAGGGTTGGATAAGGGTTATAGCACAGAATACATAATAGTACATGTACAGAGGATTCACTCCGCAAAATCAATTAAAGAAAAAGGGACTCTAGCAGCGATACAATTAGGTGCAATTCAGATCGCACGGCGCTAAAACTCTTACCTCTTCTGGCGCCTGAGCTCCTACCTGTTTGCCACTGCGGGGTGGTCGCCGCATGTACTTACGCGTTCGATACCGACACGTTATGGTTTTGAATAAACATAACATAAACTTTGTATCAGGCACATACATTGCTTGTGAGGATGCCCTGTGTTGTGGGAACCAGAAACAGCGACATCACAAACATGTAAACATCCAAGACCAGGGGTGTAAATCTTTATTTTACTTTACTAATGATGATTCCAATGTTACTTGGATGAAAATACATTGTCATGAGCAAAAATACACCGTAGCATTGAATTTAAATTCAATGATCGTAGGCACCTTATACTCAAGTTCGTGATTGGGTGCAGGATGCAAATGTAGAATTGCCTATTCTGGCGGCAATTTACCAGATATTTTCTATGACAATTTGCAAATTAAGTCTCCTGCCTGCTATTTAATGCATTTTAAAGTTCGGTCCACGAAGAAATAAAATTGTAGAAATTACAAATTTTTCTTCAGACGAATTCGCAATTAAAGATAATGAATTACCTTATTTCCCATAACAAGTGCATATTGGGTCTTTAACCTAAAATTCGTACAAACGTATCGCGTAAAAAGCAATATTTGCCAATGTTTCATTTGACAATGACATCCAAACACACAAATTAGTTTGAAACGCGGAGATTTTGAAAATTCATTACATACACTAGTCTTTTATACTAAAATCATAAAGAAGAAAAGTTTGTAGGCTTGTATGTCTGTAAGTTTGTATATTAGTTTAAAGTTTTGCCATAAGAAATAGCAAAACTATACCATAACATAACATAGCCGCTTCCTACAGGTCTTTTTGGAAATCAATGGAGGAGGCCTATGTCCAGCAGTGGACTTCTTGTTGCTGAATAATGATGATATATTTATATATTTAAGTATTTAATAAAGGATATCTTATTTCATATTGTGTAATTGCACCGACTACCCGTCATTCAGCTTCTTTATTTTTTTCCATCAATGGTTGTCTGGAAGAAATTACTTTTAGTAATAAGGCCGCCAATTGTATTGTACTATGTTATTGTCAAATCTCATGTGTAATTCCTGGTGTACATACAATAAAGAATATTCTATTCTATTCTATTCTATGATGAACATAACATATCGACTACATGAACCATCTACATACAGGCACATACATTGCTTCTGGCCCCACACTAGGATACCCTGCATCGTGGGAACAAGAACCAGCGAGATCACAAACATGTAAACCGAGGGTGCAGTGTTAAAACCCGATAAATGCAAAAAATCGAAATTTCATTTTTATAGCCCACTATTGCCCAGTAAGTGCATAACAAAGAAATTAAAAACACTTTAAAGGTATTTATGGCTATCATCATCATCATCATCAACCCATTATGTCCCCACCGAGGGGCACGGGTCTCTTCCATGAGGAAGGTATAGGCCATACTCCACCACGGGGGCCAAGTCCGGATTGGTGGAGGCTTGTAAGACTAGTGGCTGGTCTTAGTGTCAGAAGTTTTCAAGCCGCCCTAAGGCCTCCGACTTGGCTTAACGACTGCCATCTATCGACGGCAGCCGGCACCAACAGCTTAACGTGCCTTGCGAAGCACGGAATCGCTCGGAAAAATGCCACTAGCGTTAGTCATAGACGGTGACCCATCCATGGACTGAACGCGCCGTATGTTGCTTAACATTAGTGATCGTTTAAGATCACTCAGGCAGCCCAGGCTACGAGCGATTTATGGCTATACTTTATAACATTTGTTTTGTGAGAGAGCCACATAATGTGTATTTATTGGTATTTAAAGCGCAAGGATATGACGGTATTCACACTAACACGAAATATAAAAACACACTTATCGGGTTTTATCACTGCACCCTCGAAACATCCAAGACTTGGGGTACAAACCTTGAGGGGTCCTCCAGGGGGCGACGGGACACTCAGCACGATGACGTTGACCTCAGCCACGTCCTTTCCGTTGCAGTTTTCAGCGGTGACGGTGTACCGGCCGCTGTCGGCCCGGACCGCCGCCTTGCAATTCAGTTTCGTGTTGTAGTCGGAATGCTGGACCTTCATCTCGCCGCCCGACTTCACCTCGCGCTTGGCCAGGAACCATTTGGTCTCGGGCATCGGCTCGCCGGTCACCTGTTTGAATATAATTTCCACATAGCACAAACACTCATAAACCTATCACTATCAACACAATAATGATAGTGTTTTGAGAAACTGTGTCGAATCTAATAACATTATAAATGTAGAAGTTTTTCAGTTATCTTTAAGTAACGAAGCAGCCGAGGAAAAATTGATTTTGGTACGCAAATAGACCATGTTATACAATTATACAAATTATATTATGTGCAATTATCGCATCGACTGAAAATGTATCGTTCCGCGTGGAGTTTTTTTGAAAACCAAAACACTTATTAGAAAGTGTTGGATTTGGTGCGCTGAATATAATAATAATAACTTACACACAACACAATCACTTGACCTGGTCGCAAACAAGGATACCCTGTGCTATGGTTACCTGGTAAGGACATTACGAACATAGAAAAAACTCAGATCGAAGCCGTACGGAAGATCAGCGCTGGAGTACTATATCTCCAGCTTATGCTAAGTCAGAGCCCTTTTGCATTTGCTACACCTACAGTACTTAAAGCATCGCTGTTTGTCTCTATTTCAATGTTTTTGTTTTGTTATATGGCTGCATTGTGTTTTGTTTGTGTTGATAGATAGAGATAGATAGATAGATAGATAAATCATTTATTTGCACTTGCACACACACACTAAAACGGACATAAACAAAACAGCATAAAAAGAGTACAGTGGGTAGGTGAAACAAAACAAAGAGACAAACATAACAAATCAAACATACATAACATAAAGTACAAGGATGCAAGGTGTTGCTTGTTTTTCTACTACTGTATAGTCTGCTTTATATTGTTTTTATGGAATGTGTGTGTAAATGCAAATAAATGATTTATCTATATATCTATCTTGTAGAAATGTACAGCGGCCTTCAGTGGGAATCGAACTATAGCATCGGAGCAAGCATAAATGCACAGCTAAATTCCGACGTCTGTAGATTAGATTAAGAAATACCTGTGTAATCTTCTTTTTAATGTACAATAAAGTGTTCTCTATCAATCTATCTAAATTTTTGAAAAAATGACCGAACAGCTGTACTCGGACAAACCTTGGTTTGCCACCCCTGACCTCTTGTCAGGAGTGACAAACCAGAGTAAATACGTTTTCCTCACCTTGACGTCAAAGCCGAACTTCTGTCCGACCTTGATCTTGATGTCGATGAGGTTGGTCCTGTCGATCTTAGGCGCCAAGTTCCTCGGCTTGGCCACTATTGGGTGCGTGCTGTCGCTGGCCTCGCCTGGGCCAGCCTTATTCACAGCGCGGACTCTGCAGAGGAAAGTTAAGGTTGGATTTCAAGTTATTTTTAAATTAAAAATTAATAAACTCACGCCCGATATCCTCGAAGGGGTAGGCAGAGACACCAGTCACTGGAACTGGGCCCACGTTATGCCGAGTTTATTAGGTCCCAAACGTGACAAGTGGCAAGCCTGTCACCGTTATCCGGGCACAATTTATCAGCGAATGGTGTTGCTTGATGTACAAACAAATGTACGTAACTAAAAGTCATTGGTACATGCGTGGTTCGAACCCAGACTCTCAAGATCGAGAAGCAAGGGTCAAACCCACTACGCCACCACCACCTATTTTAAGTTCTGTTCTTAGCTAACCCTAAAAAAGAATGTTGGAGTTGTAACTTGTAAATAGAATCACTCCGTAATAGCAAAATAGTGAACGTCTTAGACGCCAAAATTGAATCCATTTGGGGAGATTTGTAAGCAGTTTACCCACACTAGCAGGTATAGAAATGGTACTTTTCCAAACACTAGCAGGAATAGGAGTTCATTTTTCTCGTATTTTTGGAAATTTAAAAAGCTGAACTCGTTTTTCTCCTCCTTTTTCTCGTCGCCTGTACTAGGAGCCTTTACTACGGCCATGAGACCAGGGGTAAGGATTGCCAAAGCGCTTCAGTTCTTACCTGAACCGTAAGTCTGGTGCTGGATCAGGTCTGGGACATCGGGCAATGCAATTTTTAAATAAAACTAAAAACTAAACACTGCGAATCGGAGCGAAACCTGGTCGGACTCGTCCGATAAAACAACACTCGTAAGTTGATCCGGATTAAATGTTTACAAACTAAACACGTTTTAAAAACCGGGGTTCCGGAAACTACAGGAGTTAAATTATCCGCACCAAATCCTGGTGTCACCAACTCTGGTCAACGGGTATCTCAAAAGCCTTCTCCCACTCGCCAAAATCATCCTCCTTCTCCACAACGTAACTTGTAATGGACTAACTATCCTCGAGTAGCGGAGTCCACGAAACAGTGACAACTATCCTCCATTTGCACCAGAGACATGACTTTTCGTGCCCACGAACCCTTACCTGAACTCGTAAGTCTGTCCCTCGATCAAGTCGGGCACAGTGCAGTTGGTCTGGTCAGCGGGCAACTCAAGGGCCTTCTCCCACTCGCCGAACTTGTCCTTCTTCTCGACGACGTAGCCGGTGATGGGCGCGCCGCCGTCCTCCCTTGGCGGGGTCCACTTGAGGTCCACGTGGTCCTTGTCCCAGTCCGTGACGCTGGGCGTCCCTGGCGCGCCTGGGGGAAGCGGTGCCGGATCAGAAGTGGGATCGAGTTTGGACTAGTCGATTATGTTAGTATATTATACCTTCCTCAGGGAAGAGACTCGTGCCCCGTCGGTGGGGACATAATGGGTTGATGATGATGATGATGATGATTACAGTACAATGTCAGATGCAAGGTTGGTCATGTGACGTGTTCTTTCATACCATTAATGTCTAGTAGGTTTGATATGTGCGGATGTAGACTTAAATCGGAAATGAAATCGCTAATCACCCCGCAGTCAACGGGATGCTTACTGTCATAAGCATCCCAGTTACTGCGGGGCACAGATCGTCAGAGTCAGACTTAAAATACAAAAAAAAGTTCACCTTTTGTGTTAAGGTAAAGACGGCGGAAACTCGATTTGTGGTGTGGTGCTCTGGAGCAGAGCCACCATGTATATCTACATCTCTGAGAATATATTTGTGCCTTGAGTGGGACGTTTCTATAAACCTCCTGTAGGTGGTAATTCAGTCATGAATTCGGAATATAATTGAGTAGTCTCAATGTCTTCTAGAAACGCTCAAACTCCTATAATACCAACAATATGGAGACTTGTCACCAACAACTCACCAGGCTCGTCGAAGGGATTCTTGGCGACGATCCTCTCCTCCGAAGTGAGAGGCTCGGACTCGCCTTCCGAGTTGACGGCCGACACACGGAACCGGTACTCCTTGCCGGGCGTCAGGCCCGTCACCTCGCACTCTGAAAGAGACAGGAATGTCAATAAACAAGGCTAGAATACGGTGCTACATTATGGAGGACATAACATAAATTAATGTGCCAATAGAGAGGCGCTACTTTCAATAAAACAAACATTTACATACAGGTACATAGGCACATTGCTTACGGCCCTGATCTTGCGATAGTACACATGGCAGGCAAACGGAGGCTCTCCAGATACAGTACCATTCCTTTCCTGTACTTAATACGTATAGTAGAACCGACTAGTAGAACCAGTAGAGCCAATACTCACTGGGCTCCTGTGAGCGGGCACACGGCACCCAGACGCCGGTGTCGGTGTCCAGCTTGTCGACTTGGTAATACTCGATGGGCGCACCGCCGTCGTCTTTGGGACGTTTCCACTTCAGTGTGGCGCCCTCTTTGTGCACGTCCGAGATCTGTAGACAAATAGCGTTTGGAAAACTGTAGGTTCCACATAATGCCATAGAAAATAGTGGGCTATCGAATTACTATAGATAGAGAGATAGATAGAGAACACTTTATTGTACATAAGAAAGGAGATTACACAGGTGTTTCTTAATCTAAGTGTACAGACGGCGGCCTTATCACTAAAACTATAGCATTATCGATTATGGACTAAGTTGCCAGGATGGTATAGGTGTTGGGCAAACATATTCCATCTAAAAACAATGTCTCTGGTACTGCAGTGTCCGTGTAGTTCTTGAGTGTGAGTGAAGGTAAAACTGGATGCTGTATAAATCAACTAATCACGTAGATGCTAAGGCCAAATCGCTTGTAGTCTGGGCTGCCTGAGTGATCTTAAACGATCACTAATGTTAAGCAACATACGGCGCGTTCAGTCCATGGGTGGGTCACCGTCTATGACTAACGCTAGTGGCATTTTTCCGAGCGGTTCCGTGCTTCGCAAGGCACGTTAAGCAGTCGGTGCCGGCTGCCGTCGATAGATGGCAGTCGTTAAGCCAAGTCAGAGGCCTTAGGGCGGCTTGAAAACTTCTGACAGTAAGACCAGCCACTAGTCTTACAAGCCTCCATCAATCCGGAATTGGCCCCAGTGGTACATTATGACCTACACCTTCCTCGGGGAAGAGACCCGTGCCCCTCGGTGAGGACAATGGGTTGATGATGATATGAATACGAGATTTCGACATTTTCGTTAAGCTAGCCGATCTGACAGCGACGTCCGTCTAGACTCACGCGCAAGCAACTAGGAAACGCGAGATCTCGGTGAGCTTAAGACGTTAAATTTCGGACGTTAGTAGGAAGAAGGGAAACTGTAGTGGGTTGATGATGAAATCAACCCTTACCTGGATGGGTCCTTCGGGCGGCAGCGGCTTGTCTGTGACCAGCACGTTGACGGTGACGGTGTCCTTCCCGCTGCTGTTGACGGCCGTGACGGTGTACTCGCCCGTGTCCTCGCGGCGCACGGGGCGCACCACCAGTTTGGTGTAGTAGTCCGTGGACGTGTCCACCGACACCGCCTTGGACGGACGCAGCGGCATGTTCTGGTATCTGCGAGCACAGTTGGAAGGTTAGATTTTGGCAAAGTTCCTCGGCTACCCTCATGTAGTTTCTCAAGCTTAAGCCTCCATTTACCCCTGTTATCCCTTCATTTGGCGGTAATTAGCATAACAATGGTTAAGCAATGGCGGCGGGCCCGCTGCGGGCATTTGCCAAGCGAAAGGTTATAGTAAAACCCCTACCTTAAAAAAAAAGATCCGATATATTTTTTTTAAAGTTTGTGTGAAAAATACATTACATTTTGTAAATCTATTGTGAATTTAGTTTTCTTTCTTTTGTTATTCGTATTATGTTACTTTTCTGTTTTTATTTTCTCTCTAGTTGTTACAATAAATGTATTTTTATTCTTTCTTTTTTTCATGGCTCTATCTCTTGAGATCCATACCCATACCCTGGCTGTGTTATATCTAAAGCACTGTTAAAATACGTCCTATTCACCACAAACATCTCCCTATATCCCAATAGAGCAGCAGTTTAAACTCTCATCTCCACTCAATAGCCGGCGCCGGCTCCCCGGTCACTTTCTCTGCCTTCATTTTTCTCTTACGCTCTTGGCTCTATACATCTAAAGTACTTTTGAAATACATCCTATTCACCAGAAATATCTCCCGATAAACCCATGGACCAGCAGTACCTACATAGTCTCACCTCCACTGAACAGCCGGCGCCGGCTCCCCAGTGACTTTCTCTGCCTTCAATTTTATCTTAGGCTCTAGGCTCTATAAATTGTGTACCTAATACATCTCAGCCTAAAATGATATTGTTGACACTCTTAAGTTTTTGTCATTAAACAAAATTTCAATGTGTCTGTTTGTGAAACTGTGACTATCTGTTGCCAAAATAAAAATAAATAACAGCAACATCCCCCTATGAACCCATAGACCAGAAATACAAAGTCTCACGTCCACTCGACAGCCGGCGCCGGCTCCCACGGTGACTTTCTCTTTCTCTCGCACTCCTATTCCCTGGCTCGATAAATCTAAAGCACGTTTAAAATACCTCCTATTGAACAGAAACATTTCCCTGTAACCCCATAGACTGGCAATAAAAGTCTCACCTCCACTTGACAGCCGGCGCCGGCTCCCACGGTGACTTTCTCTTTCTCTCGCACTCCTATTCCCTGGCGCGATAAATCTAAAGCACGTTTAAAATACCTCCTATTGAACAGAAACATTTCCCTGTAAGCCCATAGACTGGCAATACAAGTCTCACCTCCACTCGACAGCCGGCGCCGGTTCCCCGGTGACGGCCGCTTCAAGCTTGAGCGTGGAGCCGGACGACAGCGTGACGTCCCGCAAATGGCGGCGGTCGATCTTGGGCGCCAAGAAGCGCGGCTTGGCGATGAAATTCTTGCTGGCTTCCGACGGCTTGCTCTGGCCCGCCTTGTTCACGGCTACAACGCGGAACTGGTACTCGTTGCCTTCGATTAAGCTGTGGGAGGACGGTCTTAGGTTACTGGCTTGTCAACCGACTCACCGTGTTAAGCATAGTTTACACGAAGTTATCGCTGACTGCCAGCGATACTGGCTTGGTTTTGGCCTTGGCAACCTATGGCAAGCCGGAGCTGGCGAGTAGAGAGCGCTCGTCTATTACTCACGTTATTTATAATAATAATTGGACGTAATTTAGCAAAAAGGTACCACACAAGGGAGTGTTGACATATCAAGTTTTTATGTTCAAGTTGATTTACGTTCTCCATACATGTGAGTTGGACTAACATGTGCCATAAATTTGCACATACTGATCGGATCGCAGTCGCAGCATAATGATCATTTTGGTATATTTAGCTAAAGATGACCATGTTGTGCGTTGGAACCCTTTTTGCGAAACTACGCCCAATTTCAAGTTGATTTAATGTCCTGCCTCACTAGGACGCCATGGCGACGTCGCCAGCTACGTATCCAAGCAGTTTGTATTGAATGGCGACGTTGCCAGACCGGCCCCAAGTGAGTTAGGCACCATACATCTCAATATTAACTGCTTGACCGTATCGCTGGCGACGTCGCCATGGCGTCCTAGTGAGGCAGGGCACTTAAGAAAATAGTCAGAGGAGCTTTTTTCTCGCTCCCTCTTTCTCCGCTAAAAACTGACCCGAAAGCAGCAGCTAACATTGTACTTAAATATAAATAAAATGAAAATAATATTTAGGTCGAAACAAATTTTTGACTTCTGAAACAACAAAGTCCAAAACATCTTACCCATTGACGGTAGCGCTGGGCGTAGGCGTGTGTGTCTCCACAGCCTTCTCCCAGAGCGGACTGTATTTGTCCTTCTTCTCGACAATGTAGCCAACGATGGGTGACCCGCCGTCGGACAGCGGCGCCTCCCATTTGAGGTCCACGTGGCTGGCCGACCAGTCGTCCGGCACAGGCGCCGATGGGGCGTCTGGGACGGCTGTTGAGTTAACGGGGATTTGGGTTAGTTTTTTGTCCAATGGATAGACAAGCTTGAATAAGTAGCCTATTTGACCAACTGCAGGGTACTGGCCTTTTCTTAGCGAATAAGAGAGTAGGCAATCCGCTACTTGACTCTTTTTTCAAGTATGTCTTAAATGCAAAATATCTCTTCCATTAGACCAAAAAATATTTTAGTATATTTTTTGAGGACCTAAAAGCAACAAAAACATAATTTTAAAACGTTGCTTTGCTAAACAGCCAAAAACGCGGTCCGCCATTTTTGTCTATGGTTTGAAGTCCTCTACGTTTGTAAACAAAGTTTGACATTCAACATAGGTAGAGTTCGTGCCACGAAAGAAGTATGAGTCACAATAGAACCTACGTACGCACGACTGACAGATGTTTGTTTACAACCAAAGGTGCTTTCAAGATGGCGGATAGTGTTTTCACCGTTCCGATTTAAAAGCGAAAAATATTTTTTTAATTTGCAAATTTTGCAGCCATCCTGCATATTTACTTAGCAAAGTCAATATATTTCGGTTTCTTACGTTAGATACTACAGGAAATATCCATTTATCGCGTCAAATTTGATACGAGGCAAGTAGCGTATTGTTGAATCTCTGTAGTATTTAAATGATTGTGTGTATTGGTAATCATTTCTTTCTTTTTTTTAACTTACATCAAAAATGTTCTATCTACATAAGCATAGGTACTAACCATTCTATCTTCTATCTACATAATCATCTAACTTTACTACCGATAGGTTTAGCTAATGACGGATTGGTTCTGGTTAAATCAAAATCATGATACAATCGTTTTTTCTATATATGTATTTAGATCGGGTTATTCTATAGACTGAGCCGCGAAGTTGGTAAGGCAGCAGGGCAAACTTGTTTCATTCAAAATAGGTCAAGACATTAAGACGACTGAATGGCTACGTTCCTATTGTATGCGCTATTTTGGAACAATAAACAATTAATGTCTGTCCGCTACGGGAGAAAACTATTAGAAAAAATATAGCCACGATCTAAAGTAAACAAAAACTAAAATATAGCCACGACATAAAATAAACAAAAACTATATAAAATGGGTACACAATTACCTTGAAATCCTACTAAACTTTGGTTAAACTGGTGAGGATAATGATGATGAATAATACTCACTAAACGGATCCTTTGCAATGATGGATCCGAAGGTCTCCAGAGGTTCAGATTCTCCTTCCTTGTTCAGCGCCTTCACGCGGAACTTGTACTCGTGACCGGGAATCAGGCCGTCAACCTGTCGGACGAAAATACGCCTTAAATACATTGGGTAGGGTTCTTAGTGCGGTACACCGCAAATATTAATACCTACTTACTACTAAGAACTAAGAGCTAGACAACTAAATGTCAGTGCATAATTTTATTTTAGTTTTTGGAAACGTAAATACTGCCGTGCCTTGCATCATCAATCAGCAGTATATCAATACTAACGATCGTCATGCGTCGATCTGCATGAGAGTCGGCATGCATATATTAATGGCCGATAAGGCCGCTTATTGTATGTATTTATTAGAAGAGCCCTTTTCAGAGCGACTTTAAAAAAAATAGATGGATTCCTTTTTCTTGCGTGCAATAAACAATATTCTTATCTTGGCTTATTCCAGGCCACCATATTGCCACTTAGGCTCTAATATCCATAACTTTAAGTTTCCCTATTAAATGAAGATTAAAACAAAAAAAAAGTTTAAAATCCATCAAATTATTGATACATACTTTTATTGCACTTACATTTAAAACGAAAATATAGTACAAAGCGGCGCGCGGAGAGAGAAAGAATCAATCGAAAGAGACCTGAAACTGCTTTACCCGCCATCTTTGAAACTCTACGATTTCATTAATTGTTTGATTGTTATTGTCGTAGACATAAGGTCCACTTTCCAACACCCTGATCAAAGTCAAATATTTTATTCATAATACAAATAGAACATTTACTTCATGAACGTCGAACTGATCAAAGTCAAATATTTTATTCATAATACAAATAGAACATTTACTTTATGAACGTCGAAGTTGTTTATTTCACAATTAATAGGTGGAGAAGGAGAAGAAACTAACAAAGAAACTCTACATTTATTCTTTTCAAAACAGTTTTAGCCTAAATTGCAAACTTTCAAACTTACAAAATAATATCTTGGATGTGATGAACACTACACATTTATCCTCTGATTAAATTTCACAAAATCAGTCACTCACCTCCATCTCGGGAATATTGCCCAGCGTCTTCCCAACAGGCATCCAGGCTCCCGTCTCGGGGTCGAACTTCTCGACCAAATAGGCTTCAATGGGCTCCCCACCGTCGTCCTTTGGTCTCTTCCAGTTGAGCTTGCATCCTTCCTTATGGATGTCGGACACCTCGAGAGGGCCTTCCGGTTTATCGGGCTTGGCTGTTTGGAAAGGGTTAAATATTCAGTTGCGGTTTAACCTCCTCAGTCCCGTATCGACAAAATAATAATAGAAAACTATTGTTATTTTCAAGGCCAGGACTGGAGGTTAAGATAAGAAATTACACGCAAATATATTACTGGATTACTGGCAGGATACTAATAATAACTTCCACGTTCAGCAAAAAGGTTCCAACCCACAACATGGTCATTGTTAGTTAAATATACTAAATTGATCACTATGCTCTATATTTTAAGATTCGAAGACTTTCATAGCGATCCGATGAGTATGGGCAAAGTCACATAGTAGTCCAACACACATGTGTCGAGGAGCGTAAATCAGCATCAATTATCTCAAAACTCACTTGGTGGGTTGGAACCTTTTTGCTAAACTAACTCGATTTTGGAATACCTGTGCTGTGGTTACCAGACAAGAACAGTAGCAATTTACTGTACCCAAATATTTGTTTTTATTTATAGAGACAAAAAATCACATCAAATAATAATTATTTATGGAAAAAATAATACACAATGCCAGAAAATGGTAATACAGTGCTTAGAAACTAGAAACGAAGTTCTGTGTAAATAACTTAAGAGTGATTGTGACCCCACACTAGGCATAGTCTGTATCATGGGCGTCAAAACATGATTAGACATTATATAAATATTACAAAACGGCAATTTAAGCAGGCAATGTAAGTAACTTAATTAAATTAAGTAACTGTAATAATTATTATTATATTGTTTTTCAAATTTCAAAACAATTTCATTCATAAGAGGAAAATAAAAATAACGTAATCATCATCATTATCATCATTCAGCCAAAAAAAGTCCACTGCTGGAAGTGGACATAGGGCTCCTCCATGGATTTCCAAAAAGACCGGTTGGAAGCGGCTTGCATCCAGCGTCTCCCATCCTCCTCTCTCCCTCCAAAACAACTTAATAACGGTTACTAATCCTCTTTTAGTCAACACCATTCTATTGTCACTGCCGCACGCCGTACTCGTACTATTACCACTGTGAATGTACTTACAAGTGACCATTAATAGTTACTAAGTCCTCTTTCAGTCCATACCGTTCTCCACACTAAAGCCACCGAGCACTTACAAGTGACAATAACCTCCAACTCTGCGGTGTCCTGCCCGTACTTGTTGACGTCCTGTAATCACTGCCGCACTACTACCACTGTGTACTTACTTACAAGTGACCATTAATGGCTACTAAATCCTCTTTCAGTCCACACCGTTCTCCAAACCAAAACCACAGAGCACTTACAAGTGACAATAATCTCCAACTCGGCGGTGTCCTGCCCGTACTTGTTGACAGCCTGGATTTTGTAGGTGCCGGAGTCTTTGCGGCGCGGGGACGAGTGTTGGTACTTGCTCAGATATGGCACGTTCACCACTGTTGACAAAATACCGAGTTAGTTAAAATGTTTATCTACTCTGATACTAAAATACAAAGATTATAAAACTGAAAACAAAACTCTTATTACAAACATTACGTATAGGCCAAAAATAAAAAAATAAAAGTTTTATTACGCTATGGACACCTGTATCATAAAATAACTTTTTAATCATAACGATACACCTATACAACCTCCAGCTGGACCAAGAAGGTTGAACCTCTACTTTAAAAAAAAAGGTTTCAAGAAACGAGTCCGCGGCGACGCAACACGCATGCGCAACCGATGTTTGCGCCTTGGCGCCAGCATTTTACATTTAAAAAAACTTTTCAATATAAACAAAGTTTGGTCCTGTTTGTAAAAAAATTAGTTTTTGTGTAAAAACATGTCTGAAAGCGAGGATAGTGGTAATTGTACACCACCAGGCATTCTGGAAGCTGCGTCAAACATGACTATGAACCTGTTACCGGCGAAATCTAGGAGCAACTAAAATAAATGTTACTACGAGTTCATGACACTCGTGTTATAAGAACCCTTATTATGCAACAGTATCATAAACTACTATACGATTTATCTCATCATCATCGACCCATCATGTCCCCACCGAGGGGCACGGATCTCTTCCCTGAGAAAGGTATAGGCCATACTCCACCACGGGGGCCAAGTCCGGATTGGTGGAGATGGAGATGTACGATTTATCTATTGATCTTTATCTATCTGTTTTATTTTAGTCAGACCACGGTCCATTTTTCATCGTACCCTATATGAATCGGTAGTTTCAGAAAGAACATTAGTCCAAATTTTGTGTGATTGACCTATTGTTGTCTATGGTATCCTTGAGGGTAGATCTACAGATCCCTATAGAAAGAACATTAGTCCAATGAATATCAATTGAACTACGTGGCACTGAAAATCTCAGTAGACGCAGAAACAACATTAGTCCCACTATGAAATCAGTTTTTTATGTCTACTGAAAAGTAAGCAGATTATGACTAATGTTCTTTCTGAAACTACCGATTCATATGTCGTAGCATCTAGGCCTAGAGTCTTTTAATGCATACAGTGACAACTGTATGAATGCGGCTATTTCTTTTCATTACCGCTTTTGATCTACGTGCGCTCCACGTACCGTACGTTCTAAGCGTCAATGGTATAAAAAAACACGTCACGTGACGCGATCGAGTGTCTGTCGTCGAACTGTAATGTACTAGCAGAATTGAGACCTTGTACTCAAGAGGATCTAATGAATGCAAGTGGCAACGCTGATTTTTTAAGCTGGCTGGAAGAAATTTCTTTTAGAAATGTGTTCGCCTTTGAACGTAATTTTTATCACAAACATGTACCTATATATTTTTTTTTACATAGCCTCCTTTGAGTCCCACTGCTAGGAAAAGGTCTACCCTCCTTTCTTCCAAGTCTCTCTGTCTCCAGCCACCTTGCATTCGATACTCTTACAGTCTGTTTTTTCATTCAACGCAAAAAAAAATATTGTCACGTTGACATCTCCATACAATTCTTAGGCTGTCAATGTCTGAATGTTGCTAGTACGTAAAAACCAAATACCCCATTTTACTTCCAAGTTAAATTGTGTGTGCTACGCAGGTGTTTTTTTTTAGACTTTGCTCTTACGAGTAATTCAATTTTAATGTCTTTGATGTGATAAGGATTTTGGTCACATGAGTCTTCTATTCACGGTAAAAAAAATCTACCAAGTTAACCTATAGCTTTTATAGCGGTAACACCGCGTCATTTTTTTTTGCATAGAATTAAAAAACGGACTATAGTCTTTGTTTTTTCTCACTGTTTCATGTTTTCTACTTTTGTCTAATATTTGCCTGGCGTAAAATATTTTTTTTCTTTTTTTTCTTTCTTTCGATAGAATTAGTTTTGCCATCGATACGCTAAGAAGAGGGAGTGGTACTTATGCCTAGCCAGTAGACGACTCACATTTAAGCCCGTTCCCGGGGACGACGCTCTTGCCAGCCAGCGTCCAAGTGACGTCGGGCGCGGGCTCGCCCGACACCTTAACGTCGAGCGCGATAGGCTCGCCCTCGCGCACCTTAATCGTGCGTAGGTTGCGCCGGTCGATCCTCGGGGCCACTGGGGGGGAGAATCGAGATTAAGATTGATCCAGGGGGGGAATCAAGATTGAGATTGATCCAGGAGATCAAAATTAAGATTGTTTCAGGCGGGACCAAGATTAAGATTGGTCCAAGAGGCGGGAATCAAGATTAAGATTGATCCAGGGGGGGGTCAAGATTAAGATTGATCCAGGATCTATCTTCTAATCAGCCCGTAAATAGAGCCCACTGTTGGGCATAGGCCTCTTCTCGTTCACGCCAACCCATCCGGTCCAGTGCTAGTCTCGTTCAATATTTCCCAGCTGATCCAGAATGAGGGGTAATAACGCAGGATAAGAGCTATCATTATTGACCTACCCCCTTATTCATAATGGTCCGCTAACTTAAAACAGCTGCTAAAGAGTGTTATTTTTCATTCTAACTTAGGTCAATAGAAGAAGACAGAGCGAGAATTGGCAATGCTTTAAGTTAGCAGACTATTATGAATAAGGGGGTTAATCTCGACGACAAGGACGACCAACCGACGACGCGAGCTCAGTCTAAAAATTATACTTTTTGCTAACTGTATCAGATAAATACAGTTTTCTTACTGACAGTACCATATTTCTCCATAAAGAATTTACAATAGCTGCCAATATTCTGGCAGTTCCCTTTTTGAGTTATGTCACAGTATCGTGATATCAGCACAGCAATGCGACTTCAGTAGGCACATCGAGCGAAATGCTGAATAAAGTTGGACGGTTATACAGAATACTCTTGCTCTACTTGAGATACATACTGTTAAGCGTACTAACTATTGACATTGTATGTCAAAGAGGTGTACTATAATATTTATTTGCAGTGTACGTCAAAAAGCAGATACTTACACTTCCTGGGCTTGCAAACGACGCTCTTGCTGGCATCGCTGGGTTCCCCAGGTCCAGCCTCGTTGATGGCCTTGACCCTGAACTCGTATTCGGTTCCCTCGTCCAGGTTTGGCACGGTCGCCTTCTCGTTGTCATTGGGGCCGACCTGGGACAGATGGGAGTTTAGTATTGTGTTGATAGCGACTAGGCAATCAGCGAATTTTGTTTTTAATTAAACATAAACATTTACATACAGGCACATACATTGCTTCTGGTCCCACACTAGGATACCCTGTGTCGTGGGAACCAGAAACAGCGACATCACAGCCATGTAAACATCCAAGATCAGGGGTTTTTTTTCAGATCTTCAGATCTCTCATCTGAAGTTCGCTGCTGAAATCACCATCATGTATAACCTCGCATGTAAATCAAGGATCTACATACGTATTTGTTTCTTACATACGTATTTGTTTATTTAAGACCCGAATGTAGAATGATATATCAGTTTAAATTTAATCGTATGACACAAAACTATTTGATACATTTCAATTTAAAATTTATTGGGAGGTATAGTTGTAAACAAAATGTGAAACAATATTTACATTTTGCACAAGCTAACACTTACAAACAATTTTGCATACATTTACGCACAATACATTTACGTTATTTAAATTAGATGATATACAACTTGTGTCACGTGTATAAACATTAACATAAACATTTACATACAGGCACATACATTGCTTCTGGCCCCACACTAGGATACCCTGTGTCGTGGGAAGCAGAAACAGCGACGTCACAAACATGTAAACATCCAAGACCTGGAGTTTTTTTTTCTCCCCAGCTGGGGATCGAACCCGGGACCTCTCGCATGGTAAGCAGATGCGCTAACCGCTACGCCACAGAGGTCGTCAGATCGCACGTATTCGCAGATAAATAATTTTGAGTTTGAGTTTTAGAAGCAAAATGAACGCCAGTCTCCTCACCTCGCAAGCCTTGACCCACTTGGGCGAGCCCTTCTCCCTCTTCTCGATGACGTATCCGGAGATGGGCGCGCCGCCATCGTTGACGGGCTTCTCCCACTTGAGGTCCACGTGGTCGCGGTCCCAGTCCACCACCTCGGGCGTGCCCGGCTTGCCGGGCTCGTCTGCGGGGAGCGGGCGCGTTCAGTGGGACTCAAGCAAGGCTTGCACAGACATCAGATTTCAACGTAAAGAATTGGAAAAAAAAAAATGGCAGGAAGACACTGCCCTCGCAAGGAACAACGCAGTAATCGTAAAAACGCAGTTTCGAGTAAATAGCGAAAAACATATCACAAACACTAGCTGTGCCCCGCGGTGTTACCCGCGGTTCATCGATTTTCCCGTAGGAATAAGATATTTCCCCGCGGTAAAACGTAGCCTATGTTTTAATCCAGGGTATCGGCTAACTCCATACCAAATTTTAATAAAATCCGTCCAGCCGTTTCAGCGCTAAAGACTGACAAACATATAAACACACACACAAACTTTCACGTTTATAATATTAGTGTGATATCATTTCATGGTATCTACTGCATATTTTCTTACTGAAATTTCAAGTTTCTAGTAGACCTACAGCCACTATTATTTTTTCACCTATAGATGTACCACCCCCCGGCTCAATTTTGCATCCAAAGTAGAAACGCAGTACTGGCTATTACTACGTTCTTCCTTACGAGAATAGACTGGATGCAAGCCGCTTCCGACAGGTCTTTTTGAAAATCCATGGAGGAGGCCTATGTCCAGCAGTGACCTTCTTGTGGCTGAATGATGATGATGAAAAAATTTACATTCTGCTTGTTTAATGTCAATGTACTTATAATGCTAATGTTAGCCGCTGCCTTGGGGCCGATGTAGTGGAGAAAAACGCAGCAAAAAAAACTCCACTCTGACCATCTTTTCTCAAATCACCCTAAATCTAATACAAAATTTGGTACAAATGTCCATCTACAGAAAGTCAAAATTTAAGACCCGTGAGTGCAATCAATACTTGCACGTACGAAGCCATCGCTGGCTAGTGTCACCGACAGCCTGCACTGGCTTGATATTGGCTTTGAATAAACAGTTTTTCATGCCAAGCCAGCGCTGGCGAGAATAGAGTGTCTGTCTATTTTTTAAGCCAGTGATCTCCGCCTACTGACTCCTCAACACCCGCGGCAGCGTTGCGGACACATCACGTTGCAGAGACGCGACCGCAAGTGAGGCTGCGGTTCCACTGAGGCAGAGTGGAGGAGAACGGAGACGAGCATTGCCGTGATTCACCAATCACATAGCGGAGTGGAAAAGAGATGCGGATTTCAAGCCATGTGATTGGTGAATCACGGCGCTGCTCGTTTCCGCTCTGCTCCGCTCCGCCACAGTGAAACCGCAACCTTAAAGTGTGCACACAGCACAGCTTCATCTAAACAACACGAGTCAAGCCAGCGGTGGATTGTCTGTAGAATTTACTTTTCAAAAGGCAAGGACCACATGGCTGAAGACATATCAAATAGGACCATGATTCGCTAAAGGCAGCGATAATGTTGTCCAACGTGGAAGAGCGGGGCTTCCTGTTACAAGTATTCTAAATACTTAAAAGGAAGATCTTGCCTGATTGTGCTAATGTAAATATCTGTTATGTAAATAAACTATTTTCATTTCAAACTATTTTCATTTCATTTCAAATACCTTAACTGCAAATTTTATTGTAGCTATTATGAAAAACAAAACTTGAAAGAAATTAAAAAAAAAATTGTAATTAGCAGCCTATACAGTGCGTCCCTGGATAAAGTGCAATCCCGAAAGGGGATGAAACTAGACCATGAATCATTGACTAGAAAAATATAAAAAAAAAATATAAAAAAATATTGTAGGATTTCTTGGTATTTTAAGATTTTCATGTTTCATTAAAAACTCTATGTACAAAAGTATTGATTTCTTCCAAAATAATGGGTCTATTTCTTTGAAATAAAAAAAAACAGTATGCCTAATACCTGGCGATGACCATGAAATAATAAATAGTCCGCAAAAAAGTAACTATCTTGGGTAAAAAAATGTATTTTTATGAAAAAAATGATTTTTTTAGACGTTTATTTTAAAAAACTTCAAATTACTAAAAAAATGTGCCCTATAACTATGTAATTTTATAGCTTACTTTTATTCTTTACCATTTTAGCTTCCAAATAAAAAAAAAACAATGTTCTAACTAAAAAATTGGCTAGGTAGGAGTTATTTACATTTTAGTAGGTAATAAAAGACAGACTTTAATCACAATAACTTTATTAATAAAATTATCCGTAATTTACAATTTTGCATTTTTATTTAATGCATTAAATGTTCAAAATGGCCTCCTCGATTTTGCAAGCACATTACTGCACGAATATTAATTTGGTTAGTGGCTCTGCGAATCATTCCTGGATCATATTTAATGTCATTTGCGCACTGAATTATTCGGTCGTGCAACTGTGCCTCGGTATTTATTGGCGTGCTGTATACTCTTTGCTTCATGACACCCCATAAAAAATAATCTAGGGGTGTCAGATCAGGTGAACGCGCTGGCCAGCCTACTGGCCCTCCTCGGCCAATCCAGCGGTTCGGGTAATTTTCGTTCAAAAATCGCCGCACCTCCCGCCCATAATGTGCAGGATATCCATCCATTTGGAGATACATACGCCCACGCCGTCTCGTAGCCAGGGGAACATCTTCCATCAACATGGGTAAATTTTGTAGTAATTCTAAAAAACGTTCAGCATTTAGGTTTCTGGGTAAAATGACTGGACCAATTAAAATGTCGTCGATTAAGACTGCCCATACGTTTATTGAAAATGTTACTTGAAAAGTAGATGCCCGCTTCAATCGTGGATTTTCGTGAGACCACTGGTGCAAATTTCTGCAGTTTGTAATGCCGTCTCGGGTAAATGTCGCTTCGTCCATCCAAAAAATGCGTTTGGGAAAATTTGGGTCAGCTCTAATTTTTCTTAGAATCCACGTCGACATTACGCATCTTGGACGATTATCTACATTTTCGTGTAAATGTTGTACTCGTTGGTAATGGAAAGGATGCAATCCCTCCTTTTTCAAAATTCGCCAGACAGACGTCTTCGATATGCCATGACGCAACGCTAATCGTCTTATGCTTGTTGTAGGGTCAGCAAACAGATCGTTTAAAATGGCCTCTTCTATCGCATTGTCAATAACGACAGCTGGTTGCTCACGGCGATCTCGTGCCAAACCAAGTCCAATGTTGGAGAGCCTCCTATGAATCTCTTGAAAATTTCGAGCTGAGGGTATGAGTCTGCCCGGGAAAGCATTTATGTATGCAGTCCGAGCAACTGTTGTGCGACCATGTGACATGCCATAATAATAATGCATGTCGGCTATTTCTCGAGGTGAGAACTCTGTCAATCGCGGCATTTCGTCAACACTTAACAGCAGAACAGGAACAGTCCAAACGTAACGAACAGTAGAAAACGTAACAGTCAACAATGTAACAAAAACTTAATAACAAATAACGAGAACACAATGCGAGAACGAGAACAGTAGTAGCAGCGGCGAGAATATCGGAGCGACTGTGTAAGTCCTGTTTCGAACCCCCTGCCTCCCCTCCCCTCGCCTTCCCTCTACCTGAGTGTAGAACAAAAGGACTGCGACTGCCGAAGGGCACAGAGTAGGACGGAAACAATGGAAAAAACGGTCTCTACCTGCACGGTAACACGATTAGGCTCCACTTTAAAAGTTCGTAGATAGCGTGTTTTTTTAGTTAGAACATTGTTTTTTTTTATTTGGAAGCTAAAATGGTAAAGATAAGCTATAAAATTACATAGTTATAGGGCACATTTTTTTAGTAATTTGAAGTGTATTAAAATAAACGTCTAAAAAAATCATTTTTTTCATAAAAATACATTTTTTTACCCAAGATAGTTACTTTTTTGCGGACTATTTATTATTTCATGGTCATCGCCAGGTATTAGGCATACTGTTTTTTTTTTATTTCAAAGAAATAGACCCATTATTTTGGAAGAAATCAATACTTTTGTACATAGAGTTCTTAATGAAACATGAAAATCTTAAAATACCAATAAATCCTACAATAATTTTTTATATTTTTTTTTATATTTTTCTAGTCAATGATTCATGGTCTAGTTTCATCCCCTTTCGGGATTGCACTTTATCCAGGGACACACTGTATACGTCTCTTTGTAAGGCACAGCTCTTAGCTCAAAGAGAGAGTAATAATAAAAAATAATAAAATGAAAATTAAAATTAGAGAAAAAACTTGAATGTTTTTAGGAATAAAAAAATTAATACACTTAAAAACAACCCTCTTAAATCAAAATGTATTACTCACCGAAGGGATTCTTAGCAATGATGGAGTGGTCAGCCTCCAGGGGCTCCGAAACCCCTTCATTATTGACAGCGGACACCCGGAACTTGTACTCGTGCCCCGGGACCAAGCCTTCCACCTCTCCCTTGGGTTCCTTAGTTTTGAGGGCCGGCAGCCAGCGGCCGGTCTCCGTGTCGAGCTTCTCCACCAGGTAATGGTCGATGGGAGCGCCGCCGTCGTCCAGAGGCGGGTTCCACTTGAGAGTGCAGCCTTCCTTGTGGACGTCGGAGATCTGTGGGCGGGCTTTGTGGTTAGGTTCTTAACGCAAGGCTGGGATTTCAAGATGGTGTTTAGTGGACGGTATTTGGGCCAGCTTTCAAGGCATATTTAAGAAAATTGTGAATGTCAGCGTTGATGTGCACGAGTTCCTTGTCTACTTGGTAAATAAAATTTCTCAATTTTACATTAAAATTTGTCACTAATCGGAAATGATGACAAGACAACTAATAAGGCACAAACTTGACGCTTTTCGAATTACACAGATCTGCGAATATGGTAAAGATGACAATATTAATGTTTTTTCAGATGTGGGTATTTAAAAAACTACACGCAGTTTTGACGTTTTAAAACTATGTACGACTATGTATCATGCTATTCGTCAAATCATTTTATACGAGTTGCTACCAACAAAAATAAATTGTTTTGTAGACCTGTGTTATCAATTTATTGATCTTCAGAATCTTTGTTGTAAGGTCGTAAACCTGTGGTCTGCTTGGTGATATGGGGCGGCATATGGGTTGACTCAAAGAAGGTAAATTAAGACCCGCAAAATTAAAAGTTTAACAGAGAATTCACTGCGTGATCATGGAGAATGAGATCCCACTTCTGATGTCAATATCAGAATTAAGAAACTTTTTTGTTCTTCAACAATCATAACATGCAATAATTTGCTTTCAGAATCGGAAAAAAACTTCGTAATCAGCAACTGTGCAGGGACTAATTAGAACTAGTTTCACACAAAATTCAGACACTCACCAAACTTCAGGTGACTAAAAAACGATGACGTGTTTTAATAGTCTTCAAGTCAGCTGGAATAAACGAACATTTACCTTCAAAGGACCTTCGGGCTTGGCCGGCACGTCCAGAACATTAATCTGGATCGTGGCTTCATCCTTTCCGCTGCTGTTTTCAGCCTTCAGTACGTAAGTGCCGCTGTGCTTGCGCGCAGCGATGATGACTGACAACTTGGTCTTGTAGTCTTCGGCGTCCACTGTGAGGTCATCGCGAGTGGCGAGACGCTCTTTGTTGTGGAACCTAGGGTGAAAGGAATATGATATAGGCCAGTGACTGGCAGGAGACCGCGCAGGACAGAGACAAGTGGCGACTTCTTGTGTCGGAGGCCAAGATCCACTTCGGGTCGCTGAGCCATCGCAGTAAGTAAGTAATATTAATAATAACTTTCACACAACAGAATCACTTGAACTGGTCCCAAACTAGGAAACCCTGTGCTATGGTAACCAGGCCAGGACATTACAAACATCGAAATTGATGGTGGTCAGTGCCTGTCAATGAAACCAAGTAATTCTGAGCTATTGATTTTGTCTAGCCTTAAGTTGAGGGTTAAATTATTAGTGCGCAGCGCATATAGTGTACGCAATAAAATAAATCGACTCAATTGGACGTGTTATACTTATTTTTGATTCATGTTTTTTTTTTTTTCAATATTGACCATTTTAAGAAACTAATGTCGGTATTTTTGAGTTTTATTCATTTTTCTGAAATTATGGTGTCATGATTAGAGTTATTCTTTGCCTACCAAAAACAAAATGTCGTTTGTATTTTTTTTTAAGTAAGGCAAAGTACCTGTCCTGTGTTTGCTGGCGTCATAGAAAAGTCGTTTAAGGTCAAGGCTTATTACTGAATATCTTAAAAAATATAGACTTATTTACAAATCTGACAAGTAGAAATTGTACTAAAAGCATAATTTTCTAAATGGTTTCGAGATTTCCGTTCCCGTTCAAAAATGTAGCATGGCTAATGAAACAATTACTGGGGGCTGCTATTCAGGTCTCCATGAAAAGACTATCCAAGGAATAAACTTGTTTTCGTCCTTTTATGAAGATTTATGAATGGACCTCAACCAGCTTGCGTGAATGCAACGACCAATGAATGTGTGTAAAGCGAAAGAGCTGAAAACAAGCGAGAGTTTATGTTATGATAACTGACATTTTATGGGGGACGAATAAATAGGCTATTTGACCGATTTCTGGAAGCCATCTCATTTTGTTTGTTGGTGTTCATGGAGTCCTCAGAAAATGGTCATTTTAAATTCTTTCGTGTATTTCTTTTAAAAAAACAGGCAAACGAAAATTCACTTTTGAAATAAGCCGCCAAAACGCTATCTTGGGCAATATGTCGTACAGGCATTATTGTGACGTCACATCCAAGAAAACCAACCAATGAACGTAAGAAAGAATGAATGATAGACGCCATTTTTACTGACATGTGACGTCATCATAGAAACGGCCAATCCAGGCCGAAGAATACAAATTATCAAATTTTATCTGGTGTTTTTTTACAAATTATAATTGTTCTTTTAGCTAAAGTGCCTTGAAGCGGTTTTTAGACACATAATTTATACGAATACGTATAAATAATACTGTTTTTTTTTCACACTGTCAAACAGCCTATTCTGAAGAGGACTAACTTACCATGTCTTGGTTGGCGGCGGTTCACCGCTGACCTTGACGTCTAAGCGGATGTTCTGTCCAGCCTTGATTGTAATATCACGCATGTTGGTGCGGTCAATCTTTGGCGGGGCTGAGGACAAAAAGGTTTTTTAATTATCTTTCATTTAATTGATTTAATTTATTTTATTTGTGTGTAAGGACCGGTTTCGTGATTGAGAATTTCACTAAGTAAGTAAAAAACAAACTATAACATACAGGGAGAGCTTAATAGAGTAGATCTAGAATGTCGCCCAAAGCGTACACACGTGAGATCAGGAAAATGTATTAAACAAGCTTACAACCAAACGACTAAAGTCATTAAAGGAGAACGCTGCATGGTCGTAGAAAATTATGACAAACGAGTGCATGTGTGTATGCAAAGCCGTGGAGGCCATTTGCTCGATGTGTTAATCTATAAATAACCCTATCCTATGTACTTTATGATCCAATAAAAAAATTACAATGAGAACACTAAAAACTGTGTTTTCTATTTAATTCAAATCTTGCGTTTTTTTGGGACACCCTTTACTAGATGGGTGAAGGGACCATTGAGATACTACAGTAAAAACGCTGCTTCGTTTTTCAATAAAGAATAATAACCGACCTCGATACACTACAGCACTAAAAACCAAGAAATAAATTAAACTATTATAACCTTTCTCATACGATTCAATGTTGATATTGTAGCCCAAAAAATTTGAAGTGCCTTAATATTTGAACAGTTCCCTTGATTTCTGCACGATCCGACCATCAGATTCTTACTTGGTGACTGTGGGACCACCTGTGAAGTCTACGCGTCTTCGAGTAATTGGGGAACACATATAAAAAATATCCCGACGTTCTGACAACTTCATCCTTTTCCTACATCCAAAAAAAGAGGATGAGACTTTTTTTAAGAAGAAGAAAACTCAGCATAAATCATCAGCAATGAACGCAAAAGCCACTGATGATGATGACAAATCACTTACCAAACCTATCTTTAGCCAATAGGTTCTCCGAGGCAGTAGACGGTTTCCCAGGGCCGGCCTTGTTGACGGCCTTCACGCGGAACTGGTAGGTCTTGCCCTCGATCAGGTCCGGCACGCGAGTCTCGCACTTGTTGCCGGGGACCTAGAGGCGAAAATTGCTTAATTAAACATTTGAGTTTTTTTTATTGGTTTAATGGCAACATATAATTTCTCCCAATGTCATTACTATTATGATACTGTTGCATAATAAGGGTTCTTATAACACGAGTGTGTTTTAAAAAAACGAGCCGTAGGCGAGTTTTTTTATACTATCTCACGAGTGTTATAAGACCAAGTTATGTACAGTGTCATACACTACTTTATCTACTCTCATACTATACATACAATAATATTGCAAATAAAACGCTGACTATCAACAAATTTGTCTTTCCATTCCATAAACTCGTGGTAACATTTTTATAGTTGCTCCTAGATTTCGCCGGTAACAGGTTCATAGTCATGTTTGACGCAGCTTCCAGAATGCCTGGTGGTGTACAATTACCACTATCCTCGCTTTCTGACATGTTTATACACAAAAACTAATTTATTTTACAAACAGAACCAAACTTTGTTTATATTGAAAAGTTTTTTTAATGTAAAATGCTGGCGCCAAGGCGCAAACATCGGTTGCGCATGCGTGTTGCGTCGCCGCGGACTCGTTCCTTGAAACCTTTTTTTTTAAAGTAGAGGTTCAACCTTCTTGGTCGAGCAGGAGGTTGTATATGTGTATCGTTATGATTAAAAAGTTATATTATGATACAAGTGTCTATACAAGACCTGTATCGTAATGAAACTTTTTTTAAATTTTTGGTCTACCCATGCGTAATGTAATGTCATAAGAGTTCTGTTTTCAGTTTTATAATCTCTGTATTATAGTACAGGTCAGTTAACTAAAGCTGGCACGTTCACAGTACTCACACTTATGCAATTTCACTATACAGTATGTTTAAAAATAAATGATTATGATTCAAAATACGACTCTAGTTTAAGTGTAGACTAGAGTTAGGTTTTAGTAAGATGGGTGCGTAGATAAATAAATACAAATATATGTGTTACTTGTTATAATATATTTTTAGCGAATTTGAGAGAAAAATATTAAAAACAAGGTGGAATCAATGGTCACAAAATAGTTTTAATTTTCAATAAATTTTCACATGAACAAAAATAATTTCTCCTAAGAAAATCTATCTAATTTAATTATATAATCTAATTTAATCGTAATTTAATTATGTAACAAAGGGTCACGGACCAATGGTCAGTTACTGAATGAATTACCCTACCTTTTTTTCTTATTGCTTGCCACAGATAAAAAATTTATTACTGTTCTGTGATTTCATCGACTGGAAGGAATCTGTGATCAACTGAGCAACATCATCCGGTTTCTATTGTGGCTACGCGAATGTTCTGTTCTCCTATTCTTCTTCTTTTTCTTCAACGTTTTTTCCATGATTTTCGCACCAGTAGCAGTTGTCCGAAGTCCAATCACAATCAAATGCAATAGCCAAAAGAAAAGAGGAAAGACCACAGAATAAACTGGCAATTCCCATTAGAAAAACAAAAACCCTCTCTTAAAAATGCCATCTACTGACTAATGAGCCGTTTTTTTTTAGTTCTTCTGAAAACGGCTCATTTGGAACTACTTTTCTTATCTGTCAGAAAAATCCCTCATTGAAACGCACATACGGTTGAATACCAAAAAGATCACGCTGTATTTATAAACAGTAGCAAAAGTAAAACTATAACGGTCCCCTTCACACTCATAAGCTAGACCGCGCGCAAGAGAGACGGGGAGACTTTTCGTGATGCGCATGCAGTACACGTCACGCCGCGCGCTATTCACAGACACTACACAAGCGCAACGTGTAAATGTGTTGAACGTGCCAGCTTTACTTAACTGGCCTATATAAGAGTAGATAATAGTACATTGTTCACCGAGAGGAGAAAGTGACCGATTACCGTCGAGGGTGTCGTTTGAAGCCCGAGCCGTAGGCGAGGGCTTTAAAACACCTGAGATCGGGAATCGCAGTTTCTCTCGAGTGATACATAGTGCTTTATACTACACCTACAAGGAAAATAAAAAACGAAATCTTTACTAATTGAAATTTATATTGAAATTGTTGCTAGTGGCCAGTGTCATTTTGCGAACTTGGAGATAAAAACTCACTGTAAAAACTTTTTGGCTTTTGATATTTAGGTTACCGGCGCATAGTCTTACCCAAAATTAAAAAAGAAAAACCACGTAAGAAATGGATTTTCATACACTTTTCTCTCCCGCTCAGATGCGTTTTCTCCCCGCATATTTGTTCGATATGCAATGACGTACTTTCTACCGTAAATTTGATAAAGTATCAAGGTACTTTCCAAGCAGGTGTAGTATAAAGAATATTCTATCTTAGCTTACCTCAGCAGCCTTAACCCACTTGCCGGTGTCCCGGTCCTTCTTCTCGACGATATAGGCCGTGATGGGCGCCCCTCCGTCACTGGGAGGCTTCTCCCACTTGAGGTCCACGTGGTCCTTGCTCCAGTCCTTGAACTCGGGCTTGCCAGGCGGGTCCGGCTCGCCTGAGAGAATATTGCCAATCCATTTTAAATCCATAGAATACACCTTACTACTAGCCTTACAAGCCGCCACCAATCCGGACTTGGCCCCCGTGGTGGAGTATGGCGCATACCTTCTTCAGGGACGAGACCCGCGCCCCTCGGTGGGGACATAATGGGTTGATGACGATGACACCTTACTTGGTACTCATTCGGCTTAAGTTACATATTATTAGCATGCACAAAGTCTATTTTTTAATTCAATGCAAAAAAAAACTGTCACGTTGACATATCAATATCAAGCCAAAGGCTGTCAACGAGTGTTGCTAGTACATAAAATCAAATGAAAATCAAGTTTCTTTTAGACTTAGCTTTTATGAGTAATAAAATTTTAATGTATTTGATGTGATAAAGATTTTGGTCACACGAGTCTTCTATTCACGGTAAAAAAATCTACCAAGTAAACCTCTATATTTTATAGCGGTAACACCGCGTATTTTTTTTTGCATCGAATTTAAAAACGGACTATAAAAGGTTCGAAGTGTTTGATATTTTTTCGAAGATGCATGCAAAAAGGTTCCCACATAAATTGAGTTTTGAGACATTTGAGTTTTTAGCTTTAAGGTGATTTACGCTCTCCATACATTTGGGTTGGACTACCACGTGCCATAACTTTCCACATACTCATCGGATCGCTGTGAAAGTAATAAAATAAAATATAGATCATAGTGACTCAAAAATTACCATGTTGTGGGTTGGCCCTTTTTTGCTAAACTACGTCCAATTGGGTATTTGACAAAATGTCAAATGGGTTGTCAAATGGGTTACTTTTAAAACGGAATTTTGTATGGAAATACTTGCTTGTGACGTCACATTTCAGAGCACTCTTTTTATGTTTGATCTATTAGTAAATGATTAAAAGAAATACATTTTCCGAAACATTTTGTAATTTTTATTTTAATCGAGCATGTCAAATAATTTATTGTTGATAGTGTCAAATACCGTATTGTGTTCATAAATAGTCGATAAAAACGCTCACCATAAGGATTCTTGGCCGTGGTGGCGGTGTCGGTGACCAGGGGTTCACTTTCACCCTCCGGGTTGACAGCCTTCACGCGGAACATGTAGTCCTTGCCCTCATTCAGCCCCGTGACGTCAGCCTCGGGAGTCTTCGTCGTGCAAACCTGGAATCCGGCAAGTGGGTATTTTTTTGTAAATTAATTAATTAAATGCTCAAAATGTGATCCCTCTTGTTTTACGCAAATTGCCAATCTCTTAATGAGTCCGCTGCCTGTTGATTTTCAGTTTTCATTTTCAATTTAATTGACTACGTCAGTTTATGTATGTTTTTAAGTTGATTAAAATGATGAATTTCACGCTGTTCTTTTAAAACACTATGTTACTTAAGAAAAGTTATTATTTTTTGGCCATTCTTTCAATTGGCATCCTAAAAGTAGGGTGTTTTTTTTTTACATTTCAGTCGGTTCGATTCCCAGACGAGGCAAGTAATTTTTAGAAATTCTTTGAATGCAGAAATACTAACTTTTAAAAATAACATAAAGTCTTCTTTCAGCAAAATACCCTATCTACGATATTTAAGGTACTTTCCCTTCATGTCCCATAACTTTGGGACGCCCTGTATGTAACATCATCATCATCATCGGCCTATGCTTGTCCACTGGACATAGGCCTCTCCCATTCCACGCCACTGAACACGGTCCTCGGCTATTCTCATCCGGTTCTTCCCAGCCGCCTTGCGAAGATTGGTTGAGTGAATTTTTATTTTATTTATTCACGAATTAATCACACACAACATTCCTTATTAACAATTACACAATCTAAACAACTAATACTATCGATAATACGTTACTTTACGAGTCTAATTCATAGAATGATTTTACAAAGCGCTTAAGCATACTTTTGAGTTATGCTTTTATGAGACTCTTATTAGATAATTTCTCTGGGAGGGTTTGTAACACTAAATTTTCGTGAGTGTTATTTCATGTTTCTTGGACCAGTTTGGTTTTTGCTCTTTGTATGCGACGACGTAAACTGTCACTAAATTGTCACTAAAGTGACAGTTTACGTCGTCGCATTTTAGTGGATAGTGAATTTTGAAACGCATCCTGGTTGTGTTCCATTACACATTTCTTTTGTTATAGTTCTCTCAAAGGCTAACACAATAAGGTCGAAAATGCAACTTACGGGCACCCATCGGCCGGTGTCCGTGTCCATACGCTCGACGACGTACGCCTCGACGGGCTCGCCGCCGTCGTCTTCGGGCGGCTCCCACTTGAGCTTGCAGCCATCCGCTTTCACGTCCGATACCTGGGGAAGGCACTCGTTACTGTGAGGAAACCTGCATTGTTGTTGAAGGAAATAAAATATTGACTGCTTACTGGTTAACAGAGGCCTTTGGGTATTTTCAACAGTACTACTCCGCCCCGTCCTCATCTCAGCCATTAACTTTATAAGAAACCTTAATCACCATTATTGAAAGTAGCGCCTCTCTATTAGCACATTCAAAACTCAAAGTCACTCACCTTCAGCGGTCCCTTAGGCTTGCTGGGCTTGCTAACCACATCCACTTCGACCTCCACCTCGTCAGTACCAGAGTCATTCTTGGCCGTGACGACGTACTTCCCAGTGTCAGCCCTGGTCATCTTCTGCATGTTGAAGGACGTGTGATAATCCTTATTCTCGATGGTCAGACGGGTGTCGGACTTGAGAGTAGTCTTGTTAAACGTCCAGGTGATGGTCGGTTCAGGTTCTCCTTTGACATCAGCCTCCATTTTGAGGGCTTCGCCGACCTTGATCTTTCTCTTCTGGAGGTTTTTGCGGTCGATCTTAGGCGCCACTGTGGAGGGGAAAGGATGAGTTAGTATTTTGTTTTTTGTAAAGAAGACTGCCTGTGTCTACTCAGTTTACTCAGTAATTAGTAATTATGCCGAAAACAGCTGTTTTTAGCGTCAATGCTATTTATTCCAATTCGATCCAATTCTAGATATCACTATTATTGTACAGATACTTTTTATGAAATCGGTATGTAAAAATTTTTTTTTTCCTCAGTGGCGCTAGTTTTGCTTAGTGAATCCCGTTAATTATGATTATTAGAGGTGATTATTTTGCAATGAATAAGGATTACATCCAACAAACATCCAAGACCTGGGTTTTTTTTGGCCCCAGCCGGGATTCGAATTAGATAAATAGAATATTCTTTACTGTATGTACACCAGAAATACAGGGTAGACATTGCTTTAGAGAGTTCAAACTAAGATAGTGTGATGTCGCTGTTTCTGGATCCCACGACACAGGGTATCCCAGTGTGGGGCCAGGAGCTATGTAGGTGCCAGTATGTAGATGTTACATGTTATGTTATACTCACGGAATCTGGGCTTAGCGACAACGGAGCGCGACGGGTCGCTGGGCTCTCCAGGGCCGGCCTTGTTCACGGCCAGCACCCGGAACTCGTACTCGTGACCCTCCTCTACATCTGTCACCCGCCCGGTGGGCCTGTCCGAAGACGTCTTCAGGCAATCCTGCCATGACCTGTGGCGGGAGAGGGAATTTAGAACTGAAAATCCTGAACTGGGGCCTGATTAGTAAGCATACGTCCCACTGTAGGGCGCAGGCCTTCTCTCAGAGAGAGCGGGTATGGGTTTAATCATTACGCGTGCCCACCGCGGATTGGCGAGTTCAAGCGCTGAGGTATGTTTAGAGTAGGTATGCTCAGACACTCAGTATAGGTAGTATGACGACGCTTCGTACAAACATTACTTTAATGAACCAGATCCAGCGTGGATAAAAGGATGCAGCAAGTCGAGTGTTAAGTCTGAGGTCGCAGAATATGACAGATAATGCTTTTCAGTACATTATCTGTCATATGCTGACATCTTAGCGCCACAAAACGCACGATTCGCGTCTTCGTAGTTTAATAGGCTATTTGACAGTGTGAAAAAAAACCGTATTATTTATACGTATTCGAATAAATTATGTGTCTAACAACCGCTTAAAGGTATTTTAACTAAAAAAAGAATTCCGATTTGTAAAAAAAACACAACATAAAATTTGATAATTTGTATGTGCCGCCATAGTATCGAGAACGGTTTCGATTGGCCGATTCTAAGATGACGTCACAAGTCAATAAAAATGGCGTCGGTCATTCATTCTTTCTTCCGTTCATTGGTTGGTTGACTGGGACAGTGCGACGCCATATTGACCAAGATAGCGTTTTGGCAAAAGTCAATTTTCGTTTGCCTTTCTTAGAAGAAATACACGAAAGAATTTAAAATGACCACTTTCTGAGAACTCCATGAACACAAACAAACAATATGAGATGGCTTTCAGAAATCGGTAAAATAGCCTATAGGAGAAACTAGAGACAAATAAAAGTAAACATAGCATAAACACTTACCATTCATCATACCACTCGCTAACAGTGAAGAAAAACATCATGAGGAAACCTACATAGGTACCAAGGTTAATTCTCCTTGATAGGTATTACGATGACGCGATTCGCGCGTTTTGTGTCGCTATAAATTATCAGAATTTGACAGTCAATGTAGTGGAAAGTCGCGACTTTTGACGTTACGAGGGGCGGCTGAAAAGTTTTGAGCCTAACGTATTAAAAATGCTGATAGAAATGTATAAAAAATTTATTTTTCAATGTAATCTCCCTCTATTTCAATACACTTCTTACATTTGTTTAAAAAAGCTTTTAACCCGGTAAAAAAATATTCGCCGTCTTTGCCTTCAAAATGCTCGTTTACGGCCGCCTTCATTTCTTCGTCACTGGAAAATCTTCGTCCTCGGAGGTCCTTTTTCAAATTTGAAAAAAGGAAATAATCACTAGGAGCCAGGTCTGGACTGTAGGGTGGGTGGTTGATTTCTTCAAATCCTGTTTCGGCGAGGGCACGTCTCGCAACTCGGGCAGTGTGCACGGGCGCATTGTCCTGCAAAAACAGGACTCCTTTCGCCAGTTTGCCTCTCCTTTTCTCGACAACCACTTGACGGACTTTTGTCAACAATACGGCGTAATAGTCTCCGTTCATTGTAGTATTTTTGGGAAGGTAGTCGATGAACAAAATTCCTTCGCAATCCCAAAAAACAGTGGCCATGAGCTTGGAAGCCGATCTTTCCACTTTGAATTTCCGTGGCGGCTTTTCTCCCTTTGCTATCCATTGCATTGACTCTTGTTTTGACTCCGGATCGTACTGCCGGATCCATGTTTCATCGACAGTGACGAGGCGAGAAAAAACATCGTCAGGATTATCGCCACAGATGTCCAAAAACTCCTTCGAAGTTGTGACTCGACGCTGCCTGTCCAGTGGCGTAAGCATTTTTGGCACCCATCGCGCGCACACCTTTTTCATGTGCAAATGATTGTGCAAAATGTCACCAATTCGCTCCTTGCTGATGCCTATGGATTCAGCTATCTGCCACATCTTGATTCGCCGATCTTCGAGAACAAGGTTTTTCACTTTTTCAATATTTTCTTCGGTAACGGCGGTGTTTGGACGTCCTGACCTGGGATCATCTTCGAGCGACTCCCTGCCGTGTTTGAATTCACGTGTCTAACGTTTTACGGTGGCAAATGAAGGTGCAGAATCCCCATAAACTGCAGACATTTCTTCAAATATTTTTGTCGGCGTTTTGTTCTTCTTGGTGAGGAATTTTATGACAGCTCTGTACTCCAATTTCGTGCAAAGCGCGGATGACTCAGACATGGTGTTGTTTAATGTTCAATTACTAGAAGCGTAATGATGAAAATGACATGAAACTTGGTATTTATACTACTTAGAATACGCGCAATTAGTGATGCACATTGCGAGTCATTAGTGATTCTTAGAAGTACTTAGGCTCAAAATTTTTCAGCCGCCCCTCGTATGGCGCGCGACTCGCATAGTCGTACTACATACGGTGGTCTTGATAGGGTAAGACTATTCGATTCGTTTTTTTTATTTATCCATCTACTCCGATACTATAATACCTACGAAGATTATAAAACTGAAAACAAAACTCTTATCAAGTAACGTAAGTAGTGTATGGCACTGTACATAACTTGGTCTTATAACACTCGTGTGATACTATAAAAAACTCGTGTTATAAGAACCCTTACTATGCAACAGTATCGTAAACTATAGTGACTCACCGGCCGCCCTTCTCCCGTTTCTGCACGACGTATCCGGTGATGGGCGCCCCGCCGTCGGACTTGGGCGGCGCCCACTCCAGCTCCACGAAGTCCTTGTCCCAGTTGCGTGGCTCCGGCCGCCCCGGCTTGCCCGGCTCGTCTGCGGGCACACTGCTGGCTCAGTGGGGCTAGGGGCTAGGGGCTAGGGGTAGGGGCTACGGCCGGGTGCCCTAAGCTGCTCTTATGAATGTGGGATATGTTTGAACTGAAACTTTCGTTAGAACTAGACGTTAATTAATTTGTTCCGGCTACACTTTCTTGACTTTTTGTTGGACAAGTCCGACCAGGTTTCGGTCTGATTCGCAGAGCTTAATCGTGGTGAGCAGAGACCGGTTGCCCGTCTCTGACGTCGGAGACCTGGTCGGACTCTTCTGGCAAAAAATCAAGTAAGTGTATCCCGAATAAAGTTAATAATGTGGGATATTCTTCACAACTTTTCAATTGTTTTCCAAGAGAAATTCGATTTCGTATATCTTGAACTACAAAACTGGAAACAAAATACGAAATCGTATGTTTAGTATATTTCTTCCAACACTGGGTGTTACAGAGAGTCAACTTAAAAATATGGCGGTTAGACTACTCCTTAATAGGATTAAATTAATTAATTAAGTTAATAATGGTCCATGTTAGACCTTTATACTGGAACATAAAACAACAAATACATTATTACATAGAAGTATATCCTCCTGTTCGTGCGTAGAATAACTTCCTCAAGTGACACCGAACCTTTCTGAAACAGTCTGCCCCTATAATACTGACCCTATGGCCACTAAGAGACCTTTCATCTCATCACACGACGCTGAACTCACCGAAGGGATTCTTAGCGATGATGGGCTTCTCAGTCTCGAGTTCCTCCGACTCTCCCTCCTTGTTGACAGCTTTCACGCGGAACTTGTAGGGCTTGCCTTCCTGCAGGCCAGTGACGTTGGCCTTGCAGTCCTTGGCCGTGCCGCACGGGATCCATTGGCCTGGGCGAAGGAGAAAAAATACATTTATACTACACCTGCTTGGAAAGTACCTTGATACTTTATCAAATTTACGGTAGAAAGTACGTCATTGCATATCGAACAAATATGCGGGGAGAAAACGCATCTGAGCGGGAGAGAAAAGTGTATGAAAATCCATTTCTTACGTGGTTTTTCTTTTTTAATTTTGGGTAAGACTATGCGCCGGTAACCTAAATATCAAAAGCCAAAAAGTTTTTACAGTGAGTTTTTATCTCCAAGTTCGCAAAATGACACTGGCCACTAGCAACAATTTCAATATAAATTTCAATTAGTAAAGATTTCGTTTTTTATTTTCCTTGTAGGTGTAGTATAAAGCACTATGTATCACTCGAGAGAAACTGCGATTCCCGATCTCAGGTGTTTTAAAGCCCTCGCCTACGGCTCGGGCTTCAAACGACACCCTCGACGGTAATCGGTCACTTTCTCCTCTCGGTGAACAATGTACTATTACATAGGGTACGCAACGAGCTATGGAAAGGGATGCTCGGGATTTCTCTACGAGACCGAATCCGGAATGTTGAGGTCCACAGACTAACGAAAGTCGTCGACATAGCCCATCGGATGAGTAAGTTGAAGTGGCAGTGGGCGGGGCACATAGCACGCAGAACTGATGGACGACGGGGCCGAACAGTTCTTGAATGGAGACCGAACATCGGCAAGCGCAGCGTAGGACGACCAGCCACAAGATGGACAGAAGATCTCATCCAAGTGGCAGGGAGACGCTAGTTGCAAGCCGCTTCCAACCGGTCTTTTTGGAAATCCATGGAGGAGGCCTATGTACAGCAGTGGACTTCTTGTGGCTGAATGAATGAATGATAGGGTACTCTTTGTTTTTTTTTTATCTTTTCTGTTTTTTTGTATCTCTTTGATCAATATTCATTAGTCGCTACTTGGTCGCTACATACTCACCGGTTCACTCTTTAGACAACGAAATTCACAATACGAAAATTTCGTGGACAATTACCGGTAAGCGGGTCGAGTTTCTCGATCTCGTAGTAATCGATGGGAGTGCCGCCGTCGTCTTCAGGCTTGTCCCATGTAAGCGTGCATCCGTTCTTCGTGATGTCAGCCACTTCCAATGGTCCCTTGGGCTTGGATGGTCGGCCTGCGAAGTGAATGGTTTGATTATTTACTTTGAATGAACGTAAGGTTGAGCGAATGATACGATTTCATTCAGTCCTATCAAGATTTGGGTTTGGATGGTCGCCTTGAGACGTTACACGGTTCGGGTTTTTTTTGAATAATTTATTTCCAAAAAAGCTTATGTACTAATGACACGAAATATTTATCTTAATGCGGGTAGGTAGGACGGTATCAGTAGGTAGGTATCGGACCGGACAATATGAAAGACAGGTACATATTTCATGTACTTTACTTACTCCGATATCGGATCGGATAGTGTGAAAAGGCTCTTACTCACCAAGCACAGTAATCTCGAGTTCGGCCTCATCTTCGCCGACCTCGTTTTTAGCCTTGATGACGTATTTGCCGGTGTTGGCGCGTTTGCTCTTTGTCATGAGGAACTTGGTGCTGTAGTCAATATTCACTATCTCCAAGTTCTCTGGCTCGCCGGTCTTCACCTGGGGTGAAAGGTCAACGTTAATATACATTTACATACAGGCACATACACTGCTTCTGGCCCCATACCCAGTGTCGTGGGAACCAGAAACAGCGATGTGATTGTATTTTAACGATGCGTCAGTGTATATTGTGGTAGGTGGCCGGCGTAGACTACGATTTATGGTTTGCTACGAAATTTTTATGTACTGTAGCGATTTCTCTTTAAAGTAACTGGCCGTCTAGGATGATTTTCAAATGATTGAAAGGGAATAGGCAGTTCTCTGAGAAAAAGATAATAAAATAGTATTTTTGCTAGCAAAAGCATCTTTTAACAATATAGTGCGCTACAGTACATAGCAAAGTCGAATAGCTCACAGATTAATAAGTACGAAGAGTCTTTGAGGCAACGTAAATCGAATTATCATGGCAAACTACGAATTGTAGGTTTGACTTTGGGTGGAATAGAAATCATTACAAAACCACCAGCTTTCACTACAATTAGATTTAGATTCGTGCAATCTACTTTTCACATACAATAGAACCTTGTATCTTCGCTATAAAACATAAATTCAATGAAACTTGTGTTGTCTGTATGTCATTTACGTTTCCAATAAAGTATACGAATAACGTGTAAAAGCACCTTCAAAAGTATCTCCTTGAAGAACCACGTCTATGGATACTGGGAGACTGCTTCAGGTTTATTTACGGAGTCGATTTCTCACACAATATTGAACTTTAGTTTTATTTAGGTAATCGATCTCTGACACAATACTGAACCTTGTATCTATTTAATAAAGTCTAAAAGCAATAAAAAAATTACCTCCTTGTCCTTAAAGAACCACGTGACGGTCGCCGGCGGCTCGCCGAAGACCTTGACGTCCAAAGATACTGGGAGACCAGCTTTCACGGTGATTGGGTTCAGGTTTGTGCGGTCGATTCTTGGTTTCACTGTTGGAAGGAAGAGAAAACGGTGTTACTAATTTGTGTTGGGAATATTAATGTTTGTAGAGTTATTCGTGCCTACATACAACACACATACATAAGTTCACGCCTGTATCGAAAGGGGTAGGCATCAAGGACTGCCATCTGCCACAATCCTGATAAATCACTTTCGATTCATTGACATTAATAAGTCGTTGCATGCACGCACATTGATTAAAAAATATATCATTATCATCATCAACCCATAATGTCACTAGTATCACAAGCCTCCACCAATCCGGTCTTGGCCCCCGTGGTGGAGTATGGCCCATACCTTCCTCAGGGAAGAGACCCGTGCCCCTCGGTGGGGACATAATGGGTTGATGATGATTTATTTTATTCAATTAATAGTAGATTGTTAACCAAGGGCTGTATGACATCAATTGCATACGAGGTTTTTGGAGCGAGGGCGCTAATTAGCCCGAGTATGCAATTGATGCTTACACCCGAGGTAAACACTCTGCTTTAAATATCGATTGTGAGGTAAGTAAAAAAACATCTAACAAAAACTAACTAAAATCGGGGGTTAGATCCATGTCTTCGTCACTTGACATTTTTCAAAACTTTTGAGAAAGAAAAGAACTCCAAAACACGAAAAAAAATTACTCTCGCGCCTAGCTAGTCGACTGACTTTTTTACTCTTCACGATTTTATGGCACGCAAGCGCGTCAAATCGTGCTGGCCAGTTTGATTTTTAAATCGATTTCAATTAACATACGATGTGACTGCGAAACAAATAGTTCGATATTTAAAATAAATTCTAATATAAATTGTCTCGATTCCGATTCGAGTAAATAATCGATACCGAGAAAAAAAAAAATAACTTTTAAAAAATATTCTTCTTGCAGTATGAGTATGACAGTTTTATTTTTTTTTTTCAAATTCCAAAACCTATGCTGTAATGATATCCATACACCCCGCCATTCATGGAAGTAAGTGACTACTTACAGAGCAAGAGATATGCAAAATGTACTCACAGAAGCGAGGCTTAGCAGTGTGCCAGTTGGTGTTCTCGGAAGGCTCGGACTGTCCGGCCTTGTTGACGGCTCGCACGCGGAACTGGTACTGGTTGCCTTCCTCCAACTTCGGCACCACGCCTTGGCACACGTTGCCTTGCACTTCTATCGCCTGTTGGAAAACAGAAATCAGAAACTTATTCCAATGTCAAGAATAGGCTATTCGTATTAGGAGTCTTAAATCCGCCTTATCCCTTCCCGTGGCGTTTGCCCGCTGCGGGCAGGCGGCCATTGTTATGTTAATTACCGCCATTAGAAGGCTTATGGCATTTTAACGAAAAAAACACAGGATACAATTTGATAACAATGTATCGGCAGCCATGTATCGAAAACGGCCTGGATTGGCCGATTTTCTGATGACGTCAGAGTTCAGTAAAAATGGCGCTTGTCATTTATGTCTTTCTTACGTTCATTGGTTGTTTACTGACATGAGAGGTTCCGGATTATTTCATAGGTGAAGTTTTCTTTTGCCTTTTTTAGAAGAAATAAACGAAAGAATCTAAAATGACCACTTTTTGAGGACTCCATGAACACCAACAAAAAATATGAGATGGTTTTCAGAAATCTGTCAAATGGCCTATTTACATTCCGTTTGTTGAACGTTATTGTATTTATAATGTTAATGTAAGCCGCTCCCTTGCGGCCGAATGTGGTGGAGAAAAAGGCAGTGAAAAAAACTCCATTCCGACCATCTTTTCTCAAATCACCTTAAGTCAAATACTGGTAAGAATGTCCACCTACCTAAAAAGCTTAAGACCCATGAGTTCAGTCAATACTTGCAACGTCAAACATTATTTAATATTCTAAAAGTAAGAAATGTTCTCAATATTCAAAAGTAAGAAAATACCGACGACGACGACGACGGCGACCTCAAGTATTGGTAGGACTTCTGCGGCGGTGGGCTTGGATGTGACTTGCGAAGCCCAGCTTATTTTTGAAAGTTGGGCTATGCCATTTATTAAGAATAACTACAAAGGAAATCTCACCTTGACGAACTCGCCGCGGTCCCGGTCCATCAACTCAATGACGTAACCAGTGATGGGGGCCCCGTTGTCCCTTATAGGCGGCTCCCACTTGAGCTTGACAGACTTCTCGTCCCAGTCGACGATGTCGGGCAAGCCCGGCGGGCACGGCACGTCGTATGGGTTCTTTGCCAGGATCGCGTGGTCCGTGTCCAGGGGTTCGGACTCGCCTTCCTCGTTGAGGGCTTTGACGCGGAACTGGTACGTGTGAAGAGGCTCTAGACCTGTTGAGGGGGGCGGCGGTTTGTTAGCCTGTTGTAGGTCTTGAACTATCTCTATTCCACGAGACAAGCTCCGGAAGATGCGTGGGACCTTCGATAGCCACTGCCCTACCCTAGGAAGGGGACCGTCTTCGCTTATCGTTTGGTTTATCTGTAGCCGGCGCACCAATGAGATGTGAGAGCTTAATACTAAAAAGTATTTTCTTCCAGGTAATTTTTGTTGATGGGGATAATGGATGGGGTAGTGCCAGAAGATATTTATTGGAAAAAGGTCGTGTTATTTCCATCCATCTCAATTAGCCTTAGAGCGTTTTCACATTGTCAGATCCGATATCGATGTCGTCGATAGCTGTCGGCTGACAGCACGAGCTGTTTTCATATATTTCCAACGAAATCGTTCCGATACGGACTTTCGGACTTTTTGCACACAAACAATTTACATACACGAATAGCACACATACAAATACTATCGTCCGACGGCTTACGGGCGTCCGATGATACCGCCAACATATCGATGTCGATTTCCGACACCGGACTGGACAATATGAAAGACAGTACATCATCATCGTCATCTTCATCAACCCATTATGTCCCCACCGAGGGGCATGGCTCTCTTCCCCGAGGAAGGTATAGGTATAGCCAGGCCACCTATACCTATATCTCGAAGGTATAGCCAGGCCACCTCGAAATCGGATCGGCGTAAGACACCGTAATCGGAACGGATAGTGTGAAAAGGCTCAAAGGCTTATGCTTACCAGTGACTTTAGCCTCTAGCTTGTCCGGATCCACAGTGCCAGCGGGCTGCCATTTTCCAGTGAGGACGTCCATCTTCTCGATGACGAAAGCACTGAGCGGTAGACCACCCGTATGCTTTGGCTTCTGCCAGTTTAGCTTCACGTGGTCGGCATGGATATCGGACACTTCTAGTGGACCCTCCGGTTTGCCGGGCTTGTCTGTGGGACGAGAAATAGTACACACATAAAATATGCTTCAGAAATGACATAAATAATAATGATCAGGTCTTGCATGCAGGGTATCCTAGTGTGGGGCTGGAAGCAATGTATGTGCCTGTGTGTAAATGTTTATGTTTATGTAACAAGAGATTAATCTAAGATTAATTCAAAATACCGGCACATCCAAGCAGAAACATCCAAGACCTGGAGTTGTTTTTTTCTCCCCAGCCGGGGATCGAACCCGGGACCTCTCGCATGGTAAGCAGATGCACTAACCGTTACGCCACAGAGGCCGTCACATTTGAACACTCTTTCAGAAACGGAGGCTAAGTATGACTCACCCAGTACAGTTATCTCCACTGTGGCTTCATCAGCTCCGACTTCGTTGGTGGCCTTGAGCGTGTAGACTCCGGAATTCTTCCATGAGGAGTCGGTGATGGTCAACTTGGTGTTGTAATCCTCGTTCTCGATCTTAACGCCGGCTTCTAGGCTACTCTCCAGGGTCTGGTGATGGAATAAATCGGTTCATGAACGAATCTGATACAAACACGCACTGCCGAATCTATCAATCAGCCCGTAAATCATCCACTGCTGGACATAGGACATACGTCATATCGGTATGCTAGGGTTTACTAATGTATTGCCAAAAATCGTTTCCCAAAGTATTACTTCCCAAACTATTTTCCGCAAATTATCACATGGCAAAAAAACATTTCTCAAAACAACTTAAAGCAAATAAACAGTTAGCAAAAGTTATTATGGCAAGTTATTGTTTACCAAATAAATACTTGGTCAAAATTCATTTTACCAAGCATTATTCAGTCAAAAGTATCGTTTGGCAAAAAGTACCTTTCCATACAATACCGAATACGCTGCCGGCAATGTGTGTAAATGACACAACAAAGTCGAGTCTGTTTTCGATCTTACATAGAGAACCTAACGCTCCGACGCGCTCCGCTTCGCTACGCGCGTCGTCGCACCTATATTTCTGTTGCCACGTATTCTTTACATCGCCGACCCCCCGTTCAATAATAATTAGTACCTAATCGTCAACTATATTTATGCCAAATAATAATTTGACCAAATGAATAAAAGCCAAAATAAAACGTTAGTATAATAAACGTTTGTCTTAATAAAACTTGACGCAGTAAAATTATGCGAAATGATAATTTGACCAAATGAATAAAATGCGAAATGAAAACTTGCTAAAGTTTCATTTGGGAAATGAAACTGATGCCATAAGTTTATTGGGAAGTAAAATTTGGCGAAAAATACTTTGGCTAAACGGCGGTATCCCGTATGCTAGAAACGAGGGTTCAAATGAATCTAATAGGCTATTTGACAGTGTGAAAAAAAGTAGGTATTATTTATACGTTTCATATAAATTATGTGTCACTGCTAAAACCGCTTTAAGGCCTTTTAACTAAAAAAACCATTATGATTTGTAAAAAACACATGATAAAATTTGATAACTTTTATCTGCCGCCATTGTATCGAAAACGGCCTGGATTGGCCGATTCTATGATGACGTCACATGCCAGTAAAAATGGCGTCTGCCATTAATTCTTTCTTACGTTTATTGGTTGGTTTACCGGGAAGTGAAGTCATAATTCCTGTGCGACGCCATATTGCCTAAGATAGCGTTTTGGCGGCTTATTTGAAAGTTAATTTTCTTTTGCCTTTTTTAGAAGAAATACACGAAAGAATTTAAAATGACCACTTTCTGAAGACTCCATGAACACCAAACAATATGAGATTCATTCAAATCCAATCTTTCAGAAATCGGTCAAATAGCCTATTCCGGTTTGGCCAAGATTTTTTCTTTTTGTCTAAAGTCTTAATTGATCGTAGATCGACTGAATTTTCTGTAAAATAATTAGTTAGGAATCACTTCCGATTTCTAAATTTGTCGCCATGACGTAGGCATTACAGACAAACACAGCGGCCATTTTGTTTTTTTTTGCTAAGTTACAATTCAACAGGAGTCATTCAAAAACGTACCTTATTGTCAAAGACCCAAGCCTTAGTTGGTGGCGGCTCGCCCTTGATGTCGACGTCCAGTTTGATAGTGATGCCAGCGCGCACGCGCACGGCCACCATCTTGTCGCGGTTGATGTGCGGTTTCACTGCGGAGACATTTAAGAAAATATTTTCAAAATTAAAAATTACATAAACATACGCAGATTAACCCAGGAACTGTGACTTATTGAACGTTTCCAGTAAAACTAGGTGTGTTACAAAATCTACATCATTTTGATGGATCGGACAAAAACCTCCATTGACCTTATTAGAGCCATCGCAAGCAGGGCGACTTGTCGCCGCGTCAGACGCGACGTTGTCATTTGCTTATGGCATCTTGTCGTCGCGACTCCGCGACTTTGCCGCCAAGTGTGCGGAGATTCGACAAAATATATGAAAATTGACGACCGTAGCCTATCGTCGCGACTAGTCGCCGAACTGTCGCTGACGCGTGTCGCCTGGTGTGCGCATAGACTTACAGTGTTTTGACAATGCCAATGAGAGTGAAGACACATAAATAGAGGTTACAGTGACGAGTAAAACAAAATGTAAAAAATTAGGCAATACTCACAGAACCTAGCCTTAGCCAGGTGCGGCTGCGTGGGCTCGCTGGGCTCGCCAGGGCCGGCTTTGTTGACGGCGCGCACGCGGAACTGGTACGTGTTGCCTTCCTTCAGGTCGGGGACTCGCGCTTTGCACTCGGGTGTCTGTTGAGACATACAAGAGGAAAAGTTTATACCCACACAGAATAACTACATATACCATATTCATTTGGGTGTTAGACAACATGTAAACAACATTTCAGTACTCTTTAGACTATTTTTTACACAAATAAATAAGTAAAATTAATTAAAATCTGATTTTTAATTCCGTAGAATTCTGACAGTTCTAATTTTTTGACATGTCAGAGATTAGAAACCTTTTTTGGCCCAGCACACTTTTCAATTTCAATACGAGTGTGAACATCTGAGTCTACACATTTATCAAATGTATCCATTTTATAAAGTGTGGAGCTCCAAATTAAAAGAGAATTTAAGGCGAGTGACAATTGTGTCCCTTTTCATCACACAAACAGTAAAATAGTACAAGTAAAGAAAACATATTTTTATTAAAATATCTAATCATCATTAATACTAATATCACCATTTTCATCATCATCATCATCGCTGACATGCATTATTAAGAGAGGTAACAGCGGCATACTTCACTTTTCTGAAAAGGTTTACGAAACCTTGAATTAGTAGGCAGTGATGCCAGCTAAAGAATAAAATAAAGTAATTAAAGTTAATTCGATATATTGTTCGTGATATTGAAATATTTGAAAATTTTGTATTAGGTCATTTGAGTAAGTAAATATTTAGATCAACCTTTTTATAAAATCCTTCTTTCTTTTCTTTCTTTCTTTCTTTTATTTTGTAGATAAAACAAAAAATACGTAGCATTTTATTTTTTATTGCCCTCAAATGGGTCAAATTTGTCCCTTTTTCGGTGGAGAACTTTTTCAGTAGCAACACTTATGAAATGTCAGAATAAAAAATCAGACTTTAGATAAAATCTAATTTACTTTAAAAATTAGTGTACAAACCGAAATAACATTTTTTGACAATGAAAATAGTATAAAGAGTATGTACTGAAATGTTGTTCACATTTTGTCTAAGACCCAAATGAATATGGTATAGCCGGCCAGGCGCAAGTTGTTTTGCTGTATTAATTAGCCTACGACCTATTGAGACCTAAAACTTTCAAGTACTAGACACTATTAACTTCAGAGACGGGAGTTCACGGACGGAGACATGGCTTAACGACTGCCATCTATCGACGGCAGCCGGCACCGACTGCTTAACGTGACCTGCGGAGCACGGAACCGCTCGGAAAAATGCCACTAGCGTTAGTCATAGACGGCCACCCATCCATGCACTGAACGCGCCCTATGTTGCTTAACCTTCGTGATCGTTTAAGATCTTTGAGGCAGTCGGGGCTACGAGTGATATTTACTTTACGAGCGTAAAAATTGTTTGTATGACTTCGTTAGACATGTTATACTTTATAGTGCAGGACGATTTGTTATCAAGCAGTGTACAGTCTGTCAGCTTTTAGAATATACCTCGGGCTCTAGAGTAGGCTTCGGTTTTCGCCGAAAGCGCACGAGTACTCACTGATGATCGAGTTCTCATTTCAAAATTAAGTGTCATATTAGCTCCGATTTCAAAATTTATTATGAGTCATATTAGTTCCGACATTTCTATTACATCCGATTCTATCCGATAGTAGCCGAGGTATATTCTAAAAGCTAACAGACTGTACCTAATGCTCTCGATTCGAGTTACAAGAGTATTTTTTCCTTTGGTAAAGTTCACCTAGCGATCATACTCATGCTAATTGTGACAGCTACTTACCACAAGCCAAACTTATCCTTCTTTATGACGTGACCAGTGATGGACGGTCCACCAATGTTCTTGGTTGCCACCAAAACCAGGTCCACGCAATTTCCACCCTAATTATCAATATCGGATTTCACATAGCGACTGTACTCACATTGGTAGTGACGGCTTCTTGCCACGAGCCGAACTTTTCCTTCTTCTCGATGACGTAACCAGTGATGGGGGCCCCGCCATTATTCTTGGGCGCCTCCCAAACCAGGTCCACGCGATTCTCGTCCCAGTCATCGATGACAGGCGTCGAGGGCTTGCCGGGCGCGTCTGTTGTGGGATACAGGGTTAGGTTTCTGGCCTGAGAATTTCACTACAGTCTGTTTTTTCATTAAATGCAAAAAAAAATATTGTCACGTTGACATCTCCATACAATTCTTAGGCGTCAATGTCTGAATGTTGCTAGTGCGTAAAAACCAAATAACCCCATTTTATTTCCAAGTTAAATTGTGTATGCTACGCAGGTGTTTTTTAGACTTTGCTCTTACGAGTAATTCAATTTTAATGTCTTTGATGTGATAAGGATTTTGGTCACATGAGTCTTCTATTCACGGAAAAAAAAATCTACCGAGTTAACCTATAGCTTTTATAGCGGCAACACCGCGTCATTCTTTTTTTGCATCAAATTAAAAAAACTGACTGTTCGTACCTAAATATACTTAAATAACGGTTTGTCACGCTCTTCTTTGAGAAATTTGACGAGACAGCACTACAGTTAAGTAGTTACTTAGTGGGGTTTTTAATTCAGAATCTGGCCCTCGGTAAGATAGTTTGGGCTCAATCACCTTTTAGGGGTAATCACAGTAATGTTTACAAGAAAGAACTGAGGGGTATGATATGCACCTAGGATCTCATATTCTGACTTCATCATCATCATCAACCCATTACGTCTCCACCGAGGGGCGCGGGTCTCTTCCCTGAGGAAGGTATAGGCCATACTCCACCACGGGGGCCTAGACCAGATTGGTGGAGGCTTGTAAGACTAGTGGCTGCTCTTACCGTCACAAGTTTTCAAGCGGCCCTAAGGCCTCTGACTTGGCTTAACGACTGCCATCTATCGACGACAGCCGGCACCAACTGCTTAACGTGCCTTGCGAAGCACGGAACCACTCGGAAAAACGCCATTAGTGTTGCGGTCACCCATCCATGGACTGTACGCGCCGTATGTTGCTTAACATTAGTGATCGTTTAAGATCACTCAGGCAGCCCAGGCTACGAGCGATTCATTCTGACTTAGATAGCACTTTTGTTTCATGAGCAGTTACTTGCAATTTTTTGTGTTTGTTTTTATATAGCCTCTTTTGTCTTTAGCCTCTCTGTCTTCAGGCATCTCGTACCATTCCGGTAAGAATGCATTTAGTCCAAAACTCCTAATTTCTTAGCAAGTTAGAGCAAGAAACATTGATTAGCATATGAAGGGTACAAGGCTAGAACGATGAATGTCCAAAAAACATTTATTTTATTTCTATTATTTATGGTAGCACTTTTGGATCTCTGTCATTTCGTCTAGGTACACTAGAACGCTGTGAGTCAAGAGATGTATCAAAAAGAAAATATTCCGCTCCATAGCAGTAACGCTGAGAGTTTAAACTTCAAACTCGATTATCTCGAAATGTTGGAAAAAGGACATTCATTGTTCTTGCCTTGTACCCTTCATATCGTTCGCTCTTGGAGTCCAGTGATCTCAATCTCCGTGTTCTTAACAAGATTCTGAGCAACTATCTGTAGATTAGATGAGATTAGAACTCTTTATTGTACACACCAGTAGACTTTGAAGACCGTCCTATGAAAAATTCTCAACTCACCATAAGGATTCTTAGCAATGATCGAGTGGTCCGTCTTGAGGGGTTCCGATTCGCCCTCCTCATTTACGGCCTTCACCCTGAACTCGTACTCCTCTCCCTCCTGGAGACCCTTGATTTCCATTTCTGTGTCGTCGGTCTTCCCGACGGGCACCCAGCGGCCCGTCGCCTTGTTGAGCTTCTCGACCACGTAGCCCGTGACGGGCTTGCCTGAGGATGGGAGTAACGGTAAGTATAGGATGTCGTGTACAGTTAGATTAGCGATGAAAACAAACTTAAGGGCTGGTAAAAGAAATGAACAAAGCTAAATCAGTATAAAGATCAGTGCACATTCTAACGAACTGTCGAGTCTCGAAAAGTGAAACTTATCTACTTGAGCGCATTCAATTTCAGATTCCTCATAGAACACTATAACTTCCTGAGATTATAGAATCTTTTAACATTTTGTGTTTGTATACTTGCTGTGTACAATTTGCTTTGTTGTGTTTCTGCCTTTTTTTATACAGGGTGTTGATTTGTACAGTTTACTCCGACTCAGGGTTGGTTATTTACATGATACTAAAGCAAAAAAAATATATAAAAAAAATTTTTTTTAGTGAAAATCAGCTAAAATCCCCGGTTTTGGGGGGCCGGAGGCGAGCGCGCAGGCGCACTCTCTAGCCCCGCCCCGCGAAACTCCCGCCGGGCCCGTCAAATGCAAAAAATAGAAGCTAAGCCATATAAATTTCTGATATTTAGGTGATTTTCATTAAAAAAAAATTTTTTTGCTTCAGTATCATGTAAATAACCATCCCTGAGTCGGAGTCAACTGTACAAATCAACACCCTGTATAATGATGTGTGAGTGTGTTCAGGTCTCTACGTATGTGTATGCGTGTGTGTGTGTGTGTGTGTGTGTGTGCAAATGTTTCATCTAACCATCTATCAACAAGTCTCTCAGACTCCCGTACCTCCATCATCCTCGGGCTTCTTCCAGCTCAGTTTGCAGCCGGACTTGGTGACATCGGCGACCTTCAAGGGCCCAGTGGGCTTGCCCGGGGCGGACAGCACTGTGATCTCCACAGTGGCCTCATCGGAGCCGTGCTCGTTGGTGGCGAGGATGCGGTAAGTCCCCGTCATGGCGCGGACAGCCTCTTTGATGTCTAGCTTTGTGTTGTAGTCCACGTTTACGACGTTCTCAGTCACCTGTTGGGGGGAGGGAAGATTAGGACGGTGCAATCCGGTATTTGACACTCAACAATAAATTATCTGATATGCTCGATTAAAACCAAAATGACAAAATGTTTCGGAAAATGTATCTCTTTTAATCATTTACTACTTATTACAATTTTTAATTGGGTATTTGACAGGATGTCAGATGAGTTACTTTTAAAACGGAATTTTGTATGAAAATACTTGCTTGTGACGTCACAGTTCAGTGCACTCTTTTTATGTTTCATCTATTTAAAAATTGTAATAACTAGTAAATGATTAAAAGAAATACATTTTCCGAATCACTTTGTAATTTTTGTTTCAATCGAGCATCTCAAATAATTTATTGTTGATAGTGTCAAATACCGTATTAGATTAAACATAAAAAGAGTGGTCTGAAATGTGACGTCATAAGCAAGTATTTTCATACAAAATCCCGTTTTAAAAGTAACTCATTTGACATTTTGTCAAATACCCAATAATTATTCCGACCAGGTGGGATGAGGATCTGCGGAAAACTGCAGGCAGATGCTGGATGCGGCAAGCTGAAGACAGGGCGCTATGGCGCTCATTAGGGGAGGGCTATGTCCAGCAGTGGACTAATATAGCCTGATGATGATGAATTATTATTGTACATTGTTTCGACGTTCAGTCTTCATGACCGATCTGATCAAATGCCAATGCATGAAGGGTCCGAAAGGGAGGCTCAATGAAATATGTTATATTTTCGAACTAGGATAGATTTTTTTGCCAGGACACATTCGTCCACCTTGAGAGTACTGACAGTTTGTTCAACCTTAATGAACAGGAAATACTTAAGGAACTAATAAAACTTAGAAAGAAAGTGGTTACTCTCACTGAAGTTTAAGAACAGTCGACGGCATGTCAACCTTCACATTTTAGTTGTAAAGTCGCTCGTAATAAACATAAACATTTACATACAGGCACATACATTGCTTCTGGCCCCACACTAGAATACCCTGTGTCGTGGGAACCAGAGTCCAAGATCCAAGACCTGGGTTTATTTATTTTTTCCTCAGCCGGGGATCGAACCCGGGACCTTTCGCATGGTAAGCAGATGCGCTAACCATTACACCACAGAGGTCGTCATAATGCAACGGAGTAGAGTGCATGGGTGTATACGAAGATGTCCTGTCGTCTGTACGTATGATATTTTAAGGCAGCTTCAGTTCATTAATGATCTTGAGGTTAACCACGAATAAATACTCTCGATATATTCGTCTTTATCTCATACTAACTCTTTCTTCCTCTCCCTTTAACTTCTTCTTCTGAAAAGCCAGACTAGTATGTCTGTGGAGCACAATCTAAGTGACTTTGGTCATTTCCTTACCTCCTTCTCATCAGCCTTCCACTTCTGGAACCACTGCACCTTGGGCGCGGGTTCACCCTTGACGTTGACGTCGAAGAAGATCGGCTTGCCCGCGCGCACTGCCACCGCCTTTAGGTTGGTGCGGTCGATGCGGGGTTTCACTGAGAAAGGGTACAGTTATCAGCTCGGATTACAATAGAATACTGAATACCACAAGGGTTTGGTTGACTCGACATACAGTAGAATGCAGTGTCACAAGGTTTAACTGAATGAACGTGGTCGATAACGGACCTAAACGCTGCCATTTTAACGGTGCTTAAAGTCTGTTTTTTAATTTAATGCAAAAAAATAAAACTGTCATGTTGACATCTCTGAACAATTCAAAGGTTGTCAATGTCTCAGTGTTGCTAGTACGTAAAAACCAAATAACCCCATTTTACTATCATATTAAAATTGTGTGTGCTACTTAGGTGTATTTTTTAGACTTTGCTGTTATGAATAATTAAATTTTAATGTCTGATGTGATAAGGATTTTGGTCACATGAGTCTTCACGTTAAAAAAAATTGTAGTACAATTTGACGCAGTTTTACGCGTCATTTTTTTGCATCGAATTAAAGAACGGACTTTAGCAACCAATAAAGAAGTTGTGGGGGCCTACAGGGAGCCGCCGTAAATTTGTACAAATGGCCTCAGTCTGGGTGTTTTTCGATGTTTGTAATGTCCTTGCCTGGTTACCATAACATAGAGTATCCTAGTTTGGGACCAGAGGAAGTGATTGTGTTGTTCGGAAGTTATTAGAATTATTTTGCAAAACAAATCACGTTAAAAACTATCGTGCAGGATCTCTCAAGGTTGGGTTCTCAAAGTGCACGGACTTTTATGGGACTTATTGCGCTGCTCGAGCGAATAGTTGGGAGAATTGTAGGAATTTTCGAAATGACAGAAATTCAAATCGTATAAACAGAATTTTGACGACTGGCATTACTAACACATTTAGTGGTATTCCTTGGGGTATATTTTTGCTATCCAAAATTCACTACAGCACTGATAAAGCCGTATTTCGTGCTAAAAAAGGCAATATCTAATAATATCTAGTGATAATTTGGGTGATTTATTAAAACGTGGGCCCAGTTCTAGTGGTTGGTGCCTCTGCCTACCCCCTCGGGGATAACAGGCGAGAGTTTTTTTTTATAATTTATTGACAGTTATAAATATTGTACACAAAACCTACTAGGCAGATGGAGTCTACTAGATAGCGTTGAGAACGTCCAACAAAATGTTGACATAGAAGGCTCTCCGCAGAAGCAACCAATCTACCAGATTTCAAATTGTTTTACGCGATTTCAAAGTTTTTCACAGTAAAAGTGATTTGTATTGACAAGAAGAGACCCCATTTTGGGATGTAAATTATTTTATTAAACTATTGATACTTACAAGCCTTTTTAGATAGCATTGCGAACGTCCAACAAATGTAGACAAATCCAGTCTTCCAGATTTCAAATTGTTTTTCGAGATTTCAAAGTTTTTCACAGTAAAAGTGATTTGTATTGACAAGAAGAGATGTGAATTTTGGGATGTAAATTATTTAATAAAACCATTGATACTTACAAGCCTTGTGCCTGATCATGGTCATCTTGGTAGGGTCCGAAGGCTCGGACTGGCCTGCCTTGTTCACGGCGATCACGCGGAACTCGTACTCGCTGCCTTCGGGCAGACCCTCCACTTTACCAGAGTTCTTGTCTCCAGGCACCTGGTGGAAATAGAGTCAGTTTGAGGGTCAATTCCAGCTGTACTATAAGACCAGCATTTAGCCGGTGGTAGATTTAGTAAAGTAATTTTTAACGGAAGAGGCATTGCGAATTCAAAATTCAATTTGCTTTGATACTGCGGGGGGGTACACAGTGACCAGGATTTGCCACTTGCCTCAACACAGTCTGTTATCTTTTAGAATATATCGCACCCTTGCAAGAACAACATGACATTTCGAAGACAACCATTTTTTATTCATAGAAATTTATTTATTTTAACGCGGTTTTATTTACTCCTAAAACGCCGGAATAATGAACAAAAGAGACACTGCATCACGTTATAGCGCTATCTCTTTCGGCCATTACTTTGAAAACCTTAAAAATGCTCTCATGTAACGTAAGGGTTCCGAAATAACATGATGTTCTTGCAAATGTGCGATATCTCGTCTACTATCGGATAGAATCAGATATATTCGTGTAATAGAAATATCGGAACTAATATGACACTTAATTTCACTTATACAGAGCAAGAAGTAGTAATACACGCGTGTGCTTTCGGCGAAAACCGAAGCCTACTCTAGAGCCCGAGGTATATTCTAAAAGCTAACAGACTGTACTGACATACTTCTTACATTTTATTAACAGTTACACTAGTCTCTCACTTTACTCATCCGTCGAAAATAATTTACTGTTTAAATGAGGTTGTTTTTCAATCAGCCATACAACCAGGAATCGGCCCGGTCGGTGGCCCCCTTAGGCTGCTTCTGGATGATGTGGGTACTTTTGTATGGGGCGCCACCATCGCTCTTGGGCACCCCACTTGATCTCGGCGCTTTAGTTATTGTGGTTTACCGAGCTTCTCCAAAAGGTCCCCCATGCTGGTTTCTGGCTTATCTGTTGGCCATCTGGATCAGATGAGATTAATGAACTATACAGTGCACCAAACTTACCTCAGCAGCAGTCTCCCAGTCGGTGGCGCCCTTAGGCCGCTTCTGGATGATGTACTTCTGGATGGGGGCGCCACCATCGCTCTTGGGCGGGTCCCACTTGATCTCGGCGCTTTGGTTGTCGTGGTCGGCCACCACACAGTTGCCGGGTTTGTCCGAGATGTCTGGTGGGGAAGGAGGAATGGTAGGCCAGTTTTATTTTACCTTGATTTTCTACGAGTGACTTATAATTGAACCGTGTTACGCAGAAACTTCATAACCGTAAGTGATTCGCGGGAAAAATGCTTTTTTGTTTATCAAGTCATTATATTCAATACTTATGCTAAATACAATGTTCAAAGTCATGTCGCTTCTGCATAATAAATTTCTTAGGTCTACCGGTTAGTAATGTCATCTTGGCTGGTGCTATACATTGCGTTTATAATACTTCAAATTGAATGCTACCTAAAAGAAATCACGGTAATGTATTTCGTGTCATTTCCGTCTCCGGAGTTAGGCCATGATATCCGAGAAAAGCCGAATAGTTAACTGATTTTCATCGTATTGTAACAGATAGTTAAGCTTTAGCAGTAGATTAATATAAGCTTTTATAGTAACAAATACAGTAAATGCAATTCCTCACCGAAGGGATTCTTAGCCAGTATGGCGCGCTCGGCTTCCAAAGGCTCGGAGTCGCCCTCGTCGTTGACAGCCGTCACGCGGAACTTGTACTGATGACCGGGCTCCAGACCTGTCACCTCCATTTCCAGAGGCTTCTTGTCTCCAGCCACTCTGGAGGGAAGAGGCAAGACAGAAATAGTTTATTAAGAAAATGCAATGTAATTTTCAGCGTTCCTATGACATGAAAAATGTTTAAATAAAAATTCAAAATTTTGACGCTGTTCTTCGGAAAGCAATGTTACCGAACATTACGAACTCAAGGCTCAATATCTGCCAGACACGGTTTCTTCGCCAAAAAATGTTTAAAACGATCCACAGAATACGTCGGTTTAGCGAAAGACGTCAAATTCCTTACCTGCCCACGCGGACCCACTTCCCGGTGGCCATGTCCATCTTCTCAAGCTCGTACTCTTTGATGGGCGAGCCACCGTCATCGTCAGGCTTCTCCCACTTCACCTTGCAGCCTTCAGCGTGGATGTCGGACACTTCCAGCGGGCCTGTGAAGTAGAAGTTTGGTTAGGTTAGGTGATGAAACTGGGTGAAATGTTCGGTCCTACAAGAGACACGCCTATACCTTCCTCAGGGAAGAGACTCGTGCCTCTCGATGGAGACATAATGGGTTGATGATGATGATAACAGACCCGCAAAATTATATAGATGGAGAATCTGTACACTATACAAAATTTATAACGTAAGGGATAAGATAAGATAAGAATATTCTTTATTGCACACTGGAAAAAACAATATATAAAATATGATGATCTTGAACTAAATCATCTATTTATATATTGAGTGTCTTGAAGAAACATAATGACTAGCTCTGGTTCTTTTAATAACAAGTAGATGTAGATGTACTATATTTTATTAAGGGTCTGTTTCACAATCTGCAGATAAAGTTGCGGATAAGCTATCCGCAACCAGGGCTGCCGTTTGTTTATTATTATTATTATATATTTATTTTTACAGGGCCTGTACGAAACTTTAGCCCTAACGGATGTTCGGAAAATATTTGTTACAAAAAATTGAACTTTACGCCATGATGGCTGAAAACGGAATCGCTGCCGTTTGTTCTAAATTTGAAGCCATAAACGAACACACGCAATATAGGAAAGTTGATTTAAATTTAGAACAAACGGCAGTCCTGGTTGCGGATAGCTTATCTGGAACTTTATTTGAACATTGTGAGACAGGGCCTTCGTGCAATAAAAGTATTAATAATAATAATAATGATAATGTACTTCAGGTTATAGGTGCCATTTTTAAGCATTCAGCTTGCCTATGTAGTGTGGACAAATAGCTAACACTGCTTTCTAATTGGCTGAAACCAGCTTACAACCTGATCTCTGTGGATTTTAGTAAATGTAACTTACCCTTTGGCGAGCCAGGCTTGCTAAGCACAGTCAACTCCACGGTCTCAGTGTCGAAGCCGTTGCAGTTCTCTGCGCGCAGTGTATAGGAGCCGGTGTCGCGTCGCACCGCGTTCACTATGGTGAAGTCTGTGTGATACTCCTTGTTGTCAATCTTGATGCGTTCTGTGTTGACCAGCTTAATGTTCTCCCGCCACGACCTGAATGGTTAGACAGGTTGGAAATGAGCTTTAACTCACAAAGCTTGCATGGAAATTGGCAGTAAATTGAGCAAATACTTCAGGAGTTTCCTGCTGGTTGCACTAACCACTGAGCTAACCATATTCTGGCTACAATGCGCTCAATGACATATTAAACATGATATTGTGCATAAAGATGTTATAAATTTAAAAGTTAAGTTGCTATGGGCTCTTCTTAAATAGGCATACAAATCAGGTCGAAATTAGTTAAAATTTTATATTAGAAATTAAATATTTTATGATATTTACATAATTTTATACATATGTAGTTATTGTCGCATCACAACTGTTGCAGACATAGGCAGTTTGATACTTCTAGCATGGTGCTCTTTAATAATTCTGGAATAAACTTACCAAGTCATCTCTGGTGGCGGTTCACCAATGACATCCACAGACCACTTGTGAGTGCGGCCTGCCTTGATGATCACCGACTTGAATGTGCTTCGCTCGATGCGTGGCTTCACTGTAAAAATTACATCACTTGTCAGTTTTGCAGTAGGTACTGGAAAGTTACTAAAATATAATTTTGCTCTAATAAATTCTGACCTAATGTACGAGCAACGACAACAACGTGGAGACCTCATAGAAACATACGAAATCCTCACAGGTTACTATGACGTGCAAGACCTACATAACATCTACATTATGAACGAAAATAGCCACCTATAAGTGGCCACCACCTTAAACTAAGCAACTCTCTGTGTGCAAGTAACCCTCGAAAGCATTTCCTTCCAAACCATGTTGTGCGAGAGTCTATTGCTATTGTTAGTGCAGACTCAGTGAACTGTTTTAAAAATAGACTGGATAATTATGTAAAAACCAAAAACAATCAAGTGCAGTGATAAGATATACACGCATCAGCTCTAAGCTGCTAGTGTATCAATAATAATAATAATAATAATAATAAACTCGGCAAAATGTGGGCCCAGTTCTAGTGATTGGTGTCTCTGCCTACCCCCTCGGGGATAGCGGGAGTAACTTTATTTATTTTGGTCATAGTTGTGATCAATAAGACTACAATCGTTACAAGATGTGTATATGTAGGTCTAATGTATATTGTGAAATTTAATGTATATTGTCGTTTTCACACATATTGTAGAGAGTAAGTGGATGGCTGGAAGTGAGTGCCTAGATCTACTTACAGTTCCTATGCTTGCACAGGTGGTTGTCAGTGGGCTGTGACGCCTCACCAACTCCAGCCTTGTTGTAGGCCTTTACACGGAACTGGTAGATCATCTTTTCCTTCAGCCCCTCCACCTTGAACTCGGTCTTATTATCTTCAGTCTTGGCAACCTGGTGAACAAGAAAATAGCATCAGAAAAATTTAAGAATATTTCGCACCCTTGCAAGAACAACGTGATATTTTGAAGAAAATCATTTTTTATTTATAGATATTTTTTTTTTCTCTTGTCTGTTACGTGGAAATCTGTTTACAACAATGGACCATTTTGTTGTCGCTTCAATCACTTTGTCATTTGTAGTGTATTTTTTTAGCGCGATTTTATTTGCTCCGTAATCGCTGGAATAATGAGCAAAAGAGACACTGCGTCACGTTATAGCACTAATTCTTTCGGCCATTACTTTGAAACCTTAAAAAAATGCTCTCATGTAACGTAAGGGTTCCGAAATAACACGTTGTTTTTGCAAGTGTGCGATTTGTGCAATGTAACTCTTCAAACACACCAGCGACTAGAATGGTGATCTGGGGCAGATTGCTGGTAGCAGGTAAATAAGGATGGCTGAGGACTGAAAGTGGGGGCATGTCGTGGGGCAAGACAAAATAGGCTCCACAGAGTTGCAGAAACCTTCATTGCCACTAATACATGCCTCGGGGAGGCCTTAGCAGCGGATGATTATGGTTATCAGCCAACAGGCTGCCAATCAAGTTTTTATCTTTTATATTTCTTGTCCACATTACTGTTCGAGCAACAGTAATGTGGTTGGGTTTGTTTTGTTAGATACGAAACAAGATGAGTTGAAGGCCCGACCACCAGCAGCCATAAAATACACATTTAATAATGGTTCTTTGATGTGCACTCTGCATGCACACACCTTCAATGCCAAGATCGGCTACATAAGTCACCTGAGGGCACACCAGCGAAACCCTTATAGGGAAGAGCAGTGATCGTGCTCTTCCACTATAAATTTTCCGCCAGGCAGATCGTATGCCTGGGGACGGCCGGTCCAACTGTGGTTTGTTGGACGTTATATTTATGGTATGTCATTGTGTAAAGTTTGCTTGCGCGATGCAGGAATGTTGGAGTTTATAGTGCGCGCGCAGAGTTGACATGTGCTCGCCACACCCTCACCAACCATAATAATTGAGAGCCAAATAGCCGAATATGGCTAGCAGAATATAACTTTTCAAACACCACTAAGTAAGTTATTCGGCTAACAAACCACCTTTCCATTCTATCTTCTCCAACTCACCTCGATCCAGTCAGGCGAGAACTTGTCTTTCTTCTCGATGACGTAGCCGAGAATCGGCCTGCCACCATCGTCCTTTGGAGGCTCCCATTGCAACGTAACCGAGACATTGTCGTAGTCGATGATGTTCGGCTTGCTTGGCGCCTTGGGCGGATCTGTTCAGTGAAATTAAAAGCTTGGGTATGTTAGTTTGAAAACTTGAATTAGGAGAGTAAATGCTAATGAGTCACAACCTTGAATAGGTACTGATCCCGACTTGTGATAATAATTCTGTTTGGAGGGAAACGAGCAAACAGTTTATGGAAAAAGAGGTGAAATACTAAACATAAAAGGATGGCGAAGGAAATTTGAAAATAAAACTCGAGTTCCGCCAACAGTGTTTTGTTTTTGAATGAAACTACACGAGTCAGATTACTTTTCTTTTGCAACTTGAAAGACTCATTTACCTCAAATTGTGCGTCGCGGAAAAATCTTTAAAAAATACTTTTGTTACTAACACAAGGAGTTCGCGTCGCGCCGGCTGATTTTACTTTTGTTTACAAACAAAAAATACTAAAAAATAGCGCGTTTGACACTGACAGCCCCGGCTTCGTTTCAACACTGCATACTTAGGTCCGTTTTTACACTAACCTGGAAACTTGCTAACGAAACGCAAAAAAAAACCTAAATAAACTTTATACAATACTTACCGTACGGATTCTTTGCCAGGATGAACGTGTCTGTCTCCAGAGGCTCAGACTCGCCCTCCTTGTTGACGGCGCGCACGCGGAACTTGTACTTATGGTTTGGCGTGAGTCCCTTGACCTGGAACTCTGTCGGCTCCGGGCCGGTCTCACCGCACGGCACCCAGTTTCCGGTGTCCTGGAAAGATGTGAGCTTACTTATAAATTTTCTGACAAGGAAGTAGTTATTATTTACTAACTATTACAAAGACAGTACAGACACGTAGTAGCTAACAGGGTAAAATATTTTTTTTCTAAGAGTATTAGGAAGGGGTTTTCAGTAGGTGAAGTTTGTCCAAAAACACTAGAAACCGGAAGTGAAAGTTTACTAATTATTTTATTGAGAATTAAAACATTTACTATATTTATTGAAGCACAGTACCTTTTTTATGTAGTAGCTCAAGTTGTTAATTTATATAATGCATGTAAGTTTGTGCAAGCTATTAACAAACACAGACAAAAAGTCTGAGCAAAACCGTACCTACTCTTTAATTTCTACTCTTTCTGGTCAAGCTGTACGTATTGTTGACTTACGAGAAATCGAGAGTAGGTAGGTAAAGTCTGTTCGCTATCATAGTGTCACTTTGATATTTACCGCCTCGGCACATGGCGGCTTTTGACAAAAGAAATTAAAGGAAGCCGACCCGGCGCAAACAGGCCAGTGAATTTGGCTCGCAGCTCGTCTCATTGTACTATTATGTAGATCACGCAATTAAAGAGTTAAATCAATCAGTATTTTAGAATGGATATAAAACGAAACGATCGTGCATCACTTATGTAGGTACCTATTCTAAATTCCGGTGGAGATGAATATTCTGAGGACACTTCGAGTGATGGAGAGTAGTGTTTTATTTTGTGCTTAATTAGGTATATTGTGTACCATGTTTTTTTTCTATTTAAAGTGTTTTGGCAGTCTAAGTTGTATTATTCAAATAAATGTTTTTTTACTAAAACCAAGATTGCCTTCGTGTGTACCGACACTATCTAAGCGAACGGACTTTAATATAATACCACTAAGGCAAAATTACCCTCGCTCACGTTCTACATCGGCCTTATTGTAACTTTCGTCTACCGAAAAGGCAATTTTCTTTTTTAAAATAGAACTCGAAATATTGGAGCGGATCAAATCCAAACTATAGGTACTGTAGGTACCTATTACCTACCTATTATACCGAGGCTTTAAAACCTCGGGCCCAATCATAAGAAATAATAACGTCATTCTAAAGGCAGCAGTGCTGTTCAAACTCAAACGCACCTGGTCCATTTTTTCCAGCGTGTAGCCAGTGATGTCAGATCCCTGCCAGTCGTCCGGCTTCTTCCATTTGACCGTGGCCTTCTCGGCGCGGACGTCGACCACCTCGATGGGTCCGTTGGGACGGTTGGGCTTGTCTGGAATGAGGGGATATTGTAAAGAAAAACTGTCATCAAAAACTACATCAACGATTCAGGGTGTCTAGAACAGCGATGAACTTATGACTTAACTAAGTCTGTATTTTAAAATGGGCACTTGCAATACAATGGATATTTGAAGGTGCTTGAAGGTGATGGATGTTACTAATGCGATGGATCCTAGTGAGGCACGTAGACCAGATTATTGTTAACATATTGGAGTATATGAACAATTCTATTAATATTGGAGTGCCTTAACAGAGGGCTATGAGGTCCCTTAATTATTTTCAAAATAAAATAAGAAAAAGAATCACCATCCTTGTCCGAAACTATGATACCTACCCTGTGGTATTATAACGAGACAAAGATGTTACAAACATCGACGCAATCCATAAATTTTTGGGCTTCACCAAAACCGAGTAAAAGAGACATCGGAAACGATTGGAATGGAATAAATGTTGGCCCAAAATACGAGCAGGTACCTGAGCTGATAAAGCCACTTACCCAGAACCACAACATCGGCGACGCTCTCGCAGGTGCCCGAGGAGTTGGTGAGCACCAGCTTGTACTTCCCGCTGTCGGGCCTGGTGGTCTTCCGGACGTTGAGGACCGTGTTCTTCTCATACTTGTCGATGGTGATGCGGTCACCGTCATCCGTAATATCCTGGGCGGTCAGAGTGAGGTCAGAGACTTGGACAGATATGTACTTTACCATTAAATTTAAACGTGGTTTGCCAATAGCATAGCAGTCCTAAAAAGTGGACTCCCTGGGATTTGCATTTTAATAGTTTCGGCATTATTCAAAATAGCGAGCGTTTTTAACCGGACGACGCCGTTTGTAAAACTCGAAATCATATAAATTGCTTGTGAATAATTATGGGTCCATGCACGCATTGAGATTAGGTGTAGCAGGTCATCGCTTTTAAAGATTAGGCCTCCCCCAAATTACCCTCGATGCGCCAATGGAGCTTGCTCGAGCTACTGACAAACCGCATTTAGATTGAATGGTAAATTGGTAATGAGGCTTGGCGTGATCAAGGTCTGGTTGATTCAAACTTTCGTCTTTCTAGAACACTTCCATAATGAAGTATGATTTATATTATATAACAATACAAAAGCTGGCGTAAACTCGAACAATAAATGTTATGAGTTTGTTGAGCGTTTTGCCAGATTTTGCGTCAATAATCACATCAGGAATTAGGAATCAATCAGCATTTCGATCTTTGGTTAGGATAACAACATATAATTTGTATTAGAAAGTTTAGAAAATTGCAAAATTAAAATAAGTAAATAATAACGTTACTATAATAAACGGTTAAAACGTTGACATTATTTCTTTGAATGCCAAATATTAGCATTGATAACCCATTGAGGTACTTAGTAATATCCATTAAATTTTATTAAGAATAAAAATAACTTTCAAAAATATGAAATGTAGGATGAAAGCAACGTGATTAACTGTTCTTAGTTAAACGTAATTTTTATCCCAGCATCAAAATATCAGATTTATACAGTGAACAAGTTATACTCGTTTTACATGACCGGTTCGTTGGTCATGTTCGTGACAGATGAAGTTAGAATATCGGAATATGACTTCATGTACCATGGCTGTATGTTTTAGTTGTGGCAGTCTATTTTTAATACTAGTGTAATGTGTAGTAAACTAGAAATTCCCGTGTGAACTAATTTTCTAAATCAGTGCTGCTACTTTGATCTAAAAATCTCAAATAGTATCTACTAGATACCCAACTAATGATGTAAATAAATGTTTTGAATACAATAAAAATAAACTAGAATGTGTTAAGTGTTTTGTTGTACAACATTTAAAGCCAATTTTCACAATATTGAAAGCAAAAAGTATAGCAGACTTTTGAAGAGACATATAAAATACTCAAAGCAATTTGGCCACTTCATCATCGTAATAATCATTGAAAACTGAGAAAACTCAACCTCCGTAACTGTCCATTGTACTGGGTTATCCACTTTGACGTTAATTCGGATAAGACTATACAGTGGAGAACTTTCGTAGTTAACATGAAAAGTGCAAAATCAATGTCAATAGATGACAGATGTACTTTATTAAGAGAAGAGGATATTTTGATTAGATACTTTTTGCACGTTTGCTTTAGCAAGATAAACTCGAAATAGAAAGTGGCGAAACCGCGATGCTGTCGTTGTGAAGTGTATAAAGTATTTATGTTTTAGTGTTAGCACATTTATGCATCAAGAAAATGTGTATGAGTAGATAAAAATTAAATAAACATTATTATAAGTAAACGAAAGAATATGTTTAGTTTCACCCATCTATCTAACCTGTTCCCGAGTCTGCTTGCCGCGTTTCTTTTGTTGAAAAAAACACAATAAAATATTAATACCTATTTTAGTCATTATCGTCTTCAAGGAACTCTACAACCTCCTAAGTCCCCGTGTACTAAAAAGAGTACCAAAACCATTGTTATTTTCAAGGTCAGGACTTAGGAGGTAGGTTAAGACAAAAGTTTCAGGTGCATTTGTGCAAGAATTAAGATACAGATCACTCCATCCTGTAGATCTTGTAAGACAAAACTGAGCGCTATTGTTACGCTATTTGTAGCATTCATTTCCATTTTTCATCACTGGTGTCTTGCAGTTCTTGTAGAGTATAAAAGTACGTTCAAAAAGTATTTACCTCGTCGGTTTTGCTCCATTTCACTTCGGGTTCCGGCTCACCACCGTATTTGATATCGTACGTGATGACCTGGCCCTTCTTCACGATCAGGTTCGTGAGACCATCGCCAATGATGAAGGGTTTGACTGCGAACAAAATTTGACTTTGAGCATTTCACCTTCTTTAAACAGATTTAACTTTACCTATGGGTACCTATTGATATAATATCATTATAAATTCAATATACCCAATTGCCCAGCCGAGTCATTAGTGAGCATTGAGAACGCTCAGCCGAGAACTGAGAATGGTAAAACAATCCTGTAAATACTGTATGGTGTATAATAATAAGTTGTCCACTCTATTCAATCATTGAACGAAAATCTTCTCCAAGTGTTTACTTTGAAAATAATTATCGCTTTATAATACTAATTTCTTACCGAATCTGCACTTAGCCACAATCGGCTTGGTAGTGTCGCTGGGTTCACCAGGACCGGCTTTGTTGATGGCGCGGATGCGGAATTCGTAGGTGCCACCTTCCTTGAGGCCATCCTGAGTGGCCGATAGCACATCGCCGGGCACCTCCTTGCCCTTCACCCAGTCCTTGCCAAACTTCTCCTAAGAAACACAACGAATTTTTGAATAGTCAGCTACGCTAACAGTTGCAATTGAAAAATGGTGTCAGTATAACAGAAACCTAATTGTCAGTAAGTAGAAACGTTAATGTTAAAGTGAAGTTTGGAAAATATCGATTGTTGATATTTGACGCTAAAACCTACACCGGTGAAAACAATGGGATGTTGAATGAAAGGGGAAGTCAATTATAAAACTGACCGTAAATAATTTGTTTTGAATACCTTACCTTATATTCAATAACATAGCCGGTGATCGGTGCTCCACCATCATTGTCCGGCTTCTGCCATTTGAGGTCCGCGTGGTCTTTGTCCCAGTCCGTTAGCTCCACATTCTTGGGCTTAGATGGTTCATCTATAGAGAAGACAACCTCAAATTAGGTTCCTGCCTCGAGTTAAAATATGTAGATAGGTTCTACCAATTTTCATGCAATTCGTCGACATCGACCTGTCAGTGTAAAGAATATACAAATATAGTGTGTCCAAATAACCGTGTAAACCGTCCAAAATTTCTTACCCCAAGGATCCTTGGCTAATACTGGCTTGCCAAACAAGCCAGGCTCGCTGGAACCAATCTTGTTGACAGCGCGAATCCTGAACTTGTACGTCTTTTTGGCAACCAGGTCCTCGACCTTGTACTTGAGAGGTTTGCCCTGTTCAACTTCACCTACGTTGTCCCAACCGGCCTTGAGGGACAGGTCCTGAAGAAGTACATTGTCGATTGAGTTCACTAACACAAAATTATTAATAAATATAAAATTGTCAATGTGTGTCATTGCCACTAGAATTCGTTTCATAGATTAGAAGTTCTGAGTAGTTACGAACACGTCCTTACCTGTCTCTCAATAACGTATTTGATAATGGCCGATCCACCGTCGTCTTGCGGTGCCTTCCATGACACCATACAAGACGTCTGGAAGACCTCATCCACCTCCACATTCTGAGGCGGTGTCGGGACGCTCTGCATGTTAATTGTGACATCCTTGGAGTCCTCTCCCTGTGCGTTGGAGAGTTTGATCTGGTATTTGCCAGTTCCCTCTCGGGTGGGTTTCTTGATCTTGAACAAGATCTTCTCTTGTTCGACCACAACTTCCACCTCTTTGACGGGCAAGGCTTTTCCGTCTTTGAACAGCTTCGCTTCAATCGGTGTTTGGCGGGTGCCAGTGACTGAAATGTTTTGGTAGGTCAGTGAAAGTTGAGAATTCTTAGGAACACTCTAATTTCGCAACGTCCTGAGTGAGCTGAGCTAGATCTTGTAGAAATATATATGTAACCAAAGTTAGACGAAATAATAGAATGTCATACTCCAATAGTTGCGAGACATAAAAAAGAAGACAGTATTAAGGACCTCTATTCTATTATATCTTACTTTGACTGTAGGCTAAATATAAAGATTTATACCGAGTTCGCTGCTGGATTTAAAGTTAGATGTTTAGAAAATTTATTTTTATTTCCATTACACTCACCTTTATAAGGCACCTCAATGACAAATGGCTGTCCAGCGGGCCCATTGAACTCGTCAGGGCATTCAATACTTGGTTTCGATTCTCCCTTCTTAACAGTCAGCTTACACGAGGAGCTGAGCTTGCCAGATTCACAGAGAATTTCGCCATCATCTTCCATCTCCAACTTGTTGAAGATGAGCTGGTGCTTGCCTCCACCCAGGTTCTTGATTTCGATCCTGCGTTATAGTGAAGAACAGTTATAGTGTCTAGCTTGGTGTAAGAATCTTATTTCTAATACGACTACGACTAGGTTAAGAATAATGAAACATAAGACGTCCAAACTTAAGAATAGTTTTATTATAACTTCAAAATTAATAAATATATAACTTCCACATAATCATCATCATCATCATTCAGACACAAGAAGTCCACTGCTGGACATAGGCCTCCTCCATGGATTTCCAAAAAGACCGGTCGGAAGCGGCTTGCATCCAGCCAGCGTCTTCCCGCCACTTGGATGAGATCGACATAATACACATAATACAATGACATTATTTTGATAAGGATGGTGTCAATACAAAAGATAATAAAACAAGAAATGCCTCCAAAAATATCCATAAATATCCATTCTAGGTATGTTGACACTGACATTTGCTAATTACATTACTTAATTTAAAAACCTCGAAGAATCAGTTACGAGTTAGCTTTTTTTAGGCAGCGATCACTACACGCAACGTCGTCGGTAGCTCATACAAGTGACGTACTTGATAAACGGATTATTGTAATTAAACTCTCACCTGTCGCTAGGCACAATGGGAGTGCCATTGAAGGACCAGACGGCTTCAGCGGTCTGATCCTGCAGCTCAACCTCCAGCACCACCTTGTCCCTCTCAATTGCTTCTGTGTCCTTCAACTTTTTGTTGAAGCGATTCGAGTCTGTTTACAGGAGGGATATGTTTTATTCAAATTTTTATTAGGCAAGAGTGGTACGGCTGGGTGCATTTGATACCTACACATTACTCGTGGGGAACAAAATTACTAGCTGACGTTTTTTTTATTATTAAGAGTTTTGAGATGAATTTTTATACTAACTGACTTTGCTCCAAAGTCCAAATAGTTGTACTTTCAAGATAAGTATTGTACATAAAAATTCGGGTAGGTATTCAAAATAAATAACTTTTTGTTCGTACAAAGGTAGATCTGAGAGACAAAGGCAGTCTCTACTTTCTGATCGATTTGAGGTAGCTATGTAGAATTTAGCGTGTGGACTAAAGGATAAGTTTTACAAAAAAGTGGGCTGGCAAATAAATAAAAAAAATATATAAAGAACGTTACCTATTATCCAAACTCTCTTCCTGAGAGAAAACATTTTAATTCAATCGTTTTTCACTTACTTCGAGGACTTTACGAAATTTTCAATAAGACTTCTTAAAGCTTTGAAGTGCACTTTTGAAATGCCTATCCAAGACGACACACGGACCACGAAAGATTATGTTTTACAATGCTGTCTAGACAAATATTGGTAAGTCTTGCTTGAGTAAACACATACAATGCGTTATTGACTAGCCCATCAACAAATCTAGACTTGTCGACGATGATGCAATATTAGTAAAACATTATCTTTATAGACCCAAAATTGCTTATTTATGACTTGGACGAGCACACGTGATAGAGTTAAAAGATTCAAGTCACAGAGGCGACTCGCGTGTACAAAAAACTCGAGTTCTTTCATCACTAGTAATAGGTAGTAAAAAGTGTAATATCCAATAAAAAGGCTTACAATTGACGATCAATTCGCAGGCAGTCTCATCAGCGTTGCTAACACACTTAAAGTTGCCAGCGTCGGTGACCTTGGCGTCCTTGATGACGACCTTGCGTTTGCGACCATCCTTCACTACCGTGATACGCTTGTCTACAGCCAATGGCTCGTTGTTCTTGAACCTGAGGAAATTCATACATAAAAAGACTCACGCCTGTATCTAGAGGAGCGAGCAGGCCAGGGTTTACCATACTCTCAATGGGCGCAGTCGAATACTCGAACATTGCATTTATTTGATAACAAATGAATCACATCACATCACACTAATATTATAAATGCGAAAGTTTGTGAGTGTGTATGTTTGTTACTTCTTCACGTCTAAACGGCTGGAGCGATTTTAATAAAATCTGGTGTGGAGTTAGCTGACACCCTGGATTAACACATAAGCTACATTTTACTTCGTGAACATATGTTATTCCCATGGGAATATCGATGAAAATGAAATTTTGTAAATTGATCTTTCCGATGCTCAAATTTTTATTATTTTGGTTCCAAAAATATGAATAGTTATTATTTTAACTGTTAATGCACAATTTATTTTCCCTGATAAATCGCGGGTAACACCGCGGGGCACAGCTAGTAATCCATAATAGCGGACCGTTACACGTGGCTGCAACCAGTTCGATCTACGCTTGAATAATAATTTGCATTTGCGGGCATTCTGTGAGTGCTAATTATTTGAACCTATTAAGCGCATTTTTGACAACTCATTGGTTAGATCGCGACATTTCACTTAGAAATTTATAAAATTAAAATTACGAGGAAGTGAGGAGCGCTCGTATGCCCCAATAGGTTTCAGATTCTTTGAATTACAAACAGTGTCTCAATACTTACCACTTGACCTCACCACCAGCATCGTCAAGCTCACAGAGCAGAGTGATGGTGTCTTTCTCAATGGCCTGCTGGGACTTGAGCACCTTCGTGAACTTGTATGGGTACTCTACAAAACAATAGTTTTATCAATATTTTGGGCTAAGTATTTCTCATTTAAATCGGAACTGTCAAAAATTTGTTCAGAAATGTGAAGCAACGAAGTTGTTTTTCGATGGCTCTTGAAAGAATTTTTCAAATTCTAAGACTTTTTTGTTAGACTCAAGTGCTATTACTGCTCACACTTACCAACAATCTTGACTTCAGTCTCAGACTTGTCAGGTTGCTTCTCAATCTGACATCTGTACTTCCCAGAGTCCTCCAGCTTGGAGTTCTTAATAGTCAACCTGCAGACTCCAGAGAGCTCCTTGGAAATCTGGAACTCTTCACCATCTTCCAGCTTTGTGTCTCCTTTCCACCACGAGATGATAGCAAGACTATTGCTGACAGCGCATTCTAGGATAGTTTCGTGGGCTGTATAGCCACTTGTCACCTTCTTGAGATGTTTGGTAAATGTGTAAGTTGGGTCTGGTTCGTCCACTTGCAAGAATGCAGTGCAGGTCACGCCACCGATCTCGATGGTGATTTTGCCTGTATCTTCAACCTTAGGGGTGTTAATAATGAGCTTGTAAGAGTCCTGCTCGTTTTGGAACTTGTACTTTGAGCCCGCGAAGAGTTCCTGTAAGAGATTGTTAGATAGATAATTCTTTATTGTATCTACATCAGAAATTGCACGTGAGATTTGATAATAACATAGAAGATACAGCACAATTAGCGGCCTTATTAAATGCATAGATATATGACAGATGCATTACGTTGTTCTAACAAACATCAAATACTCTATTTCAATCAATTGTGATGATGTAATATGAATTTATATTCGTTAATCACTACTTTTTTTATCTTTTTGGATTAGTAATTGCAGAATTTGGTGGATACTGTGGAATACTTACATCCTTACGGAAGAACCATTTCGGTTTCGAGTTGGGCTTAGTAAAGATGGCTTCAAACACCACCTTTTTATCCTTGCCTTCCTTCGCAAATTGATCTACGAGAGGTTTTAAGAAAGACTCTTGTTTCTGGAAATAAAGCGCGGTGAACCATTAACAGGAGGATTTAAATTTAGGTGAATATCGGTGCAATGACAAAACAGTGCTTACAGCAATGTTGTAAGTAAATTATTGAAATCCTTGAGAAAAACCTTTCGTTTGATAAAAACCAAAGACACAAAAGTTATGCAAAAATAAACATACAAAAAAATTTGTTCGTAACCGAGGCGTTAGACTCAGCGGTCATTCTTTCATCATAGTCATCAAACAAAAATCATGCCACTTAATCACTTTACATTTATAACAATATAGTGACTTTTTAAGAAGAACAGAGTGTGCGCGGGTGAACAAATATATTGAAACAATGTGTATCAACGACGATTCAAAGCCGAACAGTGATCTTTAAAACGCTGATGTCTTGTATACGTTTCTTAATGTGAACCACAATTTAGGAATCCTCGACATCAATGTGCATTGCCTTAACACCTTGTGCAATGTGCTATCTAAAATAAATAGGTATAGTGCACATGATAGACTTCAGAAAGAAGAAGAATCTCAATAGAGGTGCCGTCTATTTATGTAGCAGTGACCCTGGCTGCTTTTGTAGACCCAAATCAAGTTTCAAGGCTACAAGAGATCGGAAAAGGTGGAGATGTTTTAACGTATTTAAGACTTTTCGAACAAAATATTAAAATTGGTAAGAAAACGTACGATGTAATAAGGCAAAACCTCTCCACATTGTCAACGGTTTCTCAGTAGATAACATATATTTTTTGTGCGACAATTATGGCAATTGGGTGTTTCATAGACATGATGCTCGTGTCGTCTATAGACAATGTGTAGGTCAGAGCCGGTGTCAAACCTCGTTTTTTTTGAACGAGTGGAGCGTTGGCCAGTCGGGGATGAGATCGGCAAGGGATGGTCTTCTATTATGGATTCTCTATAAAATATCCACGACTCCTTAGATAGGGTAACAAAATCGTCTTAGTGATCCCTAATTTTCTATTCATGATTGTAATGATGGAATCTTCTATCTAATTGGTGTTACACAATCAATACATATTTTGAAAATATAAAATCACAAAATGTGCTAACTTAAATGTTATAACATATTACATATTTCGAAATAACATTTTAATAAAATGCTGTAATTCCGAATGCATTTTTATTAAGTTATGGATGTTTTGATTTGAAAATATAAATGCAGATATCAATTAATCCGAAAACATTTAACTCAGCACACAAACATATTATAGTAATACATAGATTTTTATTAAAATCCAACATCTGCAAACACTGGATGCATCAGCTGAAATTAATGATGATATACGTGAAGATCAAGATGTAAATTAAAAACATAATGACGTGACAGAAGCTCTTCAATCCGACGTCACAGACACCTGAAAAAGTATCAAAAGAACAGCAAAAAGATAACAATACTATTCATTCCTCTTACATTCCCTGGAAACACATATCCAGTTAATCATTTAATTGTAGTGGTGATACAAAAACCTTGTGCCAGTTAAGTTGTTTTATTATTTAAAAATTCAGTTTATGCAGATTAAGTATTTTATTTATACCACACTGAAAATTCTGGTAACAAACATATCCAAAGCTAGCTAAGGCTAGATGTAAACACATAAGAATGAGCTAAGTTGCTATCTATTGCATTTTAAATCATTACAAATTGTTACAAATACTTTCAGGTGGTAATAATTTATTGAAGAGATTGGCCAATCTTCTAAATTAAATATTTTTATTGCAAATTCAATGAAAGCATCAGTTGCTTTAAGTAGTGTTTTAACATCTCTTTAATTGAAGAGGGTTGGCTCATCTCATTTTGTTTAAGTTTGGTTTTTATACCATTCTTTAATATCGAACCTTAATTTTGACTGTCTCCATCAATGTTGGCCAGTCGGGTATCATTTCTTGGAGAGACATACGTCTCTTTATCTGATATATGCCCTACAATTTATTTAAGAAGTTATTTACTTTATCTTTTGTTTATGCTAGTATTTGAGGAAGCAATTTTAACAAGTTACAAAAGCTCAGTTGCAGTAAAGCGTTAAAATATTAATTGCAGAAGGTGCTGAATGTGTGATAATAGATGAAAATGAAAGGAAAATAAGTGATTAGTTGCTGTCGCATATTATCTTCCGCAGGACGATTAATATATGACTAAACAAAAGAATAATTTTATGTAATCAATCACAGAAACAGATTATTCTGTTTATCAGATGGTACAATTCTAGTGAAAGAAAGTACTCTCTTAATGTACAGGCATCGCATAATATTTTAGAGTAATAAGAGAAACAAAAGTACCTACTTCCGCGGCATTGTGTAGGTAGGTAACAGGTAAGTAATTTCATAGTGTACATAGGTTGAACAAAAATTTGTTAAAGTGAATAACTTGAGTGAAAGTAATTACTAACACGGAAAAGCTTTCGGCATATCCAAGATGTCATGTTTCTTAAGATTTCCTGGGATCCTGTTATAATATCAGATAATTTCACGAATGAAAGGAGAACTTTGTTTGTAAACAATACGGTCAAAGTTTCTCGTTTTCGCTTACGATTTTATTTGTCGCAAAAAGGGCATTGAGCAATGAGGTTTTACTTACAGGTCAATTCACATAATATTAGAAAAAAGGTGTTGTCGATATTATGGTGTTATTATTAAATTTGATTTTGGATGTGTTATTTCATAGAATTCAGTTGAAATAATCATTTCCGCGTCAAGATAATACACAAAAATATATTTTATCAGTAACATATTAATTTCAGCTTAACAAAATGTTATGTTTATTTCAACAAAAAACTTCACTTTATTTCGATTTAACCAAAGAAGCGTTAGACATTTCGCTTTATCTTTAACATTTTTAAATCAATATTTAAAAACCCACTCATGATGGCAATGAAAGATGGAATGAACGATGTCAGTGTTCACATGATATTGTGTCTAACAAGAAAACAGTCTAGTGCACTGAGGACCTTGAACCAAGACCAGTTTGAAGAGCTCCTGCGTCGGTCTGCCGGGAACCTACACATCTCGACACCTTCGGAAACGACCACAATGAAGCCGTCTTCCTCGAAATAACCAGTCTCTAAGCCCTGTACCAAGGAACCAAAAGCAATTCACGCATTATCATCAGGAACAGCAACAGACATAACTTCCGCCATCATCACTATTTATTCTGCTCTTAAGCTGGAATGGTTATTATCTAGTTCCAATAGAGTCGTAAACCAGACCAGGATACCATGCAATTCCGACATCCATCTTTGGGAATCGAACCCTCGGTCAAGGTCCTACTTATACCAAGGTGGCAATAAATAATTGGCATTTAGCCAAGTGTGCCATGTTTTCAAGCTTCCTCTCTTTAATCTACCGATATAAATATTTAATATAGTATCTTTCCAGGTACAAATTTAATTTGCCAAGCGTTGGTGACGATAATGCTTGAGTTTGGAAAGTAGTCTTACTTGCAGAGAAAAAAAACGTAAATTTTAAACCATTACCTAATCTTTGAAGCGCCAAGTCTGAGATACGTTTAATACGTACTCGTGTTTTTCAATATAACGTACAAATTCATATACAATTTCTTCAGAATACAACGAAGAACACGCCAATGTTGCAAATATGAGTACCTACGTTTTCAAAAGTTTCACAATACTTTGTTAAGTTTGAGCTATAATTTTGAGACTTACCCTTTCGACCTTCTTTAGAGGTGGAATCGGCTTTTCGACTTCCTTCAAATTGTATTCTGGCTCTTCTTTTTTCTCGCCCCACTTGGCGTACTTTCTCTTTTTGAGCATAGCGCGGAAGTCCATACCACTCGAGTCTGTTAGTTCAAAAATTAAATTTGGGTCACGTACATATACATGAGTTCTATTATTCTGTTGTCATCAGCGGCTTTAAAGTACACTGTTAATTGCTGTATCGACAAACATGTTTAGAAATTTTTGTATACAATCTGTTGCCAAAGTTTAGCTGATTATATGCTCACCAAGGCCCAGGATTCATCACATATGCAACTGTTCTATGTTACATTTTGAAAATAAAGTTTTAAAGGTACATCTGCAATTTAATGTAAACTTTCGTTTCAACTGAAAAAAAAACGTAATTATCTTTAAAATAAGATTCTCACCGGACACATAAAGCTGCATCTCAGCAGAGTCCTCTCCATGGATGTTGGAAACCACGACCTTGTATTTGCCCTCATCGTTGGGCTTCACCTTCCTCATGCACAGAGTGATCATGCCGGTCTCGCCATCGGTGATGAACTTGAAGCGGCCGCCCTCAATGATCTCGGTGACACCTTTGTAGAACTTGAATGTCGGTGGCGGGTTGCCCTCGACTTGCACAGTGAGGTAGCCGGTTTCCTCTGCGTGATGGTAATCATTAGTAAGTCAGTTACCGTTTATAAAGAAACTGAAAGATTATCTATCGTAGTACCACTATGGTGTAGTTAAAAATAGAGTGAAATAATTTGTAAACAGTCTTCGATAATGTAGTTTTAAAGTAACTCACCCTCCACCGCGGAGTTGCTTTCTTGGAAGTCAACAATGACTGGCGGTCCTTCATTTCCTTTTGGTTTCAGCGGCACTGAGGGTTTATTGATGAGGTCCTCCAAGTCCTGGATGGACGGCCTCCTGGCGTCGCCTGACTTTCGTCGCTATATCATCAGGTGTAATGTCATTATATTGTACGTTTTAGATGCAATTTAGAATTTGTTAGCACAGGAAATGTAGCATTGAAACATAAAATTCGTTTATTATGCTGGATGAATTGAAATGGTTGAGTCTTGCAATTCCGAATTCATAACTATTTATTATTTATATTATTTGGTATTTATTACCAGTCAAGTTTAAAGTATTGTGTGAGATCCGTGGATCATAATGATTTGTTTATGACAATTCATCCATCATAATAATGGCTTCGTTGATAAACATGACTGCGTACGAGTATCTTCCATAATTCCTCATTAAGGCTGAGAAAATCATAACAGAATCAATTATATTGCCGCAGTCATATTTATGTAACCCACATAATCATTCTCAATCGTTGTTAATGTCACCTCCTGACATTTTACAAGCTATTAAGTGACGTCTTTGTCTTCGTCGTCAATTATATCAACAACGTTAAAAGCTTTTGTAGTGTTGCATAAATAATAAATTACACTAATTTATTTACAGACAACAATGCTATCTAATAATCTCTTCTATTACTCTTTAAGTTAATAATTATCTATTCTGTTTTACTTTTTATATGTTAAGAATAATTTAACATATAAAAAGAAAAACGGGATACGAAACAATAAACAGTATTTTATTTAACAAAAAAATTGTTCTCTTGAGACGTAGAACTTATGTAAGCTTCAAAAGTATTGCGTTCCGTACGTCGAAATGTACGCCACTCTACATTCTTCAAATTAGACAGTAGTCCTTCGAAATAAAGCGTTGCCAACCCGAGGAAAAGTAATCCAATATACAAGTAACATTAGCTAACGGTTAGTTTAGACAGTTGTACTTTGTCAGCAGCGTTAGCCAAATGGGTGACGTCGGTTCTGGAGCCCGAGACAAATGATCCATTGGTGGTAGGCCAATGCGTTCCAAACTAATGCTAGTACGAGTAGATACCGATTAATAATTCTGTGCCACACAGAGTTATACGATGACATTTTGTTAATGTTCGGGAAGAATTAACGCAGGTTGCGAACTAATTACTCTGGCTAATAGCGAAACGACACCGGCAGAAAAGTGTTACGTTTATTTCTGGAGGGAATGAATTATTCTCGGACTCAAAGATTTTTTAAGAATATTCTTTGAGTTCTTTTCTGTTTTAGGCATATGCTTAGTTCAAAAAGAAAATATTGTTCTTAATCAATCAAAAAAATTCTAATTATAGTTATTACTGTTAAATGTAAAACTAGCAAGGAATTATCTTTAAAAAAAGTTATCTCTGAATGTACAGCCATCCTACGTCGTTATCTATTATAGAAAATTAGTTGTCCTATTCTGTATCAGAAGAGAAAAAGTTTTGACAAACCTTTGAAATGTTAGTTTATCTTTCTTAAAGCCAATAATTTCTATACGAGTATAACCAGGACTAGTCAGAACTGAGAGCGTGCGTATTTCGAAAACACTTTTTAATTTGAAGAATGTCACACATACTTATAACTAAGGAACTTACCGGATCAGGCTTTGCGCCCTTTGGTTTAGGCTTAACCGCAGCCGCCATGGTTATAAATCACATATAAAGCTCCGAAAGTGCCACAATAAATACCATCAACAACAAATTATCCCAAACAAGAAGTTTATAAATCACAGATAAGTAATATCACAGTTCTATGTACACTTCATATACTAAACTACGTAAACAAAAATAAATAGTCTTTAATCGTCGATTTAAGTTCTCCTCCATTGATGGTTACTTGTATTTTTAAATGCTTTGCAATTCTTGCTTCATTCCTGTTTTTTGAGTGTCACAGCCTGAATTTTTATTTATCATATTCTTTATTATTTATTGTAATAATATCGTAAGGATTTTCGATTTTTTTTGTTCGTTGGTCGTTCCATCTAAAAATGGGCGCGAATGTCAAAAGACTGAGCAGAGGGTCGGGCAGAGATGGTCGCCTCACCAGGGTGTAGCGGGGGGAGAACGTGTCTATTTGTGTTTCGGCACAAATCAGCAGCCCATTTCAATTAATTATCAGATTAAGGTGAGCCATCCGTGTAGCGCTGAACGTGATCTTGAATGTCTTTGCTAATATATGCGATTGGCGTCAAATGCGCCGATGGCTAGTTGAGTCTGTCAGCTGATTCCGCTATTTTACTTGCACACATCGGAGTGACTAGTCCGATTTCTTGATTCGGTGTGTTTATTTTATTGACTCCTCAATGTGCTTCAGACTTGCATTTTATATTATGTACCTTTAAGCTTTAGATGTGTACTCATTTGCTAACTGAATGTTTATTAAACGAATCCAGTATCCTGAATTCCGACATGGCTTCTAAAGGTATGTATTTTTCATGGGAACACTTCCTCTCAATAAATATTTATTCCGCAATAAAAACAAATGAGTAATTCCAAATCATCACTGTCACTGTCACTGTAATCAAACGGGATGCTACAAAGTATGCGATTTTATCTGCAAAGTTTGCCTTTAAAATAATTGCTTCACATTTGGCACCTCGTTCCGTAGCCTTTGCAACTTCGTTATCGATGAAATCGTCATCGGCAAAACTGAATTCAGCTGTCCGAAGACACGTGTGTCTAGGCCTTTTATTGTCTTGATTCATAAATTAATGAAGATTGAGAGGTTGCGCAAGTGAACGATTGGCACCCGGTTAAAATGAATATTAGTCAAGTGATTGTCACAGATGGCGAGATCATTCAAGACAGATAGCGTGCTCAAAATACCATCATTGTTATCGAGGCGTCACATTCTGCAGAAGTCGTCGACAGGTTGAAACGATTGCTTCTATTTTTGTATGCATGTAGCTTTGGACTTATGTAAAATATTTTTTCTACGGCTTAAACAGAGACGTTCCGGATGTTGATGAGGAGCTACTTTCGTTGGTGACATTGCCAGTGATCGATTTAGAAACAAACAATTAAATCCATTTCATCTGTCACCCGTGTATCACCCACGCCGGTATTTCTATTATCTTCACGATTAAGTGTTGTCAATCAAATGACGTCCTTCGTTTTGATCTTAATTTTATTGCGTTGACCTACAATAGCTGTATATGACTGATACAGATGCAACATCATTTCTTACACGAACATTTGTTACAGTCACATTCATTATTATTTAACTTCTTTGAAACAAAGGTACTAATTTTGACCTAAGATGAAGAGATAAAATCAGATCTCAAATGTTTTATCTTTTCATCTTAAGTCACAAATCATTGTTTTATCAGACGTATCATATGCATGTCACTTGTCCTCTTAAACAATTGTTCGTTTGTTCAACAGATTGTCATTTAAGTGGTTGTTTGTGATGGGTGACTTCCCAGCAAGACTAATAACATTTTAACAATATATACAAGCGAGATAATAAATCATTAGATCTGGCAACATCAGGTAGTTAAAGGGTGCAAACGTTTCATGAACACGCACGCCGTTCTTGGCCTACTTGTTGCAGTCATATTTATAAGAATGGTTATCAATCATAAGAGCGCAGTCCGCGTCCTGGCTCGTGCATGCTCTGGTCTCTCTGCCTCATTACGCTAAGGCATATCATCAGCTAATTCTTTAGCGTCATCAATATCAACAGGTGCTGTTGAAGTATTTTGGCGCAACGATATTTTACTTATCCGATTTACATACACATTTTGACGATATGTTTCCTTAATATTTAAATTTAATTCATTAATAATTTTCAAATTATACTGACGTCAAAGTAACAGTATCAAACAGGAATCATCTTGGGTTCTGAAGGTGATTAAATGGTCACTTGCCATTTGCATCGTATCTTGTTTGTGCCGTGACAGATAAAGCCGTTTTGGCTCCAAGTGACGTTCGTGTATCGGTAATTTTAGAATCTTTGTTTAGCTTCCGCAACTAAATTCGGTCTAATTGATTTATTGTAGTTCGGGTAAGTAAGCCAAAATTAAAGTGTGAATCATTATGGAATTCGAACGCATGAGGCTCATACCTAATTCATTATGCATTATTTATTTAGGTTTACGACATGTTCTCTAAAAGATTGTATGGTTTATTGTGGCATCTTTGGACAAATTTCAACATACTGTTATTTCGATAACTACCAGTTCTGCGCAGTTGTCTGACAAAACACTAATGCAAACAAGCTTGTGTTTGGTGCATGGAGCTACATTGATCAATTAAAAAAAGAATGTATTAAAATTTAATTTAATGTTTATGTTGGATACTTCATAATATTTATTAGCATGCAATGAATTTTGATTATTACAATAGAATTACAACCTTTGGCAACTTTTTCTTGGTAAATGAAAATTTATATTTTAATTCTTGTTGCAAAAAGTTGTAGTTCTATTTCCGGCTATAGGTAGTTATAGAAAATAAATTATGCTAGGTGTTGTTGTTGTTAGCAAGATCAAAAGTTAGTGCACTAAATCTAGTGGGGACGTTGTAATTTTATTGAAATACTGATTGAAGTTATTCTTAAGGGGTTTGCTTTGTAGTATTGTCTCATCTTCCGTATAATGGACAATGCAAAATTGTTAAACATTTTTAGATTATTTACAATCAATGAATGACAGGTCTATGTCTATTAGTCACTTTCTATTTTTGGTATAAATAACATGTAAAATCTAACATATAGTTTTCACACATTATATACCTTTTCCTCTAAAACACCAGGCCTCCGATTCTTTTTTGGAAAACAGAAGAATGTATTTTTAAGTCATACGATTCTATAATACTTTCCTTATTTTAATATATTTAAGTAAATATAAGTTACTAATCCCTAGTTTCTCTTGTACTAACAAGCTGTCAATCTACTTTTAACAACAATCAGTCGTTGATACATTTTTATTTTTGAAAGTGACAGTTTGTTAACAATTAGATTTACGGATTGTTAGTGTACGAAAAACGGAGGGTAAATATTGCTTAAAATTAAATATGTAATTAAGGTAGTTTAATACGTAGGGAGATTAAGATTTAACCATGAAACGTTAAATCTTTCTCCCTTTTGGTAGACCTAGCGTAGATAGTGCAAAATTCCAATATTGTTATCACATTTTTCAATTATTCACGTCTAATGGATGACTAATGATTAATCACAGTCTACAGTTAGCCACTTTCTAATTTTGTTTTATAACATGTAAAATCTAATAACTTTCACACATTACATAGGTACCTTTTCTTCTATGACACCAGGCCTGCCTCGATTCTTTTTTAGAAAACAGAATAATATATTTAGTTATACGATTTCAATAATATTTGTCTTCTTTGATTGCGAGTATATTATTATGTACGTAAAAAAGTGTTAAAATTATAGTATATTATGTTTGTAACTCTAAAATAAGATAAGAATGTACTAAATAATATACAATAGCCTGCAAAACTAAATATCACACTTTTAAGCTATTATATTTTCGAAATAAAAAGGACTCTAAATAAATACTCATATTCGGTAACCTCTTTTTTAAGGAGTGACTCAAAAAAAACTTTACTTTGAAGGCTCAAAGAAACATTTGTTTTATTTTGCAGAGTCAGCTCGTTACAAAAGCTAAGTTATTAAACAACAACAAAAATTAGGGTCGTGACTTTTTTTAATTAGGCTTCAGTATGCGTCGTACTGCAAGAATGGCAGGTGTGACATTACGAATGGTCCAGAAGGAGGAGCAAGGGTACGATGAGACTGGAAATACTCTGAGGAGACCTTGTAATGCAGACTCAGGTATACTAATGCCCGAGAAGACGGTTATATTGTTTCCACTGTATTGAGAAATCGCCACCTAAACGCTATTGAAGTCCAGCAACAGCTTCTTCAGACCGGAAGGGACTAGATTAGTGATAGTGAGAAGAAGAATAGCTGAAGCAAATCTGAAAATCCGGAGACCAGCAAGTGGCCATAAACTCGAGAGAGAGCATCGATTAGCAAGACTGCAATACGCCCGTGATCACATACGCTGGGATGAAGAAGAATGGTCAAGAATTTGGTTCAAAGATGAGTCTCGATTCTCCCTTGACACTTCAGATGCAAGGCAAAGTGTTTACAGGTGACTTGGTGAGCGATACCTTCAAGCCTGCTTCTCAGAAAGAGTTTAGGTGAAGGCAGTGTACAATATGGGCTAGCATATCTTAAGAAGGTCCCACAGAATTAGTGACTATAGAAAATGGCAGTCTAACTGGGGAAAAATATTTCTAAGAGATAAACAATGACTATGCAGGGCAGTATTTAGCAAATATAGGTGTCGGATCGATTCTGTTGCATGATAATGCCCGGTCTCACACGGCTCAGGTCGTGCAAGAGTATATTCAGGAGGTTGGTATCAGCTTGGTGGATTAGCTACTAAGAATTCATGATCTCAACCCGATTGAGTACACCTGGGTTGATCTAAGGAGGCAAGTCAAAAGCCGCAGACCATAACGTATCACCCTCAGGGCACTAAAACAGGCTCTGATCGAAGAATGGGAGAATATTCCCCAACATTGAGTCCAAAACCTCGTGTTCAGTATGCCAAACCGGAGTTCAGCTGTAGTCTAAGCCCGACGAGGCAAATTAATACAATTAATTAAAAGTTTAATAACATGTCATGTAAAACATATCAAAAAAGGTTATTTCACTGTTTTATCTTTTTTAAGTTAAAATTATTACTAATTCATACTTTACTATAGTTTCAAAGAAAGCTGACAAAATTTGCTTAAAAGGTTTTTTATTTTTAACTTATAGTTTAGAAAAAAATTGAAATTTTAAAAGTGTATTACTTAGTTCTGCAGGTCAGTGTGCTTTCGAGAAATGTATAATTGGAGCCAGTTAAATGTGTTCATTTGAGTGTCGAAGTTTTGAGTGAGTCTATATAAATATGTCTTGTGTGTATGTGTGAGTGTTTTCTATAATATGCAAACATGCTTAACTGTGCATATTTTAATGGAATATAGAATATTTTAGAAAGTTAGTTGAAATCTAAAACTAAAATCAAGCATTAGTCACATCAGTATTTGTACAAAGCGGAAATCTAATTATGCGACACTAAAAGGTTTTTCTAAAAGCATAAAATGAAAGAGCTATGTATAGAACTGATTATTATATTTAATTTTAGACTGACTAGTTTTTTTTTTCATCAAGAAATATGCTGAAGCCAATGTATCTGTAAATATTTTCATTCACATGTAGGTACCTAACTATTGTTGTAATAAAAAGCACAATTAGGCAATCCCAAGTTTAGTCAACAATTAAAAGTGAATTAAATTGAACGATAGCTCTCTCATAAAAACACATAAAAGAACAGCACCCAGCGACATCGTCTGGTGTTTTCCCCGCTGGTCAGCAAAGCAAAACTAAATTTATTGATCAAGAAAAGGGTAGAACTTCTAAAGAATTGTAGTACATGACATCATGTAGGAACATAATTTGTGGTGAAATAGACAAGACTAGGTTTTAATTTCTTTTTCTGGATAACGTTTGACTAAAATGATTTCTAAGGAAGGAAGTTGTAGTAAGTTGAATAATCTTGTCTGTGTGTGAATTTTAACTGATTAAATAAGTAATTTCATGTCGTTAGACGTCGAACCATATTTGTAGGTTGTGTCGCCTTGAGGAAATCGGTGTGAGACTGGGATCGTATTGTGTTTGGACGAAAAATCATAATTGGTCGAAAGTGTCCTAAAATTTGTACTGTGTAAGACAAAAATGTAAAAATAAATAACAATAAAATCAAAATGCTTGGCAAAGCTTGCAGCGACCATCAAAAAAAGACCAACAAAGGTCTCTTCTCACCTTTTTATCGTCTAACACTTCTCCTGGACGCAATTTGCTGACCTGTTTGTTAAAACAACCATATGAAATCAACCCCTTTTCTATTTTTCCTACCTATTATTTGCCGAACCTGGGGTACTATACGACCTAATATGACTATAATATAACGTTTGCCTGGAAGATCGTTATTTTGTGCGTTTACATCATAGTCAGCGTGTGCAGAAGTTATAAAGTTATATTTGGCGCAGTTTCAATATTTTTCGTTATTGTTATCATTGTGCATTCATGCTTAGAACAATTCACATTGCACCAAGAGTGAAGGAAAAAATGGTGAAATGCTCTGTGGTTTGAACGTGTTTAGTTTATCCAGGATGTTTTTCTTCTAAGCATGAATGTACTGCACTTTTATAATTTTTAACAAGTTTAAGCTTATTTCCGAGTATGTGCAATTTATTATCTTGTGCCGAATTCAAACCATCAGCGCTCGGTGCTCAAGACACGACAAAAATTTGGTGCATTATCGTGCGGTTTGAAGCTGTGCTGCGCAGATAATAATATCCACTTTTATGTGTGCAGGCCTCACAAGTGTGTGCTTAACAATGTGTGTGCTTTGAAATACGACAATCGATATTTTTCAAACGATTACTTTATATTCACAAACAATTTATAAAAGACTTCTTTTCACTTGAGCGCGTAATGTTGGCGAATATATTTTTTGTGAATATATAGCATCAGTTATTTTCACGGTGAATAGAAACGAAAATACAAAAATTGTGTGTAAACCGCGTCAGATGCAAATGCATTAATTTTATATTCTTCATTAATATTTTCACGGCAATAAATAACGAGTAGCATACACTGTAGAGTTAATGCTTTTACCTTTTTTTCTTCGATCACTTCACCAGGTCTTAGTTTTCTATTTTCCTGTGGATTTACGGTTTTGTTGTCTTAATTTTTGCACTAAATAACCATTTAAATAAAATTCCCAAATACAAACTCGCAAAACTTCTAGAAGCAAGGATACATAAGGAAGAAAAGCATGAATTTCTACTGAACGAAGCTGTTTCAGTTGTAAACTAAACGAATTACAAATTCTTTCTAGGGACAAAAGTACAAAAAAGAGTGAAAAAGGGACAACAAGTAAGTTAAGGGTTCGGCTTGAGAGGAAATCTACTCTAATCTACTAAAGGGCGGAATATAAACTACTTAGACTAACTAGATTGGACGGCACAATTATCGACTAAAACATTGACATAACCATACCTCTACAAATTCGTGAATGCAAATAAAAAACATGAAACCAAAAATTTATTTAAAATTTTGATCACATTTTACATAATATATATTTATAGTAAATAATAAAATAGTGATATTTTAGTGCCTTTAGACCTATAGATTTGACACCTTAACATTTAGTATTTTATTCAACAATTATACGAAAACAAAAACTTATACAATTGCATATTTCTAATGTAATCTCAAGAAGTCTCTACAGCAAACTTTAGGGAGAAATAAGAGATTTAAAAATAACAGAATAAGGGTGCACCAAAATCGTTAAACGTTGTTTAGCTGCTAATTTTATTTAAATGTGACATGTAGTTTGACATCTAACTTATTTAGGTCAGATGTCAAACATATTTACGTTTAGCCGCTAAACATCATTTAACAATCGTGGTGCAAGCCGCCCTTAGTCGTTAAAGCGACTAAAATATCACTGTACGCGACGACTTCATCTAGTCTTTATGGTACGTACCTCGTCGCTGATGATGAGCGAGGGTCGCCTGCCCATCTCTTCAGGAGGTGGGATCAGGGAGCCACGGCGGCTCGGGGGTCCAGCAGGCGCCAAGGACGGTTTCCTCGGCACCTCAACCTTCGGGGCTTTCTCGCGAATGACCTCAATCTTCGGTGCAGCCACCGTTTCTGGTGCTTTGATCTCTGGCACTTTTGGTTTCTCGGGCTAGATGAAAATATAAATGGTAGTAAGATAACAGTGCAGTTGGAAAGCCAGTCGCTTCACAAGTTTAGTGTGAGTTGGGTTTGAGTCCCGACGTGTATTATTATGGGAGCTTAATGCTGCTTAGGAATATTTACCAGCTAACCTAAGTTATAAAGAAAATATTGGCAGGTAGTGCAACTTTGAATATTAAATAATATACTTTACTTATTTAGACTTAAATATATAAAAATATAATAAATGGGAAATATTATATAAATACAACATAATAATATGTAAATACATAGAACCTACATTTTTTTGTAGGATATTGTGATATATGTGAAAATACTATACTTATAATAAATTAAGACAATTGTTGAAGATTTAGGTTGTGACGGTAGATAGTTAGATAGAAATACCTAATACAGAAAACTAAACAAAATAAAGAAACAACACGGTAAGCTTTGGTTTTGAATATTTCGACCGATAGAACCTGTCGGATACCTAGAGGCAAGCTATCCAAAGGCAAAATGCTGGCATAATGTAAATGACTTTGTTTTGGTATTCTCACGACGAAAGAAAACGTTCGAGACAAACTGTCTGTAGGAAATATTCGCGGTTCGTGATTGCCATCCTACAGTGGGCACGCTCATGGCATTTAAATCCAAGTCTCACTCTTTTTGAAAGAAGGCCTGTACCGTGAATATAGGCCCTTGAGGTAGTTTATTGTTAGACCTTTTTGGGCCAGAAATTACCACCCTTAGCCATATATATTTGGCCATTATTCGTAGCGCAGCACCGTAGCATACAGGCAGATTACTTCACTGCAGTCTCACCCACCTTTTCCTTTTCAGGTTTCTCCCTAACTGAGGGAGTGAAGTCGGACGGCTCATATTTTTCAAGCTCCGGCCGCTCATAATCAGGTATCTCAGGAAGTTCCTCAGCCTTCTTCTTGACTGTGGTCTTCTTGGCCTTCTTGGCCTCTTCTTCAACCTTCACTTCTTTGACAGCCAGTTTCTGTAAGTTTAAATTGTTTAGTTCTGGTATGCACAGAATTTTTAGTTATGAATTCGAAACTTCGTTATTTACAAATACTTTGTAGTTGCCAAGGATCTTGTAGAGCAGAAATGTTATTCAAATGTGTTTGTAAGGATTTTGAGGGATAGATAGATATTTAGATATTTATATAGATATTTAGATGCACTTAATATGAAAATTTTAAATCTCGTAATGGCAAGTTTTACAATGCCTATTTCTCAAAGTAGCCAATATTTCTTAGAGCCAAATTTTTTTATGGTTTTACCTATAGAGTACACATTTTTGAGGCTTAATAAAAAAAACTGAAATTTTCCCCAAGAGAGATTTGTTGTTATTTGAACTTACCTTATTTTAATTACTTCACCAAGTCTTTATCAATGTTGATCTAACCAAGCCAGTGAAAAATTTAACATGCATATTATAACAAAAAGAGCGCTAAAGACAAATCTGTACAAAATACATAGTACGGCGTTATTCATAAAAACATTATTCCAAAAGTATTTTAAATGGTTTTGGGTAAAGTAAACTCCATTTTACGAATTTCTTCAAGGAATCGTGGAATGTTTTTATAAACAAGTCCAAATGCCTTTTTTTAAGTTAACTATTTACAACATTTTTTCAAGTTGTTATTTAGTGCATACAATTGTAGGTACGTGCGAACTATACAAAATTATTGTTATTATTTTTGTACATTTTTACATCTGCTACTCCTAAATTTGTGCAAAATTAACTACTTGAAAGAGTGATCTAATAATCTAATTAAGAGTGCATAATTTTAAGGTGTGCTTTGTCGTTCTGTGTGCTGCCAAACTCTATCGGCCTTATTAATAAATAAGTTATAACCTCTGAATAACTATTTGACGTATATCAATTTATACTGGTTTATTCGCATTTAGCGTACACATAACCAGTTTGTCAGACCTCGCGTAACGGCTGTATACACAGCTCATAAACTTTATTAATAAGGCCGCTTGTGCAAAGTGATCAATTCATGTAGTGCAGTAGTACAACAGTTATGGCAGTATCTATTGCCAATACCTCGTCATCTACTACAGCTTGCAGTGGTATTTCTAGCGTTGATGCACTAATATCGTCTTTTTTCGCTGTCGGATCGGCCTATAGAACAAAATCCATTAAACTACATAATATACTTTCAGTTAAACATAATGAGGTGATATGAGTACCTATTCACGGATTTCTTTTGTTGAACCTTCGTAGAGGTTTCACCAGCAATGTAATGCATGCGTGAGGCGTCCATGATTTAAAATGTATACAACCTTCGATATCATTTTGTGTATATTTAAATGTAAGTGATGAATTATTGTATAGTGTCAAGAAGTACCTGAGGAGACCGAGCTCTTCTCCACGGCGCGACAATGTCAGGTGTATCAATGAGTGTGGGTCTGAAATTGTCCTCTGCATCGGGTGTTTGTTCAGCCTAATATAAAATTTGGTTTTATTGCATGAAATAAGTAATTTGATATTTGTCAATATAGATAACAATAAAGTATTCAATACCTGCGGTAATTCAGGAATGACTTGCCAAGAAAACGGAACTTCGCTTATTTTTGGCTTATCCTTAGGTGTTGGTACCTAATTGACAAATTTCATATTTTATTTACTTTTTCGTGAATATCAAGAGCGTGTGCAGTGTGCTATGTGCGCTGATCACCGCCAGTGAGATAGTTGTGCAATGTTGTGTGCAGAGATAGATGTCGATGATCATAACTTTCAAAGTGAGAGTGCAAAGATGTGGAAAGTTGTGGATTTACACTATATGATGACTCGATATTAAATTTGCTCAAAAAGGTTCATTCAATTATGTCATTCAGTTCATTCAATATTCAGTCTATTGTGTTGTGGTTAAGTATACCTCAGACTTTTGTTTCCTCCATGGATACAGTTCATTAGATTTATCATTCAATAATGGTATTGCAGTTACTTCTACGAGTGTTTTGGTTTCCTATCGAAGAATAGGTTTATTTAATAATTCAATGCGAAATTTTAACTTAACAATGTTTTAAATGACCAAATTTACCTCAAATTTGGATGGTTTACGCCAAGGATATGCTGATTCGCTAAGTTTTTCAAGAACTGGTACTGGAGTTTCGAGTTCACTAGGTTCATCAACTAAAACCTCTGTTGTGATAGGTTTTATCTGTGCCTATTATAAAAGAATACATTAATTAAATAAAGAGACTTTTCAGAAATTTATAAAGCAATTTCTCAAATAATACTATTGTCTACCTCATCAGTTTTATTAGTCTGGCGCCAAGGGTACGTTCGCTCTGACGGATGGTCAATAACTGGGGATGTTTTGTCGTTCTCGACATATTCTGTTATCTTTGTTTCCACCACAACTTCCTTTTCCTCCTGTTTAAAATTATCAATATATTTATATTTCCAACTTAGTGAACAAATTTCACAACAACTATTATTTAAAAAAATATACCTGAGGTTTACTTTGAAGTCTCCATGGATAATTAGATTCAGTTGGTGGTTTAGGTGTCTCTGTAGACAGATCTTTCGTAACTTCGGTATCCTGATGTAAAAATTTAAATTAAGGAGGATCACCATAAAAATTTCATTTATGAGGAAATCATTAGGCCCTGCATTGAGACGGCCATGAATGGTGGACTAAGGTAGCCATCGAGTGGTAGCTAAGAACGGGTCGATAGGCAAACCACTAGCCCGAAAACCACCATTATGAAAGCGGCTGGGCAACATTGGACGAGCCTAGCACGGGACCGGATGGGTCGGCGTGAAAGAAAAGAGGCATTTGCCCAACAGTGGGCTCTATTTACGAGCTGATTAGAATAAGGCCCTTGCTCCACTGCTCCGGTCCGGCGTCGGAACATGAATCAGTCATGAGAAAAATATCGGATGCCGGATTCTGCTTCTCCACTTCATCCGACTATAATCGGCAATGGACGTGACGCAGTGCTTTATTAAAATTCTTCGGTTTTTCTATTCGAAGCAGGGGACGTTTTCCACACATTCTATTAATCTAATTAAATAGTCTGGGAACATTGTTGGGTTGTATGCGCGGTGCAAAAACGTGTACCTATTGTTTTTGTTCGTCGATCACTTCGGATCGGTAAAATACCGTTCCGATCTAGCCAATTATCGGACCTTTAAAAACCGGATGCCAGAGTAGTGGAGAAGCTTTATTCTTCTGTACTTCTAAATCGGATCGGTAATTAACGTTTGCCGGACCGGAGCAGTGGAGAAAGGCCTGAAGTGCAAGAGTATGTGTATGTGTTTGTGGGTGTACCTGCGTGTCTGATTTCGAAGGTCGTCTTATATCCATAGGCTTATCGACAGATGTATTTTTTTCTGCTACGTTTTCTTCGGTATCACCCTAATTTGTAAAAAATAATAATTAGCATCTAAATGTGAACTCGTCAAATATGTTATTGAAGAGTGAAGGCGTCACGATATTTACATATAGGTAGTCTTATGTACCATTGTATTTAACAATACAGAGTTACTTCAAAAATTTGCAATAACTGAAATACTCGTACGTCAGTTAGATTATTAATTACCTATTTACAACACTTTAACTCCACGACTTTTTGATATACGATTTTTTTTGAAATTTTTTTTTATTAATTAAATTTAAAACGAATAATGAACCCGTTGTCTTAACATATTAATTAGCCTACGACCTACTGATATTCACGAATTCTTTTATATATATTTTTTATTTTTTAGGTCTGAGGTCTGGTCGTATGCTAATTAGTACAGCAAAACAACAACTGCTGGGTCAGCCAGTTATTATATTTAGTTTAAAATCATATTTTAATAGTATACATATTTTTGAATGTAGGATCCGGAAATTATAAATTTATTAATGTCATGGAACATGGAATAAAAACTCAAATTGGGGCGTTTCAGAAATTGCTAATTATTGAGGTAACCATGCAAACAACAAATTAACACGCCATGAAATCAAGAGTAGGAATATTAATTACAAAAAAACATTTTTAAAGAGAATCATAAAAAAGTGAAATATGATTTACAATAAACATCAATAAAAATAATAGAATAAATATTAGATACATAATTAAAGAAAACACGGAACAGAGAAACAGAAATTTTACTGTACAATTCTGTACGCTTTACGTAAGAATAATTAATGACAGTCTTAATAGTAGGTATTCAATAAACAAAGTAAGAGATAAAGTAAAACATGCAGAGGATCTGAAAGCAGAAGCGACTTACCTTAAGTTTGATCTGGTCCATCTCGCTGGGTTCAGGTTCCTTAATGGTGGGCTAAAATTACAAGTCATAAGGATGATAAGCGTCAAAAGGGTTTGCGACTACAAGGTATTTTTCTACTTCAGGAAATAAAGGGCCAAATACAAAACTAACTATAAAAATCTTTAAAGTTAATAGGAAGATCAAACAGGGGTAAATTAATAAACATCCAAAAAGCACAATCACTTATCATGGCCCAAACTAGTATACCTTAGAAAGAACATAATATACTGCCCCCGTTATTATAATTACAGTAAGTCGAGTTACTGTAGGTGAGACTTTTTTCGCTGTAGATCCATAGATAAAGGCCTACGAATGTCTATTTGAAACTTGTTTTTAGTCCTCATATTAACTAAGGTACGGTCAGCTTAATCACAGTAACAGTAAGTCATAATCAGCTTAATTTGACAGTTTTATTGACTCAAAAGTGCGATTTTACACACTTCAACTTTTTCGACTTAGTTACTATAATTATAATAACAAGAGCAGACTAACCAGTGATAATTAAACGAGAATAACACAGACTTGTAAAAATACTCAAAAGCCATTTGTACAAATCAAAGAACAGCCAAAGTGGGAGTCGAACCCACGACTTTTGGTAGACAGTCGATGGAAGATCTGCAATGACTGTTTTTCAAATCCTAGTGTAGTGTTTCTCCACTGACATTCGTTAAATGAAAATATTTTATTTCGCAACACGGGATTGGGTACAAGGGAAGCTAACTAACTATGTCAAAAATTTGCTGAAAGCTTTGGAATAGAAATTGCTTCAAAATTAAAGCTTCTGGAATGACTATTTAACCGGAGTATATTTTTACATAAAATACCTTCTGAGCCGTAGTCTTCTTGATTTGAGACACCTGTTGCTGTTCTGCAACCGATGATATAGACGACTTCCTGCTCTCGGCTGTCTCCTTTGTGAGCTGTTAAATAGTTTAAAGTTTCATATATCCTGAGACCAATCCGAACTAGGCCCCCGTGGTGGTGTATGGCCATTAAAAGTAATAGAAAATTAGTATTACCTTTGTAAGACCTTTGTTGTCAACGATTGAACTCTTACGGCTCTCAGACTTGAATTCTTCTTTGGTCTAAAAAACAAAAATAAAAAACGAGTCAACGAAGCAATTTTTTTTTAAATATAAAAATATTTATAACGTGAAAATAAAGAGTTATTTGAATTTTACCGAAATTACTAACCTCACTTTGTATCGAAGTACGTCTGCTCTCCGACTAGATGAAACAATACATATTTTATTAGCAAAATATCACATATTACATACAAAGTAATGGTTATATACATGAAAGAACATCATGTTTCCTCATAAATTATGTTTTTTTACCTAATTATCATGCATGGATGTCGAAGGACAAGACAAATTATTTTTTATCAAACAAAACACAATGCGCTCGATATAGGTATCACTAGAAATATATCATTTCTTCAAATTACAAATATATACATAATTTAGGATACTGCAATATTGCAGGCATGATAACAAAGTACAAAAGTAAATCATAAAGGGAATGGGGTTCATGCTATATATAATTGGATTAATTGACGAATCAACTCCTTTCTACCTTTACTTCAAGAAGTTGTTGCTGTTGAGACACCATTGCAACCTGTTCAGTAAATTTTATATTGAATACTCGGCAGTTTCTTAATTTTAATTGATTTACATGATTCCCATGATGGCAAAAATAATCTTGATATGAAACTAAAGATTTCGCTTCGGATTTTCGTAGATCAGTGCCTCCCAAATTTAAATAGTAAAAATATTTATTTTCCTAACAGTATCAACAAATATTAGTATTTCTTTATCTCTAAAGTCAAAGCTCACCTTAGTTTCCTTTTCTTTTTTCTCTCGTTGAGTGGGTGTCGGTGTCACCTTCTCATATTTTTCAAGAACTGGTCGCTCATAATCGTCAACGAAGTCCAGTTCATACTGCAATACGACAATTAATATTAACGTACTGGCAAAACCTTTGTTTTAGTACTGTATGTAGTCAATATAAAAACAAAATTTTGCCGTCAAGTCCACATAATAAGAAGTGGCGAATATGTTTGTTACGGATGCGCTAAGAAAAACTGGGTAAACCTAAATGGAAAAATAGCTGAGCATATTTTTGTAATTCGTAACTACATTCACAAATTACATAAGACATTAAAATATACATAGACATAAAGCATGCAAACATTTTACCTTGATCCCGCAGAAACCAACAACGAAGATAAATCGTAAAAGCAACAAAAGAGTACAGCATAGACTCTGAAATATAACTCAGTGGAAACGAAGGATGTGGTAGTGCTAGAAAGGAAATACTTCACTGACAGAGTATAACAGTAAGGACCAGTATTGATGCAAAGGTGAGTGTCGGGCGTTGTAGTGTATATGCAGAAATATTAGAAGATAAAAAAGATTAGAGTGCAGAACTCGGATATATCATAAAGGGTTTGGTGTTTACCGCATCTGCGTCAGTCTCTTTAGTACCAGCTGTGCCCTTCTGTGGTTTGTCTACTCCTTTCTTGACAGTTTTCTTAAGCTGGGGCTTTTCAAATTTACCATCCTGTACGGTGAGTGGCTCCTAAGAATGCAACCAAGTCACTATGAATACATCTAACTACAACATGAAATTTTAAAATGTTCACATAACGGTGCATTTTGTGGTGGAGTTAATGTGGAGTTGTGCTTTGAAAACAATAAGAAAACTGTGATGTTAGTTCAAACCAGGTTAACTAGTCTACGAAGTGAAAGTTATCAACAGATAAGGTAGGGGTTCCTTTATTATCTCAGCGTATATTCTCAATGAGTCTACGAAGCATTTTTTCTTTCATATTTTACCTCCGCTTCTTCTTCAGGCTCGTCTGTGCCTTTTTTAACAACTGCAGGCTTCTTAACCTTAAGTTGTGCTGCTTCAGTGCCCTCCTAATAAACGATTTAGGATTAAATTTAGCAATAAAGCCTTTTTCTTTCAAAAATATCATGTACATTTAGAACTTTATAGTTAAATATTGCACACTCAAGACTTTACTGAGATAATAAAGAGTATAGTAAGAAAATAGTACCGTGGGCTTTTTCTTAGCAGGCGTCTTTTGTGTCAGGGAGGCCTCTTCAGGGGAAGTGGTGCTGGTTTTAGTGCGTGGTTTCGTCAGGTTGACGGATTCCTCAGTATCCTCGCCCTGACCCCACACACAGTTAAATACAAACATGAAAAGTGCTGTACAAGTTCATAGGTATAACGGATAGAGAAAAAAGTTTAAAACAAAGTTGAAATTTATAACTCTTGTTATGACCATTCTTTTTCAGCAACAGACTCAAACTATGTCCTTAATATAGATAATGAGTCAATCGCTGATGGACTGTACATGTTCTCCATGTTTTAAAGAAAAAAGTTTATGTATAGACAGAAAATATTTAGAGAGTAAAAATTGTACAGGAAAAGCTTGTGTCGTGTTCTTAAAATCTATAAATTTTTTGTGATTTCTATGTGCTTTACAACGGTAAAGTGTTTTAGAAAAACAATTATTAAAGTCTTTGGTAACAGATAAAGAAAATGGATAAAAAAAACTATGATGTGTAAATACTCCTTTAAAACTTGAGTAAGTTAGAAGTGGTTATTTTCCCAAAACACCTTTCCTTTTTATGTGCTTTCAGTTCTTGGTGATTTCAATCAAATTCGTGATAGTTGTCTATAAAATATTTCACTCCTAAACCTCACCAGAAAAAGTTATACCTTGATAAAAACTACAACTCGCTTTAAAACAGGAGGTTTTGCAAAACCAATATCAGTATCTCTTATTTGTTCCTGTGATAGAAATGACTGAAATGACTGACTTATAATGCACAAAGTAGGTATGAATCATATTGTTGTATCTTAAATTATAAACAAATAGTGTAAAATATACCTTTTGCCCTTTGACCGATGGTCGTTTTAGTGTTTTTTCTGCGACAATCTCAGGTTTCTTCACACTTAGTTTAGCTTCAGCTTCATCCGCCTAAAGAATATCATATTCGTTTATTACTAGTTCATCTATGTGGTTAAGTTTCATGGTATTTAGTAAAGATTCCCTCACTCAGAATGTGAGTAAGTTAACTTAATTCAGAAAAACATTAATCGTTTGCATATAAAGTGGCAAGTGTACGAACCGTAGGCTTGATTTCAGCAGGAGTTTTGTGTGTAAGTGATACGTCTTCTGGTTCCTGTCCTGGTTTGGCGGGTGTCTTGGGCTTAGACAAACTGACACTTTCGTCAACGTCCATTGCCTAAGGAACAGTCGATGTTAAGTATAATATACTGTAAACTAACTTATTTCACAAGATTTTTTATATTTTTAAGTTATGTTTTGATTCATATTATTGAGAAGGGTCAAGATTTGCACCTTGTACTTTTGATGAGTTGTGTTACTCATACAAAATCGTTTATTTAACGGGCCTAATGGACGCCAATTATGGTAAATACCTTTAACTAAGTAACAAATGCAATTAGACCCGTTAAATATATAATTGGTATGTTATGTAGTGATAGGATATTCATTTACCTCAGGTTTAGTTTTGTCTTTGACAGAACGACGTCTGCCAACGGCAGTGGCCGAAGGCACTTCTTCGTCCTCAGGCTTTTTGTCGTCCTGATGGATAGTGTTATGTTTGTTAGGTTTTGTTCAAGAAAAAGTGACATCTTTTTGCAAAGAAAATGTGTTTATCAGTAAAGCTGTGTTACTTCTTAATTTATAAGGAAAGTGTGTAATGTACCTTCTTCTTTTTCTCTGTCGGTGTAGGTGTGATTTTCTCATATTTCTCGAGAACTGGTCTCTCATAGTCATCAACGAACTCCTCCTCGACCTATTGAATAATGGAACATGGTGAGCATAATGATATGTGTAGAATGTTTGATAGATGTGGCAATTGTGGCATGTTTATCAATGTAATTTTGTATCATCAATATCATGCATTTACCTGTTCTCACAGATTTATAAAGAATGTTAGCAACCGACCAATTTGACAAAAGAAAAACGCTATTTAAAACAAGGATCTGCCAATTCTTGAAGAGACTCTGAAAATAATCTTATTCTAAACATAGATGAAGCTAAGCATTTATTACAGCATTGGCCATGCAATTTTGAAGCATCGGATTAAAGCGTTGCTTGCTACTTACTTTTTTATCTGATGCCAATTCAAGAGCTGAAAATTTCTAAGAAAGTATCCAATTTCGAGACGTGTGAAAAAATCAATATGCCTTGAGCGCAAAACGCAGTGCAGGAGAATTACTAGTGTAAAACCTAGAAGTGTGTTAAAATGTAAGTTTTGTAACTTGGTGGTGCAAATATTAAAAATCGATTGTGTATGTTAAACCGTGCGTGTAAAGTGTTATGCTAGATTGTACCTCTTTCTCTTTGAGAGAAGGTCGCTTTTTAGCCACAGGTTTTTCTTTGTCTACTGGTTTTTTCTTTGGCTTCTCCTCTTCTTTAGGTGTTTCCTCCTAAATTTATAAGAATGTTTGTTTAATTTAATTTATAAAGACGCAAATTATTGTAGATAAATATTGCTTGAAATCTACCTTATCTTTAGCTATTGATCGCTTTCTAAGAGTAGGAACCTCCGGCTCTTCCTCTGGCCCTTTCGGTTTGATTTTACCAGTCATCATGTCTGGTGTTTCCTATAGAAAAAACGTAATGATTTTGGTTAGAACTCACACTAAGCCTGTCTTTTTATGTTTTCAAAGAAGTCGCAAATTACCTGAGTTAGGCTAGGACGCTTGTCTTTAGGTGTCGGAGTATATTTTTCGTACTTCTCAAGCTCTGGCTTTTCGTAATCGTCAACGAATTCTGGAGCAGCCTAGAAGTTTAGAATATAGCGTTTGTTTACTGCACTCTGTTGTTTTTTATATAAAAGTATTTAATATTTTTCCTTACAGTCAATACACATTTAACTATAAGTAAGAACTGTAATGAATACCTCAAGAACACCATTTTCTTTTTTGGTCCTCTCGCTAGGAGTTGGTGTGATTTTTTCGTATTTTTCAAGGTTCGGCCTTTCATAATCGTCGACAAATTCTTTCTCTTCTTGTGGCTTTCAAAAGAAACATTTTTGTTAGAGTACGATCTAGACGCAAAGAATAAAAAACAAACTATTACATTGATAATTTGATTTTTACCTTTTTCACAGGTTTCTTTGTTTTAGCGGCTTGAGGTTCGGGAGCTGGCTCCTCAGTCTGTTTAGTCGCTGTTTTCGACAATTTGACTTTCGACAATTCATCTACAGGTTCTTCCGGCTTCGGAATACCCTTTTTGATGCTGAGTCGTTTAGGCTCTAGCTTTTCTTCTTCCACCTATTGAGTTTTATTGTTAAATACAAATTTTATTATTCACGTAATATACGAACGAAATTTTAACTACTCTTATTCCCTCTAACTTAAAAAAATATTTGGTTAATTTTTCTATATTTTTAGGATTTTCATATTAATAATTTAATACAGAAGTTAAATCTTCTTTTACCTTTTGCTTTGGTTCAACTTTAGTCTTTTTCTCAGGTGCTGGTGCGGCAACTGAAACCTCCTCCTCACTTTCATAGGATTCGCTCCGTATGCTCTCTGATATGGAACCGCGCTTAATCTGAATACCGAATAATATTGTTAGATTCTAGTTCCTACAAATCGTATTCTTTCAAATCTTTAGTATTTTTATATTTATTTCTTATAAAATATATTGGGTAAAATATATTACTGGAGTGTTATGTGTGTAAAGTGTGATTACCTTGTCCAAATCATCTTCCTTGGGTTTTTTAGCGAGTGGTGTGGGTGTGATCTTTTCATACTTCTCCAGCACTGGTCGCTCGTAATCGTCGACGAACTCCATTGCCTCCTAAGTTCGGAATAAGTTTAGCACAATACATGGACAATATTGTTAACACAACACAACAGTTTAGCAATAGTAAATCACAGAAAAAAATCACAAAAAGTAAATCACAATAATTCTAGTAACCACTGGCTCTAGAAGGAACTAGGTATTTAGTCTATTTTATAACAATGGAAATCAACTAGAATTCCATAGAGCAGCCATTCCAGTGAATGTTCAAACATGTTTTTGCCTCACCAGTAAACACTATTTAGCTTTCGAGGTTTGGCTACTCTTCTGTATTAATGTCTGCACCGTGAACTTCTTTAGAATCGGTCACAGTTTTGTCTAATAAAATGATAACTAAGCGTATTTACAAGACAACGCGTGTGAAATAAAAAGTGAATCAATCTTAACGTGTACTTACGTCTTTTTCTTCTTTTTTAGTAATAACACTCTTTTTGACGAGCTTTTTCTTTTCTGCGGTCTTTTCAGTCTTCTTCGCAGCTTCTTTTTTCTCTTCAACTGGTTCTTCCTTAGGTTTGACTGGTTTGAGTTTTGGAATGCCTTCAATCTTAGCCTCTGGTTCAGGCTCTTTCTTTTTTTTCTCAAGTTTTTCAAGGAGTGCCTTCTTTTCCTCTTCTGTTTTAGCTGTTTTCTTCTCCAGGATCTTTTTAGCTTCAGCAGCCTCAAGTTCAGCCTTCTTAATTTCTTCTTTTTTGGCTTCAACCTTGGACTTTTGAGCTTCGATTTCTATATTTTGTTCCTTAGTTTCCACCTTGACTTCTTCTTTCTTTGTAACTTTCTTCCCTGATATCTTCTTGCTTTCTTCCATTGCTTTTATCTCTTCTTGTTTTTTTGCTTCTTCCTCCTTCTTTAACAAATAATTATTACAAAACTCTGTGCACCTGGACACAATTAGCCTTTATCACAAGTAACATATTCAAGTAAATAACAACATACCTTCTTTTTTTCTTCGACATGGTTTTCCTCGACTATCGATTTCTCCTCCACGATCGACATCTCTTCTTCAGACTCTTCGATGACTGTCTTCTCTTCCTCCTCCTCTTCTTCCTCCTTCTTCTTTTTCTGTTAAGTTAGCAGGTGTTAAAACATTTTTTTACTTAGCGTGGTAGTGCATTGATAGAACGCTTGCCTCATGTCAAGTCGTTTTTAACATGACATGATTCTAGCGTGTCTGCGTAAGACAAAGCTTCATGAACGATTTCGGCATATCTAGTCAACAGCACATCGCCCTTTAAATGCCTGCACTTTACTAAGTTGTCTTTACAACAAAAATTTAATTGTAGGTATACACTCAACCAATGACTTTGTTTTCTAAGTTGGGCATTTGTTGGTATTTTTTTGTAGTTGTTCTCTTATTAAAGGTGACATCACGACGAAAACTGAGTATCAAAGGTGTTCACATATACCTGAAATCGTGAAGCCACGGCAGCGGGCACATGGATTAGTCCCATGCCATGGGCAATACTATACAACGTTTCAGAGATAAGGCTTGTGACCAGCAGTAGTATAATTGACGCAATAGGCAGTTTATATAGCATTCCTTTTTGTGTTATACTTTGTTTAGCATCCGGTATAAAAATTCGACCCGACATCGGAAATTCAGCTTCAATTGATCATGATCATTGATCAAACTGTTACTAAATATGATATGGTGAAGCTAAACTCTGAAGCAATCGACAAATTCATAGCGTGTTTTAAAAATATATCAATATTCAATCAACATGGGGCCAACGGCCTATTATTATTTATTCTATTCATTTAACATTGAGCAGAATAACAGCACATAACAAAAATAAAATCTTTGAACTTACAGAAGGCCAACTAGAAGTCTCCACTATTGGAAACATTGTAAATAAAATCGTAATTAACCTCCTCAGTCCCGAGCTGGAAAATAACAATTGTTTTCTATTGTTATTTTGTCGACACGGGTCTGAGGAGGTTAATTGAGCTTTTTAAGCAAATACACAAAGGACAGTTTAAGTTCCTTATTACTAAATTCTAGAAAAAAACATTAATCTATCAATTGAAAAAATCTGCATTAAGGTTTACCCTGAAACTATGATCATTATGATAACCAATTAATTACGATAATACTCAAATTATGATACCTAAGCGCCGGTTTCTGAATTGAGAATTTCACTGAGTAAATACTTAAGTAACGTTCTGCCACGCTCTTTTCTGAGATATTTGAGGAGACAACACTGCAGTTAAGTAGTTACTTGGCGAAATCCTCAATTCAGAAACCAGTCCTAAGTGAGACAGAGGGGGTCATAAAAACTAATCCAATAAGTACCGTTACCTTTTCCTCAGTAAGAGTCAAGTCGGCGCTCGACTCGTCTTCTCCGAACTCGTTCTTGATCACCACCCGGTAGTTAGCCACGTATTTGGAAGAAACCTTCCTGATGATCAGCCGGGAGTTTGTCCCGTCAAACGAAGTGATGCAGTCCGAAGAGTCCCTGATGACTGTTGAGTTCTTGTACCAGGTGCATCTACACGACTGGTCTGACGTCTTGAGGACGGCCACAAACTCGGCCTCCTCCCCTTCTTTTTTAGCCTGGAGTAATAAATTTTGTATTATATACAAGTTTCCACTTATCTTTCATCATGGTTCTAATAGGATTCTCAATGTCATTAATCTATAAGCTCATTCTCATAAACAAACTGTATTGCATAGATTTAGCCGGAATAAATTTACCACCATCTCAATGGTTCATAAATCCTATTACCTATTATCAATACTCAGATGGTAAAACGTGCTCTTACCAAGCTCCTGAGATGTTTGATGATAGTAGGCTTATCGCCCTTATCCTCTGGTATGTCTGTGATCTCAACTTGTTGAGATGTTGCCTCGCCTTTCTCGTTCTTGGCAACCAGTTTGTATGAGCCTTTGTCTTGTTGGTTAACGTTGGTGATCTCCAGCTTGACTGTGAACTCACCCTGAAAACGTTTATAATTGTTTACCTTCATACATACTGAATTTATAAAATTTAAGGCTGATACAAAAGTTTGCATTATTGTACTTGTAACTTTTGTGCTGTAGATCTCAACTAATCTTGCTAACGCTACGTACCTCTCTGACTGGTTCAATAAGGACTGTGTGTCTAGAACTTTCTTTCACGGCACTAGATTCCTTGAACCAAGTGCATGAAGGTGCAAATTTACTTAATACTTTACATTCAACAATAACAGTCTTCTTCTTAACTATTTTAATGATCTTTGGTTTTTCTTTTATTACTGGAATGACTGTGGAAGGAAAATTACATTATTAGAAAAGGTTTAAGTTTGAAATGTCGTTTTGGTTATATTTTTTGTCTTACTTTCAATATTGAGCGTAAGATTCGCGTTGAGCTCTCCAAGTTCATTTTTGATATTGCATTTGTATAATCCGGAGTCTTCAATGCCAGGATCGATCAATTCTAAGATGATTGTGTAAATATCATCCTTGACCTCAACCCTGGTCTTAATCTTAGATGAGTCCTTGACTTCTACGCCCTCGTGGAACCACACAATTGTGGGTTTTGGGATCGCCTTCACTTTGCATCCCATTATTACTAATTTTCCATTATCCTTTGATTGGATTGTAGGTTTTTCTACAAACGTTGGTCCTTCGCCCTCAGGCTCTGGTTCGGCTTCGATGTTCAAGTTCAAGTTTGCGTTGCTCTCTCCATACTCGTTCCTGACATAACAGCGGTAGGCGCCACCATCCGCTGCCGTCGGGTTCGACAGGAGCAACACAAGCTCGTAGACATCTTCGCCTATCTCTGATGACTTGAGCTCGATCTTGCTACTAGCCTTGATGACCGTCGTGCCTCGGTACCACATGACCTCAGCCGCCGGCTTTGCCTTACAGACACATCTCATCGTAATGAGTGTGCCATCTTCGTTGGGAATGATTCGAGGTTTTTCGATGAACGATGGTGCAAAACCATTCTCGTCATCCCCACCTAAAGTAAAGTGAACGATTTGATTTAACTCATATTAATTACAACGGTTTGGTAACTAAATGCTTCATGCAAAGCTCAAAGCGAAAAGCCTTAGATGCATGCGATACTGCTACTGTATGCGTACTGATAGAATTTAAATGTATACCTTGGAAATTGAGAGCAATATTTGCATTACTCTCTCCAAACACATTAAAGGCATTACACCTATAGTTGCCACCATCCTCTCTGGTTGGATTTAAAATTTCTAACGTTAGATTATATGTGTCTTTCGCTGTGGCTTTCCTTGACATCTTCATTTTGTTGCTATCTTTGATTTCCTTTTCCCCATGATACCAAGTGATATCTGGCATGGGGTAAGCCTCCAGTATACATTCCATTATTAACACTTCACCTTCTTGCCTAATTGTGGGCTTTTTAGGGAATCTAGGTGCTTTACCGTCGGGAATTCTGTCCAGAAGAGAACATACATTTGTCAATGTGGTCTAAATTATTAAAAAATACAAAATAAAATTGTGTGAACAGTTCCTTACTTTGGCTTGTCACCTCCTTCGAAATTAAGATTAATTTTTGCTACGCCTTCACCGTGTTTGTTTTTTGCTACTGCCCTGTACTCTCCTTTATCGGAATCTTCAACGCCTATGATTTCTAGTCGCGCCATATGATATAGCGTTTGGTCCTCTTCTAATGAAATTTTGTATCTACTACTTTCTTCTATAAGTTTTTTACCATGATACCTGTTAACACCAAACACTCATTAGTATTATTGAAATAATTTTGAGTGAGTTAATGTTGCTGGCATTGTTTTTCTTACCATGCGATAGTTGGTTTCGGTTTGCCAACACATCGACATTCGAATGTGATTTTTGTCCCATCGTCTGATTGCCTGATTACTGGTCTCTCCGTAAATGTGGGTTTGATTGTGTCGTCGGGTACGGGAGCCTCATCGCCTGAGTCATCAACGAATTAATGAATAAAACTTTATTCTTGAATCGTATAGCTTTTAGATCTTTTACGAGGATTTGCAGCTTCATTTATGTTTTGCTCCTGTTCGGTAGTTTTAAGATGTTTTCATATCGATAATGTTTTTATTGTAATTGGACGTTAAATTTAGATAGATAATTCAGGAATGTAATAGATATAAAAATACATAAAATACATATTTATGAATAGTGCCTGTTATCATAATTTACGCTTCCATGTCTCACTGGTTTGGAATTTCCTGTTTTTAGACTTGTGCATGTGAAAATAGATGCAAGTCATAAATAACACTCTGTGATTGGCTGGCTGGTTACTTGCGCCTATGTTCACAGCGATCAACAGCCTCTAGCATCGTAGTACGCATGACAGTTGCTTTTGTTCATGTTAATATTATTTGCCTCTGCCAAAGCGAAATATAATGCATATTACAAATGCTCTAACTACAAACATTTTGCAAGGAGTTTGTTATATAGTGTTAATAGAAGCGTAAACTATAGCGGATGTTATTGTGAAAATTATATATTGATGAAGTTACATCATAACAGGGTGAATGGTGCTCTTGAGGTCAATTGTTTTTATTGTATTGATGTGTGTAGTATGCATGTGTGTTTGTGACAAATAGTTGTGATATAAAGTGTGTATAAATATAGCATGAAACATGGATAGATAATATTTCGTTTCGAACGTAGAAAACATCTTAAACTGATGAACATAAAAAAGGTTAAACGTCACAAAATGCTGATTTCTTCCAGTATGTGTATTATTCATGTTGAGTATTCTATATTTTGACAAAGGGAATTAGTCTCATGAAATTGTACAAAGCGTTGCTGCAAATTCTACGTTTACAAAAAGTCAGACAATTTTATTACTTCAACTATGAACATAAAATGGATTAGGTACACACAGTAAAACAAAACTAAATACCACAATAACTTAATTAAGTAAACCAAGACTCAAAAGAAAATACGCCAAAAGTACCCCAATGAAAATCGATTCGATTAACACACACTTCATAAAGGACCGGTTTCTGAATTGAGAATTGCACGTAAATAATTAAGTAATGTTCTGTCACGCTCTTTTCTGAGAAAATTGATGAGACAGCACAACAGTTACGTAGTTAGGTACTTAGCGAAATTTTCAATTCAGAAACTGACCCTAAGCCTACATACGCGCCACTGCAGGACACAGGCCTTCTCTCAGAGAAAAGGAATCGACTGTATCACCGCGAATTAGATGCTATTCTTATTAGATAACAACTTCCTGGATAACGATTATATACTTTCCATGCCTGGCCAACTTTATATTAACTCAGTTGTTTTCCCCATTAGCCATGCTACTTATTTTTGATATATGTTTTTTATAATTTTTTGAACGTATTGACCGTTTTAAAAAACTAATTTCAATATTTCTGAGTTTTATTCATTACTGTCTATTTTAAATATTTTTCTAAAAGTTTAAAAAGATAGTCTACATAAATTTTTTTTTTTTTTTGTAAGTGAGGCAAAGGATTCATACTCATATTACTCATACTGAGTTTACTGACGTCATAGAAAACTCATTTAAGGTCAAAGCTTTTAATTGACTATCTTAAAAAATATAGACTTAACTATTTACAAATCTGATAAATAGACATTGTTCTGAAAGCATAATAAAATTCTCAAAATGGTTTTGAGATTCCCGTTCATGTTCAAAAATGTAGCATGGCCAAATCAAGTAACGATTCACCGAATACCGTAGCTTTATCACCACGTTTTCCATTACAACTTTTTAACACCTCGACTGCGGCAACTACATAAACTTGGTGCGGCAAGTAAAATCATGAACCTCCATCTGGTGCGACGACGGGTCAAAATGCGCCTCTAACGATATTTCCGCCAGTGCGTAATAAGTCTTTATTAACCCACCAGCACTAGGGTAGGTTATAACGCTATAACTTTGGGAAAACACTTGTCATTGCTGAAATTTATATTTGTCTCTGTCGCACTCTTACAAATACCCGAGTAAATTATTCTGCACAGGCGAGAGGGACACAGTTTTCCTCAACCGCACCAGCTGAAATACCGCGACAGGCCGATATAGGCCTGTTCCGCAGTGAAGGTGTTAAGACTTAGATCTTTTACATTATCACAGATAGTTGGCGTTACAACTCTGTCATCGGGGCCATCTACGGAGGAAAGGAATGCTGACTCACTGTCGAAGTTCAGGCTAATCGTCGCGTTGCTCTCTCCGAGCTCGTTCTTGGCCGTGACCCGGTACTTGCCGGCGTCCTCCACCGTCACGTTGCTGATCTCTAGCGAGGCATAGTAGGATTTTCCCTCCTTGTTTACCGTCACCTGGTGGCAGAGGAGAGAAAGAGAGCAGATGAGAAAGGAGTCACAGGCTAGATTATTGTTCGCTTCATTCCTTATTATTAACAACTTCGACCAAATAGGGGATGTATTAGCAAAGGGCAAGAAAAATGTACCCGAAACCGACGTGCGTGCATGCAACGACTAATGAATGTCGATGAAGCGAAAGTGATTTTACTTTCAGTAAAAGGATCGTATAGTTCTTGAATGGAGACCACATATCGGCAAGCGCAGCGTAGGACGACCAGCCACAAGATGGACAGAAGATCTCATCCAAGTGGTGGGAAGACGCTGGATGCAAGCCGCTTCCGACCGACCTTTTTAGAAATCCATGGAGGAGGCCTATGTCCAGCAGTGTACTTCCAGGAATTATGGAACATGAATGATGAATGATGATGAAAAGGATCGTGGCAGGTGGCTGCCCTTGATCTCTGCCTACTCCTCTGGGATACAGGCGTACGCTTATGTATGTATGTACTGTGGCTTAATTGTCTTTTGGCATGGAAACTCTACAAGAATGGAAGAGAATGTTCTACAGTCTGTTCTCGTAGCATGAGAACGTGGAACTTCGTTTGTCGCGTTTCTAACGCTCTTAAGGTGAAACACTATTAGTGTGGTGGGTTTAAAGATCTATCGAGGAAAATATTGAAAGAGCTTATGTATGTATTAAAAATGAGACTCCTAATACGTCCGTACGAATTCAAGTGATTCAAGGATAGTTTGCTGTTGTTTGACGCGCGTGCATGCAACCATTGAATTTCCTCTTAAATTCAATGATGCAACGACTAATAAATGTTGATGAAGCGAAAGTGTTCTGTCAGGATCGTGGTAAGTGGCAATCCCTAGTCTCTGCCTACCCCACTGGGATACAGTCGTGATCTAATATGTGTATGCACAAATGTATTCATTCATCAACCCATTATGCCCCCACCGAGGGGCACGGATCTCTTCCGTGAGGAAGGTATACGCCATACTCCACCACGGGGGCCTAAGTCCGGATTGGTGGAGGCTTGTAAGACTAGTGGCTGGTCTTACTGTCAGAAGTTTTCAAGCCGCCCTAGGGTCTCTGACTTGGCTTAACGACTGCCATCTATCGACGGCAGGCGGCACCAACTACCTAACGTGCCTTGCGAAGCACGGAATCGCTCGGAAAAATGCCACTAGCGTTAGTCATAGATCATGGACTGTATGTTGCTTAACATTAGTGATCATTTAAGATCACTCAAGTAGCCCAGGCTACGAGCGATTCAACACAAATGTATATATTTAAGGCGAGCGGCACAAATGTATACATTTATTTATTTAGTTTTCAGATTTGTCCTTGTACTTGTAACATTCTACGTCAACGGATAGTACCCTATAAATTTTGATTTAAATGTGTGTCGAAACGTCGTATCTTTTTTTACGTTCACTTAGAAGTTGGATCTTGTCACAGCTTGAGGGGCCGATAACGATGACGTTATATTTTGTTATCCATATCCATCCCGGTCTGTTTCAAGAAAAAAAATTTTTTAGAAATTCAGTAATTTTTACTAGTTACAGATCAAACGAAGATTCTACGTGCATTCAATTTATAAAGAAGCAGAACAGAAACTAATCCAAAATAGAAAAAGCAAGAGCAAAAATCCGACAGGTGAAAGACAGAATTAGGCCGTGAGGTCATCGCTTGGCACCTGGACGATGTACTTGGCAAGCCCAATCGGGTCAAGGCCATCTTTGAGTACTTTTAAAACTAAAGTAGACCCACTTAACGAAGATACTACGAAACAAACAAATCGTAAAGAACCAGGGGTCATGGTGCTGATGAAACACCATTTAAAACTTTTACTTTTTGTCCCGTACGAAGAACATCCATGATTAGTTTTTTCGCTGTGCCAGGCTGTCAAAGCTTTTATAAAACTTTCAAGAATAATGATAACAATGTCAGAGACGAGCAACCGACGATGCGAGCTCCGTCTCTGCTCACCATGATTAAGCTCTGTGAATCGGAGCGAAACCTGGTCGGACTCTTCCGACAAATAGTCAAGTAAGTGTATCCGGAATAAAATTAATAATAACATATTTTTTGCGACTTATAGGAAAGCTCGCTGAAGCCACTGACCTTCAGTCAGCTTCAAGAATATACCTCAACTGAGCAATCAAAAACCGATTATATTGCAATAAGGTAAGGTTTATTTTGTATTGTTATTTATAATATTACATAACTTTTCAAAATAGTGAAAAAAAGCTTTCACAGCTACAGACCGAAGTAGTATTAAACTCGTGTGCTTTCGACGAAACCCGAAGCTTACTCTCGAGCCCGAGGTATATTCTAAAAGCTAACAGACTGTACCTACAATGGGTAATATTTTTGTCATATTACTCATACATATAGGGTGTCCTCAAACGCAGCGATAAGCTGAAACGGGACTCTCGAGCCCGAGGTATATTCTAAAAGCTAACAGACTGTACCTACAATGGGTAATATTTTTGTCATATTACTCATACATATAGGGTGTCCTCAAACGCAGCGATAAGCTGAAACGGGACGATAGGATATATGGTAGTCGTCATCAGAAAAATATTTAAAAAAATACTATGATCCCTAGAAATTGGAGGCCTTTAAAAAAAAACACGAAATTTCTCCATAACCATATTTTGGTTCTGTGGTTAATTCATGTTGTTTTTATGGATTCAAATGTCATTACCATAACCCTAAATATCATTTCTATTACCACGGTCCAAAAACAGTAACATAATTGCCCCAAGCTTTTTAAAAATACTAAAAAACGAGTAATACTAAACTGACATAGTACCTAAGCAGCATGACACCCACTAAAAACTTCATACAGTTCTTAAGTAAATACGAGTATATAACGTACTCTTTTGTTGATAAAAGCAGACGTTGATAAAGAAACTACTCTACCTAATATTATAAGAGAAAAAGTTTCTAAGTTTATACGTTTGTGTGGAGATCTTCGAAAGCACTGAACCGATTTCTGGTCCGAAAATTCTGGTGACGTGGACAGATTTTGTGCCCATTGTACTTTTGGAATGGTATAATAAATTAATGAGATATACAATAAACAGTATTGTACAGCAAAGAGTTAAAAATAAATTATCAGAATGAATACGTCGAACTGCAGGGCCAAGGTGTGCTGACAAGAAATTCAGTAAGCCATGAAATAGTCAAGAGATAATTTATACGAGTTTGACAGTAATTGATGTCAGCGCGCTATTTGAGACCACTTTTCAAGAGCGTGCATCAACATGATTTAACACGATGGTTTAGATATCTATTGTGACGGTTACAATATTTATGGTTTTCTAATACGACACAGACAAGATTATAAATAACACAATAACAAAAGACGGGATCAATGTGAGCACATTGTGATCAAGGTCTTAGGCCGGCTTGAAAACTTCTGACAATAAGATCAGCCACTAGTCTTACAAGCCTCTACCAATCCCGACTTGGCCCCCGTGGTGGAATATGGCCTATACCTTCCTCAGGAAAGAAACCCGTGCCCCTCAGTGGGGACATAATGATTGTGATTAACTTGGCCTTTGAGCTATGTAATGAGATGATTTATACAGCGTCTAGTGGCAATTTTACTCAGACACTAGATGGGTAAAGGGACCACTGGGACGTTGAAGTTTCTGGGACATTGTTTAGGTAGAGTAGGTTTGCCCAGCTTAGTCGGCCTTGCCCACAGGAAAGACAAGTCAATACGATAACCGCGGGTTACCTCACCATGTATTCGTTCACGGTCAATGGGGTATTTCTACTACAAATTAATAACGTACAGAAATACAAAAATGTAGTTTTCGATATTTGAAGTTTCCTGTGCCGTTAAATACTTAACAGTAATTTACAATGGTTGTTTAACGACTTACTCGGCAATACCGAGAAGATTTTGGAAGTGTGAAACGGTTGAAAGACTGATCTTGCGAGGGTCATAGAATTCAAAACGCATTGGGTCGCTGAGCTAGCGAGAATGAATGGACAAAGGCAAAGAATACTACAAAGTACAAACTGAGTAGAAACCTAGGCCCTAGAACCTATTTAGTACAGTTTTTTTAGTCCGAGAGCCACGCTGGCGAGACTTTACCATCTCAGTTGGGTGAAGCTACCACTAAAGATTACGAAGCTTAGCGGTCACTGGAGCGACTAAATAATTGGCTGAGTAATTCGGTTGCATGAAAAAACTACGGAGTTTGGAAGTTAGATCTCTGAACTAAACAATCCTTAGACAAGAGGGGTGGAAAAAAGTGCAGCAGACACCAACCTTATGCCTCGCCCCGGGTGTGACCGCGAGCGTGTTGTGGAACCAAGAGACAGCGGGCAGTGGCTCGGCTTCGATGCGGCACTCGAATATCAGCCGCTTGCCGTCGTCCTCCTGCCTTATGGCTGGCTTGCGCGCGAATGTCGGCGCCTTGCCGTCCACTTGTCTGGAAATTGGAAAGAATGCAAGATTAGCTCAGGAGCGCTACTAAATAAATTCTTCAGTGAATGGCGCCGTGTGATAATCTACTAGCATTTCAAAACGTTGAAGTTGAGTAGAGAATACTTTATCCTCTTAAGTCTTGACCTTGAAAATAACAAAATAACGGCTTCCAGACCACCTAGATAGTTACGTAATAGGCAGGCAGGTAGTCTTTCAAATGAAATTGGTGTTAGTGACTAGGCATAGAACAAAGATGCGGTGGACAATTTTTTAGATTCCAGGCTCTTCGGAGCTGTTTAAGAGGAGCAGGAGTTTAAGAAGATAGGTTCGGACTATAAGAAAAGAGCTGAGCGGATTGTTAGCCGAGTCTCTCATTTCTTATAAGTACATAGAGAACAGTAAAGTTGAGTATTCTTTAGACACACTTTTTGAGACTGAAGAAAATTATGCTTATAATGGCGTTGGAATTTTTTCAACTACGTTGCAATACATCTTTTTGAGTAGCAACAATAAGCCTTGCTTAGAATATGGAACAGCTAATAATCCTTTCTCAATTTCAAAATTTTCATGAAATCATGAAAATATTATTTACAGGTCTTGATACTTCCTAAGTCAGGGAATTTGATGATGGCAATATTCCAGAAAGATTCAACATATGTGTGGTCAGCCAATGACGAATGGAAAAGGAATTTGGCGTCGTTTATGGTATGAATCCACTTGGCTACTAAGTAATGGACCTTTCTTGAATGTTAATGGGTCATAACAAGAACAATAATACTCACTTCTGCTTGTCCTCGTCGGCCGCTGCAAAAAACAAACATTATTTTATTAGTAAGTACGTCCCAGAAGAGATCTCGATGTCAGGAGCATATGGTTGTAAGTTCCATTCCAACGAAACTGACTTTTTTATACTTTCATTCTCAACTCATTGAGCTAATTCTAATCATCTGTGTTACATATTATTATCTATGAATATTACTGAGATAATTCAAGTGCATAATGTCGTATCTAGGTTTATAGTAGATAAGTTGTAGCTGTAGGTAAAGTGTAAAAACTACAAATCCGACCAAATGTTTCTGACGTCGACAGATATTATATGCATTTTGGCCTAATAATTTGTTAACCTAATAGTAGATTAACAAACAAATTAACAGTGTACGGGAAACCGGGAACTGGTCAATTTACCTAGAAATATTAGTATAGTTCATACACACATATATGTTTACAGTTGAACCCGAAACTAGCATGCGCTAGACATAAACATAGATCGGATTCGGAACCAATGATAGCTCTGAAAATAACTCTCAACTAGAATTGGCTGTTGGTTTAGTTTGAATGTTTTCGCCGAAATTTGTATTATTATGCTGTGGTGATTTCGATTGATACAACAAAGTAGAAACTAAAATCACAGATCTTACCATAGATATAGTTAGTAACAGGTTTCTTGAAAATTCAAATAAATCTAATCTAATTAATAATTTTAATCTTGTGATTATATCCTGACAATTTGTGTTGATACAAGTGTTTCCATATCTTAATCATCGTAAAAAGTTATCTTTTTCGTTATTTAATTATTGCCCCCAGATATGTTAATCACGATTATGGAGTCTCTTTTAAAAGTATCTTTGCTAAAACAAACACCCTATTTTTCATTGTTGTTCGTTTTAACATTAAAGCCGTCGACACAAACTAAACTGAGAAAAATACTATCGTCCATAGTCCCATCAATGTCATTGTATTTTCTGCCTTCTTACTCACTGCTCTCACTTGCTGCAACATTTCTGTTCACACAACGAATAACATTTAAATCGTCACTATCATCGTCTTCGCTTCACCACGTTTTTCAAGTTTTTTTGCCAACCGATTGTCGTCATTTAAGACTACTTTACTGCATACCTTGTGTGTTAGTCTTTTGGACGAAATTGGCTCAACCTTTGGCGTGTGTAACTAGTCCAAGCTATTTTTTTGTCATATTTATTTCAGTCTGTGACTAATATTGTTATTTGTGCTGTTGTATTTATTGGAGCAGTGTTAGATTACGGTAACTTCAAAATTTTCTTTCGCTGGTGTTTCTTCGTGTTGATTGATACTAAACCCTGCTGGCGTTGAGACGTATCAAGAATGTAGAATATTTTGGAATGTAGGTCACGTTGACTTTGTTTTAGAGTTGTTACTTTTTACTACTAGAGATAACGGCACAAATTTTAAAGTATTTCTTCTAAGCATTGGAAAAGCTCTGTATCTATGACATGCTGACGGAGGTACATTGTATCAGACATATTTGAAGCGAGGAAGATATTTAAATCGAGTGGCAACTGAACTAAATATGATGTTTAGGTTCAAGGTCCAGACTATTTGTTCGACTTTTTATTATGTGAGTGCCAACATAGTGTAAGTAAATAAATGAGTTATTCTTGGAAAAGCCTAGACCTTTTAAAAATTCACTTGTCTTTTCGTTTCTCAGTGGAAAGAAGGTTAAGCCTTGTAGGTCTTTTTCGTCGCATATTTTTTTTTTGCTTACACCAAAATATCTTCATTTTGGCAGAGGGGCAAGTGTGCTGATTTCTAAATAATCCGAGGCGCATCAGATTTGTGACTCGAGTAAATTACCTTGAGACAGTCAAGCAATTGAAAAAAAAAACTTATGATATCGATAACAGAAATACTCACGGCTGAAGTTAAGGTTGATGGAGGCGGCCACCTCACCCATCTTATTCTTGGCCTTAACTTTGTACAGCCCCGCGTCGGTCTCGATCACGTCGTCCAGTTCGAGCACCACCAAGAACTTGTTGTTGGCGATGCTCTGGATCCTGCAAGATGAACGTTTAATCAGAAACCGTAATAAGAATGTCCATCAGATGGAATTCTGCTTCGTCCCGTTCACTGTCACCAACAAGGGTAATAAATCATGTCTTTTTTGCAGATCAAATTTGTAAAAAGTGCCCATACAATCTATCAATCCATGGCCATGAACCTAAGGCGAAAAACCTAAGACTAGACTAAATCCTATCTAGTCCCTGTATTTGGGTTTGTGATCCTAGGTTCTTTGTCGTGAGTAATAAAAGTTACGCTTGAAAGATAGTACAAACACTTTTTGCAAATTCAATCTATCAATAGGGCGCGTTCAGTGCATGGATGGGTGACCGTCTACGACTAACGATAGTGGTATTTTTCCGAGCGGTTCCGTGCTTCGCAAGGCACGTTAAACAGTTGGTACCGGCTGCTATCAATAGATGACAGTCGTTAAGCCAAGTCAGAGGCGTTAGGGTGGCTGAAAACTTCTGCCAGTAAGACCAACCACTAGTCTTACAAGCTTCCACCAATCCGGACTTGGCCCTCGTGGTGGAGTATGGTCTATACCTTCTTCAGGGTAGAGGCCCGTGCCCCTCGGTGGGGACAAAATGGGTTGATGATGATGAATCTGTAATTTTTTTTTCCTCGGAGGCACCAGTGTTATGTACCCCGTGGATCCCCATAACAGACGCCATAAGCTTGGACCATTGAAGTGGAAATGGACTGATGTTGACGAATGTAAACAGTCCCAGAAAAAAATTGTAAAAACGAAGGCGGTCCGGAAAACGTAGCATGGGTAGGCCCCAGGCCGTATCCTAATGGTGTGACGACCTGGTCACAGTGGCGGGGAGTGGCTGGATGCGGGCGGAATAGGACCGTTAAGCTTGGAAAACCATGAGGGAGGCCTACGTCCTGGAGTGGGAGTCAGATGGCTGATGATGATGATGATTCGCTGACGCAGGACAATAAGCCCATTAAAAAAAGTGTTTGGGGAACCTTAATGTAAAGTGAAAAGCAATACCAGTAAAGCATGCAGTAACGTCTACTTAGAGCCTTTGATGTCATGATTAGGTACTCGCTATGACGTAGATAATATATCGTAGTACAAATTGTGTGTTTGTACTGGAATCAAATAATTTGGAATTTCTAAACTTTATGAATTTAGTTCAAGGTCATCGATCCAAAACCTAATTTTCTTAACGTATCTATCTAGATATCTAATCTACCTAGATTAGATAATCGACCTATAGCCGGATCCACACCAAACGATCCAACGCGCTTCGATCGCTCGCGGCAGGAGCGCACTCCAATAGACGCTCCTCTGGAGCGCGCTTCTGCCGCGCGCGATCGGAGCGCGTTGGATCGTTTGGTGTGGATCCGACTAATAAACAGTGCCCAAAGTTCCACGACCTCTGTGGTGCAGCGGTTAGGGCATCTGCATACTATGTTAGGTCCCGGGTTCGAACACTCACCGGCTGGGGACAACAAAAAAACCCCAGGTCTTGGATGTTTGTGATGTCGCTGTTTCTGTTTGCCACCACACAGGGTATCCTAGGGCGGGGGCCAGAAGCAATGTATGTGCATTTATGTAAATATTTATGTTTTTATGTTGTTAGGCCTCTTCGCTTTCACGGCAACTCATCCAGTCCCGTGCTAATCACCTGTAATATTGCGCAGCCGCGTTCACAAAGTTATCAGCCCACCGAGTCGTTTATCTACAGATCGGCGTCCAGTTTTCGTCAACCTGAGTCCACCGACCATCTTCCCACCTAACCAAATGCCACACCGATCTTTTTAAGTTCAACTTAGCTGTTTATTTGGCTATTTGGTTTTCTATTTTAATAATAGTCCAAATTTATTCCAAATTGCATTTGCAGCCGATTAATCAAACGAAGTAAACGACTCGGCTTTGAATCACAAGACATCATGATTGAGTGCAATTTTCAATCATCCCATATTTCATTTGAAAGCAAAATAAATATGTCATAACCAACCACCGCCTACAACAATAAACTCGGAAGATTTACAGGCGTAGCCAAATTAAAACCTCTGGAGCCGTACCAGCCTACATTAAATCATAATAAAGACCCTCATAATCTAGCTGGCCATTTTATGATGCTCCGTCATTAAATCAAAGCAAATGCAACTGATTGCCAAGTGGGCCAGATGATGCTCCGTGTAGAAGTAGTTGCAAGTGCGAACGTCGGAAAGTATGGGTGAAAACAAATAATAAAGCAGGGTAGTCAGGCCGATCTGCCGGCGATCGTTGACCCAATAGAGTGTTGGCACTGAGGCTCGACCGGTTAGAGATTTTGGCAGGTTTTTCTATCAGTACCAGATGTGAGTCTAGCTGTGAATAAGCGAACAAGAATCTGCAATTTAGTTGCAAATATTTGAATGGAGCCGTCTGAAGTCTGAACACAGTATGAAGATCATCATTTGCCGTGTATTTGCTGTGCAAAACTCAAGCAATAAGATGTCGTGTACCTTTAACATAGATTACCACATAATTGAAAAAAAACTTTTTGCCATCGCGTTGCGAAACGAACCGATAGACAATTCAGGGAAAGAGTTGTGTTAGCATAGGAACAAAGTTGTTGCCCTAAAATGACCGTAAAAAAACGCAAACTTTAAATGTTAATTTGAAATTTCCTTTTATAAATTAGTCGACCATTGCTCGTTAACTTGTAAAAATTCTTCTTAGTCACGATAGATTTCTTGATATAATCCCATTGTTGCCCGTAGTACTACTACGTAGTCCTAACTACGGGCAAGAAATTAATATATTCTATGGGCATTGTACCTACTCATTGATTAGTACAGTCACCGTCATTTTTATTAACTAGACGAAAACCCGGCTTCGCTCGGGTTAAATGTAGACGGAAAATAATATTCCACTATGTTTTTTTTATATGGTGACGCCTCTGTATTTATCAACCACCAGTAGATATAAATCTCTTAATACATTCAGATACATAAGCTCACACCTGTACCCCAGAGGGGCAGGCAGAGACCACGGAGTGTCACCTGCCACTATCCTGACAAATCACTTTCGCTTCATCGACATCCATTAGTCGTTGCATGTACCCACATCGGTTTCGGGTACTTTTAATCTTGCCCTTTGCTAATACATCCCCTATTTGGTCGAAGTATGTCCAACTGGGGCGTCCCTTACCGGCCCTTCCACTCACATTCGCCCGATATATTTGCTTTGTCAGTCTTTCTTCGTTCATCCTCTCCACATATCCAAACCAACGCAACATTCCTTTTTTCAATTCTAGTCACTCACTACATCCTCGGTCTCTGATCACTATTGCGTATTCTGTCATTCAAAGTAACACCACACATATTTCTTAAGGATCTCATTTGTACTACACTAATCCTACTTTCATGATTCTTCTGCTATACCCAAATCTCGCTACCATGCTTACATCAGTATTGGAACCAGCACACTATTACGGATAGCCAATCTTGCTCTTTTGGACATGTTCTGGCTACTCACGAAGGAATGCAAGGCGAAAATCGGATACTTATCATAACTTTGTCATGGGTACCTCATCACAAATTACTAACTAAATGAGCTTCCTTCATAAACTTAACAGCTAGTGAATCTAATGACGTATTCAATGAGACGTAGAATCCACTTGGCTAATCAACTAAAAACAGCTCCCTCTCTTTGGCTTTACAGCTTTTAGTTTTATATTGGCCACATGTTTTCTTTCATCATTTTAATTTTTGGTATTTTTCTTATCTAGTGGCTTTTTCATTTCAATAAGTTTATTGGTACCTATAACTAAGCAAAACAATAAAGATCAATTTATGACTTTGATTTCCTTTTTCAATTATTTTTCAGACCCTTCCATTCCAAAACTCAATTTCAATTATTGTCTTCCCGCCAATGAAAAACACCACAGATTACTTACTACACCTTCTCAGTTGGCACAGATTATAATAACCTTGGATGCCACGGTATTCCACATACCATGGAGTTAACAAATTAGATCAAAGGGCCGGTTTAGACTATCTTAGTGTTTAGGAGAGTGCTTTACTTTACACTCTGTTGCAACATTATGCTGAATCGGGCCCATTTTGGGGGCTCAACCTTTAATGTATTTTATTATTATTTTCATGTTGTACAGTTTATTTATTTTTACGTTTTTTATGCTTTCTGTGTTATTTTTTTATTACTGTACGCACTCTGTGTGTGTGTTTTTTTTGTTTTGTTTTGAGTATGAAATAAATAAATTTTCTTTTTTTCTTTCTTTCTTTCTTAATTTATTTCTTTCTTAAGGAGAGTGCTTTTGTAGAAACGTGCAAGCGCCACTTGCTTTAGTACGTTTTACGGTATAGTACGGTTCTAGTTGCCTTTCAATTAGAATCAAAATAGAATTGGTTTCTATTGTTCTATCCAGTAACACCTGAGCGCGTTACTATCCTCGTTACTTATCTGTGTATAAACTAAAAATTTAGTGAGAACTTTAAGAGAGTGCGCAAGTGACCCGTGACGGGTGCGTGTTGTTTCAATAACTCGAATTATCAAACTTACTTATGTGTTCCATTAAAACTCATAGTATTTTGAGTAGGATAGCGCATATTTCGCGACGTCGACGAAGTGACACTCTACTGGAAGAAATATAAACGTTCACTCGAACGTCTAGTAATGTACTAATGCACTTGCCTCTCTAATTGTATTATAGCACTCTCCTAAACACTAAAATAATGTAAACCGGCCATAACAGTTCGCAATGAAAACTTGTGACACTAACACAACAATGATGACATTGACATGTTTACTTAGCAACGCCATTGTTGTATTTAATAATTTTTATATTGATGCTGCTCGATAATACGAATTTTCCGCCCATATGTTGTCGACTCAGATCAACTATTTTTTTACGCTCTTTCATTTGGTGCGCATATCGTTCGAGTTTACCGTAGACCCGAACGAAATTATTAATATAGATGATACTGGTTCTTTGCTATCACTTTAGGAACGGTTCAAGAACAGTATCAGACTAGTAATAGATAGATAGACTAGATCCAAAGGCAATGTTTTTTGACCGTGGTACTACCAGTTGAACCATAGGTCATGTTACTTGCCCGTAGTCCTACTGGTAGAACCACGGACACAAAACATTGCCCTTGGTTCTACCAGTAGGACTACGCAGTAGTACCACGGCCACCAAAGGGTAAATCATATATTATGATACTACCCTGTTTTTTCATGTTTCTTGAAAATGAAGTGGAGTTATGTAAGTGAAGAAGACGTCCTATTGTGAAAAATTTTGTTTTTGCATAGTTTAATATTTCGCAAGCAGATCGCTGAGTCGAAAAACTGCCTACACCTACAATATTTTTATATGATCAACTCGATACTAATTCATGCAGTGATGATAAGACATACACGCATCGGCTCTAAGCTGCTAGTGTATCAAATAATAATAATAACAATAATTCACACTATGTGGTGAACGAAAAAAAAAAGTCATCCCTAATTTATGCTTAGGGGAAGTAACCCAAAAATATGTTCGTAAGGTTTATTCTGCTGTTTTATCTATATATCTCAGCTAAATTTCAACTATCGAGAACTAACCGATAGAATAGTCTAGGGTTCATACTTAACTCAGTTCTAATAGTTACTATTATTAACTATTAGAACTGACTGAAACCACGAGCAGAAAAATAAAAGTTTTTTTTTTTCTTTTGACATTGTGTGATTTATTTGTATTTATTTTTGGAACTAATTTTATTGTGTGTGAACCCTTGACATATTCACTTTTTCACATTTTCGTTTTTATTATTAGTTCCTTAATTGAAATGACGTTTTATTTAAGTAGGTATAACAAGTTTGTACGTCTAAAGGCAAGACATAGAACGACTATAATATTTCTGTAACATCTTGTATTATTTACCCCTATGCTTACAAATAAATTAATTTAAAAAAAACTCCTGGTCTTGGATGTTTACATGTTTGTGACGTCGCTGTTTCTGGTTCCCACGACACAGGGTATCCTAAGGCCAGAAGTAATGTATGTGCATGTATATAAATGTTTATGTTTATGTTTTGTGTTAACTGATTGATTGCCTCGAACTATCCACCTCACATGTTCAAACTACAGTATCATTACAAAGCATCAAAAGTAGCACTCACTTAAACTTTGTCCTAGTATCCTCCTTGAGTTGCTCATCGCTCCTGTACCAGCAGATCTCCGGTTTCGGAGACGCCAGCAGCTGGCACTCGAAGATGAGTTTGTTCCCGTCATCCTCCTGGCGCAGCTGCGGCTTCTGCGTGAAGCTGGGGGCTAAGTCGTCGGTTACCCCCATCGTGCTAGCTCAGGCTCATCACCAAGGGGCCGCGGCCAACTTGTCAGCCACGCGAAGAACGAAGAGAGCTGGTCTCTTCCGCCTGTTGGAAGAAACGAGAAAATATTAAGGACTTTCTTCCTAGTGACAAAGGTATCGCTATATCTATCAAGTAGCTAATATGAAGCCAGCCTCCGATAGAAGATGGTAACAAAAAAAGAGAAAATGTTTAGTGGCCTTATTATTAAAAATTTCATGATTCCTGGAAAACCAAACTAAAAATAAAAAATTCAACGACTAAATTCAAATAAAAAAAAGTATATTAAATTTAAAATTGTTGAGAGACCGCCAGGTGGGCTGATGATGATGATTAAATTTAATTTATTTAAAATTTAATGTGAGGCTAAATATTTTCCCTGTAAAATCTCTACTATAAACTATTTTAATCGGCGTTTTTGAAGCGTTTTAAGGAATCTAGTCTGACCATAAATAAATAAGACCATAAATATTTGGAGAGACTTCAGAAAGGTCGCGGCATCTGTGACGCCATCCATTACTGTGATGCCCCTTACTAATCGAAGAAAGCCTAGGATACATCAATCTCTTGAGGAGGTCTCAGCATCTGATTTTCTGAACACGGAGGACGTGCCGCTCCCGGGCGCAAAATTGTGACAAAATGGATTGTTCACATTTTTATCACTAGTTAGACCATCCGTCACTGATGCCAAAGCTTTTGATGATAATAAATAGATGAAAACGAAATAAAAAGTAACGGTATTTGGCGAGTGTGCAATTGCATGCTGCCACCGCCGATAAATGTTATTCAAGCGAAAGAGGTGTGTCAGTATTGCGAATTCAATATTAAAATTCAAATGTTTTTATTCAAAACCCGAACAAAATGTTAGTTTCGCAATTAATAATAGATTACGTGGAGAAGAAACTAACAAAGAAACTCCACATTTATTCTTTTCAAATCAGTCTTAGTTAAATTAACAAACTCTCAAACCTAAAAATATTACTCATGGATGTGTTGAACACTAGACACAATTATCAATATTGATTAAATTAAATTAAATTAAATTAAAAACGCCGATTGTACATATATAATTAAGAACTTATAATTAGGAACTATACCAATGATTACTGTGTGCAGTTGAAATAGAGTCATTACTGGTTCAATATTATGGTCACTTAATTTTGAGCTAGTTCTGGTGATTTTGACATGATGACACTAGCATTCGTGAGGAGAAACCATGTGTGAACTAAAACTTTCGTAAAGCACTACACATTTCATTCGGAATGCAAGTAAGTGGCTCCGAAATTGTGGTAGCAAGCATTTTCTTTGCAACGAAATGTCCAAAAATAAATTAATTACTTTTTTCTAACCCTTAAAGAATTTTCTTATCTTATCTTAACAAATATCACACTAATCACACTATCACACTAATATTATGAAGGCAAAAGTTTGTGAGTGTATGAGTGTGTATGTTTGTTACTTCTTCACGTCTAAACGACTGCAGCGGTTTTAATAAAATTTGATATAGAGTTAGCTGACACCCTGGAATAACACATAGGCTACATTTTACAGAGGGAAAATATACTATGCCCATGGGAAAATCCCTAAAAATATGAATAGTTATTATTTTTACTGTTAATACACAGCATATTTTCGGGGGCATAGCTAGTTAAATGATAATCCTAATTAAAAAAAAAAAAAAAAAAAAAATCGTAATTACAAAATACTCAATCGTGTATGTAGTAACATTAAAATATTGGCCATTTCATTAATATGAATAAAATGTTTATGGATCGCGAAAAACGGCGGTCTCTGGACTCTGCCTACCCCTCTAGGCTACAGACGGGAGTTTAAATATGTAAATATTTGTTTAGTGTTTAATTAATTTAGTCAATTTAAAAAAAGGAAAATAATCTAACAGATTCTAAACATAAGATAGATTATGGTTGTCAAAATACAATAAAATTGTAGGAGATATTTAGTACGTAACAAAACTTTAACAGCTTTTCAGCCACAAACACAAACATTAACGTTGTGGAACTAAAACCTGTTAAATTCACACGTTTGTTATGCCAACCATACGAATTACCTAACTGAAATCTGGGACACGGAGACAAACCCCATTATCTACACCCGGGTAATAAAGTAACCAAAATTTAAATAAAGCTCCTATCAAACTCTACATCGAGTCTATTGAACCGATTTCATTGCATCTCGAATTCAATGGAGCATCTTAAAATACATTTTATATCTGCACACATAAATCATTGCATCATTCAGCGGTCATGAAACAAAACCCTTTGAGTGGTATTACATTATCTCTCATGCCGCGCTCAACACTCAAGCTCTGACTCAGAACTGCGGTCAGCGCCATCTTACGACAAGGTGAAGTGTAAGCGTGTGGGTGTCCAGTGTTAAAACTTTCATAAGTAGTTGAAGCTCAGCTATTTCTGTAACAGAGGCCTTCAGCCGCGCGGCGCTTTGGCGCAAACGGCAAAATAACTCGGTTTGACGCAGATCCTCAATAACCTGCAGCAGTCGTAACTTCCGATTGTTACCTAACACCTGACTGACGGCTGGTATTTTAATGATTCCGTAACAGACTTTACCGCTGCGGTCGATGATTGAAACATACCAAATGTTACCTATAGATAAACACGCATCGGAAAAATATTAAAAGAACTCCAACGAAATAGTCTAAACTAAACAATAGTGGTGTACCTCAAGGCTATATTTTGAGACTCAATGTTTTAATTTATCTTTTTCACAGCAAATTATTTTCTTCACGAAATCCTTAACAAAAGTTTAAGGTTACTTTTAATTAACACTAGAATCGTACCTACTACACCAAAAATTAATCCAATAGGTGCACTGACCACACTTGAAAACACAACACCAAGTATAAAACAGAACGGGGATCGAGAATTTGCAAGAAACCGTTGATTCGGCGGGTATTTGGACGATGTCGCCGGCGGGACGCGTCGGGTCGTTTTCGAAATCGTAACTAAACTACAAAAGTGTTGGCCTGAAGCCGAGGCGAGCGCTATGTGCGTGGGCGCATGTGCAAGTCTCACAGATACGTGACGCGTCGATGCAGAGGTGTTTTCCGCCGAAGTTAGCCTCTGATCTAATGAGTGTGAGTATTTGGTGCTATTGTCGTCCACATTACACATAGATAGTCTAGGCATGATGTAGATAGGTAACTTTATTTTTCGTAAATGCTCAAAATTACTGTCTGGCTCACTCGTCCAAAGGCAACTTTATCTAACTATATCAATCAACGACTTTGCTCGTTTGATATTGTTTTTGAACAGCTTTTATGTCGTATACCTATATCATTCTTTTTCTTTCAATTTGTCCTCAGTTTGGACTTCTCTCATCTATGTTTCCTGTCCGAAGATATTTTAGTATAGCAAAGAATTTCAATTGGCTATTATTGTATACTGGTCTGTTTAAATTGGCAATCGGCTACCTATGGTTTGGTTACTCATGCTTATTACTCAACTACATTTTATAAAGCTTCGTAAAGCATCATTGATACTATGGGCTAGTTGCCCTAAAAATGTAATTAGTCCGTCTTTTAGATTATTCAAAAATAAGGGATACGTATTTTTTTATTTGTAAATTAGACCAAAAATGACACAGATATAGCCCATTAAAATTACGTGTGACGTCACGCCGTGCTGCATTTTTTAGCACGGAGTGATGTCACCCGTAACTTTAATGGGCTATATCTTTGTCATTTTTTGTTTAATCGAAAAAAAAACGTGTCCAATATTTTTTATAATCTAAAATACTGACTAAATATAATTTAATTATTTTGACCCTGCAAACTACCCTATTGGTTATGAAATAAAAGAAATCTACCTCTACAACAAAGAATATTCTTATCATATCTGCCTTAAATCATTCCATTCATGTGACGATGCATCTTCAATTTCGTTAGCCATGAGTAGCATATAAGTATCACATTCTGGACCTTAAACTTTCGTAAGCACTACATATTATTCATCATCATCATCAGCCCACCTATGCCCACCGTTGAGTATAGGCCTATTCTCCATCTCGCCATACCTCGCGGTCTCTCGCCATTTGCATCCACGGGCCCCCCGCCAACTCAAATAATATATGTATTATTAGACTTATTATTGTATTATATTTTTTCTCATTTGATGTTTTATTTTATAATTGACCAGTGATAGCTTCGGTAATTTGTTTGCTTATTTTGTAGGCATTTTTTTTTTAAGTCGGACATTCATCTAAATATCTATGTGATAAACTGAAAGTACTGAAACTGAATTCCAATGCTACATTGCTCATTCGCACAAACAATCCGTGGCGAAGGAAAATATTCTTGGAGTATTTTTACATTTTATTAGTTCCTGTAAATCAGAGTAGATCGTAAATTGTTTAGATCATCTGGCAGACTGATGGACTGTGGATCCCCTTGGCAACAAGGGGGAGAAGATGGACGAACATATCACATAATTATGACATAAATTTTGGATAAGCATAATTTACTGAACTTGATTCAGTTTGCATCAGACTGTTTCTTGATTAGGAAGATATTCCAGAGCATGTATTTTAAAGCATGTTATACTACTAGCCTGCTGGAATGGACCTCTTTCCTTACACGCCAAAGCTCTCAGCCTTCCAATCTACAGATTACACTACGAATGCTACATAATTTAACATAAGCTCGAACGATTTGATGTGAGTCTAGTTATGGCAGCAGACAAGCCATTACACTACACAAATTGTATTATTTAAGTTTTAGGTTTTACAAAGTTTAAGATAATGTAAGTCGTGTTACACGATTACTATGAATAAAGATTTTTTGATTTTTTTGACTATTGAACACACAATACTCACACTCTCTCTTCCACGTACAAAGAATTATGAATACACAAATACATTCACACACACACATACACCCTCACCCAAACCTTAAATAATTATACAATGTAAAAGTAAGATTTATTCCCACTTAAATTGTGTCTAGTTACCATAGCACAGGGTATCCTAGTATTGCACCAGGTCAAGTGATTGTGTTGTGTGGAAGTTATTATAATTATTATTTTTAGTACATACAACCAATAACCTAGAACTTAAGTTCCAAGCTTCTTATAGGCCAAACTTTTTTGTAAATTTTGTAACCAATTAATTTTCACCTTTCTTGTTATAATTTTTTCTAAGTGTTCCTAATATCCATGGTTACTTAAAGCAGTTTTTATGTTCAATTCAATTCTTTTGCCAAATAGTTTTTTAATCAACAGTTGCCTTAAAATAATTCAGATCTAAAACAAAAACTGCTAGGGCTCTTGAGGACATAACTCTTTCTACATTAAAGACAATAATTAATCTGGTACGCCATAAAGTGGAATCTCGGAATCTCGTGCCTGTTTCTTATATTTTTTTAGCTACCATTTGTATTAAATTTCTATTTAACTGGTCTCATTGCTTGGCACGTCTCATGTAAAACGAATAGGCGATGAAAGATATAACAAAATAGATCCTCTAGATTTTAGATTAGTGTTATAAATTTGGCTGGGAATTAAAGAAAGATTCTCTTTCTGTAGGTGAATTGCGTTATGCAATAGAATGGTTCAAAGTCCATAAAAAATACCAACTAGGACTGTGCATGACAACAGTCAACTTAGCTAAACTCTAAAAATAAATAGGGCTATTTACGTGACCCAACTAGGACTATGAATGGGGCGCCGTTTGTGGGACCGTGGGCTTGGCTGCCGCTCTGGGGCATTTCTTGGTCAAAGAATTTCTTTGGCGGTGCAGCGTGGCAATGCTGCCAGCATTCTTGGGACCTTTGGTCCAGGTGTATTGCAGGGAAGATTGAGTTAGGTAGAGGTTTTTTTTGTGCCTTAATTATATTATTGTTTCTGTGTTGACGACGAAACATTTAGCGGATTTTGTGCATGTGTTTGTAGTATTCATAAGTACGTATGTTAATGATTTGGTTGAATTGATGTCTTTTTACTATTCATGTGCTGGAAAGTCGCTACGTTGACATTAAAACGCGCGACTAAAACTAGAGTCGTAGTACCTACCCATGGTGTTTAAGATCAAAATTAAAATCATATGTATGCGAACAGTCAACATAGCTCCTCTCTTGGAAAGTACCAACTAGAACTAGACCTATTAGAATGCTCACTCGTGTATCCCAGAGGAGTAGGCAGAGACCAGGGACTGGCACTTGCCACGATCCTGACAGATCACTTTTGTAGTTCCATGCCGGCACACCGGTTACTTATTATATGTCCACAGTAAACTTAGCTCAACTCTTTACCAGAGTACCAACTAGAACTGTATGCCAACAATGAACTTAGTTCAACTAGTACCTACTGATACTGTGCATGACCCACATTCAACTTTGCTCAAGTCTTAGGTATAAACCGAAAGCGGTGGGAGTTTATCCTTGACGTTATTGTATATGAAATTGTGACAACAAAAATATGGTAAATTAAAAAAAAGGGTATGTTATCCCTATGTTTACAGTTCCAGTTATAATAGTCTTGATAGATAAGAATAGAAGAGGTGAGTGGATGAAGGTGATAAGTCAATTTTTTTAAATTTTGAGTAAATTGAAGTTAAAGTTTTACTACAGTTTAATAAAAAAAAAATCCACAAATAAAAGCACCGAATACCGAAAATATGCCATCACCTTCATCCACTCACGTCTTCTTCATATTCAACACTCAAAGTGTCAAAACTGTTTAAGCAAACTTAACAATGAAAGTGACGAAAACGAGTGTTGCTACACCAGTCTTTCTGTGGGGTTGCCACTTAATTCCATAGTTCCAAAGTTGCCAGACTCTTGTCGGAAATAATTGATTTCTTATTGTCATTTTCATACACACTGTCATTACAAGCAGTAAGTTTAATACTATCGAGTTTTTAAATTTTAAAGGCATTTTTAAACAAGCGACTTCTACCAGTATTTCTATTTTTATTCAAACTTTTATATATCTATTACATAGTTTAAATAACTTTTCCTTTACACTAAAATAAACAATTCCCACACGAAAACAGTCTCAGACAGAGCTACTCTAATACAAGTTCAGTTTGTAGCTCCAGAATCAGAATAGACATATTTTAAAACACACCAGAGCTAACACACAGTGATAGGTAGAAGTAAACAGGAGAAGAGGTGTCTAAACAATATGTCTTGTTCTAAGTGGCAGTCAGGTAAACTTGGCGCTATTATTGTTTTGTGTTATTATTATCTATTAGTATATCAAAATATTGATTTTTCTCGGGTAATTGTATCGTGCGTGAAGCCGGCGTGCGTACATGCAACGACTAATGAATGTCGATGAAGCGAAAGTGTTTTGTCAGGATTGTGGCAGGTGTCAGTCCCTCGTCTCTGCCTACCCCTCTGGGGTACAGGCGTGAGCCTACAAAGTGTTACTGGGTACTAAACTAATTTTACTAAGGCTTCATGGTTACGTTGGCGTGGAAACATTACGAGAAAAGAAGAGAATGCTCTACATCCTGTGCTCGTAACATGAGAACGCGCGACTACGTTTCTCGCGTTTATAACGCCTTTAAGGTCAATCACTATTATAGTAGTGAGAAATTTAAACACTCTTCAACTTTGCTGCTACATTTCAGTAAAACAGTTTCAGTTTCAACAGCATTTTCTTTGCAATTCTTTACCAGTCATTGTGTTGGAGGAATCGTTAAGAGAAAACTATTTGATGTTAGCACTTTATGACTTGAAATATATTAGGTTAAATGACAATATTTGCCATTGATATTTCAATGGAAATAGTGAATAGACTGACGGAAATAGAGAGTAATTATCAATATCTATTCCCGTCCGTGTCTTAGTGGTTAAGCACGGAAAATATAACGCAATCCTTGAGTTTCCAATCGATCCTTTCCTTTACTTCATCCAACGGTATGGTGGGCCAAAAGAACTGAGAACAATGATTAGGTAGATATATCACCCATTTTGACAAAGTAGAGCGTTTTTTATGCTACGGCTTCTGGAACGGTGGGAGAATTTTTATCAGAACGCTGCTGATCAGTAAAGATAACTGAGCAGAGCAGGTTAAAAAAATCAGGAATACGCCAACATCATTATTATTAAGTTAACATATAAAAAAAAACAAAAACATTGACTTACAGGTCAATGACCTCACACCCGATACCCTGTGTCGCGGTAACCAGAAACAGCGACATCACAAACATGTAAACATTCGAGTATGTTCGAACGTTCAACATAGACAGATACATCATCATCATCATCAGGCTATATTAGTCCGTTGCTGGACATAGCCCTTCCCTAATGAGCGCCATAGCGCCCTGTCTTCAGCTTGCCGCATCCACCATCTGCCTGCAGTTTTTCGCAGATCGTCATCCCACCTGATCGGAGGGCGTACACTACGTTTGCCGAGTCGCGGATAGATAGGTAGATTTAATAGACATTATTTCACCTTTTAGTTTTTTTTCCAACTTAATAGATACCTATTATTCAGGCAGGGTAAGTCTGGACTCAAATTATTAATAAGTCGTCTATCCAGCAACTACTTCACGGCTATTTCCATTCATTAAATCCAACCCACGTATTTGATTCACGTGACCAACCGTATTTCCAAAACCTACGCGAACGCCCAGTTTATGCAATCAAAACAATTCTCACGTGATAATACAAGAATGTCAAATCCGTCACATACATCCCCTATGAAGATTTGTAACGCCACAAATAGTCGCAAATGATTAATTTGTGGGCAGAATTTCGACTAATTGTTAGACAAGTCGCTGGTGAGTCATTCGTGTGCGCACGCGTTCCTGTGCCAAATCACGGGTTAAAGCGATAATTGATCACTTGTTTGTGTGTTTAGTGCTTAGAAAAGATTATAGGTTTTGGCGCCAGGTCTTTGCGGTGCGATAGGCAACGAGGCCAATGACCTTTCAGATACAACAGCTGATCAGAGACAGCAGCTTCCGGTCTTCCCTTTCTTAACTCTCTTACAATTTTTGAACTTCTTATACACCTACATCTACAGTACTAGCTGAACCGGCACACGTTATTTCACGATATATGTTATTTGTAGGGATTATAATTTAAAAAGAAATGGGGTGGACCACCCTTATTACTTAAGCCTATGAAAAATAAATGACAACTATTCTCAAACCGGTCTGGACGCGGTTCGAACCTACCGAATTTGATACCTATATAAAATTCTCGTGTCACAGTGTCATCAGTGTGATCAAGTAATGGCAGGTGGCACTCCCTGGTCTCTGCCTACCCCTATGGCATACAGGCGTGAGCTTAGGTATGTATGTATGTTTGTTTGTTTATTATTATTATTATTATTATTAATTCTTTATTGCACAAACAATAATGTACAAAAGGTGGACTTAATGCTAATGGCATTTTCTACCAGTTAACCCACAGGAGGTCCAGGAGAGGCCAAAATTGAGGTGGGCGTGCAAAAAAAGAAAGGTAAAATAGATACTTGAAAGTAAGGTGCGAGCACATAAATAGCAATAATATAATACAATACCCACTAATACTTAATATTAAATAAGTACATACTAATACATATTATATAGATATTTATAATAAAATATTTTATAAATAGACGAGATAAGATAAGTTAATATTGAGCTACGATTAGAAGACTAGGAATATAATATGGAGGCTTAAATTCACTGAGTTAGGTTTGGGGAGCAGTATAAAGAGTTCTACGTATTTGAATAAGGAATTATGTGTGATTAATAAAGATGAGGTGTACGTTTCCGCTTGTTTTCACATGGTCCGATGTCACGTCTAAACTTGGTAATCCGATTGATTTTCATTCCAATACAACATGCTCCCACCCATCATGCTCAACCTACTTGCATTTTTGGCAGCTGATATTAATTCATCGGCGATTAGGAACGCTGACCATTTCCTTGCTACGACGTAATGGATGTCTGACATGAATGAATTTATTAATTTATTTTCGAATACGTATTGAAAAAATTATCGAAAGAATCGCTCGTAGCCTGGGCTGCCTGAGTGATCTTAAACGATCACGAAGGTAACACTAAGCAACATAAGGCGCGTTCAGTCCATGGATGGGTCACTGTCTATGACTAACGCTAGTGGCATTTTTCCGAGCGGTTCCGTGCTTCGCAAGGCACGTTAAGCGGTTGGTGCCGGCTGCCGTCGATAGATGGTAGTCGTTAAGCTAAGTCAGAGGCCTTAGAGCGGCTTGAAAACTTCTGACAGTAAGACCAGCCACTAGTCTTACAAGCCGCCACCAATCCGGACTTGGCCCCGTGGTGGAGTATGGCCTATACTGTAGTAAAACACGGGCTGCTAGTCAAACACTGGTTTATTGAGGGTACATTCATATTAAAATACACCACATCTTCCTTCTTATATCGTTTCTTAATCTAGGTTTCAATTTAAAACGGCTTCTTAGTACATTTATTTTTTTTGTATATACACGGCTCTTCTTATACTTAATATAGGTATATTACACTATTACACTACATGCTTAAAAAAAACAATCTTTATGAGTCACTATGTATGTGCATAACTACTTATTTTGTAACTAGGCACATTATCTATCGTACAATATATCTCTATTTCATATTCTAATTTTAGCTTAATATGTATCTGACACTCGCTCTAAAGGACTCTGCAAAATGCTAATGTGAAAATTATTTTATTATTGATTATATCCTATTTTAACCCAAAAGGAATTCTTTTAATGTCAGCGTAGACATTTTGGCATATTTTCCAATATTTTATTTAAATTAGGACATAGATTTAGATTACTTTTTAATATTATTATTAGTATTAGTATTAGTTTTGTAAATACCCATTAGTTTATATTAGTTTTATTAGGTATTTATTAATTATGTATATCTTATGTTAGATGTTTAAATTACAATTAAACCCATATGTATCTGATACGTATATATTAAATGCATGATAACGTCTTATTATTGCGCATCATACCATTCATTCCCCAAGGCAGATAACATTCGTGCTTTTGATCGTGTTAATGGGCCCTCCGCCTTAACATTCGTGTTATTCCGCGGCTCAGACGCTGGGAGTCCGGAGGCTGGAGGCACCAGTCCGAAAGGGCGTGGGTTCGCATCCCACCGCTGCCACCATGTAGTAAAACACGGGCTGCTAGTCAAACACTGGTTTATTGAGGGTACATTCATATTAAAATACACCACATATACCTTCCTCAGGGAAGAGACCCGTGCCCCTCAGTGGGGACATAATGGGTTGATGATGATGATTGAAAAAATTATAGGCCACTCAGGCTCTCATGCCCTCAATTGTTCTCTATCCAGTAGTCTTCACATTGCATCTCAAATATATTTACTTTTATAATATATTTAATATACTTTATTTACATTTTTTAAACAGGCACATACATTGCTTCTGACCCCACACTAGGATACCCTGTGTCGTGGTAACCAGAAACAGCGACGTCACAAACATGTAAACATCTAAACATGAAAACCATAAATTGGAAAAATAATTACGTTCCGGTGTAACCTATCTCTTCTAGTCAACCAAAATATAAAATAAAATAAACATCAGCAAAGGGTCTTAATTTAAACTGGGTCTCTCTAATCCCGCAAGTAACTAAAAATGTGACAAACTTCATGGCAGGCATTTTGTTCTGCAAAGTGAATCCCAGAGAGATCACTTTCATCATCATCATCAACCCATTATGTCCCACCGAGGGGCACGGGTTTCTTCCCTGAGGAAAGTATAGGTCATACTCCATCACAGGGGCCAAGTCCGGATTGGTGGAGACTTGTAAGGCTAGTGGCTGGTCTTACCAATAATAATAATTAATTCTTTATTCATAGTAATAGTGTGACATGACTTACATTATCTTACATTTTGTAAAACGTTAACCTTAAATATTATAATTTGTTTGGTGGTCGTCTGCTGCCATAACTAGACTCGCACGTACTGTCAGAAGTTCTCAAGCTGCCCTAAGGGCTGAGTTGGCCTAACGGCCTTGGCTTTGCCGTGCCTTGACGAGACTTGCGAAGCACGGAACCGCTTAGAAAAACTCTTTACCTTCGTGATCGTTTAAGATCACTCAGGCGGCGGGGCTACGAGATATTATACCTACATACTACTATGTAAGTATAGACTTCTTGATAGGCACAGAAAAAAATCAATATTTTTGGCAGCAAAATTACAGGAGTGTAATTTTCACGTCTCTATTTTCCAACTGACCAGCAGGAAACGTATGTTTACAACCGAATTCACACATTCTGCAATAATTATAAATTATTTGTCGATTTAAACGAACATAAATTTTTCATATTTCCGTTGGCAAACATTTTGAGTTTTATTAGCAGGTACCCAATAAACACGTACTGGGTTTCCACCGGAGCTTCTGAACGATAAATACCCCCACCTTTAATTGGATGTAAGGTATGATTGAATACATATCGTCACTGGCCAAGTAATATCAGAACTGATCGTGTTATTGAACTGAACATTGTTGACTGAAAGAGGTTGGAGTGACTAGAATTGAGATGAAGGAAGAAAAACTGACGAAACAAATACCTTTATCGAGCTTGACAACCTCTGTGGCGCACCGTTTAGTGCATCTGCCTACCATGCGAGAGGTCCCGGGTTCGAATCCCGGCTGGGGACAAAAAAAAAAAGAAACCGGGGTCTTGGATATTGACATGTTTGTGACGTCGCTGTTTCTGATTCCCACGACACATGGTATCCTAGTCTGGGGCCAGAAGCAATGTATGTGCCTGTATTTAAATGTTATGTTGATGTGAGTGGAAAGGCTGGTAAGCTCGGATGCTCCAGGCAGATATACTTCTACCAAATAGGGAATGTATCAGCAAAGGGCTAGATAAAAAGTAACTGGCGTGCGTGCATGCAATACATAAATCATGAAAGTCTCTTAATGAATGTCGAAGAACTTCTGACAGTAAGACCAGCCACTAGTCTTACAAGTCTCCACCAATCCGGACTTGGCCCCCGTGGTGGAGTATGGCCTATACCTTCCTCAGGGAAGAGACCCGTGCCCCTCGGTGGGGACATGATGGGTTGATGATGATGATGATGATGAAGAAGCGTAGGTGATCTGTCAGGATTGTGGCAAGTGGCGGTCCCTCGTCTCTATGTATCCCTCAGGGATACAGGCGTGAGCTTATGTATGTGTATATCAACAATGATTCTAACCCTGAACCTCAGAGTGTGAAGTAATAGGCCATCTACTATGCTACCATCAATCTAATAATGAACAATGTGTACTCATTCATCTAGATCAGCAAGCAAGCATAGCAATTAATTCAAACCCTATTACAAATTACGCGAAAAACCTTAACTTCCAACAAATATTTGTCTTCATAATTAGAATCCATATTTCGTAAGCCGAAATGTCATGACTGGTAGCTGGCACAGGTCCATGCGTGAAAGAGACAATGTTACCTTCACCCGTGAGTGCGAACGGGACAGGTGATAATCTGTGTGAAAAATATTTATGCTAAGGTCTTCAGTCGCTATGAATTTGTCTATGAATAAACTCGGGTTATCTATTCTTGTTTCTGCCATACGAAGGTTACTTTCGATGCGGCTTAGAATATTCTGGTTCAAGTGTCTCAGTAACTCCAGTAAATGTCACTGTTGCACACTTAACTTTTATGCATCGTTTTAACAATCTGTTAACTTGCTGTTAACAGCTCTCAGTTGGCAAAAGTGTATACACAAATAAAACTCACAGTAGATTAATTAACACATTATTATCAAAGGAACTAACATCCTATCATTTGTTAGTCAGTATTGCCACACTCAGTATGGCCGATGGGGCCGAAAAATTCTCGAATGGAGACCACATATCGGCAAGCGCAGCGTAGGACGACCAGCCACAAGATGGATAGGGGTAATTCTTTTAAACACGTTTTTCAAGCGGCATCACCTTAAAAGAATAGAAATTGAAAAGTCAGCAAGCCACTTTTTCCACCCATTATGTCCCCACCGAGGGGCACGGGTCTCTTCCCTGAGGAAGGTATAGGCCATACTCCTTCCCGGGGGCCAAGTCCGGATTGGTGGAGGCTTGTAAGATTAATGGCGGGTCTTACTGTCATAAGTTTTATGTTATTCTACTTACTACATTATTCGAGGCAAAGAAGAGTATGAAATCAAAGTTCAAACAAACAATCTTTGATATTTTCTATCTATCTCCAGCCGTTCTGGAGTTACAAATGGTGTAACTAAAATTCGAAGCTTCCAAAAGTAAGACAAACAAATACAGCTGCAACCCACTGCTGATATTGAATGTTATTCCCTCTCATTGTCCGAAACCTGGAAATTCCAGCTGTGACGGCAAAAGTTTGACGTCGTTCAACATATCTAAGCTCGGCCGGAATTTGTCCTTTTTTAACGTCCCAGGAGTAGTGTTCGAAGTTATTGCCGACATTTGGAGGTTTTTGTGTCAGATTCTTCTGGATTGGGTCCACGAGGTGGCCGTATCTATGGTGAAATATTTGGCGACTATATACATACATCCGCGACTTCACCAATCCGGACTGGCCAAGTCCGGATTGGTGAAGTCAACCAGACTATGTCAATAAATATCCATTATTACAATAATTCTGTATCCTGAGAAATAAAATGTTATCTATCTATATATCTAGAATGTATATATAGACTACAAAAGCCATGCTCGCCTTTCGCTTTTCAAAAATCTGTCCTATACCTCGGGAATCTTAGCCAGGAGAAATTTGAATCTAAACAAAACTCCACTTTAAATAATTAACCATTCAAACAAGATAATGTTGTGCCCATCTATAATTGGTTAACATACTAGAATAGGTCCTACTATAAGCTTTGATGTAATACTTGTATGTTACCTGTTGGTGTGCCTTAAAGAAATAAATAAATAAATTACACACCCACCCTTAGACGTTATGAAACATCATACGAAACAAACACTCCTGTAACACAAATCAATGCGTCCGCACTAATGGGCGCAAGAATGCCAACGACATTAGCTTTGAAGCGTCGTTGCTACATATCCAGAGTTAATTAGCCCGAACAGGTGTTGCAGGTCTGTAGGTCAATGGACAGCCGATTAGGTATTAATAGACTAGTGGAACGATTAAACTTGGACTCAAATGTGTGGTTGTGACATGTAACAAGATAAGTGTGACAAAATTCGGATTTGATTCGAAGTGGATATTACAGCGTTACAGGCACATATTGTTCAAAATTAAAGTTAATTATTTTTTAATCAAAAAAACAGAAACCGCGACTGTTTCAAAATCTAGATGATGTTGGAGAAAAAAGGGTCAAAAAACCTCCAAACTCAGTTTTGTTTTTAAATTCCCTTAATTAACAGAATTTCACATAGCATAATTATTATTCAGAAATCAATTACTAATGCCTATTAGTATCCTTTTTGGCAAAATATCGGTAATTTTATAACTGCCATACCTACAGTTCCATACTGCGTAGGGGCTGCCACTCTCGAATCGGACTTTTTAGTCACTCGAAATAATGTCAAAACCTTAGGCATTGCTTGAATCGTCCGTAACGGACACGAAGATGATGATACCTACAGTTGTAAATTTACTGATATTTATCCTGGCATACATAATATTCTCATGCTGACAGAATGTCAGTTTCTTTAAAGAAATATTCTCTTAACAAATTCCTACGGCCTAGCTTACAAATAATTCTGGTCGCTCTTTTCTGAAAGGCTAATAATTATGTGTTAACACCTTCCGTGCGGCAGCCATATTTGCTTACTTTCCGTTTGTACTGTATGAGGTTGTTTCGACCTGTTCCTAAACTTAATTCATGTGCGTTATCGGGTCGAAAGGACCTGTTCTCCAATTTTGATTCGAATTACAAAATCTAAGTCATGTTTATGTTTTATGCAATTTTTATGACTACAAAGTGTTTTTAAATAAGTATTCCGTCTAAATCTAAGATCGCCCGTAATTTCCATGCCTGTAAGTATATCTTAAAATATATTTAAACTGTAGGATCCTTTCGGCCCGATATCAGCACAGAAATAAGCATTTATCGACTTATTTGTAGGGTTGTCAATAAAACATCGATATTATTTTTTTTCGTGTTACAATATTAGGATGTTGAGACATAATTTGTAAAAGCTTAAACTTAATTAAAAAACACTAAGTATTTTTTTTTTCTTTTATTTCGTATAATTTTAGGTTGTTGAGACATAATTTTATAAAAACTGAAACTTTAATAAAAACACAAAGAATTTTTTTATTTTCTTTTTATAATTTTTTTTTCTTAAAATACTAGGTTGTTGAGACATAATTTATAAAAGTTAATTTGAAATCACTAAGTATTTTCTTTTTATTTTCCTTTTTTTTATATTAGGATGTTGAGACATAATTTAGCTTAAATTTAATTAAAAATACTAAAACGAAACATTACTTATTAGTAACAGTAGAAATCTGTTTTTGATTAAAACACTCACGACATAGCGTTTTCTTACATTCACTACAATAAGTGACCACTTTTTTTACCTTTTTAGCTGCTTCTTTACTAGTTAATGTTTAACGCAGTTTGTCGTAACATCCTGAGCAATTTCGTTTTTTATCTCCTTTTTTGTAGTTATGACTTGTATCTGTCTCGTTCTTTTGTTCCGAGCTTGAAGTTGTGGGTAGAATATTATGAGAGAAATCTGGATTGCTCTTTAGTGGCTCTTTTGTGAACTTTTCTATTACAATTTCAATGAACTGTAGCTTTGTCAATTTCTTTTCATTTTTCATGTTATACACAATCCACGCATTTATCAAAGCAGTACCAAATAGCAGTTCCATCATGACCTTCCTGTACCATTTGAGACCTTTTTTTAACGTAGAGTAATATGACGACATCTGGTCACTGTAATCTATTCCTTTCTTATAGTTATTATAACTCAGTACGCATTCTGGCTTTTTAACACTTTCATTAGTTCCTCTTCTTGTTCGTCCAGTATCTTTTACAGTTGCGTCATGATTTTTGCATGTGCTCATCATCAAAACAGGACGCTTATCAACCCATTTTATTATCCGCACTCCTTTTTTATTCATCTTTCCATCAATTTGTCCCTTCTTCAATTTCGTGCTTACAACCTTTTTAGGCAAGCCTCTTCTATTTGCTCTCAGAGTTCCGAGAATGAATGTTTTTTTACTGATCAAGGCTTCAGCTAGTCCGACTGATGTATAAAAGTTGTCGACTACAATAATTCTACCCTCATTTTCTAAATTTTTTATGAGTTGTAGAACAACTTTCGTTCCGTGAGCGATGTCTTGACCACTGTCTTCTTTTCCTGTGTATATAATTATATTGTATGTATATCCTTCCGGTGTGCACAATTTGTAGAGCTTGACTCCGTACTTATGGGATTTGTTTTTAATATATTGACGAAACCGTAGTCTGCCTCGCCATGGAATCATGGTCTCGTCTATCACGAGCACTGTCCCGGGTTTCAATAGTTTTGTAAATTGTTGCAGCAACATGTCATAAACTACTCGTATTTTGCAGAGTTTATCATTTGCATCGCTAGTGGTGTCGTCACTAAAATGCCAAGATTTTAGTAGTAATAAAAATCGATCTCTGCTCATCAAGGAAGAAATGTATTCATTTCCATACACTTTCTTTTTAGACCAATAATCTTTAATTGTGGGTACCTTTACAAGACCCATTGCCAGAATAATGCCAAAAATTTTTAACATCTCTTCTCTGTTGGTTGGTTTCCATAATTTGGAACGGGATTTTTCCTTGAGATTAACGGCGTTCATGTTCTTCATAGCGTATTTATTAGTTTCTAAAACGATCTTGTCAATGATTTCGTCCGTCAAAAAAAGTCTATAGAACTCATCAGGATCTTTGACATTGGCAGGGATAAAAGTTTCGCTATTTCCCATATACTGTTCAAAATTAGGTCCGTTACTTGTTATATCTTGCCATTCATCATCGTCATTAACAACTGGCTCCGTTGCAGTAGGTTCTATATCGCCGATAATATTTTCATCGTCTGAGATGTATTCTGACGCAATTGATGAATCTGAAGAGGATTCTTTACTGTCTTCATCGTCAGAACTTGAAATGGTGTACAATCGTGTTTTTTCTTGTCTTACGGAACGGTTGATATCACTTGCATTTGATGATGTTGTTGGTTGCCTGAGTTGCGATACGTCAGTATTTGGTGTTGTCAATTCGTCATCAGAACTTGAATAATTAAAGAAACGGTGAGTACTCGTAGATGGTTGTTCTAGCTGTGCGGTATCAATTCTGGCTGTTGATAATTGCCCTGATGAGGATGTATATTTTATCACTGAACTGGGGGTGTTCTCTTTTGTTTTATCAGCACATTTACTTGAAGGGGTCGCCAGTAAATCAAAAATTTGCTCTTCATCAAAAGACGAATTCAGTGAGACCATATTTGAAATTGATATGTCACTAAGAGACCCACATCTGCTCATTGAAACTGACAACGTATCTTTGTTGGAATTGTTACTGGGTGTGTTGGTTGTAACAAGCCGTTTTGTTCTTTTGGGAGTTGAAAAAGTAGCAGAATCACTGGGTGTAAGAATCTTATCTTCGAGAATTTTAATGCAGTTGGAACTTGGTAATGGACTTATCTCTGATATTGGAGTGACATTCTGCAAAATTTGCAAAGATTGTCCTGATGTGGGGCTTGTATAGATGGATGGACTTACAGCATGTTGATGTCTGAACACTTTTCGAATTAGTTTTTCTTCTCTCTTGTCTTCTCCGGCCTTTTGTGTAGAAACTTCACAGTCATCTGGACACAATAGTAACATTCTCCTAGAACGCTTCATTTTGTATGCAAATTACGACGTCATTCAGTGACATCACTAATGAAAATAACTCTTCACACAGTGCGGATATCGGGTCATCGGGTCATCGGGTCATTTAGACCCAATAACCGCACCTGATGAAAAAACTTTTCTTCCAGGCCGTATCGGGTCGAAATCACCTGATATGTTTTTTTTATCTAAATATACCTATTTTGACGTGAAAATAACAACAAGCTATCGATCACTTTCTAACTCACGATAGTTTCATAGATACAGGTTCAGGCCGATGAGACAGACAAGCGTTTCTTCGCCCGTCCTAACGGAAAGAAACTCATAAGGTACTTTCGACCCGATGCCGCACGGAACGTGTTAATGTATGCTGCCCGACTCCATAGTAGTATGCCATAGCACCTTTTTTTTTTTTGTTAACGGTGTGAAATGCTTTGTGCACCATAACCGCCACCCTTGGGGGAGGGCGACGGCCGTGTGTCGGACTCTCCTCTCCTAATAATAGGAGAGGCATACCGGCGGAGAGGCGCCAGCTCCACAAGCCTCCACCTACCGAGGACCCGTTGTGGCCCTCTGCCCGGATCCTTGGCCCATCGAATGCCCTCCCAAGAAAACACCCCTCAGCCAGAGACCATATGGGGTGCCCAGTCCCTGGTCCCTGGCTTACCACCCGCAATGTCCCTCCCTTAGACCCGGCTTGCGAAACTCGCGCCCCTCCCTGCCCCTCCAGCCCTCTTCCATGCTCTCTGCTGGACAGAGGGACATAGAGAAGGCCCCCACCGTGTGTTTTTTATAGAGGTTGTCTCCTCGCGGCCCGAAGGCCCCCGGCCCCGCTCAATGTGGGGTTACGGGTGCGGGGCCCATGGTGAACCCCGCGGGACATCCAGCAGCGCAAGCCACTGGATGTCCCCCTCCCTCTGGTTTTGGTCCGCGCCGGCCGAAGATGCCATAGCACCTAATACTATGGAAGTAACTAAAATAAACAAGCCTAGCAGTTGCGACGTCAGTTAGTTCTCAAATTCTTTTGAATGCATAATATGCTGCAGAGAGCCTATAATTTATCAGTTTGTCCATATGAGGACCCCATTGAAACTTTACATTAATTTTTATACCTAGAAATACAGTTTGTTCTAGCTTGTCATTCCTCTTGGAGAAATTTTCTTTCAAAATACTTTCAGGAAGATCAGAAAAAGAGTTTAAAGGTGCCGTTGTTACATTTGGAATATTCTGTTCAAAATCCGCAGCATTTGAAGTTATTAATGTACCATCGACCATTTCGCGGTCTCCTGATTTGGAGAATCCTGATTTGGATTTACCTGTTTCCTTATTTATAATAGGCCAAATTATTTAAGATAGTCAGAAGATTATTTAAAAATTAATTTAGATTTGTTTTTGGATGTTTTAATTTGTAACAACTGAAATCGAGATAATTATAAATAAGTGTAAAAAAATGCCAAGGCAGAGTTGGACTCACGCACCGAGGATTTTGTCAAAATAAATTTTCTAAAACATATTTACTGCCCCTTTAACGGGAGTCTAAGTTACACTTGGGATTATTTTATTATTGCACAAGGAGAAAGCTTTCTGGAGATAAAATTATTAAATTTTATAAAATGATACTTTATAAAATTTCTTTTCTGCCCTGCCTTTTATTTCGTATTGCTTGTTAGGCGATCCGCCATAATAATGCAAAAATGAGAAGATTTCGAAAAATTTTAAGTAAGAATGAGAAGAGATTAAGTAAAAATGAGAACAACGAGGAAAAATGTCATCGATCGGATGGTACAGAACCCTTAAAAGTTACATACATTGCTTTAAACGACTGACGTCACGAAGGAATTGTTTCTAAATTAAAAACGTTATTTAATTCATATAATTTACAAAGCTTTTGAGTCACACGAACTGTTTCTAAATTGAGAATTTCACTATAGATAGATAGATAGATAGAGAACACTTTATTGTACATAAAAAAGGAAATTACACAGGTATTTCTTAATCTAAGAGTACAGACGGCGGCCTTATCACTAAAAGTGACTATACTTTATCGGCCTTACTAATAAATAAGGTATAATACACTCTGAAAAAATATTTGACGTATATCAATTTATACTGGTTAAATCGCATTTAGCGTACAAATAACCACTTTGTCAGACCTCGCATAACGGCTGTACATATACACAGCTCATTACCTTTATTAGTAAGGCCGCATATGTTTATGTACCTACTTAAATAAAGGTAAACAATCTTGATACGCCTTTTTATTGAAATGTACACTTATTAAACCAAAATCTTTACATATTACCAATTCAATGTGAAATTAAATGTAATTTCATAAAAACACATTTAATTTGTAAAAAATTTGATTTAAATAATGTAAATTTCAATAAAAAGACTTATCCAGATTGTTTACCTTTAGTTAAGTACCTAAACTATGAAGTATAAATAAATACTTAAAAAACGTTTTGTCACGCTCTTTCCGGAGAAATTTTATTAAACAGCCTACAGTTAATTTATTACTTAGCGAGATTCTTAATTCAGTAACTGGCCTACGAATGAAGTTAATGTTCTTATTTCAGAAATAATTTCACTGACAGTTGTTTAATAACACAATAAATAACAAAAGTTAGCGTGAAGCGTGCTTTCGCTAATTATTGATGTATGAAATAGTAATATCAATTGTGTACAAATCAATCAGCTACTAACAATAATAAACAAAATCCTTTCTTTCAAAATACAAATGTGTTGAGGATTATTATTTGGTTTTCTTAAACAATGTACGTCACTCTTATAGCACCTCATACAAAGGCGGGTATCGCACAAAACTGAGCATCTTCGTATGTCACTTGCCAAAACAACTAGGGCACAGGTTCGATGCCCGCGACGTCATCTATCAACGTCTTCCGATAGACACCCGGTTTGGTTCCTGGTGTACCAGATTCATTCTAATAAATTAGAGTCTGATGTGTCAATTTGCGATTCGTTTTGCTCCTTCAATAGGACTGCAATTGGCGATGCTACATTTGGACGTAGTTTTGCAAAAAAGATCCAACCCACACAAAGTGAGTTTTGAGATATTTGAGTTAAAAACTTTAAGCTGCGGTTTAAGCTGACTAACGCTCTCCATACATTTGAGTTGACTACCATGTGCCATAACTTTGCGTATACTCGTAGGATCGCTATGAAAGTTTTTAATTCGTAAAATATAGAGCAAAGTGATCATAGATAGATAGACATCACTTGATCATTTTGGTATATTCAACTCAAATATTACCATGTTGTGGGTTGCATCCTTTTTGCAAAACTGCGTACATTTATGAACATGAACGAATATATCAAAACCATTTTGGGAGTCCTACTTTCAGTACAACTTCTATTTATCGACTTGTAAATAAGTCAATATTTTACTTATTTTTATTATTTTACTTATTTTGTACATCTGCTTCCTTCTCCAATATTTTGCTCCAGACCATACAAAAGTTGTCTGGAAGAGATCACTTTTAGTGATAAGGCCGCGTTTGTACTCTTAGATTAAGAAATACCTGTGTAATTTCCTTTTTTATGTACAATAAAGTGTTCTCTATCTATCTATTTTTTAAGATATTTATTAAAAAGGCTTAATCTTAAATGGCTTTTATTATGATGACAGTAAACACAATATGAATATCAATCCTGTGCTGTGCCTCACAAAAAAAAAATACAATGACATATATTTGATCATGCTCCGATGATGTCACACCAAAATTTCGAAAAAATATTAAAAATAGACGTTTGAATGAGTTTAAGAAATACCGAAATAGTTTCTTTAAATGGTCAATATTTTCGAAATAAGAACACATAATTATCAAAAATTAGTACCATGGCCAATTGCTGCACTTATGGTGAGTAGAAAAATCAAATAACTTACTAATGAACGTCATCATCATCATCATAAACACATTATGTCCCCACCAAGGGGCACGGGTCTCTTCCCTGAGGAAGGTATAGGCCATACTTAACGTGCCTTGCGAAGCACGAAACCGCTCGGAAAAAACCGCTTTCTACGATTTGCCGACCTGACATACTTTTATGGTATTGACATGATTTGTGATGAATGATGATAAATGTTTATTTGCTAATATAACTTTTTTGGATGTATTAAGATTTGTTTTTCTCCTCCTAGATATAAAGAAACCTTTTAAAAAGTAGACGTATCACTGGTAAGCTTTCAGGGTCGTGAGAAAACCCAAGTATCTGTGATGTTCACATAACATATTGCTAAGCTACGGTGGGTAAATACGCGTGGCGATTAAGCCGATTTTCTGCATCTTTTTACATGTAACATGTTTTGTGACGTCACTGTTTCTAGTTCCCACGACACAGGGTATCTTAGTGTGGGGCCAGAAGCAATGTATGTGCCTGTATGTAAATTTTTGTTTGTTTTCTATAAAGAAAGCCTGTGTGTGTTGTTGATGTACTTATAGAGGCATGGTCATCCAATCCTTAAAATGAAATTTCTTACAAAATATTTCCATCTACCCCGTTTAACAGGTTTTACAACAGCACGAAGTTTTAGGTTGATATTTATTTGATCGCAGTCACGAAAATCATGCAGTAAGTTGCAACAAAATGTATATTAAGGTCTATATATCTTTTAATTCGAAAAATAAACTAGATTTCATTATCAACAGTCTGAACCCGAAAAACGGAGACGAAAGAAACAGAAGTTTTTGCTTCAACTAAGCTTTACTTTTACTAAACTTTAATTTAGAAATTTTTATTGTAAGCAAATCATCCTAAATTTATGTAGATTTAAAGTTAACTAAGATAAAATTGAAACGGACCTACTTAAAATTCTCAATAATTATAAAAATGAATAACGCTCGCAGTCTCTGCATCAGTGCTACGTGCTACGCGCTACGCCGACCTCACGGCTACGAAATGTCGTAGCAAGCGATCACGGCAGCGTAGCACGTATTACTGCCGACGGAATGGTGTCTGCATTTCATACTTAATTAGTTTTATTTTATTCATGAAAAGTGGTCGTTTCATTTACAACAGTAAACGATGCGTGTATTGAATCAACACATTGAATTAAATTTTATTAGCTTTTACGCCGCAGAATATAATATGCTGCTAATTTGCAGCATCCTTCAGTCACATCCTAAAAGTCATCGTAAAAAAGCCGCTGCCTTTGCGTCAATTTTATGAAGCATTACGTTTTCGTGGTGGTTAATCATCACTATAATCGTGGACGGACGTTGGCGTTTAGACAGAGCGAGCAAATCCATTCGCTTTATTTTTCTTCATTTTTTTTCAGGAATGCACAAGAGCAGGAAGTTTTCTTTCGTTAAGTAAGCTTTCTTAAGCACTACACATTGCAACATTGACGTGAACGCCGTCTCTGCTCACCATGATTAAGCTCTGCGAATCAGAGCGAAACCCGGTCGGACTCTTCCGATGAAAATCAAGTAAGCAGATCCGGATAGTGTGTTACAAGATTCACAGCATGTATTTACTCGTCCAGTCTAAACGCACCATGAGCCAAAGCCTTACTGAACGGTAGCTCCTCCACATCCTCATACTGTAAGCGTTAACTCTCAACCGCAGTCCACCATCGCGCAGTAAGACCTTGCTCACGTCCGACCCGACGTGTGTTTCAGCGTGAAAACGTTCATCCACAGATCGGCGGCGCGTCCGCGCTGCGCGGGCGCATCGGGAAAACAAGCCGACTCCGTCAGGCGGCAGGCAACGGTTCAAAAATAACCCGTCGCCGCCGTCCGCCGCGCGTCTGCATACATAAGTGGACCGCCGGCCAACAAGTCGGCTTATCAAATTTCCCTGCCCACACCCGAGCTGCCCACGCGCCGCGATACAAGCCCCACACAGTTAGTAACGTTATACGTAAGCTCGCTCACTTAACTGTCACTCCGAAGCATTAATTAGGTAAAAAGCACTCCGCAACTTACACCTCGGTCCTTAGGCACTAGTCAACACTGGTCGGAAACACTACGATCGTTCGCGAGTTGGAGACTCGTGCGCACCGATGTCGACGGTAGCCACAGACACACTGCTTGCCGCGCTGCCGGCCCGACGCCGCGCCCGAAATACACGTTATTGTGTATACATTCTCGACACTTATAATACCTTTTCGTGCTATAATATTGTATGTAGCGAGGGTTAAATTTAGGTGGCGGTTTAAAACCGTGTCGGGTATAATTGGTTGGTAACCTAAATGTGCAGACACCTGGATGGTGGAGGCGTTGGGCTTAGAAAGAGAAAGCTGGATCGGCGAATTAGATGCGCAAGACGAAATGATGCAAACAGAACGTACTCTTTGGAAAGTGAGTCATTGCGTCTGAAATAATCTTGTTAGAATATCGATCGTTGAAATAATGACATTCTAAAGTACGAAGACAGCCCAGATTTATGGAAACTTCTAAAACTGTAAAGACAGTACTATATCAAAGCAGTTTTCCTCTTTTTGGTAGTAGTGTTGTGAATTTAACTTGAACTAGAACTGACTAAAGTAAGCCTAAAGTCGTTTCATCATCATCATCATTCAGCCACTGCTGGACATAGGCCTCCTCCATAGATTTCCAAAAATACCGCTTGGAAGCGGCTTGCATCCAGCGTCTCCCTGCCACTTGGATGAGATCGTCTGTCCATCTTGTGGCTGGTCGTCATACGCTGCGCTTGCCAATGTGTGGTCTCCATTCAAGAACCTTTCGGCCCCGTCGTCCATCAGTTCTTCGTGCTACGTGCCCCGCCCACTGCCACTTCAACTTACTCATCCGGTGGGCTATGTCGACGACTTTCGTTTGTCTACGGACCTTATCATTTCTGATTCGGTCTCGCAGAGAAATTCCGAGCATAGCCCTTTCCATAGCGTGACGTTGAGCTTGTGAGGTCCATAGTGAAAGACCACGTTTCAGTGCCATAAGTCATAAAGTCGTGTACTTACCAACTCATTACTTTACAGTAATGAATAATAATAACTTCCACGACACAATCACTTGCCCAGGTCCCAAACTAGGATACCCTGTGCTGTGGTACGGTTACCATAGCACAGGGTATCCTAGTTTGAATTGTCCAGGCAAGGACATCACAAACATGGAAAAACACCCAGACGTCGTCCACTTTTGGACATAGGCCTCTCCCATTGCATGCCACTGAGCACGGTCCTCGGCTACTCAACCAGCTCTTGCCAGCCGTCCTGTGAAGATCATCGCTCTACCAAGTCTGAGGACGTCCTACACTGCGTTTACCGATCCGCGGTCCCCACTCATGAACTCGTCCACCCCATCGGTTATCAGTTCTTTGGGTGATATGGCCGGCCCACTGCCACTTCAGCATGCTAATTCGGTGGAATATGTCGATGACTTTGGTTCTCTGTCGGATCACCTCGTTTCGAATTCGATCTTTCAGAGAAACCCCGAGCACAGCCCTTTCCATAGCACGCTGAGCGAATTTAAATTTGTGGACCAGCCCCACCCTGAGTGTCCACGTTTCGGCACCGTGAGAACAAGAGTGTTGCCCAATAAAAAGGTAGCAGGAAAAATCAGTTTAGTGTAACGAGCAAGAGTCAGTTCTAAGAAGAGCTTCGTGCGATCCAATTGACTTCTAATAAATTAAGTGTTGATTACGCCACGGCTAATTATTCTGACATTTCTCTGAAACACAATTGAAACTGTTTCTTTGTTTTTTGAACTGATGTCAAAGACCTCGGATTCCTAGACGACTGCCTAGTTGGTCTAGCGGTTTACACGCTTGGATACCAAACTAGATGTCGTGGGTTTGATTCCATCTGGAGGCCGCCGTATGTATGTTATTTGTATAAATGATCTCAGTCTGGGTCTGAATATTTGTGTTGCTCTTGTCTGGCTACTAATGCATTTGGTATCCTAGTTTGAAGCTAGGATGAATGACGGTAATTGTGTGGCAGTGACTATTGTTAATATTACTTCATATAAGCGACCCGTGTTTAAATGTTACGCAAAATCTGAAACCTACCATTTTTTTCTTTCTTTCATACATACATAAGCTCACGCTTGTATCCCAGAGGGGTAGGCAGAGATCAGAGATTGCTACCTGCCACGATTCTGACAAATCATTTTCGTTTCATCGACCTTAATTAGTCGTTGCATGCACGCACGCCAGTTTGGGGTACTTTTTGTCTTACCTTTTGCTAATACATCCCCTATTTGATGCAAGTATGTCCGACTGAGGCGTCCCTTACAAGCCCTTCCTCTGACATTCGCTCGATATATTTGTTTCGTCAGTAATTATTCCTTCGTCCTCTCCCCATGTCCAAACCAATGCAACATTCCGATTTTTTTTTCAAGGGATGTAGTGACTAAAACATAAATAAAATGAGCAAATACATAAAAAAAAAAGTTATCTTCATTTAAATTATCTCGTCAAAAGGTGAAGTAGGAATGAAATTGAAATGCAAACTAGGTATGGGTGATGTTTTTTTTTTTTAAATGATAGGCAATGAAAGAAATGCAGAAAAAATGTGTGTGTGTGGAGTTCTAATCTAACCTAATCTAAAGCTATTTCCAGCAATAAAACCACTGGAAGTCCATCGTTCCGTCTTCACAAAAGGCATCCATCGTTTAGTCACGGCACTATTCAGAATCCAGCTCAAGCGAGTAAATGCGGCTGTTAGCGAGTTGCGCAACCCGCCCAAAATAACTCAGTCAGTTTCAATAAATACTATTGCTTAGGGAAACGATCGAGGTTCGAGATCGACGTTTGGTTTGACCAATGATTTTGCTCACTAACTTCTCTTACGTTTCTCTTAAAAGAATAAGAATAAACTTTTTTGACAACTTTACATAGAGATTTTTTTTGTAGACGTGGGGGAAATCTTTAAAAGATACCCGGCATCCTGGGAGAATCCGGATTATGTGGATTATAAGCCGGTTTTTACCCACTAAAACCCCCCCCGGTGGCATTCATCCGTGCTTTGTGGGGAGCACCGGGTACTGGCTAGAACACTTCCAGTGCTCTCCTGCACCGTGCAGTGTGCATCGGGCTGGCTGGGACATCCCAAGTGCCGTCGCTACGGCAACGAGGAGCCACTCCAGGTTGCCGCCTTCCCGGAGTCGCTTGACGGACGGATTGAGCCCCCATTCTCACCGGCCAGTCACGACTCCAAGGTCCCCTTTTATTCGCCTCTTACGACATGCAGGGGCTCATCATCATCATCATGAACCCATTATGTCCCCACCGAGAGGCACGGGTCTCTTCCCTAAGGAAGGTATAGGCCATACTCCACCACGGGGGCCAAGTCCGGATTGGTGGAGGCTTGTAAGACTAGTGGCTGGTCTTACTGTCGGAAGTTTTCAAGCCGCCCTAAGGCCTCCGACTTGGCTTAACGACAGCCATCTATTGACGGCAGCCGGCACCAACTGCTTAACGTGCCTTGCAAAGCACGGAACCGCTCGGAAAAATGCCACTAGCGTAAAATGCCACTAGTCCAATTTGTCGCCCGGAACTACTTACAGGGCTTAGGTGGATATTTACCTAGCAGATATCCCCACCGAAGGACAGGGGTCTCTTCCCTGAGGAAGGTACAGGCCATTCTCCACCACGGGGGCCAAGTCCGGATTGGTGGAGGCTTGTAAGAAGGCTGGTCATACTGTCAGAAGTTTTCAAGCCGCCCTAAGGGTTACTTAATATGGTTAGGCTTGGCGAATCATACCGAAACCTGGTCGAACTCTTCCGACAAAAGAAAGTGAACCTGGATTTAGGCTACTTATGTGTAGTTCTGATTCGAGAAAAGCTATGGATTAGTTTTGATTGGGTTGTGTTTAGGTACTTGTTTGTAATGTCGCTGTTTCTGGTTTCCTCAACACAGTATATCCTAGTGAGAGCCGAGAAGCACTGTATGAACCTGTATGTGAATGTTTATATTTATGTCTCGAGAGAAAAGAGATATTAAACTGACGCAGAAGTTCGCTCTTTGTTTATTTGAAAACTTTTGACAGTAAGACCAGCCACTAGTCTTACAAGCGTCCACCAATCCGGACTAAGCCCCCGTGGTGGAGTATGGCCTATACCTTCCTCAGGGATGAGACCCGTGCCCTTCGGTGGCGCCATGATAGATTCATCATCATGACGATGTTAATTTACCTTTTTAATTCCTTGATAATTTATTGATTACTGTAACAATGTGATAGTCAAAACAGATTGCTCTGCTAGAGAAATAAATCTGTTTCTATGGTTTTTACGGCATGTCGGCAGGGACTTTAGCGAAAATGTACGACTTGGAAAAATAGAGAGTCACATGTTCACAGTTGTTTGACGGCCAATTTATTTTATTGTGAATATTCTTAAAAATTGCGTCTTAGGCAAGTGGGTGTCGTTATTATTGTGCCCTTGATCTTGATTTTTATTAAACTTTATCTCTGTGGTAACAAAACGTAACTAAATGCGACCAGTGAAGAATTAATTGAGTCCCAAAAATCACATTTAAGTATCTTTTTATTATTTTCAGGTTTTTTTGTTGTTGTTGTTACACTTTATTGCACAAAGAAAAAATACATGAAATGACTTAAATAACAGTCATTTCATGTATGCAGGTTTGTGATAAAATATATGTTCGTCTTATCATTCGTCTTATATTATTTTCAGGTTTGGTCTGGCCTTACTGTCAGAACTTTTCAAGGCTTAACGGCTGCCATCTATCGACGGCAGCCGGCACCAACCGCTTAGCGTGCCTTGCGAAGCACTGAATCGCTCGGAAAAATGCCGCTAGTCATAGAACGGTCACCCATCCATGCACTGAACGCGCCCTGTGCTGCTTAACCTTCGTGATCGCTTAAGATCACTCCTGAGTTATCGGCTGAGACTACAAGCGACTGAATACTATGTTATTATTATTATGGATGGTTACATATGTAACCATCAAATATTTGATACATATGTAACAAATATTTGTGATCTCGCAGTTTCTGGTTGCCACGACACAGGGTATCCAAGTGTGGGGCCAGAAGCAATGTATGTGCTTGTATGTAAACGTTTATGTTTTGTCTTCATTATATTATAAGAGTAACCGGCATATTTATATAAAATCACATGACACAAATAGTCAGAAAAACGTCTTCCTCAAATCGAGGAAGGTCACTATTATACATTTTAGATTTCATCGGACATGATCATTTCACCTTGAGACGTGCCTTTTCAACACTATGAAAATTAATCACCTAATAAATATCGCAAAAAATGGAATAATATTTTCACTTGTTTTAATACAGTGTATCCTTTTCCTTTTGCAACAATATTATTCAGAAACCCATCGGAGTGCGTATACTGAGTTTTGTCATTCACTTTCGATAACGAGAGCGTTTGCTATTTGCATAGGAGTGACAAAGCGCGCCATCTATTTGTCTCTTTGTTACTCCTATGCAAATCGCAAACGCTCTCAATGTCGAGAGTGAATGAAAAAACTCAGTATACGCACTCTGATAGCGCTGGGGTAAAACGTCGACTTTTTAGGCTAGGACCCCACTCGCAGACCTTGGTAACTATGTAACTACAGAGGTTGGATTGTCGTTGCTCGCTCCTCCTTATCTGTGTTAGACATACACAGAGAAACTTTCATCATCATCATCAACCCATTATGTCCCCACCGAGGGGCATGGGTCTCTTCCCTGGGGAAGTTATAGGCCGTACTCCACCACGAGGGTCAAGTCCGGATTGGTGGAGGCTTATAAGAGTAGTGGCTGGTCTTACTGTCTGAAGTTTTCAAGGCCTCAAAACTTTAAGAAAGTTTCCGTTCTTATAAAATAACAAAGGTCTGGCCGCCGTGAGCTCTTGCTCTATCACATTCGGGTTGAGGTTGTCGTGGGTTCCATTCCCAGCTTTCCAAGTTAAATACATTTGTGAAGTTTCAGTAGCAACACAACGCACTGCTGTGAAGAAAAACGAAAGAGACGAGAGAAGAGAAAGACCCTAGTGTCAGCGATATGTACATAATCTCAGCCTTTGCTACGTTAATTAGCCCAACTATAAGGAAAAATTTCACGTCCTTTATTTTAATTTATTTCTAGTAGCCTGGCTTATAATAATATAATTATACAAACACTGGTCCCAACCTAGGATACCCTACGCTATGGAAACCAGGCAAGGACCTCATAACAATAAAAATACACCCAAACTGAGGCCATTTGCACAAATGTATGGTTTCCCCCAGTGGGAATCGAACCCACGACCTCTGTTTGGTAGCTAAGCATCTCAACAAACCAACGAGGCAGCCATATTTCTAGTATACTAGCTGACCCGGCAAACGTTGTTTCGCTATATTATTTTTTTCACTTAGGTCTATGAAAAATAGATAACAACCTATTCTCAGACCTACCGAATATACACATACAATCTTATCAAAATCAGTTAAGCCGTTTCGATACCAAAATTTTATATATTATAAGAAAGATAGCTCGTCTCTACTCTCGATGAAGTAGATAGATTGATGTTTAAAAGACAGAATATTCTTTATTGTACTCATAAATTACATATCTATCTAAAATATCTATATTAAGTATTCTATATTGTATGTACACCAGGAATTTCACATGAGATTTGAAAATAACAACAACATAGTACAGTACGATTGGCGGCCTTATTACTAATAGTAATTTCTTCCTGATAACCATTTACTTCTGTAGTACTTCTGTACAGAGCCACAGTGCTGTTTACCTGTCTCTTCCACGTACAAATCTCTCGTCAACACAATCGGGTACTGGCCGCCCTGCCACGTAAGAATGCATCACGCTGGCAACCCCGGAGGTAGTATGGAAATACATGGAGGTGACATTTTATCCTATCTTCCTCGTGGTCAAACTTAGTAGTCAAACTGATTTGACCACGATGAATTTTATTAAAAAACTAGCTTTCGCCCGCGACTCCGTCCGCGTGGACTTTAGTTCAAAATTTTGCAACCCCGTTCACTCCCGTGACTCGCGTTAAGGGTTAAATTTAGAAAAACGGTGAAACACGTGTTCAATCAAATGTGTTAAAGAGTAGTTTAATATTAAATTAAATCAGAGGATAAATGTGTCTAGTGTTCAACACATCCAAGATATTATTTTGTATGTTTTATTTGTATTAGCTTTAAGGTGATTTGAGAAAAGATGGTCAGAGTGGAGTTTTTTTTTCGCTGCCTTTTTCTCCACTACGGACGGCCCCAAGGCAACGGCTAACATTATACATAACTGTATGTACATTGACATTCAACAAGCAGAATGTAAATTATTTACGTTGAAATATTTTATTTATATTATATTATTTATATTTATATAAATTCTATTTATTTCAAGTTTCAAGAAAATCAGACAACATTCTTTATACCTCCCATACAATTTTTGGCAACCCTTTTCGCCCCCTTAGGGGTTGTATTTCAAAAAATCCGTTCTTTTTCCTTGTCTACATTATAAATAGGCTGCTACTTATGTATGCGGAATCTGGGATTCCAATAATTTTAAACGCAATGTCTGACCTCCATGGTCAAATTCGTTCTTTTTTTAAATACTGGCCGCTATATTTTTCTCTTATATACGTTAGTGTTTTGTTTTTGTTGGGTTTAAAATGTCATATCGCTGAAAAAATAGAACTCACTCGTGAAAATATTCGTGCTATGATTTATTACGATTTTCGACGTGGTTTAACGCAACAACAGTGCATAGATCAATTAACTTCGACTTTTGGTGGTGAAGCTCCATCAAAAACGACTGTGTATCACTGGTTTAGTGAGTTTAATCGCGGGCGCAGTAAGCTTACGGACGAAGTTAAAGAAGGTCGCCCGAAATCGGTGGTTGTGCGACAAAATATTGAAGTTGTACGAAAACTAACAATGCAAGACTGCCATGTTACGTATCGCGAGGTAGAGGCTATTCTGGGCATATGTATGACGAGCATTAATAGGATATTACATGAACATTTGTCTGTAAAAGAAAATTGTTCGCGTTGGATCCCGCACAACTTAACTCAGGATGAAAAAGATGCTCGCGTCGAATGGTGCAAGAAAACCTTAAAAAAAATTCACGGAGGCGACTCAAAATCTGTTTATAATATCTACACAGGTGACGAATCCTGGATCTACGCGTACGATCCCGAAACTAAACAACAATCAACAGTTTGGGTGTTTCAAAATGAGCCGAACCCTACGAAAGTGGCTCGTGCAAAAAGCACTGTAAAGCAAATGGTGGCCTGCTTTTTTGGTATTAATGGCCATGTGGCTACAATACCACTGGAGAATCGCAGAACGGTTAATTTGGAGTGGTACACGACCATTTGTTTGCCGGAAGTATTTGAAGAAATACGCCAAAACAACCAGCGACGCAGAATCATACTTCACCATGACAATGCCAGCTGTCATACATCTTTGGAAACTACTACATTTTTGGATGGTCAAAAAATAGAATTGATGGGTCATCCACCGTGCAGCCCTGATTTGGCTCCCAATGATTTCTATTTATTCCCAAATGTAAAGAATAAATTACGTGGTCAACAATTTTCGACCCGTGAAGATGCCGTAGATGCGTTCAAACAGCACGTTTTGGAGATACCTCAATCAGAGTGGAAAAAGTGTTTCACAAATTGCTTTCATCGAATGCAAAAGTGCATCGATCATAGTGGAGAATACTTTGAAAAACAATAAAAGCATATTTAGCCATATACATTTGTTTATTTTTTCTATTCCGCATACATAAGTAGCAGCCCTCGTATATAGATTCTCTGTGCAAAATTTCAGCTTCCTAGGTCAAACGGCTTGGGCTGGGCGTTGATGAGTGAATGAATCAGTCAGTCAGGACTTTGAATTTTATATATATAGATTACACCCCGTGTGATAGTCTTGAAATAAAATTGCACAGTTTGGGAAGTTTATTTTTCCCTGTACAATAAGACTACATCGTATACAGTATGTTCGAGGTTATATAGTTACAGTTTGACAACGAAGAATGTTAAAATCCCTCGTGGTCATATCAGTTTGACTACTAAGTTAGACCACGAGGAAGGAAGGCATTTTAACGACCGAGACTACATTCGTCGGGCCACGTTTTTGTGTCAAACCCAGGCTATTAGAGAAGATTCATGGTGGGAATGGTCATTTTTGGAATTTAATTTTGAAGCTGAACAATTTATGGAATCATAATATAACATAAGCTCACGCCTGGATCCCAGAGGGGTAGGCTAAGACCAGGAACTGCCACTTGCGACGATCTTGACTTTACTTTCGCTATAAAAAAGAAAAGTAAAAATTTTAAGTATTGTAAAATTCGTAAATTTTTGTCTGGATCAACTTACTTGGCTTTTCATCGGACGTGGCCGACCAGACTAGGTAGTACGACGACGCGAGTCACGCGCCATGGCGTGAAAAGTTGCGACTTTCCAGTACATTAACTGTCAAATTCTGACATTTTAGCGCCACTGAACGCGTGACTCGCGTCATCGTACTACCTATGCAAGTTTCGCTAAAAACAGTAAAATTTGTTGATATTGACAAGTATGAGGATTTCATTATAGCCTTAACAATGTATGCGTATAACAAATGATGATAATAAATACAGTAATTGAATAAGTATATATTATTACAGTATTCCTTTTGTGACAGGTCAAATCGTGAGTCGGGTCCTTTCACAAACGCAGTGCACTGACATTCCTTGCATGTTTCTTTTTAATTTAAATTTAAAATTGTTTATTTTGTATTTGTATTCTGTCATTGTACTTTGGTTTCACTGGATAAAATATTTCAATTTAATAAACCAGAGATTCCATCCCTAGTCGATACGTTTGTAAAATGTCCCAGCTAACTAGAGGTCCCGGATTAGAATACCAGTTGAGTACGAAAACAAAAACCTCAGGTCTTGGATATTGACATGTTGTGATGTCGCTGTTTCTGGTTTCCACGACACAGGGTATCCTAATGTGGGACCAGAAACAATGTATGTGCCTGTGTGTGAATGTTTGATTGTTTGTAACGCTAAATCCGGACATCTCAGATCAAAATAACAAGCCAATGTTCTATGCCTTCTCCTCTGTACCAATCCGTCTTCCTACATCCATGTTTTGATGCGATTCCCAAGTAAAATCACTGAACATTTTCCGCATGAATTGGGTCACGAAACAAAGCATCTTGACGCCACATCCGCTGCAATGCAGCGTTTTCAGGAGTTCCGAAGTAAATTATTTCAAATAAATCGACTTTATACCGCAAGTTAAGCCAGACGAATGGCCGGATGAGCCCGACGGTTTATCTGGACAGAGATTGAGCGGGTTTTACTTAGAAAATGAAAGCATTCTCGAATTGTTAATTGTTCTGCATTTTGAGCACACACAGTCGATTACGTTCAGTTAAATTGGTGTATCGTTGAAACGTTGAATAAAGCGGAACATACGACTGAGAAAATGAAACAATCCGGACGTGTATTGTTGATACTAACTTTGTGACTTTCATATAACACCAATTTTGTTCTATGGAGTCAGTGCACTGATTGTCCAGTACAACTTCGCCAATGTTCCGTGTTAATAATAATTATTCCGTAATAATTCCGTGTTCCGCTTGTAGACCGAGAGATAGTGACACAAATTACTTGGTCATTAGTAACAGTATGGCGGTTCTTCAGGGGTCTTAGTACGCAATGCCAAAAAGAAAAATGATGGTCATAGCGCTGGTACCGGCGGCCCAATCGCGTGCGCGTTAGTCGAACTCGTCGGATAAATTACGAGTGTCAAACGATTTGTACCACAAAAAATTTAGTATTTTTCGATAGTTCATAAAAAACAAAGTAGGCGGTAGTGTCATGCCATACTTCTCCGGTGTGACTTACAGCCCGCCATACCGACGCGAACGCATTATTAAATAAAAAAAATTCAACCATTTTTACCAGGCTAATTTTGGCACAGTTAATTATCGTTGTGCAGCCATTTACGAAAATCACCATGCCATACTTTTCGGACGGTTCCAAATGGTCGCCATACCGCCGAAAATCTGCAATTTTTTTTTTCGCCAAACGAATTGTAACAGTATTGCATTTGGATTTTTGGAAAGTATTTGATAAAATGTGACCGTTATTATATTTGCCATACTTCTAGTAGGGGGAAAAAGTGCTGCTATACTTAAAAAACTTATTTATTCGACACGTTTCAAAAATACAACTGTACAATACGTAGAATATTTTTTTACAGCATGGGATCATTATATTTTGTTTGTTTGGATGCAATTCTACCTACAAAAAAATATCCTGGATTGTAACCATGGGGCGGACGACTGTGAGACTTAAGCCAAGACGTAAAAAAAAATTTAAAAATTTGACGATTTGTACCAATATGGCATTTGTATTTTTGGAAATTATATGATCAGTGTGACCATTAATATATTTGCCATACTTCTAATAGAAGGAAAAAGGGGCAACATACTTGAAAAACTTGATTTTTCAACTGGTTTTCAAGGTGGAAGACATAAAATCATTTGTTACAGTATGGCATCATTGTATTCGGTTCGTTTGGGTGAAATTCAACTTTATATTATATAAGGTTGAATTTTAAATATTATACAATATAAACATCTGGTTATAAGTGAAGATTGCCGCCAACTAGGTCTTTGAAATTTTGTATTTATATTTGTTGACCCTCAAACTTACAGGAAAAATTAGTGCCATACTGTTACAAATCGTTCCAAATACGAATAAAATCTTACAATTAAAAATAAATATTATACACATTCGCCACCTCCCACAGGTATGGCATTATCACACATCTATTTTTAATCATTTAGGAGCTGTTGAAAAAACTATTTAGGGTGGTACAAATCGTTTGGCGAAAAAAAAATTTGCAGATTTTCGGCGGTATGGCGACCATTTGGAACCGTCCGAAAAGTATGGCATGGTGATTTTCGTAAATGGCTGCACGACGATAATAAACTGTGCAAAAATTAGCCTGGTACAAATGGTTAATTTTTTTTTTTAATTAACGCATTCGCGTCGGTATGGCGGGCTGTAAGTCACACCGGAGAAGTATGGCATGACACTACCGCCTACTTTGTTTTTTATGGACTATCGGAAAATACTAAATTTTTTGTGGTACAAATCGTTTGACACTCGTAATTTATCCGACGAGTTCGACTAACGCGCACGCGATTGGGCCGCCGGTACCAGCGCTATGACCATCATTTTTCTTTTTGTCATTGCGTACTAAGACCCCTGAAGAACCGCCATACTGTTACTAATGACCAAGTAATTTGTGTCACTATCTCTCGGTCTTGTGATAGCCAATCAGAATGTTGAGTCAATCAGAACACTATATCACCAGTGCAATACAGTGCCACCATCTTATCTGTTCAGTTGATAGCGGCGCTAGTAGAGAATTTAGTAGTAACATTTAATAAATTTACCTAGAAGAATGCGAGAATTTTAACCCTTCCTTCAATTTTAATGAAAATACTTGTATAAATCTTAGTAAATGAATAAATAAAACAAAAAATGGGGAACAGAACTTACAATTAATTAGTTAGTTACAATTTTGCCCACCTGAACAGATAACTTGGTGGCGCTGTAATAAAGCCCATTACACAATGAAAAAAAAAAAAAGAATAAGAAATAAGGAACAAGAAATAAGGAATAGCGGAATCCAGCAATGGCAGCACCGTTGAGCAAGACACAATTCAAGAAAAAGGAATAATAAATAAGAATTAAGAATAAAATTTCCGTCGCGGTGGGAATCTGTTCCTTATTTCTTATAGCCAGCCAATCGCAGGGCATTTTTTCAACGAACTGTTGTGAGTGTCAGTGTTGCCACCTTGCCCAAGGAAAAAGTAGCTAAACCTTAGTAAAAAAGTGGCTAGTTACCAATAAATAAAGGCTCACTGCAAACAAAATAATACTTTAAAGAGTTGCGTTCAAAAACTACTGGCGATGTCGAAAAAGAAAAAACATACAATCAATGACGTTTGTCTAGTTGCAACCAATTTAGGAATGTCTTTCAATACCATAATCTGCTTTATCATGAATTAATATGAAAAAACGCCATGACATTAATGAAGAAGAAAGAAGTAATACAAAAGTAACATATTGGGTCGTGTAACATGGAGGTAACATAAGAGGGCCAAAAGTAACGTAAAATGTTACTTTGTAACATTCTGGCAACGCTGCACTCGTGCTTCGTGCACACACCAGCTGCAGGTCCGCTGTGATTGGTTGAATATTGTAGCCTATCGTCTATTGTGTTATGGTTGCTGTGCTATTTCTTATTCCTTGTTCCTTATTTCTTATACCTTATTTCTTTCATTGTGTAATGAGCTTAAATGCTCACACTGCAGCGTGAGCAAAAAGATTACCAAACGAAAAATTATCTGCAAAGCAATCTTTTTTTAGTTAAAGAGGAAAAGAAATCTCCGTAGGTATAACAAAATCCAATGTCACCTTGACGGAAGATCAACACAAACGCCAAAATTCTACAATGACGTACCAGTAAACTAATAATAAAACTGTATAAAAAATGCAAAAGAAATGGGAAAGATCCTAAAAAAGGAGCGTCGCCCCAAGACTGAAGGCGACCCACCTCGGCTATGCTAAGCGCCAGAGCTCTCCTCTTTGTGATGTTTGGCAGCCCGTTCATCGTCGCTTTCTTGAGCCTTCCAACCCCTACAGTGGCTCTGCAGGGGTTGAAGCACTGGTCCAAGAAAGCTTTGTATGCCAAGATCGACCTTTGTACAGACGCCTGCTACAGCCAGATCCTCCCGGGCCTGTACCTCAGCAATGCCCAGGCAGCGAGAGACCGGAACGTGCTTGAACATCTTAAGATCACCCATGTCCTCACGATTGAGGCTCACCGCCTGCCGAAGTCAACTTTTGAGGGTTCCAACATTAGCACCCTCTTCATTAGGGCCTACGACTTACCTTCCACCAATCTGTTGCCCTATTTTCCAATGGCCAACGCCTTCATTGAGGAAGGCCTTCAGAAAGGGAACGTCCTCGTGCACTGCCACTTTGGAGTCTCCAGATCTGCTACACTCGTCATAGCCTATGTTATGCAGAAGTACGACCTGCCTTTCGAGCAAGCGTACGTATTTGTGAGACAGAGGAGAAGGTTTATCAATCCAAATCATGGTTTCTGCGAGCAGCTGAGAGATTATTATAAGATGGGCTTCGATGTGAGCGGCTTACAGAGGCTGGAGGCATTTATGAACGTACAGGCGAGACGACATAAGTATAAGATCGCGTCGGCTGCCGCTGCAGTTGTCGGTATATTGGTGCCACTTGCTGTTTTGGTGAGTTTCTTTTAGAAATAAAAGATATAAGAAAACTAAGTTCAATCACCTTTCAAGCGATAATTGAAGTGGCTGGGTCCTTTTTGCCTCTTGAGTGGTTGAAACTGGTGATGGCTGACTCCCGCGTTATGCTCATAAGCCGGTGCAGTTCGTTTGTCTGATTTTTTGTAGAAAAATTAGCTGACGTTTTGACTTTTATGTTTATGGCAATCATCTATCTATATCTATACTAATATTATAAAGAGGAAAGATTTGTATTTTTGTGTGTATGTTTGTAATGAATAGGCTCCGAAACTATTAGGCCGATTTAAAAAATTCTTTCATTATTATAAAGCTACATTCTTCGTCAGTAACATGGGCAATATTGGATTTTCAAAAAGTTTAGGGTTCGGTACGAAATCTCGAATAATGTGACCTAAGGTGAAAAAAAATTACTACCCCGGAAATTTTCCGCGGAACTAATATAGCTATTTGCACGGAAACGTTTTTGCCACCCGTGTGAAGCCGGGGCAAGTCGCTAGCGATCATATACTTTGACTCTGATTTAGTAGTTTCAGCAGTTTAGATGGGGAGGATGGAGTTTTTTTCCCGCAACCTTTTTCTCCACTACAAAATGAAATACCCCCGAAGGCAGGAGCTACCATTGTACAGGATGTAAATTCTTCTTTACGTTGAAATTGATTATTTTGATTTGATTTGAAGAGGGTATAGTAGTTAATATTTTTCAAGCATTGCCATTTTAACAGTCAGAATGCTGTAGGTTTGGTTTGGTACTAGAAATGGACTCAACTTAGTTTATACCGACAGTTACCTGTATGAAGTAGTTTTTTTTCCTTTTCAGGTAGTTATCTAGTACAAGCAAACAGTCATGCTTATAATATGCGTATAACATAACATTATAACAAGTTCTGTTTGTTCTGAGTCCAATACAATTTTACAACAAGTGGCTTTATTTATTACTCCATTTTTATCCCGATGATGATGATCATGGTCACGATGATGATCATGATGATCACGGTTGCTGTCGTCGGACACGATGAGGAGGTCTCCTCATCGTGTCCGACGACAGCGACCGTCACTGCTTCCTTTCATGTACTGGCTGGAACATCCCTACTTCGGTTAAATTTTTAGTAGTAGAGCTATCCAAAGCGTTTTTAAGAAAGATCCAGATCAGGGGTGCAATTACGTAAGACTCCACTTTATGGAGCTGTCTGATTTAGCCCTTTTGTTCCCGGTATAACAATTATTCTCGGCATTCCTATTATATTCTGGGACTTTTTTCCCAGTAGGTATCTCTACTCCCACACCGAACTGTCAATACATTCTCATTTTGACTCTTTCGAGTTTTCTAAGTGCTTGACCCGATAGAGTAGAAAGTTACGTAATATAAGGACTGAAGGCGTCGACATAGTATTACGTACGAGTGACAGCAGCGGGCAATACTTACGGTATATTATGCTGTCGAGCGACAATTCCCCGTTTTCTCGTGGTCCTACTGATTTGTCCTACTAGTAGGACCATGAGGGAGACCTATTTCTGTTTGTCCTACTATGTGCCTTAGTAGTTGTCGATCGGTCGACACTGACTGTTTTTAAATAAATAGTTATATTCAAAATTAGGTACATCTTGCTTTTTTTGTATCCATCACATGTTTAGTTTTAGCGTAAATACCATTGAATATACAGGTGGTTTAAATAATTGACAACAGCTACTAAGGCACATAGTAGGACAGACAGAAATAGATCTCCCTCGTGGTCCTACTAGTAGAAAAAATCAGTAGGAACAAGAGAAAACGGAGCAACAATTTAAGGCCTGCAACATTTTATACTACTCAGGAACCACAGAACAAAAAAAAAGAGTAGAAGTAGTGACATGACCTATCAGTAGGAAAACCAGTGTGACGAAACTCACACACACAAATCAAACGCACACTGTGAATGCCAAGCTGCCATTGGCAAATAAAGGCAATTCTGAAAAGGTCTACATCACAAAAGTTCCAAGTAAAATATGAACCTTTTCTTCAATCATATAAACAATGATCAAAATCAAATGATAATGATGAAATTAAGTTTGACATACGATCTTTGTTTTGTAGTACCGCTACTCTACATTAGATGGAACTACCGCCGCGTGTGATCGTCGAGAAGCTTTAAGTTATAATAATAATAATAATAATAATAAACTCACGCCCGTTATCCCCGAAGGGGTAGGCAGAGGCACCAGTCTCTAGAACTGGACCCACGTTTTGCCGAGTTTATTAGGTCCCAAACGTGACAAGTGGCAAGCCTGTCGCCGTTATCCGGGCACAATTTATCAGCGAATGGTGTTGCTGTACAAACAAATGTACATAACTAAAAGTCATTGGTACATGCGTGGTTCGAACCCAGACCCTCATGATCGAGAAGCAAGGGTCAACCCCACTACGCCACCACCGCCTTTAAGTTCTATGCCATAAAGTCGAATATTGAAAAATAACTATCTTCTATGTTGCTACTCAGGCTAAGGATGGGACATATTGCCATAACGACAAATTATAGAACTGTTTCATAAAGCGACAGTTGAAACTGAATTTGTTATGACAATGTTTCTTAATCATTTATTTTTTTAGTACCTACATTGACAAGGTAACATAATGTATTCCCTTCTGCCAAACTGTACTACAGTTCGATGTAAATTACGCAGCCGGCTACCATATTAACTGTCCTTCTGGATGATTGGCTACGCAATGTACCTATAATGGAATTCTCATAATCTAACCATAGTCGCTTTATGAAACGAAGCCCAGCAAACTTATCGTGTACAATTTATAGAGAATAAGAAAGCCTAATTGTACACTTCTGGACACATCTATTGGCCCACCTTGTATTTTCAGTTTCGTTCGGTCCTAGCTAAAATTTTATATTAGGTCGAACAAAAAGTTTTTATGCAGTTATGAAACTGGCACATTCATAATTTAATTCAACAGTTTTTTTTTTAATTTCGAACATGGAATTTAAAGAAACAAAAGACAATTTGGAGCCTGTTCGTTGATAACAAACAATCGAATACTAAGAAAACTTGATTTTATTGGTTTACTTGGATTTAATTCTTGAAAGTGTGATTTTTCTCTTTGTTTTTGCAACAAACATTACTTATTATTAGCATCAAGGTGAGGTTCTATCAATAATCTATGGATACTTCGCCTGAAGTCGCCGCCCAAGATGTGGCACTTATCCAGGCCGGACACAGCCAAAGAAATGTGAGTGTTCAACTTAATTTAAGTCGATCTGCGGTCCGAAATGTTTATCGGAGGTACCTAGAGACTGGTGGCTTTGTTCGTCGCCAAGGAAGGCCACGATTTCGGGTCACAACTGAAAGGCAGGATCGATTGCTGGTCACGATGGTGACGACCAGCTTGAGAAATCGTCACCTTACCTCCATTGAGATACAAAACCAACCTCGCGACTTCCACGGAGTATCTGTGAGCGCTCGACTGTTCGGAGAAGGTTAAAAGAACGCGATATGGTACCACACAAGCCAGCTAATGGCCCCAAACTAACGCGAGCCCACCGAACAGCGCGCCTTCATTTCGCGCGCACTCGTTTAAATTGGACTCAGCAGCATTGGAGCCGTGTACTCTTTTCTGATGAGTCTAAAATTGTTTTACATGGTCATGATGGAAGGAAGAAGGTCTACCGACGTAAGGGAGAGCGTTTCGTACAATGCTGCTTTGAAGAGAGAGTTGCTTATGGCGGTGGCTCATGGACTGTCTGGGGCGGTATATCAGCGAGCGGCAAAACTCAACTTGAGGTTGTTACGGGACCACGGCTGCCAACATTAAATGCTGAAAGGTACATTCGTGAGTGCTTAGAACCTCACGTGATGCCATACGCGGACTATGTGGGCCCAAATTTCCTTTTTATGCATGATAATGCAAGAGCCCATACGGCCGGCATCGTCAGTGAATATCTTCGGGATGTGAACATCACAGTGACTGGCCAGCCAGAAGCCCAGACATGAACCCCATTGAGCACATGTGGGACGAGCTAAAAAGACGTGTTAGGGCTCGTCAGCCAGTTGCCCAGACGATGCAGGAGTTGAAAACTGCCATAGAAGAGGAATGGCAGATGATCCCTCAAAATTTCATAGAGCGGTTGATAAACTCTATACCTAATCGTATGAGAGCTGTGGTAGATGCCCATGGAGGCAACACGCGTTATTAAATTAAACCTTTATTTGATAAAAACTGTTTTTTATTCAAAAATCAACTGCCTTCATCAAGGCGCATACCCGACTTGTTAGGCGTAGCTCCATGTCGTGTGGTATTCTGAATTCAAATTTAAAACAATACGATTGAAAAAGATGGTAAAATGTATCAGGCTTAAAACTGCATCAATAGTTTTTGTTCAATCTAGCAGTAATATTTCGGTAGGGGCCATCGAAACCTAAACTCTAAGGTGGGCCAATAGATGTGTCCAGAAGTGTATATTTTTTTTTTAACTGTAACTTTTATTTTTCTCTTGCTTCTTGTGTGCAATAAGGAATATTCTTTTTTTTTTACGTAGCCTCGATTGTGTCCACAGAACAGAAAAAAAGAGTAGAAGGAGCGACAAGACCTAGTAGCAGGAAAACCAGTGTGACCAAACTCACACATAAGCCAAAATCCACACTATGAATGCCAAGCTGCCATTGGTAAATAAAGGCAATGCCGAAAGGTCTACATCGTAAAAGTTCCACGTAACATATGAACCTTTTGGTGATATAAACAACGATCAAAATCAAATGATAATGATGAAATTAACTTTGACATTAGATCTTTGCTTCGTAGTACCGCTACTCTACACTAGCTGGAACTCCCGCCGCGTCTGACCGTCGAGAAGTTTTATGTGATAGACCATAAAGTCGAAAATTAAAAAACAAGTATCTGCAATGGTGCTTCTCAGCTATGGATGGCCTATCGACAAATTATAGAATTGTTTCGTAAAGCGATAGTTGATATTTAATTCAATTACAATTCGATGTCATTTACGCAGCCGGTTAGTATATTAACCTACCTTCCGGATGATCGGCTACGCAACGTATATGGAATTCTCATATGAAACTAACCATAGTCGCTTTTGAAACGAGGCCCAGCAAACTTATCGTATGTATAGTTTGTTTAATTTTTTATTTATTTATTTAAAATGTCGTTATCCACGCTTGTGCTTCACTTATATTATGGAGATGACATTTGCCAACGAAAGTCACGAGGCTTCCCCATACATATAAGGAGTAAGCGTTGATTAAATTATCTAGAACCTCCCAGATGATTTTACTACACGAGCACATAAAATCATCTAACTTTGAAATTATGCATGCTGGTTTAGTTTTGATGACAATACGCCAATCTATACTAATAAAAATGACATGTTTTTTTAACTAAAACTTTCGGCACAACACATTGTAAACATTTAGTCCGGATCTACTTACGGGTGTTGTTTTATCGGACGAGTCCGACTAGGTTTCGCTCCGATACGCAGAGCAGTGAGTGGGTGGTGAGCAGAGACGGACCTTGCGTCGTTCGGTTGCTCGTCTCAAAATGGGATGGGTAAGTTGATCCGGATTAAAAGTTTACAAAAATGACATGATACTGCAGTCAGGACCACATTCTCGCAAAGGAACTAAACAGCGTCAAGGAACATGAACAATCAATTTTGCGCAGTATCAAAAATAATTGCAACTAAATATGTGTTAAATAATAATAATAAAAGATGATAATAAACACTTACATACGGGCACATTCATTGCCTCTGGCCCCACCCTGGGATACCCTGTGTCGTGGGCACCAGAAACAACGACGTCGCAAACATGTAAACATATAAGACCTGGGATTTTTTTTTGTCCCCAGCCGGGATTCGAACCCGGGATCTCTCGCATGGTAGTCAGATGCACTAACCACTGCGCCACAGAGGTCTTCAATTAAAATAAAATAACGACAATTATTTTCCCAAAGTACCTAATTAGACGCAGGTACTCTACCTAAAGTACCGATAATTATTTATTACTGCTAAGTCATAGACAAAATACTATCGATAGATTTTTATAATGTTGTGTCCCAGCTGCAATTGCTACTCATTTGAGTAGCATTCAAATGTTGACAGAAATTTGTAGAAAAAGTACACAGACTTCGACGAAAATAGAACATTATATTCCAGTAAATAAAGGTGGTTTTACTTTCTCACTTTCGGATTGCTTTCATTGTTCATGTCATTACAAATTTAATTTCTATTAAATTAAATACAATGGAAATACTACTTACCGATGGAATGTTACGGCATGATCGGTACATCTTGGTCCTAAACTTTTATTTTTGCACTCTAACACAGCACAATAAGGCATTTTTGTAGAGTTTTCACAATTGTTTTCTTTACTAGAAGCGCACGGCAACTGAGGTAAGAAAAACTGTCATAGACTACGCATAGGCAATACATTGCTAATGTGAGGCACGCGGGCACCGCCCACTTACGATTTCTACTCTTTTTTTCTGTTCTGTGTCAGGAACCGATAAAGAGGATATTAACATCTCGCCTATCTCTTTTCAAATTATGAGCACATAACCTGTCACCTATTTGCAACATTGACCAATAATGACAAGTCTTCATGAGGACCACGCCCGCTCTTTCATGAGCGTGATGCCGAAGAAGAACAATATTTATTGGTAAGTCAGGTTAAATAATGTGAAAACAATTTGGAGTCGGTTGCAAGCCTGAGAGTGATTCCTCCGTCGGGGGTAAAACTGCTTCTAGATTGTTAGAGTATTTTTTTAGTTTTTGAATTTATTTTACATTTATACATACATGAGCTCACGCCTATGTACCAGAGGGGTAGGCAAAGACCTAGAACTTTCACCTGGCACGATCCTGACAAATCACTTTCGCTTCATCGACATTCATAAGCCGTTCAATTGATTCAATTTATTTTCTAACTATGCGGAGTTGCGAATCTTCTTCATTTCTTTATGAGTTATGTCTACTAGTTATGTCTTTGACCTATGAGGTGGCTGGTATACCTACCGATCATTTTCCAAATCCACCGTGCCAACGTTTCATGACCATCTAAGCTCCTGACCGTCCTGAAGGGATCACGGAACTCCTACGATCCTGACAAATCACTTCCGCTTCATCGACATTCATTAGTCGTTGCATGCACGCACCCCGGTTTCAGCTTGTGTTTTTGTCAAATGTCCTTCTAGGTAGGTATCGGATATAATTTAAATAATCAGCAATAAAAGACCGTTGGGCAGCAACTAGATGTCAGTAGAAACTTCAAAAACTTTCGTAGGAAGACTTAATCAAATTGACAAGCAGAAAATTCAATCATTCGCTGTAGTTCTCGCAGTCAATCAATAGAAATATCTATATTTTTCAACATCCCAAATTGATTGTATCTTATTGGCTGACTGTTTCAGTTATTTGCAGATGTGTTTTATTTTCTGCTCACCAAAATTATTAGTGCTGATCGAAAACTTTTACTGATACAAATTTTTGCTGCTGATCATTTAATTTATATCTTCAATATACTTTCTCTAACAAATTGGAAGTCTTTCTGATTCATATCAATCAGATATATCAACATGTTACTATTAGATTAGTTTATATTAATACTCTAGGACTAAGCCAATGAGACAACAAAACTGAACATTAATATTAAGCTGGATTACTTTTAAGCTGATAATCAGGAACGAAAGTCCGTATCTTTTGTAACAAATCGCCCGATACGATCTCGCGTCAGTAGCCAGCTTCACTTTGTTATTTTCTCCACGAGCGCTATTAATTGGCGATGTATTTCTGTGGCCGCTATATTTAGCGCTAGAGGTTACACCGCAGGTGTCTTCGCTTCGAGTCATTTTGACTCGCTTAATGCATTGTTTAAACGCTCAAGTAATAAACAGGTCCTTTGGGGCAAGCTCTTAACATCTAATAATTATAAAACTCTCGTGTCACGACGTGTGACAAGTTTTGTAATTGGCCATGCATGATACATTTTTGAACGTGAACGGAAATCTCAAAACCATTTCGGGGATTATGCATTATCACTAATATCCATCTTTTTCTTCTTCCAGTGCCATCTCCCATCAGTCGGCTGGTTGCCACAAAATCAAAAAATCAATCAATCTCCCATCAGAGGTCGGCTGTCATTTTGACTACACTGTCACGCGATGCAGCTGCTCGCAAAAGCTCTATACATACATCCGGCGATTAACCACTCTGATAGGTTTTGGATCCATGATTTTTTCTACGGCCAGGTATTCGCCTTTCTTCAATTATGCCTTCCAGAACAAGTCGCAGCTGTTTATATTTGTCAGCTCGCATGATAAGAGCAAAGTATACAATACCTTGCTCTTATCATACAATACAGCTATACAGCTTGCTTCCCTTTACGGTCAGGACTAATGTCCATAGATGACCCTTTCTAGATTTAGATACAGATTTTCGATCACTCATTAAAAAAAATACAGTACCGCAAGTTACCGATAGATGGTGCTGACGTTACATAATATGTCAAAATTGACATGACATCACTATACCTTCTCTGTGGTCCCTGTCACGTTGCTTGCTTGTTTCGTTAACGATTGTGTTCCGTGGTTTGGTTGGCGGTTTGAGTAGTGTAGCTGTTAGCTGTTGTTATGCGATAATTGTTTACGACCTTCTTCTACGGACTTTGATACCTACCTGCCTTGACGGATACGTGCCTGAACAAAGTCTAGTTTAGATGACAGACTACAAAGAGATGTTTAGATTATCACAGATGAATAACGATGTACAACATTTAAAACGTATGATGACATTTGTTCTCCTTGCAGCGCCATCTAGTTTTTTTTAATGAAATCAACTGACAACTGTCATTGATAAGCCCTCATTGTAAACTAGGCATTAGCAGACACCGGCAACTTTAGCCGGATGACGTATATTTGACGTGTTCTGAGTTGTAACTGATATTGTTTATCTAAGCAGCTGGAGATTGGTGTGTAATGGATCAGGTCATGGTTCAGGGTAACGGCATGACGTAAAGGTTATTTTCATCAGGCAGTGGTACCCCGAAAAGAAGGCCTGTGCCGTTACAGATGTCATATTCAGTTACAACAACGACTGAGAGATTGCATCTTTTAAAATTAATAATACCATATCATTAGCTCACGCTTGTATCCCAGACGGGTAAATAAATTTTATCTTGCCACATGGTTATCTTGTTACTTTTAAAAACTTTAATCTTAAGTTTTCGGTACAATTTCTATTTATCAGATTTATAAATAAGCTGACCAGTCAAACGTTGTTTGCTAAATAAAAAATAGACAACAACCTATTGTCAGTCCTACCGAATATAAATATAAAATTTTATTAAAATCGCTCCAACCGTTTCGGCCCACTAGCACTGACACACGAGAATTTTGTATATTACACACATATATAAAAAATAATAGCTCGATCAATTCTAAAAACAAACTGTCTAAGCTAAAGTTAAGTTGTTTTTGTTATGTATATAGTTAATTAGGATATAATTTTATAACGGGTAGGTACGATGGAACTGTCATCGTCACCTTGTGACAAAAGTTCCGAAAATAAAATAGATAAAAAAAAAGTTAATTTCGATACATCCTGTATACAGACAGTTTCTTCATCACGTTTTCTATCACTTTCGCGAAACTTACGCAACACGAGCGCTTGATAATAAGTTCTCCTCATTATTATCAAGCTCACCGTGATGGTTTTGATATAATCTGCTGGCAGCCTCTCCAAAATAATTTGGCTATTTTCAATACGCGAGGTGACGTGGCCACCAGGAATGCGCGCCGCGAATGATTTTATTTTCGCTTCTCCACGCTCTGGGAATGACCCGATGGTAAGTGTTTCCAATCTTTTTGTATGGCTCGACAGTGTATGGAGTGTATCAGCCTAATCTCATCATCAACCAGTGGCGTAACTATAGGGTGGCAGGGCTGGCAAAATGCCACGGGCCCCCGGCCCAAGGGGGCCCCGACCCAAGAGGCCGTGAGCTCGGAAATATTTTTTAACATTGTACCTGAGTATTTTATTTTACTTGAAAAGTTTTGTTTTTGTAAATTCTGCTTAAAATCCATTAAAGTGAGACAAGTAAAGACATCCTAAACAAAAATATGTTTATCAATTTTGTAACGTATCCATTGGTTTCTATATCGTTTTGTCGTGGTACGTTGGCAGCGTGGGTGTGCAGATGTTAATTTTCCACATTGTTATTAACAATCGAAAGTTACCGAAGTTTATCGAAAGTTATCGAAGTTACCGAGTTAAATATCAAACGGACTTGTGGAAATACTGTGATTTATGAATTAAATCTACGTACATAAATCGCTCGTAGCCGGGGCTGCCTGAGTGATCTTGAACGATCACTAAGGTTAAGCAACATACGGCGCGTTCAGTCCATGGATGGGTCACCGTCTATGACTAACGCTAGTGGCATTTTTTCCGAGCGATTCCGTGCTTCGCAAGGTACGTTAAGCAGTTGGTGCCGGCTGCCGTCGATAGATGGCAGTCGTTAAGCCAAGTCAGAGGCCTTTAGGGGCGGCTTGAAAACTTCTGACAGTAAGACCAGCCACTAGTCTTACAAGCCTCTACCAATCCGGACTTGGCCCCCGTGGTGGAGTATGGCCTATACCTTCCTCGGGAAGAGACCCGTGCCCCTCGGTGGGGATATAATGGGTTGGTGATGATGATGCCATAAATCTACTACAGTTATTATTACATAACCTGGTTTTTTTATGTTAACATTCTATTCAGAAAAAAATGTTAATTAACTAATGCCTAACTAAAGCCAGGAATTCACTAGGGGACAAGTTGCGAGACATGTGCCAGAACATCTACGGTGCGTGTTCTCGGAACATTTTGGCAACATGTCGCGCGACATTCTCCTTGTCTACACCAGCAAAGGTAGTTGAGGACGTGAGTCGCGCGCGACAACGTCAAAAGTCGCGAGAATTTGACAGTTAATGTACTGGAAAGTCGCGACTTTTGACGTTGTCGCGCGCGACTCGCGTCCTCATCTACCTTCAGCGTTGCCAACGTAGTGGAATTTCCACTAAATCTGGTGGTTTCGACCTTCGTCTAGTGGGCGAAAGATTGTGTCTGGTGGTTAGTGGAATTTCTGGTGGTTTTGAGTCCAATATTTAAAGTTACACTGTTTCATATTTTTTGGGTGGTTTTGGGACAAAAATACGCAAATGAAAGGAAACGGTCTCTCTACTCAGGAACAAAACTTAATGAGACGGTGCATGCAGTTTATTATTAAACTGACGAAATAAATAAATTTACTGACGAATGAATTAAAAAATAGATAGCCTGGAAATCTAACTATTATGAGACAAATAAAAAAAAAACATGTAGGAGAGGCACTATGGCATAACAAGGAGTAATTTAGTGGAGTTACTTTTGTTCTTCAAAAAAGGTCTTGATTTTGAGGCCGAAGTCGATGACTGTAGAGATTTATCTCTTCTGCAAATCCTCGCAATAAAATACGACGACTTTTATAATAGAAACATTTTAATGACAAAGCGTGCTGCTTGCGCAAATATAATTTTCACAGGAAAAAAAACAAAACACTATCTATTTATAAAAGAATAAGTTTGAAGTAGCAAGGAGGTTGCGTACTTTTTGGCAGGCGTAAACAATGACTAATGGCAAAACTCGCCCATGAAGGGTTCCTCAAATGTTTTTTTATTTTTATATTTGAGTTGATTGAATGTAAGCTAAATTAGATCTCGTTCGAACCGAGTTTTGGTTTTTTTTTTTGTTTTATCATTCGCTTATTTTAAAAATTACAGGGGGGGGGCACTTTTTTCCACTTTGGAAGTGTCTCTCACGCTAAAAAAAATATATAAAATTTACCCCACCCACACGTATCGGTTTGATGAAAAAAAAAATGGAGTTTCAGTTCTAAGTATGGGGAAGTCACAAAAAATTTTTTTTTCTATTTTTATATGAAAATCTTTTTTTTGTATGTACTTTTGACAACTGACAGTTGTTAACGATAAATTAAGAGCGTTCGAGAAACCGGGGGTTAGTTTATTTGACTTTGTAAAGTGTATAAGTATAATGTTGTACTTCAAATACGTACTTTTTGAAATATTTATTTGATCTAGTGGAATTTCTGGTGCATTTGATACCGCAAAAAAATATTTAGTGGTTTTCCTCGTGGTTTAGAGAGTTGAGTTTAGTGGTTTTGGAAAAATAAAGTTGGCAACACTGTCTACCTTTGTCGCCCGATGAGATGTCGCCCGATGAACAGTTAGTGCTGCGTACATATTATATTCGATTGAGTGGTTTAATAAAATTTAATAAATATTTCATGGCATCGTAGGCAAACCAAGAACGCGCTTTACCCGTGCCTTTCGAGGAAGCAATTTTCTTTCTCTCACGCATAAATTGTGAGTGGAGGTAGTGGATCTTTGCTTTTACATCTTTCCTAGGTATTTGAAGGCCATTGGCTAATCCCTCCTAAGCATCCTGTTCCTTTATTTATTTTTATAGTCACGATTATTCATGTCCCACAAACATCCATTGCTTTCGTAAAGTTCGATTAGTTTTAGCACGAACTGATTGCTCCACTCTACGGGCATGTTGAAGAACAAATCGCAGACGCGTCTACACTCGCCGACATCCGTCGCGCGACAGATGTCGCAGGAATTTCTGGCTCGTGAGCCAAAACACGGAACTTGCTCTGCGACACGTGGATGTCGCTGTAATGTCGCGTGCGACGTCGCGGAACAGCGCGCGACGTTGCGGCGACACGTAGAAACAGTGTTCCTAGACATGTTCTGCGACAATTTGTCCCCTAGTGAATTCCTGGCTTAATGGAAAAATGGGGATGAATTTTTTTTGCCTGCGGTAATTGTTTATTTTAGTCTCCCAATAGTACTAGAATTTTATTACTCCTTAATATTAATATTTCATATGTTTAAAACATTTTTATTGTGACCGTGTCCGAGTTACGAGTGAGGCACGGAAGCCAGACCACCCGCTTTTAGCGCTATTCTCAGGGCTCTGCAAAAATTATAAATATTATAGATACGGTTCCGGGAGGTAGGACTTTTTTTTGGGAAATTTCCTTGTTTCAAATTTAGAATATCTTTGACAGTTTTTGAGATATTAAAAAAAACCTAACACCTAATTTTTTTTTTTTTATAAATTGTTTATAACTTTTGCAATTTTATCGGCCCTTTCCTTAAACTTTCTACATAATATCTATTCCGAATCAAATGACACCATGATCGTAATTTTCGTCCCTTTTTACCTACAAGTTGACTAGACTATTTTTAATGTGAATGAATGTTAAATGTATAAACCTCAGATCATAGAAAGAAGGTATAAGCCCATGCTCTAAAAAATAAAATTGTTATTAGTGTTGGATAACTAATTTTTTAAGAGGTTTATTAAAACTAAGTGCAATGTGACGATTTTTACTGATAGGGCCACATCCAAAAAAATTGCCACGGGCCCCAGATGGTATAGTTACGCCACTGTAATCAACCCATTTATGTCCCCACCGAGGGGCACGGGTCTCTTCCCTGAGGAAGGTATAGGCCATACTCTACCACGGAGGCCAAGTCCGGATTGGTGGAGGCTTGTAAGACTAGTGGCTGGTCTTACTGTCAGAAGTTTTCAAGCCGCCCCTAAATGCCTCTGACTTGGCTTAACGACTGCCATCTATCGACGGCAGCCGGCACCAACTGCTTAACGTACCTTGCGAAGCACGGAATCGCTCGGAAAAAATGCCACTAGCGTTAGTCATAGACGGTGACCCATCGATGGACTGAACGCGCCGTATGTTGCTTAACCTTAGTGATCGTTCAAGATCACTCAGGCAGCCCAGGCTACGAGCGAATTCAGCCTACTCTCAAGATTTGCTAATCGATGTTAATTCTGTTTTATGGACCTGTTCATTACAAATTCCCGATGAGAATGTAAAATGTAATATAATTATAAAATCCATCATCATCAACCCCACCGAGGGGCACGGTCTCTTCCATGAGGAAGGTATAGGCCATATTCCACCACGGGGGCCTAGTCCGGATTGGTGGAGGCTTGTAAGACTAGTGGCTGGTCTTACTGTCAGAAGTTTTCAAACCTCCCTAAGGCCTCTGACTTGGCTTAACGACTGCCATCTATCGACGGCAGCTGGCACCAACTGCAATTATAAAATCAAGTAATATTTATTTTCGTATAAAATATTCAATCAACTAAAGGCCTGCGCAGACGAGGGAATTTTGTTACCATAAAAATCCCTGGATTGTTTAAAAAATATCCACCGAGTACTTGTCATGGACTCAACGCATACATTGTTGCCCAGAAATCGAGTCTTCTTCCTTTCTTCTTCTTCCAGTATCATACAATGGACCCCCCTTACTTTTGTCCAGTTCAGTCCCTCGGTGTCCTCGGTGATTTGGAGGTTTTTTGTGCGGGGTTCTTTTAGGGATACAATTTATGAGATCTATATCGATGGACAAAAAAGTGCCCAGGGGACAGTACCTCGTCTGCGCAGGAGTTTAAAATAATCTCAACCACAAAACAAACCACATATTAGGGCCCTCGCCCACGGCGGCTTTTTGTAGCGCTACGGCCGCGCGACGGTGGCGCGTTCGCCGCGCTACAGCCGCGATGCGGTCGATAGCTGTGAGCCCTCGCCCACGTAACCACGCTTCTGTCGCGATGCGAACGCGCTAGGGTCGCGCTTCCAATCGCCACAGTTGCAAGATGGACTCCGTTGAGGCAACATTAGTGCTGCTTTTACGTAAGCAGCCGAAGCGCCAACAACGACAGCGACGTCACGTAGCCCCGGCTGCCTGAGTAATCCTAAGGGCCCTCGCCCACGGCGGCTTTTTGTAGCGCTACGGCCGCGCGACGGTGGCGCGTTAGCAGCGCTACGGTCGCGCGTTGCAAAAGCGACCTACGCGCGTTAGTAGCGATGCCATCGCGCGTTTACGAAACGCGCGACGGCAGCGCTACAAAAAGCCGCCGTGGGCGAGGGCCCTTAAGACTATTCGATGTTACAATACGCTGGTTGTCGTCTATCTTTTGCTTTTGCTTAACCTCCTGTCTTTTCAAGGTCAGGACTGAGGAGTATACCTGCACTATAAACAAATGCTTTTTCCTAAGATAATCTGTTGAACAGTTTTTACAAAAACGATCGTTTTCGTCTCCACTGGAAACGCAAACTAAACAAGTAAGTACATAAACTAACAAACACGCAAACTACGATGTACCTACCTAAGCACTACACATTGTAAATTGTTTTCCTGATACACTTACTTGATATTTTTACCAGGCGCTGGGCGGAATCGTAGTAACATTGTTCGATATCTTAATTTCTATGATAGGTACAGCATTAAGGTTTGAAAACTTAGGAAGAATCGAATAGGAATCCAAAATATGAACTATGAAATTATCGATAATTCATTATAGTGAGTACTAGGATAGGTCCTTTCGGTACAGAAAGTTGAATTCCTAAAATGTTGAGTTTATCAAAAGTCGAATTTGCAGCATGTCACGGCTAAATATGTAGAATTTGCAGAAAGTTGAATTCCTAAAATGTTGAGTTTGTCAATAGTTGAATTTGCAGCATGTTACGTCTAAATATGTTGAATTTGCAGAAAGCAGAAAATGATGAGTTTGTTACAAGATCAATTTCCAAAAAGTTTAAATCTTGCGAAAAAAATGAGCCGCCAGAAAATAACTTTTACTTTAAAATTTCAATAAATACTTTTTTAACTTTATCATCTCTAAATACAGAAAGAGGTTATAGGCTTATAAGGCTTATAGGGTTACTAGCTGCCCCGGCAAACGTTGTTTCGCCATATTTTTTTTTTCACTTAGGGCTATAAAAAATTATTCTCTAACAACCTATTCTCTGACCAACCGAACATACATGTAAAGTTTCACGATAATCGGTGAAGCCGTTTCGGAGTAGTATGCGCACTAACATTGAGACATGAGAATTTCATATATTAGATATTACATTTTGGGAAATTGTACATTTCGGGAAAATCCAACGTTTTGTGAAATTATGTATTTCGAGATTTCAACTTCATGAGAATTCAACATTTTGCGAAATTGACAAAATCCAACATTTTGGGAAATTATACATTTTGGGATATCAACTTCATGACTAATCAACTTTCTGATCCGAAAGGGGATAGGTGACCAGCCATGCAGACGTCAGAATGGACGGTCACTAAAATTGTTATGAATCTCCCAAAATACTGAGGAAGCCAATATCTTGAAGTAGGAAATAAATTTATACAAGCAATTATTGGGAAGTAAGTAAACTACATGTTAGCGTCCTATACCACAAGTGACCATCCATTCTGACCCTCACGGAAGATCAGTGGCTTACATTTGTAACCTAGATGTGAGTGCGGCGTGACTCATTATTATGTAAGGAAAAAAGTTACACAACGCTTTTAATGTCATAGGAAATTTTAATCAAGAATTTCGTTTGTAACATGATTGTTCATTGTTTTGTTTAAACAAGTCAATTACAAATTATTTAAACAAATAATTTACTACAAAATAAATGTTCTTCACTATTTTACCGTTGTGCGTTGAAGTTGCATATTAAATAATAACAATATTTTTATTTAATAAAACTTAAGGCCTAGTAATCTCATGTAAATTATATCAGCTAAAACTGAAAAGAGATTCTATTTCTCCAAAATTATAATCCGTATTGCATAATCTTTAAACTATAAACTAAAATATTTATAAAACTAATTTTTGTAACACAATAATTGTGTAAAAATTCTAAAAAAAACAGTTTGTACATTTTTATAAGTACCTAACAATCTCATGCGATTTCAAGAGCGAAACATAATTATTACTAGATTGAAAATAAAAAATGCAGTCTTTAACATTATCGTTTCATTTAAGTTGACAAAATGAGACTCAAAAATTAAATTCAATAATTCTTAATAAAAAATCATTTCTATTAATAAAAATGCTTATCATTATTATTAATCTACTTATGTCAAATTAGAAAGGCACCCATGAATTTCCTTAAAAACTTACTGACCCACAAAAACATAGCATCTGAAATCTTATAAGTTTTTACAAAAATATTATTATATACAATGATCATAAAGACACACGTAAATTTTACGTTTTTTTCGTAACATTGTACTTAAAACCGTTGGAAGACATTTAGGAAATTATAAAATACGACAATTGCTTTGTGCAATCGTATATTTTAAAAACTTTTTTATGTTTTTATAAAAATGTACATTTTATATTTACTGTATTTTTGCGTCTATTCACGAGGAGGAAATCCGTACTGTACTTCGTTAATATTACCTAGACCAAAAACAATAACTATTTATTTTAAATTAAAAAATAATCAGTCTCTATAAGAGATTTTTCTCGTACAACCATTGATTTCTGCACCATTTCGATGAAAGTTATTCTGAACACAACTTTTAACTTAAAATTGAATAACTAAAACATTGTCTAATTTTGGACTTTATGTAATGCCCGTTCCACACGTCACGACATATCGTAGCGATTCAACTTTGCATGTCGATTTGCGCAGATTGATATTGAAAAATGTTTATTTATCACACTTACAGATTCGAGTACAGTCACAGAAAGGATAGGGCTCAACGAGTGCATGCATCATCACAGCGCTGATTTTCAGCCCGTCCCTGTTTTATAGTGTATTAGAAATGGAGTTAGTCGTGAATGATTGATTAAAATTAACTACATCGCAAGCCAAAATTGTATCTAACTTATCACGAGCAAAACCAACTACTCAGTAACTCGTGTTGCTCGCGAACTTCATCACACTTGCATCACACTTCACACGGCTCGCATATGTTCACTGTTTAGTCGAGCAGAAAGAGAGTTGCTCGTTCGGTTAACTTCGTGTGACATCGTGTTCTATCCAGGCGGAGTATAAAAGTGAGCGAGTGAGTGAGTCAGATAAACCATACATCCGAAAGACAACAAAATTGAACTTTATTACGTAGGATCAAGGTGACACTGAAGGCATGAACTGGCGACGTCATTGTTTTCGGCGATTTTCGCTCGCATGATTTACGGCGGAGTAGAAAGCGAAAAATTGTCTTTATCTCGTACATCCAAGGTCGTAACTTGAAATGACGAAAAGTTCAGATGAGTTTATTCTCTTCTCTATCTTCGCTCATCAAACGTATCATGAGCTACTGAGCTGGGTCGCGAGCGAGTGTTGACTAGTGACAACTATGTGATCAAGCGAGCCCTATGAGCTAAAGATAAGAAAGATAAGTGATAGATGTATCACTGAGCAAAAATACAGATGAAAGATTTAATCGTTCCAAAGACACAAATTGCTCATGTCTAGATTATGACAAATCGTTGCAGAATATTATTCATCGGTGGCATACACACGATCGATAAATATGCACAAATCGGCTTGCACAGTTTAATCGCTACCACACATCGTTACATGTGTAAGGCATAAGAGGTACTTAATAACTATAATGTCTTATTTCTTTATACTTATTGAATCATCTGTAGATACTGATTCTCTTCGTAAAACGATGACAAGGAAGTTTGAAGATCATTCACCACCATGTTATCGCCACCTTGCAGCGGGTGCGTGCTACTTGAGACCATCTCGGAGCTCTTCCAATTTTCACAGTTCTCCACATACTCTAGCGTTCTCTGGTACGTTTCCTGCCTCATGTCCGCCGTGTGATTCTGATTCTTTTTTCTTCCATTGCTGGCTTCTATCTGTGACTGCGAAATGTCCCACACTTGCACGTCACTAGGCTTGTTTCTCCGACTTTTTATACTGTTCATGCTGCAGTCTGTCTGCTCGACGTTCTTCACCATATTATTATTGACCAAAGAAGCTCTAGGATTAGTTGGTGTAGGCTTTTGACTTCCAGTGGACATGTTGACAGAGTTCTGTATTGATTTCTGACCTTGAGCGTTCCCATTGTGTTTGTTGAACTGGTTCCCAGGGTAGTCCCATTGGTTGTAAGGCCGCTGATGGTTATAATATTGGTTATTATTCATCATTGTTTGGTTATATTGATGGTTATTTTTCGGCGGTGGTGGTCCCATAACGTTTGTGTTCACGACAGAGTTGTACGGTGGTGGCTGGGGGTAGTTATTTTGAGCGTATTGGTTTGGCATTTGAGGATACTGCTGTTCGCAGTAACTGTTCAGAGTTCCCCGGCCAAGGCTGGCGCTATTGTCTACACTCATAACTGAAGACCTTGACATTTGCATTGCATGCATTTGGCTGGGATGATTGGGGTAATTCCCAGGAGGATAGTGCATCTGGTTATTGTAATTTATGTTTTGGTTCTGCGGCGTATTGGCCATTGGATTTTGGCTGTATTGCTGTTGCATCAATTGATATTGCTGCATGTTTTGAGATCTCATGTTCATGTTTGGCTGATTTTGAACAGGGTAAGCTGCTTGGTTGAAGTTCTGGTTCTGATATTGAGGTGGAGCGATGTTTAAAGGTTTGTTCGGAATTTTTTGGTTGCAATTCTGTCTCGAGCCGTTATTATAATTTGGTGGTGGCTGTTGCACTTGTTGGTTCAAGTTGTTAATATTCATAATCATGTTCGCATTTGGTCCATTCAAAGGCATGTTCTGAACCATAGAGTTAGCCATACCCTGGCTCATAGGGCTTTGTATGCCCGGATGCATCGGACTCGGCATACCATGGCTCATGGGACTGGCCATATTTTGAGCCATAGGGCTGGCTATGTTTACCATTGGAGACGCCATGTTTTGAGACATGGGGCTACCTATGTTATTATGTCTTGGACTCATCATAATTTGATGTTGCGGGCTCAAGAGACTTTGTATGCTTTGTGGACTCATAGCGTTGTGCTGCGGACTCATAACACTCATTGCACTTTGTGGACTCATTACATTATAGGCGCTGGGTGGACTCATGACATTATGATTCATGTGTGGGCTCATGACGCTTTGCGGACTCATTGCGCTGTGTGGAAGACTACGGGGACTCATCATGTTATGACTCAAACTTTGTGGGCTCATGACATTCTGTGGGACGCTCTGTGGACTCATGACCATGGCTTTGGGACTCGACGCCAGGTTTTGCTTCGGAGGAAGTGGATTAGTATGATTTCCTCTCATTCTGCTAGCTTGATCGCCTTGATTAGCTGTCATAGATTGCAATGACTGCAGCGGATTATTTTGGGTAGCATTGCTAGCATTGGGTGGTAGAGCATACTTTTCTTGTTCGCATTTCTCAACTGGAGTTTCAGGAATGACTTGTTCTTGCAGCGGCGTATTTTTGGCATCCGATGACTTATCAGCCAATAACGAGCCACTGTTACCAGACATACTAACGTCTAAAGATCTTAAATCGACTGGGATATCACTTAACTTGAGATCACTTCCTATGGCACCTAGGTTCTTGAGCAGCGAATCGTCACTGGTAGTCACGTCACTGATCTTGTCACTAGAATTGTTAGTGTCACTCGGTCCTTTGTCTTTGGTTGGGGGGTCGTTGGTATTGGGTTCTGGTTTAGTGGAGTCGGTGGTGGCTGGCGGTTCGGTTCCCAATATTGATTGGTTAAGATATTGCATCATTTCGTCTGGTATCACCAGTTTGTTCTCCACCATTTCTCCTTCGGCGACCTGTAAACAGAATTCTTCTATGAAATAATTTCTTTTGATAGAATACGACATGTTCACTCTATTGATAATATTCTTCGCTCTACGATCTTTGATCGAAATAATATTTCCGGATCTATTATGGGTGGATATAGCAAGCTAATATCGGATGTCCCAAAACTCAACGTCAAGCCGGAATCGGGTGAAAAGGCAAGTCATATTAGTTAGCAGAAAGATAAAAAATAAAATACAAAAATGCATGTATACAAAAATATAGGCATAAAAAAAATTGAAAAATCCTGTCGCCACAAATCTTTACTTTTCCAACTTTTTTTTTGCTTTGTAACTGAAGTAACTGAATAATGCTTCTTAAAACTGTTAAAAAATTTCAAAACCAGCTACTCCGGCTTGAAAGAAAAGGCGACTTTTTTAAAAGAAATAACCCAAAAAGTTGCACATTTTTAATTTTAGTTTTCATTATGTTTGTGAAATTTCTTGAAGAATTTAAAAAAAAAACAATTATTTTGAAAATAAAACAAAATATTTTTTCTTTATATTTTTCTGATAACCAGTATGACTTGCCTTTTCACCCGGTTCCGGCTTGACGTTGAGTTTTGGGACACCCTGTATATACTTTGAAAGGAAAAAACATGCTTAGCAGCGAAAATTTGCGGACTTGTGAAGGCAACGCGTGAAATTGTAATGTACTATGGTATTGTCAAGCATGTTAATTCCTGGTGTACATACAATAAAGAATCAACGCACCTGTTCAAGATTAACCTCCTGGTTTGGGTGATGAACCTGCGCGGTGGTGACGACAGTATTTATAGAATTAGACTGAGATTCCTTGTAGTGTCCACCGTCGTCCACGGCCTCAGTCTTGAAGGGAAACGACGCATCGCCCTGGAAAAATTAAAGAGTTTTAACCTGTAGAATGGGTGCGCCGATATGCTTCCCATAACAAGCGTTTTTAATTAATCTTTTTAAGGTCATACATATCGCAACAGAAAAATTCAAGTCAAGACCTTCAGTCCAAATTAAATTTATATCTAAGTAGTATTATTAGCCTAATAAACTCGGGAAAAAGTAAGCCCAGTTCTAGTGACTGGTGCCTCTGCCTTTCCCCTCGGGGATAACGGGCGTGAGTTTATTATTATATATTTTTTTATTCTAAATAGTATTCCTCAACACGATGTTTGGGCACTGAAATGCAACACATAACTTACTATACGGGATAGAATCTTATTTTTTTAAACCTATATCTGCATGTTGTGGTCACTCATAACCTAGAATAGAATGGGAATGGGAATGGGAATGGGAATGGGAATGGGAATGGGAATGGGAATGGGAATGGGAATGGGAATGGGAATGGGAATGGGAATGGGAATGGGAATGGGAATGGGAATGGGAATGGGAATGGGAATGGGAATGGGAATGGGAATGGGAATGGGAATGGGAATGGGAATGGGAATGGGAATGGGAATGGGAATGGGAATGGGAATGGGAATGGGAATGGGAATGGGAATGGGAATGGGAATGGGAATGGGAATGGGAATGGGAATGGGAATGGGAATGGGAATGGGAATGGGAATGGGAATGGGAATGGGAATGGGAATGGGAATGGGAATGGGAATGGGAATGGGAATGGGAATGGGAATGGGAATGGGAATGGGAATGGGAATGGGAATGGGAATGGGAATGGGAATGGGAATGGGAATGGGAATGGGAATGGGAATGGGAATGGGAATGGGAATGGGAATGGGAATGGGAATGGGAATGGGAATGGGAATGGGAATGGGAATGGGAATGGGAATGGGAATGGGAATGGGAATGGGAATGGGAATGGGAATGGGACTGGAATGGAATGGAATAGAATAGAATAATAAGAGCAGCAAATCTCACCACGTCATCGTTCCCGCAAGGGTACGGCTGGTAGGCCTGCGCCGGGTCGCTGGCATTGGACTGCTCGCTGAGCCGGCGCGCCTCCTCCTTCACCTGCACGTTGGGGTCCAGCCCGAGGGCCAACTCCTCGGCGCGGACCTCCGAGCAGGTCACACCTCGCAGCAGAACCGCCTGGGGACAGGGTTCAGATTAAACATGAACAGCTACTCTTCTCCTTAAAGATAGCATTCGGCAAGACGCTGCCGCGGCCCGGCCGCCGCGGCCGACCGCCGCCGCCGAACGTGACTGCTGGGCAGCGCCGCCGTAAGCATTCGGATAGGCGCGACCGGGCGGCGACTGCCGACTGCCACGTGTATAGTCACATAGGAATCAGTGCTTGTGCGATTCGGTTGCGTATTATTAAAAATAAAGAGTCTGACAATTTAATTATACGAAAGCTAAAACTTGTGGAGCAAAAAAAAAGAAGAAGCAGATGATGAAATAATGATGATTTTACTTTCATCAAAGAGGAGTAAAATAAATTCATTGTATACGTCCAGAGCTGAGGAAAGCAGTTAGAATCATAAAGCGCTGGATGTTTAGCAATAAAGTCCACTATAATTAAATATTCGTCGTTTTCTTCATTAAAAGCGAGCGAGCAGCGCTGCCATACTGCTACGTGAGCGGCTCGGCGGCGCAGCCGAGGTCGCGCCCTGGCCACGCCCCCCGGCCGCGCCGCTCAGCCGCCTGCATCGGACGGTGTCTCATACGAATCCCTATAAAGCAGTGCGGCGACTGCCCGGCAGCGACCGCCGAGCAGCGGCTGCTGGGTCGCGGCAGCCTCTTGCCGACGCTTACCTGAGTGCCTCTCCATAACGAACGATTGACGACCTCTGTGGCGCAGCGTTTAGCGCATCTGCCTATGCGAAAGGTCCCGGGTTCAAATCCCGGGTGGGGACAAAAAAAACCTCAGGTCTTGGATGTTTACATGTTTGTGAAGTCGCTGTTTCTGGTTCCCACGACACAGAGTATCCTAGTGTGGGGCCAGAAGCAATGTATGTGCCTCAAGGATGTTATAATCAAAGAGGATAGAGCACTACGAAAAACCTTCCATAGAAAACTAAACTCTTTGTCTTGTCAGATAAAACATAAAATCGTATAAGTAAGCAACTAGAGTAAAGTGTCCAGAGCGAGAGCCACAAACTGAAGGAGTGTGTCTTACTCTTACTCATTTTATGTGGAATACTATGACCATGATGTTGTAAAATGTAGGCCATGTGTTTGATTACCCAATGGTCTCTTTTCAGTTTTACTAAAAACGAAAGCTTACGTTTAAAATGGATGGATGCTATATGAGGCTCTGGTTCGACATCACAAAATCCTGCATTTTGTGAAGCCTGCAAAAGCCGGTATTTTAGAAAATAAGATTTTAAACCTAAAATTCAATGCCTACGGTCTTACCTAGGTTGAAGGAAGATCCTGTACCATTTGTACTGGTGAGTAAAAGGCTTCGAACCTCTGTAGCATACCTAAAGTTTGTACGTTTGTACATGAAAAGTTGCCGTTTGGTGTACATTATGCCAATCGATAGAAAAAATAATTATCACCAACAACAAATACTCTTTGACAAAATGTCCCCAATTTATTACTAGTTGTAACGCAAAATACTTTAAAATGATGATAATGGACAATTGAATGAATTAAATTGTTTTTTTTTTATTTTATATTTTCAAACGGGAATAACTCAGAAAGTATCACTTAGTTTACTTTTTATTGACGTGCTTAACAACCCCTTTAGGTACGTTGCACAGGACTTTTCTGTTACCTTTGTGTTTTGTTTGCTAAGAAGTTTATTAGAAAGTAAGTAATTAATAAATATTTACAGCCTGTGGCGAAAAAAGTAATGGTACTAAGCGACGGAAGAAAATGTTGAACTGGAAGAACTACCAACGAAGCAACCACAGCTCGATGCAGGTGCCCAAACTGACTGAATGCATTCCCCAAAAGAAGAAGCTTTGAATATTATGTTTGAATAGAAAAATTGACAGGAGGTATAATAGAATATTTAATTTTATACTTAATAATTCAATTCTATTTTGTAATGTATATTAGCTTTTATGCATATTTTAAATGTAAAAAAAAAAACATTCAAATGTTTGTCATCAATCTAGCTCATGACTACATAACTCATGTAGGTACATGAGTTTTATTCGTATTGGCAAGTTAGATTTTATTATCTGAATTTACAATATGTACACTAAAATTTGTGTGCGACAATATTTTTAATTTTTAATTTAACCCTTGTCGAGACCAAGAGTACCATAATGATATAAAGTTCTAAATTGGTTCACTGAAAATAATTTGTAAACTTATGTAGATCAAAATATGATTAAGTTTATTCCGCAGAATGAGTGCGATTTCCGCGATAAAAAGTAGCCTACTGTAACTGATGATAAGAAATGTAAGAAAAGTTCACTATTAATAACTGTGAATATAAGTAAAGTTCACTATCTTGCATGTATCCATGCAAGATAGTGAACTTTACTTATTCTCAAATTAAAGGCCCAGACTCGAATCGAGCCATGAATGTATGCTAAGTAATTTTTGTAGCAATACCACTCAAGGTTTTAAAAACCTATTTTAACATGGTCGAAGTTGAGTTTTATCTTTACTCTTGTCTCTACTCTTCTTTTCCACTACAAACCTTATTTGAGGGCAGTATGTAATGTACTGTACATGTTAATCCAAAAATAAACACAAAAAATTTTTTGGATTAAAGCTAATTTTATGACTAGATTTTGGCTTTCATTTTATAATGTTAAAACTTTGTTAAATGCAAATATAAGTATAATTAAAGTTCTTCAGACAATGAATATACCTACCACTAGGTACTGTGTCGCCCATTATGGAAGTAAATGCCCAAGTTACTCCTAAAGAGAGAACTTCGCTCGTTCCTTCCGGCTGGCTTCCCTTATGTTTCGTCCGGTTTTCATTGACATCAAGGTCACCCTACTTAGAAAGAGATGACATTCACTAGTTCGAGCCTCCTTGTCAGGACAATTTTTTGTCAGAGTACTCAATCCTCTTTGATTATTACATCCATGATGTGCCTGTATTATTAAAAAAAAATGCCAGTGAAAATGGCACAAGAGATGACTGAGTGAAGGTCGTCTAAAAAACAAAACTACTTAATCGTGAGTCAGTAGCAAAAGCTAGTTAAGAATAACGTAAGGAATGATAACGTTGATTTTCTCCCATCACTCGTCATATGAAACAGACAGATGTCAGGATCGTACACTCCCAGCAGTGTGGCAGCATGGTCTACGTCCTTAGCCGGTTCCTTGCGGGATGAACTAAAAAAAAAAAGTACACTCCCAGCGGCCGAACAATAGTCACTTGATTCGGGATTATTTCGGGATTGTGACGTACCAAAGGACTGACGTTTTAAGCATTAATTGTGATTTTTAATTAACTTTTATTTAAAATGGCGAGCTGAAATTAGGTGACCAAATAAAGGACTTGTCATTGTTTCAAAATAAATTGTAATCTAAATAAAATATAATAAGACTTTGTGTATATTCGCTGATGACATTGAGCTACCCAACTTTTGTAGAATCACCCCTTTATTGTACAAACCAGAAAAAAAACATAGGCCACATATCTTAGCCCACTGAGTCGTCTTAAAACACTATTGCGTGATACGTACTTGGTTCCCCTGGGAGGTCCTGACGGCCTGGACGGCAGCGAGGGCTGAGGACGGCGTCGGCGCGTAGCCTACGCAGGAAACTTGACTAGATCTGTGAAGGAACATTCAAACGGTTACAGCTCTGGACCTAGATTCTGCTAATGCTCAATGCATTAGAATGACAAGGTTGACACAGGTTGCAATACCGGCGGGTCGGTCTTGCAACAGCACTTTTAATCGAATTTTGAAGATAATACAGACCACAGTTGAGCAAGATTTATGGCCGATTTCTGAATTGACAATTTACACTAAGTAAAAATTTTAATAACGTTCTGTCACCCTCTTTTCTGAGAAATTTGACGAGTCAAGTTGAGCTACAGTTAAGTAATTACTTTGCGAAGTTCTCAATTCAGAAATCGGCCCTTATTCTTTGAAAACCGTGATTACCGTCCGGCCGCTGGGAGTTTACGATCCTCACAGGTCATGTTAGAACGGACGACGTAACCTTGAAGTGGCGTTAAATTTTCGATTAAAATATTTTTATGTCCTATTTATCCTACTAGCAAATAATTGTCATTGAAACTTTATCATTGTGTAAACTTACAATCAATGTTATATTTTGCACAGTGATTTAAATGTGAAATAAGAAGAAATCAATATTTAATGTACGTGCGTAAAATCCTTACTACGCTGTCACAAGGTTATGTCAACCGTATTTTTTTTGTAGTGACGTACCAAAAATAACGAAAATAATAACGGTCCCTTTAACGATACGAAGTTGATGAACAGGCTTTAGAAAAAGATCATCGCGTTCTCAGAATCTCTCCGTACCACTGCCGTACAAAGCGATTGAGCTGATCAGGGCCCAAATAAAAGGTCGCACAGCTCGCCACAACACTTCACCGCCATTCGGCACAAAAAAGATGATGACCCTTCTAAAATGCCTGCGAAAATGGCACAAGAGATGACTGAGTGAAGGTCGTCTCAAAAACAAAACTACTTAATCGTGAGTCAGTAGCAAAAGCTAGTTAAGAATAACGTAAGGAATGATAACGTTGCTTTTCTCCCATCCCTAGTCATATGAAACAGACATGTGTCAGGATCGTAAACGCCCAGCGGCAGCACAATAATTTTAAATATTAGGTACTCTGTGAATAACTAACTTGCCTGTGAAAAAAGGGGTTAATCAGTTCAAATAAAATCGACGAAAGAAACATGACATACTGTTACAAAGAGGATACCACCAGGTAGCCGAATGATTAAATTTTTGAAGTACTACGTACAACGTCTGAGTCACTCGAAATAATTTAATACGGGTCTTAGTCTTAGTGACCGTTATAATGGCGGGACTATAATGTTTTAGCCATGAGATTTATTTTATTTTATTTTATTTGGATCACTCACAGCTTGTATATCAATACATTCAAATAGATATGTAACACAACTTAAATCTAAATACACAAGCTATTTACGAGTTATCACAACATGTAAATAATTAAGTGCCTATTGTAAGCAAGATCTGCTACTTAGAAAACATATGTATATCCCAAATATGATTAATGCTCACTATATCCCTCAGTCCGTATATATTTCTTAATTTTAAGTAAGCTGTCCGAGAATACATCAAATTTATTGCTGAAATGATTCAGTACTTTGCATAACCTGGGAACGGTGGATTTGGCGCCGAGTACAGTCCTGCGAAGGGGAGGGGAAAATAACGTTATAGGTTTGCGGGGATAATTACGGGGAACTCTGAAATTAATTTTGGCTAGTAGGGGAGGACAATCGATTTTGTTGTTCAAAATTTTGTAAGCAAATGAGATGTCTAGTAAATCGTACCTCTGGTTTAACGAATTAAGTTTGAAGTAATGAAGTCTAGCTTTGTACGATTTTACTTTCTTAGCTATTCCTATTGAGTATGCCATATGCCACATGAATCTTTTTTGAATTCTCTCTATGCGTGGCATATGCGTTGCATAATGGGGCCGCCACACAACACTGGCGTATTCCAATATACTACGCACGAGACAGTTATACAGCATTATCTTAGTTCTTTTATTTCGGAACATTTTAGTATTTCTTAATACAAATCCTAGCATTTTGTTCCCTTTTTTTACAACGGTCTCAATTTGGGGTATGAAGGTTAGTTTTCGGTCAAATAGTATCCCTAAATCTCTAATAACTTCAAGATCCTGCAACTCTGTGTTTTCTATTTTGTATGTAGTAGGGATTACGTTATTTTTACGGGTGAATTTAACCTGATAACATTTTTTTGCATTTAGTCTCATTCCGTTAGATTTGCACCATTTAACTAGTCTCTCTAAGTCGTCCTGTATCAATTCCGCTTCTTCTATTGAATTAACTACTCTAACAATTTTGAGGTCGTCTGCATAAAGAAAAGAGGTGGAGTGTTTGAAGCAATGGGGTAGGTCGTTTGCAAATAGGTTGAAAAGTATCGGGCCTAAATGTGAGCCTTGAGGTACGCCGGATCCTATACGTTTATCCTGCGATCTAAACCCATTGACTACAACATAAAAATAGCGATTTCTCAAGTATGACTCCAACCAAGACAGCATTGATCCACCAAAACCAAAAGAATGCAGTTTGTGAAGTAAGACCTTATGCGATACTTTATCGAAGGCCTTACAAAAATCGGTGTAAACAACGTCTGCTTGCTGCCTATCATCTATTGCTTGTGTCAGATATTCCAAAAAGCACACTAGATTCGTAGATGTTGATCTAGCCTCAAGGAACCCATGCTGGTGCTGAGTTATCATTTGCTTACTGTAACTTTGTATGTATGGACAGACTAGAGATTCTAGAATTTTTGCAAATATACACAAGAGTGATATTGGTCGGTACTGATGAACACAGTTATGATCACCGTCCTTGTGTATGGGCACTACCTTTGCCAATTTCCATTTTTGTGGAAATATACCACTCGCCAAAGACTGATTAAATATAATGTGTAGTGGTTCAACGATACTAGTTGCACATGCCTTTATAAACACCGGAGGTAATTCATCCGGACCAGGACCTTTGTTCGTATCTAAATTTTTCAATTTTTCCATGATAGTCTCGCGAGAAATTTCTAATGAACTAAATGTAGCGTTTGTTATGTTAGAATCATCCAGAGATAGCGCGTCGTGCATTTTTTGTCGTTGTCTGGAAGAGATCACTTTTAGTGATAAGGCCGCCGTCTGTACTCTTAGATTAAGAAATACCTGTGTAATTTCCTTTTTTATGTACAATAAAGTGTTCTCTATCTATCTATCTATCTATCTATATCATCGTAGACCGATACAAAGTAGTCCGCAAACATATCACATACCTCGTCTCCATTTGAAGTCGATTTTATACCATTGTTCATGATTGCAGGAAATAAGCTACGCCCAGAACGTTTGTCTTTGACAAGTGTCCAAAACAATTTGGGATTGGCGACTAAACTATCCTCTAGGTTGGTGTGATATTTCTTATAGCACTCAGAGGCCAATTTGCTACACCTCTTTCTAAGAATTTCCAATGATATTTTATCAAGTGGGTTTTTGTACTTTCTAAAACACACTCTAATTTTGTTTTTTTCACTAAGGAGATTAATTAGTTTTTTATTGTACCACACCGGATATTTTGAGTTTTTACCTTTTTTTAAGGGAACAAAATTATTAATTACTTCCCACAATTTGCTGTAGAATAAGTCTACCTTTTCGTTGACGCTGGTGTTGTTTTGTAAATAATCTATCCATGAGATAGATTTGAGTGTACTAACTATCCTACCATAGTCAGCTTTTGGAAAATTATGTCGGGGATGTTTGTTACTGTATTGTAAGGTATTAGGAGTGGATATGGATATAGTGGCTTCAAAAGGAGGATGTGGTGGATCTACTTTTGTTAATAAGTCACTAGCTTCTTTTACATTACAGTTTTCAATATTACTAAGAAAAAGATCCAAAATGTTACCACTTAGGTTAGTTATATGATTGTATTGGTTAAGAGAGTTAAGAGTCATAAAGTCCAACATTAAAGATTCCAGGGCCGATGACCCACATTTCATCGGCAAAACATTCTTTTTCTCCCATTTTATTTGGCTTACATTAAAATCACCTAATATAGCCTTATAAGCTTCTGACAGTTCAAAGACTCTATTACAATTGCATAGAAAATGGTCAAGCAAGGCTGTATTTACGGGTGGTGGCAGATACACTACACAAAAAGCAATCTGAGAAATATTTTTCGTTACAGGTATATCTACTGTAATCCAAAGATCTTCGCAATTACTTTCCCATTGGGTCATTCTCCTAGAGTTATATTTTCTTGATACAGCTATTAGGACTCCTCCACCATCTTTCTTATTACTATTACTTAAATCTCGATCTCTTCTATAAACAGCATATTTACTAACGTTAAATAATTCAGTATTCAAAATATTATCATTAAGCCAGGTCTCAGTAAGCATTATGATATCATATGAGCTTATATTACAATTAACAAAAAAGTTGCTAGTTTTTGTTCTAAGACCACGGACGTTTTGGTAAAAAATATTTAAATTATGGAACGTGAATTTTACTCTTAATATAATACCACAAAAAAAATCCGTGTGAGGATTTAAATTGCTTGAGGTGGCGGGGATGACAGATTGTTCAGCGAGGACATGTCATGGATACGTTTGTACTCAGTGTCGTCGTTCATCCGCATCAATATGCGACCGTTGCGGATCCAAACATACTTGTAATTCAGTTCCTTGGCTTTCGCTCGTGCTGCGGCGTGCAACGCTTTATTTGCAGGTGATAGGTGTTCGCATACGTATATTGGTTTATTTTCGCCACCAATTCCGACGTGAGATGTGTTTAGTTTGTTAGACCGATTTGCTTTGTTGAAATTAATAACTGCTGCATTCTAGGGGAACCCAGCTGCGCTACTATTGCTCGTGGTCTGGATGAGTTTGATGAACTGTGTTTTTGTGTACGAGTGCATTTCATGATGTTCGCTCCAGAAATCTTGTACCCAACGACATCGGCAAGTTTGGTTACTATTTGGACCACATTTTCGTTCTTAGCTTCGGGATAGCATTGAATTTCAACATTATTCTCCCTAGATCTCTGTTCAAGATCTTTGACTCTCGCAGTCAGATCATTCACAGCAGCACTAAGCGATTGATTTTCTTGCTTTAAACTGTAAATTTCTTTAGCATTTAATTCATTTTTTTTAAGAAAATCTTCATACTGTGCATTCATGAATGACAAGGAGGCCTGAACAGTCGTAAATTCAGCTTTCATGGTACTCAGCTCTGATACGATTCCGAGAAGTTCCTCTTTAAATATTGTACGAACCATTTCCAATGTTATGGGCGGTGGTGATGTTGACGAGGTATGAACTTCAGGGGAAGAGGAGGCAAAACGTTTGTTGTTCCTTTTTTGGTTTTGATCTGTATCTGCAGCATTGGCATTCAGCTTGTTTTGTGGTGAATTTTTTGCCTTACTGGTGGCCGGTGAGTTGCCCGCTACCTCCCTTGCCGTTATCTTTTCAGGAGTTTTCATTTTGTTCATAACGTTGCAATTCAAGCAAATGTGTCTCACAGTAGTGTCTTTGGCGGAGATTTGCCGCGCACGGTTAAGTTCGCACACTAATAAATGCCCCAAACGTAGTTATTGCGGCTGTGAGAATAAGGACGTAAGCGCCATGAAAATCGAGTCACTTACGCGTTTTGTTCAGACGTATTGTACTGATTTAAGCTTTATCGTTTTAGCGATTCAGAGATAATTCACAACGAAATTTTTACACAATCACTTCACTCAATGTTTTAAATTGACAGAGTAAGCATTTTTGCATGGAAAAAACTCGCAATTTAGTAGATTTGATAGTAAAACTTAGGAGCGCAAAAAAACGTATGTTATCGACACATTTGAAGGTAGGTCGATCGAGATTTGAAATCCGTCTATCTCATAATTTAGTATCTTTTTCGTACCTATTCGTACCTTCAATAAAAAAAATCTACCTCTTGCAGCCTACCTACAATTTAACGAAATGCATGGTCCCGCCATTATAACGTTGGATAATGGCGGGACCATATGAAAATACTATAGTTATGCAAAATCAAAGCATTGTAGGTTTTACTACCTAATTTCTACCTCCCGAATATCATCGATTTTTATTTTTACAATCAATGTGAGCTTTATAACAGCGAGAAGAAAATTTTTAAACCAGCAGAATTTAAATCTGTCTATGTCATAATTTCGTACCTATTCGTACCCGCAATAAGAAATTTCTACCTCTTGTAGTCTTCCTACAATTTAACAAAATGTATGGCCCCGCCATTAGCACATGGATGATGACGGGATCAATGAAAATACTGAAGTTATTGCAAATCAAATCATTGTAGGTTATTCTACCTAATTTCTACCTCCCGAATATCATCGTCTTTTAGTTTTGCAATCAATAGTAATAAATATATTGGACAAAATCCGCAGTTCAGAAACACTAATTTATTATATACCTCGGCCGCTGGGAGAATACGCTCCTGACACCTATCTATTTCATGTGACTAGGATGGGCGATTATCAACGTTAGCATTCCTTACGTTATTCGCTTAACTAGCTTTTGCCAACGACTCACGATTTATATTCAAATATGTAAAAAAAACAACAAAATTATGTTACGTTACTTTTTATTGTACAAAATAGTAACACTAACACTTAATTAAAATGAACTTCACCTAAGTGAACATAAAATAATTACGCGCACATCGTTATGCACGTTATGCGTTCGTATGAGCGTTATTATTTTCGTTATTTTTTCTACATCACAAAAAAAAATGCGGAACCTTGGTGCAGCGTATCCACGGATTTTATGCACGAACATTAAATATTGATTCCTTTTTTATCAAACATTTAACCACCACGCAAAATATAACATTGGTTGTAAGTTTACATAATGGTATAGTTTCAATCATAATTATCTGCTAACAGGACAAATAGACCTTAGAAATATTTTAATCGAAAATTCAACGCCACTTCAAAGTTACGTGCGTCGTCCGTTCTATCGCAACCTGTCAGGATCGTATTCTCCCAGCGGCCGGACTTTAGTAATAAATAAAATTTAACACCACAGATAATAATAACCTGAGAATAATAGACCATCTTAGGATGCATACAGGGTGTCCCAAAAATGACACGTCACAGTGACAACGGGAGGTAGACAAGCTCAATAGGCATCGAACCAACCTACCAAGACCAAGAAGAAATATTGCCAATTAATTTTTTTCTAAATTTTTACGATTTTTAACAAGTTGAATGATATAAATGTCTTATCGTAGCGTGAGGCAATGATTTTTACCTGTTACCGGTGGCTTTCTGAGTTCCTAGTTTTAATCGAGCATTAAAAATTCTTACATTACTGAATTAAGATGCATGTGTCATACCATTTTGGAAAGGTATAACACACGCATGTTTTTGGAGTTATTTGTTCGTAGCAAGGAGAATTAAAGACTCTCCTTGGTTCGTAGTAATTTTTATTCACGGCAAGTGGTCAAAGTTGAAAATAATTTTTCAATGCAAAATTTGTTTTAAGTTTAATCCAGTATTTTTCCACATTTTACATAGTTATCCACAAATAGCACTTTGGTCATCTTATATAACTATTCGATTCGTGCCCGAATACAAATAACAAAAACAAACACGAGGGCTATCTAACCTTGTTAGTACTCAACTTGTTAAGAAACCAATTGGCAATATCTCGAAAACCGGGCAACTTTTACTGAGGTCATGTTAGGTTTGTTCGATGTCTCTTGAGCGGGTCTACCTACTTTATCACTGTGACGTGCCTATTTTGGGACACCCTGTATAATAAATGATTATTGACAGCTGTCAATAATCTATTCTGTGTTTATGAGCGAAATCACGTTACGTAGTCACGATCTCTTCTCAGGTCGATATAAACCGGTTTGATAGCACACGCAAACCGACTTACAAACAGAACCGCAAAAATCTATCTAAACCGGGATGAAACAGAGTTACAAGCCGCAATTAATGACACAGTCGAGGCGAGGCTGCGATCTGCAGTGGCACGGTTTGCGTCGTCTTTAACCGATTCGGCGCACCCGTGCGAGGGTTTGCCCCGATTTGGCACTATCGTTCGGTTTGACGACGTAAACCGTGTCGCCGCGGTCCGCACGCGCTGACGCTAATTTGGTTTGACGACGATACCGGAATTATGAACGTTAATTCAACTCATCCGTTTAGTCTCGTTTTCCGTAGAGACCAAGAACTAATTACAATTCAAAATCAACTTTTCCAAGTCTCAGAACTTCTTTTTCATAGCCTTCATCATCAACCCATTATGTCCCCACCGAGGGGCACGGGTCTCTTCCCTGAGGAAGGTATAGACTATACTCCACTACGTGGGGCAAGTCCGGATTGGTGGAGGCTTGTAAGAATAGTGGCCGGTTTTACTCTCAGTAGTAGTCAAGCCGCCCTAAGGCCTCTGACATGGCTTAACGACTGCCATCTATCGACAGCAGCCGGCACCAACTACTTAACGTGCCTTGCAGACCACGAAACGGAAAAACGCTGCTAGCGTTAGTCATAGACAGTCACACAACCATGCATTGAACGCGCCATCCGTTGCTTAACGCTGTTTAAAATCACTCAGGCAGCCGGGGCTACGAGTGATTCGTTTCACAGCCTTGAGGGAGTTAAAACAAAGAAATAATATTCTTACATGTATTTTTATTCAGATTAAGAAATATTAAATAATTTGTAAGTACTGAAGTAATTGTGTCCGTATTCTTGGCTTAGAATATCTCCTGAAATACTTGTTCTAGCTAATTGTGTCTTGTAGCACTATTAGGAACTATTGATACCTACACAGTTTGGTGGCATACTTGAAATTACTGAAATCGACCACGTGAACGTTAATACGTTTTATTCATTATCATAATAGGCTATTTGACAGTATGAAAAAAAACAGTTTTATTTGTACGTCTTCGTATAAATTATTAGTTGTTAGAAGAAAAACATGACAGAATTTAAAATGACCACTTTCTGAGTTTTCCATGAATACCAACAAAAATATAAGATGGTTTTCAGAAAACGGTCAAATAGCCTATTAGTGTATGTATAACCAGGTTCTCCTTGGTATAACTAACATTGAAGACGAATACGACCGTTACTAAGTTTTTGTCTAGTCGACTAATTTAGTCATAATCGCGCACTTGCTCAACCACGACTCGGACTGATTTAAGACGGCGCGACGCGACGAAGTTCCAATCCAAAGTGCAAACCGTATCGCCCGCGCGGAGCCGCGCTCTCAACAGACGGCAAGTCTCGCGACACAACAAGCATGAGTGAGAGAGAGTCAGCAATATCTACAAACCGCTCGCTCGGCGGGCTCAGCTCGTTAAAGATCGGTATGATGTCGGCCCAAGCCGACTTATACGGTTTGTGGCTCAAGCCGGTTTGGTATAGATCATGCCGTTACATCCCTAATGGACATGCCATGGCACCATTACCTCGGTATGATGAAAGAAATTTTTAATGGGAACTACGGATTTTGTCCAATATATTCATTACTATTGATTTTAAAACTAAAAGACGATGATATTCGGGAGGTAGAAATTAGGTAGAATAACCTAGAATGATTTGATTTGGAATAACTTCAGTATTTTCATTGATCCCGTCATCATCCATGTGCTAATGGCGGGACCATACATTTTGTTAAATTGTAGGAAGACTACAAGAGGTAGAAATTTCTTATTGCGGGTACGAATAGGTACGAAAAAGGTACGAAATTATGACATAGACAGATTTAAATTCTGCTGGTTTAAAAATTTTCTTCTCGCTGTCATAAAGCTCACATTGATTGTAAAACTAAAAGTCGATGATATACGTGAGGTAGAAATTAGGTAGTAAAACCTACAATGCTTTGATTTTGCATAACTATAGTATTTTCATATGGTCCCGCCGTTATTCAACGTTATAATGGCGGGACCATGCATTTCGTTAAATTGTAGGTAGGCTGCAAGAGGTAGAATTTTTTTATTGAAGGTACGAATATGTACGAAAAAGGTACTAAATTATGAGATGGACGGATTTCACATCTCATGGCTTAAACATTATGGTCCCGCCATTATAACGGTCACGGGTCTTAGGGCGGATTTTCATTCTGACGGTTTTTCTCACTATTGACGACACTAAAATGGCCAATCAAAAGCATGAGTTTACTCGGAAGGCGCACTCGGTCCGAGCGCTCTAAGGCTGACATTCAGAGACGAAAACTAAGCAAAGACTTGCCTCAGGAATGTCAAAATCACGTACTTAGAAACATTTCGTATTCAGAATCGAATCTTAGGGAGTTTAGTATGAAATGGTGCTTAGCTAAGTGTAAGTAGTCAATATCGGTGACTTTACGTGAACTTAGAAATGTCACTTCTAAGTCTTTAGTTCACAGACTACTCCAAACGTCATTTCACTAATGTTCTACGAGCATCATCTGTGGGATTTTTTTATTCACTCTGACATATATAAAATAGTATGATGTTGTCCTGCTCTTGTGTAGCAATGTCAAATTTAAAAAACCGGTAAGAACGACATCACTAAAAAATGGTAGACAATATAGATGACTTTCTTAAGTACTGTGAATACGAAAATTACGGCGCTTTACTAAGTACGACTTTAGTTTACTTTGCTAAGACTGATCTAAGCGTGAACTTAGGATTCGTCTCTGAATGTCAGCCTAAGACCGTGAAAACGCGGCTTTAATCATGGGGTGATTGTGGGATTATTGTGGAGGCGTGTGGTCCATCAAAACTACAAGTTAATTTCAATGATTTTTAATGATGATTTTCAGGAGACCGCGTAGCACAGAGACTATATTGTATCCGTCCTTAAAAGGCATAATAGGTAAACAAACCTCACCCGACCAGAAAACACGGCATTCCACAAGCATCACTCGATAAAGGTTACCAAATTTAATGGTAGACACTAGATAAGGCACAGGGGCATTACATTTCAATGAAAACTGGCCTAAATTCTGCTTAGAATTATTATTTTTGGCGAAATTCTAAATTCATCGAATTTCTGATCACAGGTTAGCAAAACTAGACAGATTAGTTTGTAATTTTTTTGTTGTGGTGGGATGAAGTGAATGAAAGAACGAATGAATGAAATTATTGCGATGTTATTTTAAAGTTGGAAGTTAGGGTATACAGGTCGTCCCAAAGTTATGGGACATGAAGGGAAAGTACCTTAAATATCGTAGATAGGGTATTTTGCTGAAAGAAGACTATGTTATTTTTAAAAGTTAAGAATCGAACCGACTTAAATGTAAAAAAAACCCCCTACTTTTATTATGGCAATCGAAAGAATGACCAAAAAGTAAGAACTCTTCTTAAGTAACATAGTATTTTAAAAGAAAGAAACAGCGTGACATTAATAATTTTAGTCAAATTAAAAATATACATAAACTGACGTAGTCAATTAAGTTTAAAATTAAAAATGAAAATCAACACGCAGCGGACTCATTAAAAGAATGGCGATTTGCATAAGACAAGAGGGATCACATTTTGAGCATTTAATTAATTAATTTCCAAAAAAATACCCTCTTAATTGTCTACGGCAGTTTCATGTATCTTTTTAATTTGATTAAAATGATTACTTTCACGCTGTTCCCCTTCTTTTAAAATAATTTGTTACTTAAAAAGAGTAATAATTTTTTGGCTATTTTTTCTTTCTGATTGGCATCATAAAAGTAAGGTTTTTTTTTTAAATATTTAAGTCGGTTCGATTCCAACACGAGACAAATAATTCTTAGAAAATGTTTAAATGCAAAATTAGGAACTTTTAAAAATAACATAAAGTCTTCTTCGATATCTATCTACGATATTTAAGGTACTTTTCCTTCATGTCCCATAACTTTGGGACGCCAAACAAGAGTAACAAACTAAATGACGGTTGGTATAAAATTTAACTTAATTTAACCCCCATTTTTTTTGTTATATTATATTTAATATTTTATTTTAAAAAAAAGTTTAAGTTTCATTGATTTTATTTTTTGCATAACCTCGCACGTTATTGAAACTTTTTGCTATGTCTTTTTACATGGCAATACTAACCAGTTATGTCGCCTGGACAATTTCAAAACCTAGTAAGTGTGTTGAGACAAATTTTACATGAGAGCCAAAAAACGAGTTGATCACTTCGAGAGCTTGCCTTACTGAGAATATAAGAGCTAGACATTAGAGTTAGATCAAAAGATGCTATGTATCCTTGCCTTTACACAGAATTTAATAGTTATCATAAATATAAAATAGATCATGTTTTATGGCCCTTACTTATTATTATGGTCTGCGCAGACGATGGACTTTTCTCCGCGGACTGCGGATCCGCGGACTTTTTGTACGTAGTAGTTTTAATTCCTCTTTACTCGATACAGGTGTTGTAAGCGATCTATTTTAGCGGAAAAAAGAGTCCGCGGAGAAAAGTACTTCGTCTGCGCAGGCCCTTATTGTAACGTTTTTATAACTGAATGTATGGCTGATTGACAACTTTAAAAACCTAGGTTTCTATCGATGACGTGTGAAAACCAACCGTCTTTGACAATTTCAAAAACCTAGCAAGGCGAAAAACCGTTTTAATAACCTAGTAAGGGGTGTCCCTTGCCAGGTTTTTATTGTGTTTTGGGTCCTCCAGCATTACAACCCATGGCCTTGGGTTGTTACTTATTATGCTCGTTTTCTTGTTTATTGTTGATTTGAAACCTATCAAAAACATGTTTGACGACATTAGTCAGAGAGCCTGTAAAATTAAATTAAGTAAAAACTGAATCACCCAATCAAACAAAACATAATCTTAAATTTCATTCACACAATAATGAAATTCTTCATTCATCAATCATTCATTCAGTAATAACCAACACTATGAAATGTCACATTTTTTTGGTGCGTTAAGTTTGTTTACCTGTTATGCCTTTTAAGGACGGCTACAGTGTAGAGGCGACTTCTTGTGTCGGAGGCCAAGACCCTATTCGGGTCGCTGAGCCATCGCAGTAAGTATGTATAAGTAATTTCAGTGTATTTCTATTTTCGGGTTTGTATTGCGTTATTTACAATAGCTTCTCTGCTATAATATAGCAGAGAAGCTTTTAAAATATTTTAAAATATTATTTTATTCTACTACGTAAATAGGCCGATTCAAAGTAAAACAAAAAACAAAAAATTACATAACATTACATACAGACACATACATTATTGCTCTTGGCCCCACACTAGGATACCCTGTGTCGTGGGAACCAGAAACAGCGACATCACAAATATGTAAACATCCAGGACCTGGGGTTTTTTGTCCACAGCCGGGGACAACCCGGCGAAAACTAAACAAAACTAAACTAAACATTAACATCGCAACATAACGCCGAAGTGTTCAGCCGGCTCAATCCAGAAACCGGCCCTAAAAGCCAGTTTCTGAATTGATAATTTCGCTAAGTAACAACCTAACTGTAGTGCTTGCTGTCTCATCAAAGTTTTCAGAAAAGAGCGTGGCAGAACGTTACTTAAGTATTTACTTAGTGAAATTCTCAATTCAGAAACCGGTATTAATAATCACTTTTACAGTCCCAAATTATTCTATGCTATGGTAAAGAGATAAGGACTTGACAAACATGAAAACACACTCAGCTAAGGCCATTTCTTGTCTTGGACTCGAACCCATGACCTCTTTTGTGGTAGTCAAGCGTGCTAACTCCTAGACCAATGGGCCACCTAGACCCAACCTATTTCTTCTAGATAGGGCGCCATACGTTTTCCGTTTTCGGGTTCTCGAATATTTCAAATCTATATGCATTGACGACGTTTTCTTTTCCGTACAGAAAATTTGCTGAATGAAGAAAATATCTAACGTCTGCCCTAAGCGCAGGGAATTATGAATCAGTATCTCGCATAAAGGCTTGGCCAAACCAACGCGTCCAACACGCTTCCGCGGTGGCGTGCACCGTGGTGATCAGTTTTTGTGTACGAACTTGTAGCGATTAAAGGTCGATTTACATCAAACGAACAAAGAGCTAGAGCTAGAACAAGAGCATTCTTTCTTGATCTTTTAGTGTAAACGAAAGCTCGTTTACTCCGTTTACTTACACCAAAATAGCAACGAACTAGAATGAGAACCAAGAACTGGAATTCTTGCACAATGATGTTGAAGGTCGATTTACATCAAACGAACAAAGAGCTAGAGCTAGAACACAAGAACACTTTGATGAGGCCGCTTGGTAGCGAGCACGTCCGAACACGCAAGAACGCTCTAAACAACTGTTCGCACGCTCTAGCGCCGTTTGCATCGAGCGAGCGAGCTAGCATAAAATCTTTGCGAACACAGACTGAGTAACGAAAGAATGCTCTAAGTCTGTTTACACTAAAATAATTTGATGGAGTGGGGATAGAATGAGCATTCGCTCGTCTGATGTAAATCGACCTTAAGAGGACGCAACGATGAAAACACGTCGCTACAAATTCGTACACAACAACTGATCGCCACCGCGCACGCCAACGCGGACGCGAGCTGAACGCTTTGGTTTGGCCTTGCCTTAAATAGTGCAAGACTTTTTTCTCCTACCCACATAAACCAACGGCTCGTTCGGTCGAGATAAAATTATTACAAAACTGACACTACATACGCAATGTTAATGTATCAGATGTACCTACGTATTCGTTTGCTATAACAACAAGATTCACAGCATTCAGCTGGATACAACACTGAAAATATGAAAGGACTCAATGAACTGAGACGTCCCTGACGTCTATCACGACCCGCTGTACAATTAATAAGCAAATTGACTAAATTATTCACATTAAGGTCTATAAATTTATAGCCTTTCTAGCTTTTTTAAGATAAGAAAACTTTATTGCAAGTAAAAGTGTTACAATTTGTGTCCTGGCTCCCAAACTAGGCTTCCCTGTGCTATGGGTAGCCAGGCTGCTTCCGTATGCTAAGTTTAGTACCTAATTATCACGGTCATCGTTATAATCATAATCATCAACCCATTATGTCCCCACCGAGGGGCACGGATCTCTTCCCTGAGAAAGTTACAGGCCATAATCCATCAACGGGGGCCAAGTCCAAATCATAGTTATAATTATAACAAATTGTTAAAGAAAACGAAAACTAAACACTTACAAGATAAACAATAAATCGCGTAGTTCTTACACATTTTCATTTTAATTTTTCATTTTGTTGCAGGTATTTATAAGCCAGCTACGCGACGACGCGCCCATTACATACCAAATACATTTTTAGTTTTAGTTTGCAATATCCATTTTCCAAACTTCATTCATTGTCTCAAATTGTCGTTTTATGTATGTAGGTAGTTATATTAGTTATTGTAAGTATATTATTTGCTTCCAAGGCTGTCATGCTGTATGTAAAATATTCGGCGTTTTATTTGGACAAATACCCTATCATAATTTGATTGTAACGGTGCGTCTATAATACGGTTTTGTACATCTTTAAACAATAAAAATATCACGTTAATGACTTACCCCTTTTGGACTGCCAACACGAATAAGCACAATTGTCACAATACAGGAATACCCAAATCACGCTAATCGCAAAATGCTCTCTCAGAATAAAATTACGTTGCAGAAATTCAATGTGGAAGGTTTTTTCATGCTACCTCCATTTTTGCTATTTTTCGTCAGCTGGCTACCCTTCGTTACTAAAGTATTCGTTATAGCTGCGTTCGCAAAATTTTAAATTGGTTTTGTCGCGAACACAACATTTCCTACCAGCAGAGCGTCCGAGTCCAGTGATTCAATGCGCGGGATAGCTCCTGGCACTGACTGAAAATCAACGCTGAAGGCTTGACCCTCAGCATATGGCTGAGTCAGCTGCCATTTATAACAGCACGCTGTGTTTTCCTTTTTGATGTAGTAATATTTGTTTCGCTGGTTGTGTTTTGTTGTTGTGCCGTACCGCAGGTACACGGTTTTTATAATGTTTCTTTCTTCTTTTTCATAGTGCATTATTACGTTACATAAAATCACACCAGTAAAATCACATCCGGAGGGTACACACTTTAATTTTACGTACTACAAAGATGCTCAATACCCGAAACTGGGCGGTTAGAGTTGTCATTTACAACTTTTGTCGTACAAGATTTGATTCTGTTTTCAAAAAAACTGTTCACCCCAAAAAATATAATGAATTCGCGAAATCTTTCTACTACGTAATGGAGACTTTGTTTGATCGATAATGCCTAATCATATGAGTAGTAGGTATAGAATGAACATTGGTTATTATTCTATAATAATATAGGATAACGATAATATATGCTGAAATCTGCGACGAGGGCAGAGCGTGAAAGGAGCAAATTTAATAAAATAGCGTAAACCCTGATCGAAAAAATTTTATCCGAGAAAAAACTATAGAAGAAAGTTGCTAACGACTGGGCTGTATCAGGACTTGAGCTTGAAAATGGCAGGTCAGTTGTTATTTTTGTTCAGTGTTGTTGATGATACATTTGATAGATATTTGATACCTTTGGAATCGTATGGGAAGTATTGTGCGATAGACATATATTTTAATGATAAACAATGATGCTCTCTCTAAAATATTTTGTAAGTCCTGATGGGCGAAATATGTACAAGACGTGTTCAAATGTCATGTTTGACAAATAAATAATCTTTATCGCATCGGTAGTAATTTTTAATTGGTTTTCGACATTTTTTTAATTTCACTACACTTACACTACAGCTTGGTTGGTAGTTAAATAAACATAATTATTTGTGAAGAATAATAATAATCACATTCACACAACACAATCACTTGACCTGGGCCCAAACTAGGATACCCTGTGATATAGTAACCAGACAAGGACATTCAATCATCCAAACAAAGAGAGAATACAAATAGAATATTATATTATATTATGTTATGTGGTGTTGTATTGTGTTGTGTTGTGTTGTGTTGTGTTGTGTTGTGTTGTGTTTTGTTGTGTTGTGTTGCGTTGCGTTGCGTTGCGTTGCGTTGCGTTGCGTTGCGTTGCGTTGCGTTGCGTTGCGTTGCGTTGCGTTGCGTTGCGTTGCGTTGCGTTGCGTTGCGTTGCGTTGCGTTGCGTTGCGTTGCGTTGCGTTGCGTTGCGTTGCGTTGCGTTGTGTTGTGTTGTGTTATATTATATTATGTGTACTTTTCATGTATTTATCTTATCTAAATTACAGTATGCCTATCAGTTATTTTCATGCACCTCCTGCGGTTGACTGGTACAAAATGCTTGTGGCATTAAGTCCGCCGCGTTGCCATTGTAATATTTACTTATGTGCAATAAACGTTTAATAATAATAATAATAATAATATAACTCGCCTTCGGCTGCTGTCAGGAGAAAGCTGGTCGTAGACCGCCGTGTGCTGGGACACAACACGTTGGGCGCCGGCCACCGTGGTCGCCACTGCGCCTGAGACCACAGAGGCTTGGCTGCTCTTCCGAGATATGTCCGATGATCTGAGGAAGAAATGGCCTCGTGAGCTCTAGGTCACATCCCGCAAAGGCAAAAGGTTTCAAATGGTCATTCGAATGGTGGCGTGGTGGCTGGGTTTATTTGTTTATTTACTGATAATAAACCGATAAAGTACAAAGATAAAAAAATAATCATAATTCTTAGGCCTCTGACGCTAGTAACAGGCGAGCAATACAGCATTCGGAAGAAAAGCGTATTAATACATACCTACTAGAGTTATTTATCTCTCTTCATTACTTTTGTAATAAAAGTTGATAAAGGTTGAGTAATAATAAAAACAACTCTCGCACGACACAAACACTCGATATAGTCCCAAATTAGAATACTCTGTGCTGCAATCACCCGGCAAGGACATTAAAAACATGGAAAACACTCAGACTGAGGATATTTACATAGACGGCTAGACGGCACCAACTGCTTATTGTGCCTTGCGAAGCACGGAACCGCTCGGAAAAATGCCACTAGTGTTAGTCATAGACGGTCACACCTCCGTGGACTGAACGCACCCTACGTTGCTTAACCGTCGTGATCGTTTAAGATCAATCAGACAGCCGGGGCTACGAGCGATATTCTTGTTCAATGCGCGATTGAGCGATGTACTTTTACTTACATTCAAAACATTCTACGGGACCAGACCATAAATCAGTAACTGACAAAATGACAAAATACTTAATAGAAACACTGTCCTGCCCTGCTGCTGATGTAAAGACGGTTTTTTAATTCGATGCAAAAAAAATGACGCGGTGTTACCACTATAAAATATAAAGGTTTAACCGGTAGATTTATTTTAACCGTGAATAGAAGGCTCATGTGACAAAAATCCTTATCACATTAAAGATATTAAAATTTAATTACGCTTAAGAGGAAAGTCTAAAAAAACATCTACGTAGCTCACACAATTTTAACGTGGAAGTAAAATGGGGGTATTTGGTTTTTACGTACTAGCAACATTCAGACATTGACAGCCCTTGGCTTGTATTGATATGTCAACATGACTGTTTATTTTTTTTGTATTGAATTAAAAAACAGACTTTAGCTAGCAGTAAGGGACTAGTCATAGAAAGCGCCCGGGGCGCGCGCCCGGAACGCTGTGCTTTGGGCGCGCGTCGAGCGAGCGTTGGACGCCTATCGTACGCTCGTCAATTATGCTAGGATGAGCACACTTTTCTAATCCGCGAAGGACGGGCGCGCGTCGTACGCGCGTATGACGTGCGCACCACAGACGCGGACGCTTGATGTACCTAATCCGTTGCATAAAACTTCATACAATTTTAAAGAGCGTCCGAAACGCAGCGTATCGTTCGCACGCCTCGGGCACTTTCTATGACTAGTCCCTTAGATGTAACTACTATGGTCCTTCAACAATTCCGACTTACCTGGCGCTATACAGACTACTTCCTGATGAGATGCCGGAGTCTCGCCTTGTGTTGGGAATGGCCACCTTCAGTTCTCCCGTAACAGAGGTGCCTAACTCGGTTCTTCCCTGGTTCTGACCTCCGGGTGCTGGAAAAAGGGTGTTATTGAGCAATTTTGACAGTCAAGGAGCTAAACTAAAAAACCAGGTGAGATAAGATAAGAATATTCTTTATTGCACACCGGAAAAAACAAAAAACAAAACATATTTACAAAGTTGCGTTGTTCAATTCCCTGCACCAATCCGGACTTGGCCGACCAATGGCGGGCCGGCATGGACGGCGGCCAACCATAGTTTCGCTGTATTTGTGACGACTTAATTATTGTTTGTTTATATTAAGTAGGTAATTTTTTTTTTTTTTTATTCTATACTGTGTATACAGTGTGTGGTGTGCACCACCAGTTCGATAACCCACCAGCCGCCACTGCTTGGCCCCCGTGGTGGAGTATGGCCTATACCTTCCTCAGGAAAGAGACCCGTGCTCCTTGGTGGGGGCATAATGGGTTGATTATTATTGTACAATTGCTAAAAGCAGTTTCTTCCAGACAACCTTACGGTGGAAATTTTCCGAGAGAAATTTGAAAGTAGGGTAGAAGGTGCAAATTTTAATATTGATACATACTTGTAAGTCTAATAACTATATGCTATACACTTTAGTATATACCTACATAGCTTTACTTACATAAATAGATAATTTTTCTTGAAATTCGTGAAGAACAATGAGATTGATGTCGGACAAAAATTATACAGGAAGTCCAGAAATCGGAAAAAGCAGTTCGTGGGTTCAAGAAAAACAATGTCGGTATATGAAAAATGTAAGAAATGGCACCCAGCAGTGGGAAACGGTGGGTTGATGATGATGATGATCACATGAAAAAGACAACATATCTCATCATCAACCCATTATGTCCCCACAGAAGGTATAGGCCATACTCTACCACGGGGGCCAAGTACGGACTGGTGGAGGCTTGTAAGACTAGTGGCTGGTCTTACTGTCGGAAGTTTTCAAGCCGTCCTAAGGTCTCTGACTTGGCTTAACGACTGCCATCTATCGACGGTAGCCGGCACCAACTGCTTAGCGTGCATTGCGAAGCACGGAACCGCTCGGAAAAATGTAGTCATAGACATAGGGCGCGTTCAGGAGCTTATTGCTGATAAAAGAAAAAAACAAGGAGACACGTACCGGCGCCCATGTCATGTACACATGGGGGCATGAGCCTGCCGGCGAGGCCCATCTTGTTGCCGAACCGTGGCGCGTGGTGCTGCGCGCGCGGCTCCCCGATCGCCACCATCGCGCGCAGCATCAGGGGCAGCTGGCCCACCTCCCCCACCACTTCTTGCTCCACCTGGGGATAGTAGCCTCACATAAGTACAGTGCTCCCAAAGTGATAATGCGCATACCGAGTACCGACTTTCGCCACTGTTCGGCAACGATCGCATTTCCCGAGCGCCGGGACGATATCTTTAAAGAGTGGTGTAAAATGTATTTACTTCATGCAGTTATGTATTAAATGATTCGCGTGTTTCCGGGAATACCGCCACTAGCGAAGATCTGTATGCGCATTATTAATTTGGGAGTACTGTTACATGCAATAACTAGGCAACCAGCAGCTCTAAGGCCGGACAAATAATGTGTTGAGGAGGAACTTTTCAAAAGCTCAGTATTCCAGTTTTGACCAAAATGGGTTTTATATTTTTTTCTGACTGGCAACATTGAAATCTATACGTAGCTGAAACAAAAACTTGCCAAAACGTGTTAATTCCAAAGAAAAAAAAACATGAAACCCGATGGTTGCATCAAAATATGTTTATTCCATTCCGAAATTACATTTTGGCCAACAAGATATCTCATTTTCAGAAAAAAATGGAAAAGTGGAATAATCAACATTTGAAAAGTACCTCCTCTGTTGTGGTAACGACAGCATAATCAAACATCGTCAAAACGAAGGTAACATTTGATGATACAGGTTTACAGATTCTCAAATTCTCCAATAAACTCAAAAGAGCTAAAATATTCTGGTGCAAACACTGGAATTACAGTTTTTACATACATACATCATGCCTGTATCCCAGAGGGATAGTCAGAAACCAGGGACTGCCACCTGCCACGATCCTGACAAATTAATTTTGCTTCATCGACATTCATTTGTCGTTGCATGCACGCACAGTATGCTCGACTATCTTCACTGATTCAGAGAGGAAGCTTATCAACCTACCTACAGCTCTCAATGCAATTAAATTAATAGGCGTTAAAGAACACATTTTGTCTCATTGAGTTCATGCCACGTGAATTAATTTGACGCTGTTTCTGATGTAAAAAATCCTGTTGAACTTACGTCTCCATCAAGCCTGAAGTAAGGGACGCCATTTTCGTCACTAAAACCGCCGAGACCAGCTCCACCAAAGTCGATCTCACCCCCACATTGGGCAGAGAGCTGCAAAGAAACCAAGCTTTTAGTATAAGTGAAAGAAAGTTTCTATTAACTCGGCTTAAGAACAACCTGGTCAGACCCGTTGGACTTTTGTACAAGTTAGCTGGCTTAACAATCATCAGGCTATATTAGTCCACTGCTGGACGTAGCCCTCACCTTTGGATGGACTGGAGAGATGGAAGGAAGAGATGCGAATAGCACAACTGCATCAGTATGACACTGATGGCAGTAGTGCTATTCGCACCTCATCATCATCAACCCATTATGTCCCCACCAAGGGGCACGGGTCTCTTCCCTGAGGAAGGTATAGGCCATACACCACCACTGACTCCATCAGTGTCATCATCGAAAATTAAAAAACTTTCTTGCATAACGGTTTCAAAACATGTTTACTAGTTCCCAAACTAACAGTCCCTGTGCTACGAGTAGCCAGGGGTGGCATCAGATTCTCACTTGTATCAGGACCTTTCAGGACCAGATTACTTTATGTTTTGAATTTGCATTTTGGATCCTCATGCTGCGTATGTCATGCTTACCTGATGAGCAGAGGTATGCATTCCGTGAGGTATCGGCGACGCAGGACTTTCGCTCTTGACGGAGGCTGACGAGGTATGTCCCCGGATGCACATGGGGACGCCTCCCTCTTCAGACCTTGGCGAGGAACCTGCACCGCCTCCCCCGGACTCCGCAGAGTCATCACCGCGACTGCATCCTGTTCAGGGCAATGTTTGTATTAGTCAAGATATGTAATGCAACACGCTGCCCACCGGCACAAAGATTTCATCATCATCAAAGCTATGTCCACACCGAGAGGCACGGGTCTCTTCCCTGAGGAAGGTATAGGCCATACTCCACCACGGGGGGCAACTCCAGATTGGTGGAGGCTTGTAAGACTACTGGCTGGTCTTACTGTCAGAAAATTTCATGCCACCTTATGGCCTCTGACTTGGCTTGACGTCGGCCATACTACTTAACGTGCCTTGCGAAGCACGGAACCGCTCGGAAAAATGCCATCATAGAAGGTCACCCATCCATGTACTGAACGCTTCCTATGTTGCTTAACCTTCGTCATCGTTTAAGATCACTCAGGCAGCCGGGACTACGAGCTATTCACAATGATTTAAACCTATGCAAAGCAGAGAAATATAGGCTAATGGAAGGATTTGACGTAGTTTAGCAGAAAGGTTCCAACCCATGGTAATTTTTGAGTTAAATATACCAAAATGATCACTGTGCTCTATATTCTAAGAACCAAAGACTTTCGGTTATGGCACACGGTAGTCTAACCCTATGTATGGAGAGCGTAAATCAGCTTAAACCTAAAAACTCAAATATCTCAAAACTCACTTTGTGTGGGTTGGAACCTTTTTGCTAAACTACGTCCGATTGATACTCACAGTATTATAATTATAATAACTTCTACACAATACCATCACTTTCCTGGTCCCAAACTAGGATACCCTGTGCTATGGTAATCAAGCAAGGACAAAATACCCATATTGAGGCATCACTGACCATAAACTTATAAAATACGTGAATTCTGGGAGAAGTAAGAAAAGACTAAAACCTTTGTGCTTCTTGCTGGCGTAGAACTCTGCACCGTGGACTGTTTTCACGTGCTTTCTCAAGGAAGAGGGGTCTGTGTACCGTTTCGTGCAACCTGGAGCCTTGCAGACGTACGGTTTCTGGAAACAAATGGTCACTATAGGTCACCACATTCAATCTTTATTACGACCCGCATTTCTCTATTCTCCATATTACTATGATCTAACATTCATTTAACAAATATTCAAAAGGCACATTATTATGTAAGTGTTCTTTATACTCTTAATGTATTTTTATAGTCTATTTTAGAACTTAGTTAAGACTTTTATTTTGCATTGTCCTCAGGTGCCTTTCTTTCGCCTCATAAACATATTATACTATTGCCTCTGGATACCCCTTTTCTTCTGCCGATTGCAACCCGAATCCCTAACTGCGACACTGGCGCCCAACGTGGGGCCAGTATATTGGTATGAGTGCGTGTTTTTCCATTTTGATGTTCCGTGAGTCACCGGAAGGCTCTAGCTAAAAATCAGTGCTGTGGGTGCAAACCCTCAGCTAATACTGAGCATGAGGCCTTATTTCTGCTGCATCGATATACAGCATACATGTACCTACTCTTAGGCTTTGTTTTTCTCACTGTAGCTTCCAATTTCTTATACTTTTGCCCTTCATCATCAGCCGATTACGTCCCCACCGAGAGTCACGGGTCTCTTCCCTGAGGAAGGTATAAGCCATAGGTAGGTATAGGTATTTGCCCTATATGTGCCTAATTTTTTTTTATTTAATTTTCCTGCATAATTATGTATGTCTATGTGGCGTTAAATAAATGTTTTCTTCTTGTTAATATTAACTTAAGATAAACTACTCGTAACACTGTCGTGATCAAGATGATTAGAGTTCAAACTTTTCGGGTTTGAATTAGTTCAGAACCGATATGATTTTTATCTTGCATTATCCAAAAATGTCACAAGGTTTGGAAGGGACCTACAGTGCCATCATCTTATCTGTTCAGTTGATTGCGGCGCTAGTGGAGAATTTAACAGATAACTTGGTGGCGCTGTAAGTGGGACGACATAGCTTTCTTTTTTTTTTCGCGACTTATTTACAATCCTTACAACACTCAATATCGTTGCTTTTCTTTCTCAAACTCGTATCTTAAAAAAGACAACTTTTCAGGAGAGAAATAAAACTGTCTGTCTTTTTGTGCTATGGAGTTTCGGTAAAAAATGAAATGCCATTTCTTACATGTGGTCTATACTAACGCTAAAAAAGGCTAGTATCTTAGTTTTACTTATATTTAGAAGTAGGTAGTATAGACGCATTTTTAGCGCCTTTTTTAGCATTAGTATAGACGCATTTTTTGAGAAAAGAGTTTGCTGCATTTTTTTAAGACACGAGTTTGAGAACTTAAGGCAACGTATTATGTGGGTTATTCGTTTCAAGCACTATTCAAATTAGTCAAAAATCTTACCTCATTGCTGTGCGTCCTGTTTTGGTGCTTCGCTCGGTCGCTGGCGTTGGAGAAGGCTTTGGCGCAGCCAGGGTATTCACATGTGTACGGTTTCTCTCCGGTGTGACTCCGGAGGTGAGTCTTCAGGTTCTCAAGCCTGGAGTAGGCTTTGCAACAACCTTCGAACTGAAAACCAGAAGAGTCTCATTGAGATACTCGTATTAACCAGAAAAAAACTATCAAAATAATAGCGAAATACGGATTACAGGAGATTACCCTGATTGTTATTCTGATGAATGTATTCAGGAATAGTCGAAAACATCAATATAATTCTAGAGCGTTACTCTCTTTATTTAAATTCTTAGCAACCATGTTAGAAATTAAGAAATCTAAGTCAGAATCTATGACTTAACCTCCTCAGTCCCGTCTCGACAAAATAACAATAGAAAACTATTGTTATTTTCAAGGTCAGGACTGAAGACGTTAAGAGATAACAATACATGCCATGGAGGTGTATGAAAGGAACTCTGGATGATGTACCTACTAGGTAGATGGACATTCGTACCTACCAAACTCTGTATTAGATTTAAGATGATTTGAGAAAAGATGGTCCGAGTAGAGTTTTTTTTGCTGCCTTTTTCTCCACTACATTCGGCCCTAAGGCAGCGGCTAACATTATAATTTTATGTACATTGACGGTCAACAAGCAGAATGTAAATTCTTTACGTTGAATTTTATGATTTCTGATTTCTAACAGCATCATGCAATTCGTCTGACGTAATTTACAGATGACCCCTACCACAAAAACGAAAACCTGTACTTACGGTGCACTTATGAGGTTTTTCCCCTGTATGCCGTCGCATGTGGACCACCAGCATGTACTGGGCCTTGAACGGCTTCTCGTCCCTGGAGCATCCGACCCAGCGGCAGACGAAGGCCTTCTTGCTGGCGTGGATGTGGTCCGTGTTGATATGCTTCACGAGATCGTCTTGCGTCGGGAACTCAAGCTTGCAGTCCACCTGGAAGATATAATATTGGAGATTGTAGCCTATTTGTGGTCATATACGCCAGGGTGTCAGCAACTTTAGTGATCACATCTCAAGTTTTAAGAGCCTGTCCAGACGGAGCGCTTTACGTTACGTTAACGCGCATCTGGATGGGGTGTACGTAACTCTAGTACCTCGGGAACGTGCGAGAGTCTACGCGCGAGTGCCTTCGCGAGTAAAGCGCTTCGTCTGGACAGAGTGGATACCTGCAGCTGTTAAATCGCAATGTACTACTTCAACTATCCACTTGTTCCCACTAGTTCCATGATGGAACAGGTGAGAAGATTTCTCGGTAGTACCATGGGTCTCGTGAATGAAACTCTGCAACTTTTTTCTCCCCACTAGTTCCATTAAATTATAGTAGGTGTGGGACGAATGAAAAGGTGTATTGTGTATATTTAATATTAGCTTCATCATCAACCCATTATGTCCCCACCGAGGGGCACGGGTCTCTTCCATGAGGAAGGTTATACGCCATACTCCACCACGGCGACACATTAGCCTAATGCGTCGCCATTTAATATGTAACTAACGTTGTCATTGTTCTAAGCATCTGAATGAATATGCTTCACAATCGATTTAGCACATTTTCATTGCGATAAAAGGTAAAGTGGGGCAAAACGAGTAACCGCCGAAATTTGGAGCATGATCAAGGGACAGGCTAGGTGAACCTTTAAAGGTTCATAATATGTTCTAAAGACAATATATTATATTTTCTTAAGAATTTTTACCTCCAATGCTCACCTCACCTTCCTGCACAATAATTATCATTCTTTATTGCTCAAAATAAAGCACAAATCTGGACTTAATGTTGTAGGTATTACCTAGATTCAAAAAGTTCGAAATGCGATCTGCTTACCCAATGGCAGTTCGTCTCGATGAAGTCTCCAGGCTCGTCCTTCGAGTCCAGTCCGTCGTGGACGGTGCTCTCGGCCGCCGCTGACAGCGGCTTGTTGCTGTGCACGCTGTCTCGGTGCGACATCACGCTCTTGGGGGACTTGCGGTGGTTCATGCCAGATGATGCGCTGTAGGGTTTGAGAATGCTAGTAAGTTCTTACTTTTATTTTATTTCATAAAAAGGTTGACAAATACATAGATATAAATAAAACAAAGAGTAGGTACTGCATCCTTTTAAACAATATGTCATATAATTAATGCATGACGAAGAAACAATTGGTGGTGAACTTAAATTAACATTAAGTAAAACAATATACACCGTAAAACTGAATATAAAAGAAAAGTTAAAATTTCAATCTTCAATTTTCTTAAATTGCTTCACTTAATGATTTTCTGTTCGATTTTATTTCACCAGTTTTCAATCCCTGCAATGTCCGTTTAAGTGGTAATTTATTATGTTGGCGCAACAAGAGTTACAACATTATCTTTTCTATGTTAGTTGGATTTAATTGACACTTTTATAAATTCTAATATTTTTTTCGCAACATCGCAATCGCTCGTAGCCTGGTCTGCCTGAGTGATCTTAAACAATCACGAAGGTTAAGCAACATTGGGCGCGTTCAGTCCATGGATGGGTGACCGTCTATGACTAACGCTAGTGGCATTTTTCCGACCGGTTCTGTGCTTCGCAAGGCACGTTAAGCAGTGGGTGCCGGCTGCCGTCGATAGATGGCAGTCGTTAAGCCAAGCCAAGAGGCGGCGGCGGCGGCTTAAAAACTTCTGACAGCAAGGCCAGCCACTAGTATTACACACCTCCACCAATCCGGACTTGGCCCCCGTGGTGGAGTACGGCCTATACCTTCCTCAGGCAAGAGACCCGTGCCCCTCGGTGGGGACATAATGGGTTGATGATCATAATGATCATGATGATTCGCAACAAAAACAAAATGTTTCTTATATCTACAATGTTGCTAGTTTCACAATAACAAACTATCGTAAGATAAATACATTTATCTGTTTATCTCACCCTATTTTATGTGTCTACGACGTAGGTATAGATTCCATACTATAGTGACATCTAATAAACTACTCAAATTTTAAAATTATTTTTATCAAAATCCCATTCGACTCCCGCGCAGAAACGAGTGAAATTGAAGTACCTGGGAAATATGATCGTTCTCCTGATTTCTGAGTATTGTCTTACCTGTCGGCCTCCATGATGCTGGTGACCTCGGGCTGCTGCGGCGGCTGCAGGTGCGGCGGCGTCCCGTCCAGCCCCAGCCCGGGCCGGACGTCCACTGACGCGCCCATCAGGAACTGTGTCGGCGACGAGATGTGAGATCTGGAAGACGGGAAGCCGTGGTGAGCAACGATATAACGTTATCGGTATCTGTGAACATTATATCCAGGGTATCCCAAAACTCACCGTCAAGCCGGAACCGGGTGAAAGGGCAAGTCACTCTGGTTATCAGAAAAATATTTAAAAAAATCGATTTTTTTTTATTTTAAGTGCCTACAGTAATTTTTTTTTTATTATTTATTCAAGAAATTTCACAAACATAATGAAAACTAAAATTGAAATTAAAAATGAGCCATTTTTTAAGTTATTTTTTTTTTAACCCTTTCAGACCTGACCTTGAAATTAACAATGGTTTTCTATTGTTATTTTCAAGGTCAGGTCTGAAAGGGTTATGTCTCCTTTTCTACCAAGCTGGAGCCGCTGGTTTTCAAATTTTGTTAACAGTGTAAAGAAGCATTATTCAGAGTTACAAAACAAAAAAAAATTGGAAAAGGTAAAGATTTGTGGCAACAGGATTTTCAAATGTTTTTTTTTTTCATGCAATTTGTTTATTTTTTTTATTTTTCTGATAACCAGTATGACTTGCCTTTCACCCGGTTCCGGCTTGACGTTGAGTTTTAGGACACCCTGTATGTCTAATGTCTGTGGTGTTCAGGTCCAAGTGCCTGTGATGATGTCATGCGCAAGAAGTTGCTGTTCCGCAACTCAGTTCGGTGTTGCTTTCAATATTTTGAAGGCATTTGTAAACCCCTCTTTAGTTTCCGTTTCCTTTTACAAGTACCCTTCAATATGTTTACTATTTAATGCTTGTCAAAGTAATGTTAATGACTGATAATAGACGTATCATCAACCCATTATGTCCCCACCGATGGGCGCGGGTCTCTTCCCTGAGCAAGGTATAGGCCATACTCCACCACGGGGGCCAAGTCTGGATTGGTGGACGCTTGTAAGACTAGTGGTCTTACTGTCAGAAGTTTTCAAGCCACCCTAAGACCTCGACACCCTAAGAACTTGGATTAACGACTGCCACCTATCGACGGCAACCGACACCAACCGGTTAACGTGCCTTGCGAAGCACGGAAACGCTCGGAAAAATTCCACTAGCGTTAGTCATAGACGGTCACCCATCCATGCACTAAACGCGCCCTATGTTGGTTAACCTTCGTGATTGCTTAAGATCACTCAGGCAGCCGGGGCTACGAGCGACTCAATAGACGAATTTACGTATAAAGTTAATATATATATTTTGCAAAATCACGACACATACATGCACACACATATACATAGATACGAATATAAACTCACGCCTTTAAGCAGAGAGGTAGTCAGAGACTAGGGACTGTTACTGGTCACGATCCTGACATAAATATCACTTTCGCTTCATTAACATTCATTAGTCAATGCGTGCACGCTGAGTTGAGTTTCTTTTTACTGGCGTTACCAAATACTAATAGAATCCTCTTTTTGTACCTGTTTGAGAGTCATAAATGTAAGAAATTAGGAATGGATCAGACGTCTAGAAATAACTGTGGCCATTGACTACGCTAAGTTTCAAAATACCTCTTTCTGTCTTGAGTTAAATGAGAGTCTCTAGGTAGAGACTTGGAGGAGAACCTTCTCCAAGTGTATTTTTATTTTGCATTATTAACGTGATAAAATAATCGAATCAATACATTATTTTTTATAATTTACTAGCTGTTGCCCGCGACTACGTCCGCGTGGGCTTTAATTGAGTAAAGTGTTTGCAAATAAGATAGGGATACTTTTAGCGCATGCGAAAGAGCTTTCATACTAACTTCGCAACCCCCTCTTACCCCCTCAGTAAGGGATCCCCAATCAGGGATGATTTTTGAAAGACTACTTTGCACGTCTTTCATGACTTTCAATGAAGGACCTTCATACTGAATTTCGTAGGAATAACTTCAAAAATGGTAATGTTTCATACTAACTTTGCACCCCCCTTTTATCCCCTTAAGAGATGATATTCGAAAAAATATTTTACATGTGTTTCAAGACATTCAATGAAGGATCTTCATGCTGAATTTCATTCAAATAGCTTCATAAACGGCAAAGTTTCATACTAAATTTGCACCCCCCTTTTACCCCCTTAAGGGATGATTTTCTAAAAACTATTTTACATGCTTTTCATAACTTTAAATGAAGAACCTTCATATTGAATCTCATTCGAATAACTTCAAAAACGGCAAAGGATCATACTAAGTTTGCACCCCCTTTTTTCACCCTTAAGGAATGATTTAAAAAAAACTATTTTACACGTATTTCATAACTTTAAATGAAGAACCTTCGTACTAAATTTCATTCGAATAACTTCATTAACGGCAAAGTTTCATACTAACTTTGAACCCCCATTTTACCCCCTTAGGGGATGAATTTAAAAAAATCCTTTCTTAGTGCTCCCCTACGTTATAAAAGGAACCCCTGTGCAACATTTCGAGTTTCTAACCCCTATAGTTTAGGCCCTGCGTTGATATATCAGCCAGTCAGTCAGTCAGTCAGTCAGTCAGTCAGTCAGACAGTCAGTCAGTCAGTCAGCTTCTCCTTTTATATATTATATAGATATAGTTGTTCGTACCCCATTTGCAGGGTAGCTGGATGTGATGGTCAATCAAGCACCAATTTTTAAAAAAGAAATTGTTTCTTATCTTAGCTAAGTTCCGTCTAGAAACAAATAAAAAAAAAAATTACGAATCGCAAAAGTACATTTTGGAGTCGGTTCCAAGTTCCAGACGTAGTACTTAGAAGTGGGTTTTATTTTTTTATTAATTAGAAATTAGTTTATATTACTTATATGATTTAGCCTTTAGCAGATTAGAGCAATAGATTGTTCATTAAGTTTTTTTCATGTTATATTTGTCTTAAAAATTAAAGTTTTGGCAAATCGTCGGAACCATTTTTTATTCATTTTTATCAAGTCTACACTAACCTGTGTATCCCAGCGACGAGATGCGCGTGCGCCGCGTGGTGCGCCGCCGCGGCCGCCGCCTGCTGGTGGGCGGGGTCAAGCAGCACGCCCCCCGCCAGCACCCCGCTGCCCCCCCGCGCCAACAGCTGCTGCGCGAGCGATGCATGCGAGAGGGACAGCGCCGGGGATATAGCACCTGAAAGAGAGAGAAGGTTGAGCTTGAAGACAATAGTTGATGCCAAAAAAATTTCACCGGTCTTCTACAGGTGGAAATAAATTACTTATGGATTTGAGACCTGGTCGCTGACTATGGACGCCATAAGAAGGCTCATGGTCGCCCAACGAGCAACGAAGAGCTATGTTTCAGTGCGTGATCGAATCAGGTAATATGAAGAAGTAGTAATTTCCAATGGGCTCCAAGAAAGAAAATTTAAAAGACACTTTTAATTACTGCGTAATAGCAGGCCGTGAAACAGGCGCGTGTTCGGTATCGACCGCGTAAGTACATACGGCGACCACTACGTAGTGGCAAATAGGTAGGAATTCAGGCGCCAGAAGAGGTAAGAGTTACGCGGTAGAAAGAGAGGCAACATGTAGGTGAACATAACGTAGCTTTTTTATCGCCGAGCGATCTGAATTGCACCTAATTGTATCGCTGCTAGAGTCCCTTTTTCTTTAATTGATTTTGCGGAGTGAATCTTCTGTACCTGTACTATTATGTATTCTGTGGTAATAGTTACTTCTCTTAGCTTTACTAAGCTGTTCTTCTTTACACGACTAGCGACAATCCTCACCTGCGCTAAGATGCCCATAGCTCCCCGTGGAACCAGCAGAGGGCGCCCTGACGGCCAGGCTGGCGGGTGAAGCCCTGATTACGGCAGCCAGGTCCAGGGATTCCGCAGAGTAGGGACTCCAGGAGACAGCCCGCTTGCGGTTCACTGAGGCAGCTATGGCGCCTCCGGAGAGACGGAGACGGGTCGGAGAGACTATTCGGGATCCTGGGGAGAGGCGATAATCATCATTAAAAAGAAGATAAAACAGGAGTATGCAATCCACCTCCACCAATCCGGACTTGGCCCCCGTGGTGGAGTATGGCCTATACCTTCCTCAGGGAAGAGACCCGTGCCCCTCGGTGGGGACATGATGAGTTGATGATGATGATGATGATGCAATCCAAGCAGTCGATGCCTCAATGCTGAGGACTGCAACAATAACGTGTTCTTTTTTTTTATTAAAAACTGACCAACGATTGACCCTCCTCCTCTGACTCCTCCTCCTCCTTTGACTCATCTTTCGGCGCTAGTCTAATCAAGCCTGTTTTCCCGATAATTTAAACAATTGCGCTCCTCTCCGCCAATGCTTTGAAGCGGAGTGGAGAAGAGATGTCGAGATTTCAAGCCATGTGCTTGGTGAATCATGGCACAGCTCGTCTCCGCTCTGCTCCGCTCCGCGTCAGTGGAACCGCAGCCTAATCGCCTGGTGGTATTTCAGTTTGGTTCCTTCGAAGAGCTAAAAACCTTTTTCAAAAGCCCATGCCAACAATCTTAATAGACGAGCAACCGACGACGCGACCACCGTCTCTGGTCACCATGATAAACTCTGCGAATCAGAGCGAAACCCGGTCGGAATCTTGCGACAAAAAGTCACGTAAGTGCATCCGGAATCTAATCTCTTTAAACGAGCAATTCTCGTATATATATTTATAAATAATCAGAATCTCGGAAACGGCTCCAACGATTTTCACGAAATTTTGTAGGCAGATGCTTTCGGGGGCGTTTAATTGATCTAACTACGTTACATTTTTAGAAAACTTTTAGAAAAATTGAAATTTGCTATGATAACATACAGAGGTAAAGTTCTAATCTAATCTAATCTAATCTAATCTAAATTTCGCGTCTATCTGCAAGGTTGGGATAGTTCTGACGGGAACACGGGCGACCCGTTTCGGGCCGATTTCAAGTTCTTTTTTTGTTGAAAAAGGATTATTTTAATTTTTTATTACATATTTCATATTTAAAAAAAGTACCGAGCAAAGCTTGGTCAACCAGGTACTAAAGCTAATAAGATCAAGTTATTAAACAATAAATTAGCCCACGTACCGTCTAAACTAAGCTGGAAATCCTGACTGGTGAGGGGGCTCCCCGCGTGTAGCTCGGGGTGAAGACTCCTTGCCGCACTCAGGTACTCCAGACCTACAGACAAAACAAATAATTTGGTCAGAAAAATATATCAATGCAGTTCATTTATTTGCTTGAAATGGGTGAAATGGGAAACAATGCAAAGCAAAAAGTAAAATACAACTAAAATAAAAAAACAAAGATCCAGACGAACCAGTCACGATGTTCTAGATATCGCTGTGAGAAATACTTCGAAATCATCATCATCATCAACTCATTATGTTCCCACCGAGGGGCACGGGTCTCTTCCCTGAGGAAGGTATAGTATAGGCCATACTCCACCACGGGGGCCAAGTCCGGATTGGTGGAAGATTGTAAGACTAGTGGCTGGTCTTACTGTCAGAAGTTTTCAAGCCGCCCTAAGGCCTCTGACTTGGCTTATCGACGAAGAAATAAAAATTTAATTTACGATTTGACAGCACGGTTGCAAACAGTAAAATGCACGGAACAGTTACTATTTTCTTGGAAAACTTTTCGTACTGATGACGAGAGGAACACTCAATTCCCTGTACTAGCGGCATCACGTCTGGTTACAACGCTGGCGGTCGCAGGTTCGATCCCTACTGGTTCCCTGGGTACATTTGTCCTAATGACCTCAGTCTAGGTCTATTTTCATGACTCTTTCCTTGGCTGGTTACCATGAATTATAAACCATTTCTTAGATATAGGGAAAATACAATAATTTTGCATCCAGGGCCTCAATTCTGTTAGTGCATTATAGCTCGATGACAGATACACGGTCGGGTCGGGATACCACCGTTTAGCCAAAGTATTTTTCGCCAAATTTTACTTCCCAATAAACTTATGGCATCAGTTTCATTTCCCAAATGAAACTTTAGCAAGTTTTCATTTCGCATTTTATTCATTTGGTCAAATTATCATTTCGCATAATTTTACTGCGTCAAGTTTTATTAAGACAAACGTTTATTATGCTAACGTTTTATTTTGGCAAGTGTTATTTTCAAATAATGGAACGGGGGGTCGGCGATGTAAAGTATACGTGACAACAGAAATATAGGTGCGACGACGCGCGTAGCGAAGCGGAGCGCGTCGGAGCGTTAGGTTCTCTATGTTAGATCGAAAACAGACTCGACTTTGATGCGTTCTTACCTTGCCTCTTGTTGCCTCTTTGGTAAAATGAATTTTGACCAAGTATTTATTTGGTAAACAATAACTTGCCATAATAACTTTTGCTAACTGTTTATTTGCTTTAAGTTGTTTTGAGAAATGTTTTTTTGCCAAGTGATAATTTGCGGAAAATAGTTTGGGAAGTAATACTTTGGGAAACGATTTTTGGCAATACATTAGTAAACCGGTCGGGTCAAGTGACGTGTTTTTTCATACCATTGAGGCCTAGATTGCTTCATTTGAGTGCGCGCGTAGACTTGAAGCTTCAATTAAACTGAATCGCCATGTTCATGCAGTTATCATTGTACTACAATGCATTAACAGAATCTAGGCCCTCGTTGAGCAAGTGTTATCTATCTATCTGTCTATCTATCTACATCCTATATCCCCAGGCGTGTTAAGGCTGTAACAAGGGCGAATGACCTTGAGCATTTGACCTCTAAGTTATAAAATAATAAACTAGCGCAATCTCTTCAATGTTTGTTGTACTTCTTCGGAGAATACTTTAGAGGCTAATCCATAATCCAAAGATTACACAGATAAGAGATGTGGCGGATTTTCGATGGCGATTGTTCCCTGCGCTAATTCAGAAATCGTACAATGTTGTACTTATCACGCTTAATATTAACATTAAAAAATATATGATCAGATAGGATTGCAGATATTGATGTGGCCGATATTTGCATGAAAGATTTAAATGAAAAGCTACTATCGTTTACCAGCGAAATTAGATTCTGTGGAAAATAAAGCTTTTGGAAAAAAAAAATTTTTTGCCATCTGGACAGGTTAAATGCAATTTTTTTTCCGTACGAATTAGTCACTGATATATCCTTTATTACCAAAGATTTTATTTAGAATTTTTTAGTGCGTAGTTTTGCCTAACATTTCAGTTAAAGCTAGCCAATTTTGCAACATTTACCCTTGTCCTTAAGGTTTAAGAACACATCAAAATGCATCGGTGCATTTAATCTCCCGGTGTCTACGTAGTAGATTGACATTTCAACGGTTTTTTGTGGGCGTTTTTGTGCTGAGCTTAATAGAGCAACAGCTTTTCGACTGGGTGACCTTAAGTGTCCATATTTTACCAGGGTCCACGACTTCCTAAAGCTGCCGTTAAAACTTTAATAGACGCATTAACTTTGTTCGATCTTTATGACGCCACAAATCAGAGTTACTTAGTGGTTGTCTACAGGGACATAGAATTAAGAATCTAGGTATTCTAATCCAAGATTAAGACTCTTTCTCGTCAATCAAAAGTCGAAAGTTACCCCGGCTGGGGAGAAAAAAAACCTCAGGTCTTGGATGTTTACATGTTTGTGACGTCACTGTTTCTGGTTCCCACGACACAGGGTATCCTAGTGTGGGGCCAGATGCAATGTATGTGCCCGTATGTAAATGTTTATGTTTCATTTCTAATGCGCACTGCTAAGGCATGGAATCCGCTCCCTTCCTCTGTATTTCCGAAAAGGTATAATTTGGGTGCCTTTAAGGCAAGAGTGAATAGGCTCTTACTGAACCAACGAGGAACATTGTCGGCTCCATCTTCACTTACCATCAGGTGAGATCGGGGTCAATCGTTGGTGAGTTTTTAATAAAATAAAAAATAAACATATTTTTACAATCTGAAAATAGGCAATGTACTGCTTCGTTGGTCAAGCCGTAAAGACGCTCAACTATCAAGATAGAGGTAGTGCGTTCCATTCCCACTGGGGGCCGCCGTACTTTTGTACAAATGACATCAGTCCGGGTGTGATTCCATGTTATTAATATCATTGCCTGATGGTGCGCTACTGGCATTTTTCCGAGCGGTTCCGTGCTTCGCAAGGCACGTTAAGCAGTTGGTGCCGGCTCCCGTCGATAGATAGCAGTCGTGAAGCCAATTCAGAGGCCTTAAGGCGGCTTGAAAACTTCCGACAGTAAGCAGCCACTAGTCTTACAAGCCTCCACCAATCCGGACTTTGCCCCCGTGGTGGAGTATGGCCTATACCTTCCTCAGGGAAGAGACCCATGCCCCTGGGTTGGTGATAATGATGGTGCAAAAGACCCGGTGACCGGATTGTAGGCAAATATGCGTGCCATTACAGGGAAAAGGCCTTCTCTCAGAGAGAATATTGAGCTAAGGTATGAGAACATGTCAGACGCGGTGTTTTTTTCAAACTTAGTATATTTTTTGGCAGGCATAGGTACTTCAATTTTACATAAATGTATTTGTGCAAGCCACCTGCAAAAAATAAAATAAAAAGTGCAATTAAGCAAGCCATGTAATTAATTATTGTATCAGACTGATGCCGTTTCGTAAGTGTCAGTGCTGAAGAAATAATCTGATGTGTATGTACCCATAGTCGTAACATTAGCGCTGCCGATTGAGATGTCAACAAGACGCCGCCATCTTGAATATAAACTGCCCACTTAATGCCTTGGGTGATTAATACTAGTCGCCCATCTTTTACGACGCGTCGCAAGCCTCTCAGATTTCATACGAACTAAATTTGGTCGACTTGAGGTCCCATATAAGTCAACGAAGACTAATTAGCCAGTATTGCGAATTGTGCTCCCAAAAAAGGTCACCTAGTTGCAAGGAACTTGCAAAACTGGCAAATTGTCTTGCATAAGTAGCCATATTCGACCCAGTACTGAGTTATAGCACTTTCTCCTGGATAGAGAAAACGAGAGAGACAGAAATAATAAACTATAGTGGAGGTCATCAACGTACATCGAAAAAGTCAAAGGTTTGCAAGGCTGGCAAATTCTCTTTATAATATTCGACCTAGTACCTACTGGATTAGAGCTCTCTTTCCTGCATAGAGACTACGAGAGAGAAGAATTAATAGTAAGCTATAATGGAGATCATCAACGTATATCGACAAAGTTAAAGGCATTTGGGCTGGCCAGTTTGAGTTGGCATAAATTCTTATCACATACCGAACAAGTGATTCAAAGGCACAATTGATACGTTTGAGCCGCTACAAAATTGGCACAGCAACAGCTTCAAACGGCGTGAAACGACCACCGCATCCGCCACACTCGGCACCCATTTAGCCGAAAACAAACAAGCTACAGCCATCCGAAAAGCGAGCAAAAAATGCAGACCTGCAATATCGATCGGCCTCAGCCGGTGTTCCGGCCGAAATGGCCACTTTGGCCGCAAAAATAATAGCCTGGGCACTCAGAAAGGCGTGATTGGACGCCAATTTAGCCATCGCGATGTTACCCCACAAGAAAGGAGCATTCCGCCAGCGTTCGAAGCCCCAAATAGCGTGTGTGGTACCCCTTTGACGCACCGCCGCTGACTCGCGCCGAATTTTTAGGCGGGATTTTTATGTCTTCATCTTCTGTGAGAATCGACCTCGGAAATGTAGATATTCAGGCCCGCTCAAAATAAAAAAAACCTGAGAAACCCGTCATCAATTCGAATCGATATGCTTAGCTTCGGATGCCATTAGCCCATGGTCACCCTAGCGACGACATTGCTGTACCCGCACGCAAAAAGAGATCCAAAGCAATCCGGTCTTTGTGCTCTTTTTCGAATAGCTTAATTCTGATCGATTCGCTCCAAACTCTTCGGGCGTTTTTTGCCTCCTATATCCTTCTAATATCAAGAGGGAGATGTATTAATTTTTATCGTTGTCGATTGGGCGTAAAATTTGTGCCGTCAACTCATAGTGGTTTCGTGGTCACGTTTTGCGTTAAAATATGGACGCGGGGAGCTTTGTCTTAGCGGCTTTCGGCCTCGGATAGAGTGATAAGAGACAGCGGTTGTCCTATTGATGGCCTTTCGATATCTGTTTGGAATTCTATTAGTTATGTCATTATTATTTGACGTTCATAAAGTAAGTAAACATTTTGTTTTTACTGTGAATAAAAATATTTGAATCTGAATTTTTTTGGGATTTTAATATTGCGCCCATTTCCTCCCACTGCCTGTCCATAGGCCCTTCCCCAACCACGACACTTTTTTCTATCCTCAGCCATCGTCATCCAGCCACTGTTTTTAAGTATATTCTCTACCCTAACGTCCGATTTAATTAATTATTGTTTGGTACAAGATACCCTAAAAATAGACCTGTTTCAAATTAGTTCAAGGTTTCTTGATAAAACACCAATAATGAAATCTTTGACTTCATCTTTTAAGTCTTTGAAGTTCGGGAAAAGCTCGGCAAAAACTGCGAGTAGGGAACCCTGTATAGGCGAGTCCAACTCGCTCTTATCCGGTTTTTTTTTAAAGTGACATAGTACCTGCGCCAAGTAACTACTTAACTGTAGTGTTGTCTCGTCAAATTTCTCAGAAAAGAGCGTGACAGAACGTTACTTAAGTATTCACTTAATGAAATTCTCAATTCAAAAACCAGCCTTTTATCATTTGCACTGCGGAAATTTCAGGTCTAACCGACTCCCTCCGCTAACGCCACCGCCGCCGCTTATCATCCTACCCGCAGCGCCTTAGTCACTTTGTAGCAACGAAGAGGTATACTAATGAGGTGCCAGTAAATTATGAGTTTAGTTGTTATTCGAAAGAGCGGCAAGATCAAGGCGTACAGACGAGCTGAATAGTAATAGAGTCGCATTTTACGGTCTTTAGTCATATTTGGCGTTAAAGAACTGCTGTACGGGTGACCATGTTTATTCATTCATACTTGCTAGTGTAGTTCTTGAAGTGGGTCTTGGTCTCTGAATCTAAGAGGGTTGATTGATGAATAGGCTGACTCCTTGGTTTTGTGGTGACACGCTCGACTTCCAAAGAAGACGTTCGATACCAGCTAGAGGCACGTGATTTTTCCGAGGTAGTCCAGTTTGCGCACCCGCCTAAATAGCACCTGCACAAATAGTAACTGGCCTAGTCCAGATTGGGCACCTATTGATATTTTTGGCAGGTTCTGTTAGTGAATTCAAATGTATTTATTCTGCCAAAAATATCAATAGGTGCCCAATTTGGACTACGCCAGGTGCTGTTTGTGCAGGTGCTATTTATACGGGTGTGCAAACTGGACTGCCTCATTTTTCCAAATGGCCTCATTTTTCCAAATGGCCTCAGTTTGGGTGCATTTTCACAGTTCTAAAATCCTTGCTTGGTTTCTGCGGCACATCACGATCCGATTTTGCTACCAGGGCGTGTTGTGTAGAAGTTACTTAAGATTCAGCTTCAATTTTGCCTGCACTGATATTATGCTTAGCAAAAAAGGGCCCCCATGTAATTTTTCTAAGCAAATAATTTGACAATTTTTTTTTTACAATTATTTCGACTATGTTATATTTTTTGTTTTGTTTGTCAGCGGTCCCTGTCCACACTTCCGCGATGCACGCGCAAACACATGTTTGTCTGTGGAAGCCGTTCTTTCCTCTACTGAATTCTCGTTTACCTTTCTAGATGGAGTATCAATTCAATTAAATTCAATTCATCGTACTAACTCTATGTAGTAATGTATTCCTCATTTCAAAGAGAGATACCGCAGCGTAGTCTAGACTGACAAGGGCAGTACTTAAAAAAATAAGGTGTTTTGCAATGCTAAGCCCCAAAATTAGCAAAACAGCAAGGAAGGACATCGAGGTTAAGTGGTAATAAAAGTTTTAAGGCGTTACAGTGGGCTGCGTTTTGTCCTCCATAAAACGAGCCCAAAAAATAACGCCCAAGAGCTAGCCGGACTCGCGCGAAGACGGTTCCGTATAATTGCAAATGTAATACTACGTATTTAGCAACAAATAATATTGTTATTACTACATAGCAACATTGCACATAAGTAAAAAATACAATGGCAATGTGGCGGACTTAATACTAGAAGCTTTTTCATCCAGTTAACCATAGGCTTTTGCAAGAAATTAACTGGTAGGCATAGAAAATAAATGGAAAAAAGTTAGAATACTTTAGTTATTATAAGCTGACAAATACTCAACAATAAATGTTTTTTTTTTTATTTCATTCAGTTTAGAGTTCAACATAGAATTGGCCTGTTTTTATTATTCGTTGTCATATTACAACTACTATTGAATTATTATACAACATTGTATAGCTGTTTATATTACCGGTTTTTAATATTATTGTTGGCAGAGCCCCTTGGAGTCCATAAATTCTGTCAAAATTTCAACTTGCGATGTAGTTTGCGCACCCGTCTAAATAGCACCTGCACAAATAACACCTGGCCTAGTCCAGATTGGGCACCTATTGACATTTTTGGCAGGTGCTGTTAGTGAATTCAAATGTATTTATTCTGCCAAAAATATCAATAGGTGCCCAATCTGGACTACCTCCAACTTACTGCTAGTTCAACTACATAGTTCAAAAGTTTAATCTGTTCGTAGGTCAGACAATCAGATAGAGAGTCGTAAGAATATTAAAAGGTCCCGTTTAGCACCGTTGTGTACGGAACTATAAAAAACTAATCTACCTTCAACTCAAAATCGGATGATCATAAGACCCGCAGGATTTGACAGGTCTGCTTTAGAAGAGATTTGTATGGGTTGATTACAAATGCGGTGCATTTAGGACTACAAATTAATTAATATATTGCCCTTATGACCGGGCTAAAAGGGTAGAGACTTACAAAAAATGTGCAAAGTCATAACATAAACATAAACATTTACATACATGCACATAAATTGCTTCTGGCCCCACACTAGTCACCCCTAGACACCCCTGTGTCGTGGAAACCAGAAACAGCGACGTCACAAACATGTAAACATCCAAGACCTGGAGTTTTTTTTTCTCCCCAGCCGGGGATCAAACCCGAGACCTCTCGCATGGTAAGCAGATGCACTAACCGCTACGCCACAGAGGTCCTCGATATTCAATTGAGTCATAGTCATAGTTATTCAATTGACGGTTTTACACTAAACGATAACTGTAATGACAGGATTTAAAAATAAAACAGGTAACAATCCTTGAATTACAACTTTCGTAAACACTACACCTTGTAACATTATCCGGAGCCTGAATTTTTATCGGAAGAGTCGACCAGGTAAGTAAATTAAGTAATTATGTTACAAGGTAACAATCACAGAACATAAATGTTCTGTTGTAACAATCCTCTTTGAACATTAATGTAGTGTAATCAATGTATATCCAATTGTCATAGTAAAACCATGAAATTTTTATGAACCATTAATATGTATTGTATGAAATAGGGTTTAAGGCCTTACACGCGACCTATCGTCGTCTCAACTCTCACATGGCAGATGTAATTTCTCACATTTGAGCACGTGAAATTCAATTCGAAAATCAACCCTCTCTAAACATAATGTAAAGTTCACGCCGCGCACAATGTCACATTCGTAAAAAGTCACTTTGGTAAATTGGCAGATTGGCAGAACATCACTTTCTCAAGAAATCTTTTTCACAAAATGTCACGTTGATCAGACTTTTTTTGATTTTTGACTTTTAAAATTTCTTGCTTAAGCAAATAGTCGTAAAAGATAAAACGTAGGTACCTTCCCGAAACCGGCCTGAATGCAGGCAACGACTTAATTAATGTCGATGAAGCGAAAGTGATTTGTCAGGATCGTGGCAAGTGGCAGTCCCTGGTCTCTGTCTACTCCTCTGGGATACGTATATGTATATGTATATGTGCAAATAATCCTAAAATAGTAATTCGTTGATAAATTGTGCCCGGATAACGGCGACAGGCTTGCCACTTGTCACGTTGGGACCTAATAAACTCGACAAAACGTAGGCCCAGTTCTAGTGCTTGGTGCCTCTGCCTACCCCCTCGGGGATAACGGGCGTGAGTTTATTTATTTATTTATTTTAATTCGTTTAGGTCAGTCCCAAACTGCAAAGGCTAGCCAGCTGTTAAGCCTTGGCCTTGTCATACTCAGCGAATCAGTTTAAACGAATGTCCGAACAAATCATCATCATTGCCAGTTTATTAAAGCGTCACTTGTAATAAAATGATTAGAAGCCGTCAGAATTTTATCCTCACACGATTTGGGACAAAAAACCCGTCAGTCCAACTGTCCGCCTAACGAGGGTTTTATCTAAGTCTTTTGTGTCTCTTGAAGACGGAAAGACGACGGGGCGTATGGCGTATAATACTCGTAAATGTAGACACTTACAAAATTGATAAAATTTACACTATTATTGCACTTCGAATCCTGGCTGGGATAAAAAAAAGAAACACAGGTCTTGGACGTTTAAATGTTTGTGACGTCGCTGTTTCTGGATTCCACGACACAGGGTATCCTAGTGTGGGGCCAGAAGCAATGTATGTGCCTGTATGTAAATGTTACGTTACGTAACTTACATTTTAAAAAAATAGTACAATGCAGCCTATCTATCTCGCCTATTCAGCTTCATCTACTAAGAAAAGAGGAGTTTTTATTAGAAAAGACACTTCGAAGAAATTTAAATTCGAAGTAACATCTTCACATAAATTACCTTATGTAATTCTGCAGAGTTAAAATCATCTTCCAATAACGCCTACGATACAAAGTGAGACGTAACAATTATTCCAGCGAACAATTATACAAGTTTATCCCTACAATCATTATCACATTATGACACATCATTATAACAGCCTTAAATAGAAGGAAAAAACCTCATCATGAACACATCAATATGGAAGACGAAGCTCCGCTGTTTAACAACATGGAATTATACATTTAACAACTTAATTGGACCTTAAGGGCAGTGTCTAGTTAAGCCAGAGTATGACGAGGAATAATTTGCAAAACCAGGCGTCCGTCTGAATAGATCGACACAGAAGAAATATATACAGGGTGCTCGGTGCATGGACCGTCAAAAATTTTTGGGGTACTGGTGGTCATTTATTACGTTACAAAAATTTTATAACATAACTAAAAATTTTATGAGGTTTTAAATACCGAAATAATTAATCGGTATTTAAAGCGTCATAACTTTCTTAGGTATTTACAATCTAGCTTTTTTTTTTTTTAGTAAATGACCTTAGGGGGCCATCCATAAATTACGTCACACGAATTCCGTGATTTAGACCCCTCCCCCGTCCTTGTCACAGCTGGTCACATTTGTGAGACTCCCCCCTCCCTAGTGTGACGTCACATATATTGCAATTTCACATTTAGAAATTATTGAATTCAAACAGCAGTTCTGAATTAGTCTTATATCCATTTAAATTAGGTATTTTTTAAGAAACATGAACATCAAGTTAAACATTTTACGAAATTAACAAACAAAAGCGATTACTTTATTAGATAAAGAAAACTTAATCATCTTGAGTCCATGGACTTTGAACCCATTCTGTGTGACGTCACGAAATTTAGGACCCCTGTCACTCAATGTCACACTTCGTTGACCCCCTCCCTCCCCCGTGATGTGTGACGCAATTTATGGATGGTCCCTAGTAATGACCCCACCAGTACCCCAAAAAAACTTTATGAATCTTTGTAGCTACTAAAGAAACGCCCCCAAGAGATCATCACCAATTTGTAGAACAGTTGCAAAGGTTTTTTTTACGGTCAGCAAGGCTGATGTCATGAAGCTTCCAGAAATTTAGTTTGGTGATACAAATTACCACCCTTTGAGCTATCTCATCTTATCGTATCAACGTCGTTGGCCCACTTTCTGTTTTCGCGATTCTCAAGCAAGATTTCTGTGTTAATCTGTGACGAGGTCTGTCCGGCCTCGTTTGGAGATTTATTCATAAAATACGTTTTCTCGGTTATGCACTTTTTGCCTTTGGTTCGTTCTTGGAAGCGCGTTCGAGCTGTGATGTGGGCCACTACTGGATTTATTAAATGGCTTATTTGTTTTTTTGGGTATACCTGGCAGCAGATTGATAGGTCTCCCTCCTTCTTGTGGTACTTTTTGGGCGATCTGTCATGTAGCAGCTTGTCAATGAGATTGGAATTAGAAACAGGTGATTTTTGGACATTCGGATGCTGTTAGCAGATAATATTACCTTTTAGCCAAGGAATATGAGCGTCATTTTTGGATACCGTCTTGCGATAATGTATATACTCACCAGAACATTGCATACACTTACGCTTATATCCTAGAGGGGTAGATCGAGACCAAGCTTTCTTTTACTACATCGCGCTCTGTAGTCATTGCATTGACGCACGCAAGTTTCAGTGCTTCTTACCTACAGTATGTGCAAGTCTTTACACTTGCCTGCCCAATCGACAAAAAAATGTCGTATTCAAAGAGCATTATTTGTCACAGACTAGCATTGGACCGTAGACTAAACCTGAGCCTAAATTCCTACCCATAATTAACATTCGTTGCGTTGGCACTAACTCCCTAATTAAGAGGCATAACATTGACATATGTTTTGAAAGAATCCGCTGGAGTCAGAGCTAAATACGTGATTATTGTTTCCAATATCAGACTTTTGTGCGCCATTTCCTGCTCTATTTTAACGGGATAGAGTGGTTTTTAATAAAGGGGAAGTGACTGTAATTATAGTGGAAGAAATTTAACACTGGCAAGCTGGGAGCATATGTCCTTCCGGTTATTTTCATGTTAATTGCTTGTTAAAAGTCGAATGGCGCCCTAACAATGTTTGAAATCTTTGTAAAAACTAGAGTTTATTTTGTTATGTTATATATAATAGTCCTTGTCCCCAGAGCCATAAGAACGTTTTTAAAGTGGTGTAAATGTTTAAGCGTAGGTTAGGTTTTGTTGGTTTGTTCATTACATTATAGGTAAGTCGCTATAGCAACTGTTGATTGCCACTTAATTCGTTGAATATTGTGATTCAAACACAAACCGCGAATTAATTATGTAGGGATTTTATTTACCTAAGACCTGACGTAGATTACGGCGTATTATTCGTCAGTGCCCAAACCAACAGTGATTCTACGAGTCAGTAGAATTTTTGTTGCCCGATCGCCTCACAATAACAATGTTTTTTTTTTTTTAGGTCATAATGCAACTGTGTTATATCAGTTTCATGAATGTAAGTGTTTTGTATATTTTTATAAAGTACTCACTCAAACTCAAAAGTTTCGTTCATCATAGCGCAACACAATGACTTAATGAACGTCAATTTAATAACTCCTATGTTGTCAGTTTCAGTAAAGTAAAATTATCTGAATAACTAAGCTACAAACACCAAAGGCTGGTAGACGCACTATCTTTGCTGATAGAGGTATAGCTGTATTTCCAAGCCAATGGTAAAATTTTCATGAGTTTGTCAATAATAATTATGACGTGTTCACATTGGCACGCTGACTCTACCATCGATCAGTAAGCGAGATCTTTGGCAAGCATGTGTGTTGAGAAATGTTGCGGCAAAAAAGGGCATGACGTGTTAAGTTGTTAATTACCTTTCCGTGAAGCGGCAGGGGCAGAAACACAAAAACTGAAATACCCAAAATGGAGTTATACCTCTCAGTTTTAGTAATTCTGAAATTAAGCACGTTTTCAATCTGATATTCATTTTTCGTGTTGGTGCCGGCTGCCGTCGATAGATGGCAGTCGTTAAGCCAAGTCAGAGGCCTTAGGGCGGCTTAAAAACTTCTGACAGTAACACCAGCCACTAGTCTTACAAGCTTTCACCAATCCGGACTTGGCCCCCGTGGTCGAGTATGGGCTATACCTTCTTCAAGGAAGAGACCCGTGCCCCTCAGTGGGGACATAATGGGTTGATGATGATTACTTAAGCAGAAAAACTCTCTAATGTCATAACTAAAACGAAAGTCAAATTAAGAACGATTCAAGTCTGGTTATTGGGTAGCTCGTCGACACGGTAATACTTAAATCCAAGTGGGTTTTCTGTGCCTTAACATTTGCCAAAGATCTTAGTTTGAACTTCGGACGTTTCTTTGAGTTTTGATTTATGTATCCTTTGCCGTGCACCGTTGTTAACAAGGGAATGAAATTGTTCTAATTATAGTGTTTTCTTGTGAATATGAAATAAAAACTATTGCTTATTGGTCTTTTGTACCTACGTGTACGTCTGTAAGTGCAATATTTCTCTTCTAAAAATAATTATTATAGTACTTGTATAATTACTTGTCTAAGCTGCTATCTGTGTTATAAGATTGAACTTATTTTGAAGTAAGTAGTATGATTTAACATCGTAAACCTTAGAAAGTATTCAATGGACGCCTCAGTTGTGTAAAAATATTCTGAAAATGACAACATCCTTTTCATCCGAACATCCGAGATAATCCTTTTGTGGTTTTCGCCCGCTCGTAAAATAAATTCCTTAAGTTTACTTTGAAATACTTTACCTTCGATAAGAAAAAAACACAATATAGACAACTCTATTTCTACAACACATTAGCTGAAGCTGAAGCTTTAAAAAAATACCAAATAGATAGAATAATATCATCATCAACCCATTTTGTCCCCACCGAGGGGCACAGGTCTCTTCCCTGAGGAAGGTATAGGCCATACTCCACCCCAGGGGCCAAGTCCGAATTGGTGGAGGCTTGTAAGACTAGTGGCTGGTCTTATTGTCAGAAGTTTTCACGCCGCCCCTAAGGCATCTGACTTGGCTTAACGACTGCCATCCATCGACGGCAGCCAGCACCAACTGCTTAACGTGCCTTGCGAAGCACGGAACCGCTCGGAAAAAATGCCTCTAACGTTAGTCATAGACGGTCACCAATCCATGCACTGAACGCGCCCTATGTTGCTTAACCTTCGTGATCGTTTAAGATCACTCAGGCAGCCGGGGCTACGAGCGTTTCATTATGAAATATTATTTTAGAATAATAAGCTGATGTCTAATTGTGTTGTTGTTAACCATATTCAGCGAAAAAAATCTTTAGTCACATTACACACTTGTATGGTCAATCAAAAAATATTTAAGACAGCTTTTCAGCTTGTTAAGGCCCATTTGCATGCGTGAATTTTAACGTAACATAGTAGTTTGTGCTTCGAAACTGGTTTCTTCTCTAACGGCTCAATTTATAAAAACTGTTTAAATTGGTTAAAACAGAGAACAGAAGCTATGATTGCATTTGAAATTTAAATAATTTTAGCGGTGGTTCTACATTTATTTTTCATATCATTGTTCATGTTTCTAAGCTATTTGTTTTTTTCCTCTGCTTCTCGCTCTCTCTCTCTCTCTCTCTCTCTCTCTCTCTCTATATATATATATATATATATATATATGTCTGTCTCTTTTTCTCTTTCCTTGTGTTTCACTTACCTTCTTTTTACATAACATCGCACACGAAACATTTCTTTCATACTGAAAACCTAGAAGGATCGGAAAAACAGTAAATAATGGGTTTGTAAACATGTAGGTATAAAATAAATTACATAATAAATAAATAAATAAACTTCATTAAAATGTCATATAAACATAGCACCTCGTTAAGGAAAAAAGCTTCACATAAGGAAAGAGATGGATCTGTTTCTTCAGCGATTGTTCTTCTGGGCGTCTTTATTTTGTGAAAACAGGTACAATTGCAATTCTAACAGATTTCGAACAGTTTAATAGCTTAATTGGTGGTACAGAATTGATTTCACACGTTCGAATTGTTGTTAATTCGATTAGTTATAAATGGTTAGTCGATTACCCTTTTGGTGTAATTAATATGTTAATTGTTGAAAAGAAGAAACTATTCGATGGAATGGAGTATCGACTTCGAACTTCGAATTCATCATCATCATCATCATCATCAACCCAGTATGTCCCCACCGAGGGGCACGGGTCTCTTCCCTGAGGAAGGTATAGGCCATACTCCACCACGGGGGCCAAGTCCGGATTGGTGGAGGCTTGTAAGACTAGTGGCTGGTCTTACTGTCAGAAGTTTTCAAGCCGCCCCTAAAGGCCTCTGACTTGGCTTAACGACTGCCATCTATCGACGGCAGCCGGCACCAACTGCTTAACGTACCTTGAGAAGCACGGAATCGCTCGGAAAAAATGCCACTAGCGTTAGTCATAGACGGTGACCCATCCATGGACTGAACGCGCCGTATGTTGCTTCGGCAGCCCAGGCTACGAGCGATTCGAACTTCGAATTAGTTCTAATCATTGTATTACCACGAAAGTTTTAAAAAGTATTTTGAATGAAGACTTTTTAATAAGTTGTTGGAACTGCCTAACGAAAGACCTTTAAAAATATTCTATGCTGTCATTCTCCAAAATTGTCAAAACTACAAAAAATCAAATACGCATTCAATGAGTCTCAATTAAACACATCTAAAAGTCGCGACTTCTTAGTCTAGTTAGATAAGACACACCATCTATCTATTCTATCTAATTGGGATGTACATATTATTAGTTTTTAATAGTGTTATTTTTTTATGTTTAATGTATTATCCTGTTGCAAATAAATAAAATAAAATCAGAATGCGGAATGCTTCCGAAAGTTTTGGTTCCAAAATACTTCTCTCAATTTCTATCTAAATACCTATTATCCATTCTTAGATCAGAAAATTATTAGGCAATCTAGCCTCGTCACTTCAAGAATATCCTGTTCCAAAGAAAAAAACGGGGTCATAGACCTCTACTCAACAAAAATAAGTGTTAACGGACGTTAAAAAAACTTTTGTAACGAAATCCTATTTTCATCGAATGTAATTAAGCAATACATTTATTTTATGTCTAACTCGGCGCAATATCAGTATATTTCCTGTAAAAGAATATTAGATAGACGTAGGCGTTAGAGCTGCGACGATTAAGGCACTTCCCAAAGTATCTATTACAACAAAGAACAGGGAAGGGAAAGGTAGTCGAAACAGGAAAGAGTGCCGAAAAATGTCCATATTTTTTTATTTTTTTTATTCAGGACACATACAGTCACACAGAAAAATGGTAAAAGTGTGTTATGCAAAAATAGACCTGGAGGTCCCTTAAGTAGATAAGAAAAGTAATAATTAAGTAAGCATGCATTCTTAAGCAGTTAAACAGTATTGTTTAAATAAATATAGTCAATATTACACATTTCAACTTAATTGTACTTAAGCAGTAGGCTACCCGCCTCTTTTTTAAATTCGTTTAATGTAACTTTAAATATGTCAATATCTTGCAAAAAATCGTTAAAACATTTAGGGCTGCGTCTGAAGAGCTTATTATAAGCATGTTGAGTGCGAACTATACTAGTATAAAATAATTTACCAGAACGTGACGAGATGCGAGGTACTCTAAATGTTATTTTTTCTAAAAGAGTTGAGGAGTCAATCTTGTTATTCAACAGTTTGAACAAAAATGTCACATCAATGACACATCAATGAGCTCACGTCGACTGCTAAGTGATGGTAGATGATGGTGCTCTCCACTCGACGCATAATCAAGAAATGGGTTCCCAGTTCGAAATTCTAGTGCTTTGAGAAACTTGTGCTGTATCCTCTCAATTCGGGCTTTGTGTCATGCATACTGAGGGCTTCATACAACAGAGGCAAACTCCAGAATGCTTCGAACAAATGCAAAATAAAGCACTTTATAAGTGGAAGCGTTCCTGAATGGTTTGCCCAGACGAAGGATCATGCCCAACTGTTTAAGGGCTTTTGTGACTATGTGATCAATATGGAGGTTGAAATTCATTTTTGTGTCTAGTATGACCCCTAAGTCGCGAATCTCGTATACGCGATTTACGTTTTTTTGATTTATGGAGTAGTTATAAATAATTGGAGTTTTACGTCTTGTAAAGGAAATAACATAACATTTCTCCACATTCAACATTAAGCAAATATCTTTGCAGAATGTACAGAAATTGTTAATATCACTTTGTAGTGTGATGCAGTCTGACTCAGTGTTAATTATTCTATAGAGTTTAGTATCATCTGCGTAAAGAAGAAAGTTTGATGAATTAATGTAGTTATTCAGGTCATTAACGTACAGGGAAAAGAGAAAGGGTCCTAAATGTGATCTCTGGGGAGCAACGAAAGTAACTGGAAGACACTTGGACGTGTAACCTTTTAATGAAACAGCTTGGCATCGGTTCTCGGTATAAGACTTAATCCATCGAAAGAGATCCCCATGCATAACAGTTGCTAACTTGCGCATTAGTATTGAGTGATTTGTTTTATCATATTCCCGCTTAGCTCTTTTCTTGAGCATTCCGATTACGAACCAATTTCTAAGCATCTAATGAATATAAGGGTAGTATTACATTAATCATAGGGAGAAGGCAGTGGCTGAAAACCAGCGCTACCCGCGGCTGTCCGGGATAGCACCAGCTGAGCCACTACCTTTTGCCTTATTGTAAACCTAGAAATTTTCTAGCATGATTATCGCATGTGAAGATCACTTAAAATTGGAAAAAAGTGTAAATTGTATTAATGTTCTGTAAGCTTGGTGCATGATTTTTTTCCATCTTTTATTAATTTACAGAGAGGAAATGAATAAAACAATATTTTAATCATATTAAACAACCGAATTCGTCTATGCTACACATAGGCTTCCCCCAAGAACGGCACTGCTTTCCATTGTTTAAAATAGAAAATCTTAACACAACATAAGGACGCAATGGGACAACACCGGCTAGATGAAACCTGTTTCGATCTTTGTCGATGTCTCAATCGGACCGGATCAATCGACGCCGGTCGGTTTTTTGTGTCCGTCGGTCCAAAGGGGATGTAACATTACTCTCGTACCATCTAAAGATAATAATCGTGGAATACCTAGACGGTCACGTTTTAGAGCAATAGTAACGTGAGCTAATGTTAAAAAATACTATGTTAGATTTGAATTTAATGAACCAAATTTTATTTTATTAACTAAATTCAATTTCATCATCAACCAAGTATGTCCCTACCGAGAGGCACGGGTCTCTTCCCTGAGGAAGGCTGGGGCCATACTCCACCACGGGGGCCAAGTCCGGATTGGTGGAGGCTTGTAAGACTAGTGGCTGGTCTTACTGTCAGAAGTTTTCAAGCCGTCTTAAGGAGTCTGACTTAGCTTAACGACTGCCATCTATCGACGGAAGCCGGCACAAACTGCTTAACGTGCCTTGCGAAGCACGAACCGCTCGGAAAAATGCCACTAGCGTTAGTCAACGACGGTCACCCATCCATGTACCGAACGCGCCCTATGCTAGGTTGCTCAACCTTCGTGATCGTTTAAGATCACTCAGGCAGCCGGGGCTATGAGAGATTCAGGATACACTAGTGGATTTTTTGTCGGAAGAGCCCGATTTGCAGAGCTTAATCATGGTGAGTAGAGATGGGGTTTGTGTCGTGAAGATAACGACGACGATGAGCCGAAATAAAGTATGTGTATCCGGAATAAAGTTAATAAATCTGTAGTGTTAATAGAAGTTGTATAAATAATCTAGCACAAGATGATAATGAATTTAGTTCTAATTCCATCAATTCAAAATATTCTAGTCCAGAAGATCTAGCTGATAAACACAACATTAAAACAAACCTAAAATAAATCATCATTTAATTTTACAATGTTAAATTACATCATTACCATTAACACAGGACGAGTTAATGTGAAGATATAATGGCCATTACTTCTATACATTTAATAAAATCTAAGCCACGTCTTTGCAATCCTTTTTGTTATGACAATAAGGGTCATAATTTAACTGCAGGTGTAGCTTTGGTTTGAAAGAAAATTAATGCTCGAGTATTTCAAACGCAGCGGGCGATAGGATACCATAGCGTGCTTGGAATGACCCTGCTCAATCATTATATCATGAGCCCCATGATAATGGTGGATATGATATAATTGTATCGTTATGTGTCGGTTAAATAGATGGATAGGTGCTTTCAGCTTTCAACACGTAAACAACAAGCTAATGAACAACAGGATGTTTGCTTTGGCAGAAGCAATATCATACTGTTTTAGTTTGAATGTTCAGAAATGTGTTGTACTTACCGATTCCAAGAGCGCCCTCCAGCATTTGGCTCGATGCACCTCTAGCACTAGATGTTCACCGATAGCCTATTCTATACTGGATATGATCATGAGATTTGCGAAATGTAATAGAATTCTAGCTTTGCAATGGATACCATCTCATATTGGTATGTATGGCAATGAAGAAGCTGACCGACTAGCGGAACTAGCCAAATCTGATGGTGACCCTACAGAAATTTTACCGTTTTATACAGATATTCTACCCACTGTTAAAGGTGATTGTCATTCCTTGTGGAAAGAATATTTTGATGAGCGGTCATTGACAATGGGCATATGGTATAAAACGATTCAATCGCATCCAACTCGGTCACCCTGGTTTGACTCATCGGAGTTGGCTAGGCGAGATGTTGTGACTGCCTTTAGGTTAAGATCAGGCCATTTACCCCTAAATAAGTTCGCTTATTTGATGAGAAAAACAGAGTCTCCGAACTGCTCAATGTGCGGGGTGGTTGAAGATGTTCAGCACATTCTTACAGAATGTCTGCGTAACAGTAGGATAAGAGAGCAAATGTATAACAACGAAATGTTTTCCATAGTCGGTGGTTGTAACAGCATTTTAGCGCTTCCAAATTCCGAAGAAGCTAGAATGCTGTACAAACTAGTTAGGTTCGGCTTAAGAGCAAGATTAGAATAAAAAATTAGCTATGTATTCATATAGACGTTTAAGTTCATAAAATGTATATAACTAAAAATTTGTACTTATGAGGGTGACATGGTCACTTGTGAACCAAACCCTTTTAAATTAATAAAGATAAAAAAAAAAAAAAAAAAAAACAACAGGATGTGAAATAAGTACATTTCTGTCTGTCTTTACGATGAAGTACCTCGTAGAAGGAAAACCTCGTACCAACTTTGGCAATTTTTCTCTTTTGTTTCGACTTCAAAATCAGTGTAACGAGTTGGAGAGATCGAATACTCTCGATATTTTCACTGATAATCTTGTGACTTGGAAACATAAGTTGCTGCAGCCACTTACCAACTGATCGTGTTCAGAGTTTTTATATACTCATTAAATGTATCACAATTTATTTAGCAACCAAACTTATCTTTATATATTTATTTCTTCACAAAGTACCATTATGTATTTATTCTAACTTATTAACTAATAAAAAAAAATTCATTACAAACATAATCAAAATTCACATAAAGCTTCGTCAAAAAGAATTAAATTAAAAGAATGTCAAGCCAATAACAATAATAATAAAATAATAATTAAAGAAAGAAAAAAACTCTATCCAAATAAATCGCTCCGAGCCACATCCGAACCAAAAGTCCCCATAATACTGGCCGCGTTCCCGCGCTGCACAGCAAGGGAAATTCATTTATACTCATTTATAATCATTTAAATTTATAAAAATTTAAAATTTATACTCATTTGCTATTTAAAGTTTGTAAAGTTTTTGTATTATAAAGTATTTTTAAAAAATATTTTTAGTGTGCATTGTACGATTCACTCTCGAATGCTGTTGCACGCCTATTAGTAGTGCACAGATCAGGCCTAAGATTTCTTGTTTTAAATAATATTAGTATTTTTTCATCTGTGTACTGTTGGTGTCTCTATTATCAATAAATAAATAAGTACATTTCACGTTAATTTTTTTACATTTTGTACATTTTTTATTATTAAGAATATTCTTGTCTTATCTTATCTTACACTTCTGTTTTCTGATGTGTTATAACTTATGATTCATTCCTGTAAATGGCAGTACCTCATTATTAGGATGGTTACCCTGCTATAGCGGCATCATATTTTATCTCTGTCTCTTTTTATATTATTATTTCTTAGAACTACTAACAAGTTATACCTACATCACGGTCCGGTTTCTGAATTGTGAATTTTACCAAATTTTACTAAGTAAATTCTTAAGGAACGTTCTGTCACGCTCTTTTCTGAGAATTTTTGTGAGACAACACTACGGTTAAGTAGGTACCTACTTAGCAAAATTCTCAAGTCAGAAACTGGCCCTACCTACTAAATTCACAACAGACAGTAGAACTAAAAATAACCTGAGGGTTATCTCACTTAGAGGCAGCCACAACATACGCCCTTAGTGCAAGTTACTGAAGGAACTTAATGATAGTTTACACTGGTTTAATTAGGTTTCTTAATTTAAATGATTAAACTTTCATCTAATTTAACATTATATATATAAAAAAATGGGTCTACATTTTAGAGGGAGGACAAGACTCCCCTTTTAAACTTTGCACAAGAATCAGAGAAATGTATGCCAATGTCATGAGACTTTGCTAGGGAGTTATGGTGCGATATAGCGTTTGCATAGTAAAAAATGACCAAAATTACTCTTTACGTACCTAACTAAGCAACACACCCACATTTGCACCCATCAACACGGTTCTAAAAACCGTTCCAAGGTAAAAGGAGCAAAAACCATTAAATTAAAAAGGCCGAAATCAAAATTAAGCCTTCTTCGTTTAAAATGCATTAATCCGGTCACTTGTCATGCGCGGGCGCGTTTAACCCGAACGGTATTGGGTAGGGACCGTTTCGGTCTAATGCTTGATCCCATTTTCAAATATTTACCTCAAAACATTACCGTAAACCAACTTTGTGTCTTACAATAACAAAATGTATTTTTAAGTTTGATTAATATTATTAATGTTACGTAATGTGTTTCCATTATTATTTAAATGTGATATTAGCCCATATTTTTCCAATAATTCCTACCATCACGTTAATCCAGAGAGTTTGTGGCCCTTGACCATGCCGACAGACGTTGCCTAGAGCAGCCTCGATTTTGATTACGTCAGTCTTGTGGAACCCACCAAAGTCTTGTGGGTGCCACAAGCAAACGTTTACTAACGGAGACCGACTTCACAAAATCAAGGACGGAGATGGTTTTGTCAATAAAGGTTTATAGGGAAGAGCGAGTGATCGTGCTCTTCCACTTACAGAAAAATCTCTGGGGGGACGGCCCGCCGGTCCAAATGTTATGCGTTGGACGTTGTATTTATAGTATGTCATTCATACTTTGATTGCGCGATGCAGGAATGTCAGAGTTTATAGTGTGCGCGCAGAGTAAGACATGTCGCCAAAGGTTCAATAGCACAGTGCCATAGAGAACAAACCCCCTTGAGAACTCGTTCCGGTCCAGCCTATCGGTCCTTTATTGACATAGATTAAGGAGCTGGACTCCCGAGCAGACTTTGACGAAGGTACAAAAAAGAAATCAGCCGAGTGACGACGATGTCACTTTGACAACGGCATGTGACGGTCGCTTAATTGAGATTCTGGATTACTCAGCGTTAATCAATTTTATCAATGATGGAGCTGCAGAATTATCTTTAACGATCGAGTTTGGCAAGGGGTCCGTGGATGCGAATGCTGAGAGATCGCGATCGATGACGTAATGGGGAAAAGTCCTAGTGGGCAAAGGTGGGCTGATGATGATGATGATGATCTATTACAATTTAGTGGAGTGGAATTCACAACCTGAGGATTGTGATAAGTGTGGTAACAACTGATAGTAAGGTTCCTATTAAACCAGACCAAAGCCGTGCTGATATCAAATTAAAATAATCCTTAATACAGGCAACCCTCTAAAAGGCACAATTCCTAACATTAATGGCAAACACCACCATAATGCCATTTAAAAATTTGAAAAGTTCTCGACAGAAGGAAGTCGCGTGCCTTGAAGGAAGCCTATTTTCCGGTTTCTGAATTGAGAATTTCAATAAGTAAATACTTAAGTAACATTCTCTTCTGACATCCTAATATGCTCTTTTCTGAGAAATTTGACTTCGCTTAAGTAGTTAGCTCTCGATTCTCAATTCAGAAACTGGCCTATGTTCAACAGTTGACAGCTGATTGAGAGATGGCTTTTTAAATCTAAAGAGTTAAAAGGACTCTAATAAATCTCCGTAAAAGCCCTAAACATAACACTAATGTATCATCATCATCATCATCATCGGCCTATGGTTGTCCACTGCTGGACATAGGCCTCTCCCATTGCACGCCACTGAGCACGGTCCTCGGCTACTCTCATCCAGCTCTCAGCAGCAGCTCTCAACACTAATGTCCATATGTATTACAGAAACTATGTGTATTTCGTTTTGTGATCATAAAAAATGTCAAAAATCTCTGGGAGACAATCGCGTGCTAGGCAAATATTCACAAAAGCTTAACCTTTCAACCCTTTGACATTTCACACGCCTGCTGTCCCTTTCTAACAGCTCTTTCTCCTTTTTTAATCCCAACGTAACACGAACACTCAATCTCTGAGTTACTTGCCATTTTAGTCTCGCGTTTATAGTCCTTGTCGATTCAGGAATAAGGGTTAGTTCAGCTTGGAAAGTTAATATCGATGTAAGGTACAGTTTTTACGCTCAGTTAACCTCGAGGTTGGGCTATAATTTACGATTTTGGAAAAAATAAAGACATGATGATAACCTGTTCAAAGTATACTGTGTACAAAATCAAGAAGTGTCCCTTGATGTAGACTATCTCGTTGGTCTAGTCGTTATGGTGCTAACTACCAAGACAGAGGTCGTGGATTCGATTCACACTGGAGGCAACTTACATTTATACAAATGGCCTACGTGTTTCTAACGTCCCTGCTTGGATAACATAGCACAGGGTATCCCAGTTTGGGACCAGGTCAAGTGATTGTTTGGTGTGTTGTAAGTTATTATTATTTTATTATGTAAGAAAATACGTTTCATTAATATTTAAAAGTGAAAACGTCAAATAGGGACATTTTAAACAGACTTTAAATAAACGTTTGTTTTCTTTTTTTTTAATTTGTATGAATAATGTTTGCCTACATTGTGGGCACCTTCATCTGGTGCTAAGTATATGTACACACGACAACAGCTCAAGTCCTATCGTTATCTTTATCGTAACAGTATAAAGTAATAAGAATAATTAAAGTAGTATGTATGCATGTATGTATCATCACCAACCCATTATGTCCCCACCGAGGGGCACGGGTATCTTCCCTGAAGAAGGTATAGGCCATACTCCACCACTCCACTCCACATTAGTGGCTGGTCTTACTGTCAGAAGTTTTCAAGCCGCACTAAGGCCTCTGACTTGGCTTAACGACGGCTATCTATCGAGGGCAGCCGGGACCAACTGCCTAACGTGCCTTACGAAAAACGGAACCGCTCGGAAAAAATGCCACTAGTGTTAGTCATAGAACGGTCACGCATTCATGCACTGAACGGGCCCTACGTTGCTTAACCTTCGTGATCGTTTAAGATCAGGCGGCCGGGACTGCAAGCGATTCTTTTGTATGTATATAATAAACAAATGTATGTAACAAACTAAATTCAGTTAAATCACACCCCTTTTGCCCCAAGTGGGCGGAGCTTACCGATCCAGCATCGCTCGCATGCGATACTGAAATAATTACAGCTGTCATTATAATCAGTCCAATCACAGTAACGTGTCAGACCACACAGTATCACTATCAACCAATCACGGTTGGTTCCGCTCTGGCTGTCTAGTTTACTGTAGGGATTTTTTATCTGACAATTTTTACATAGTAATTTGAAAAGTGCGAATGGGGCTGTTATTTGTGGGTCAGGGAGCAAAGCGGGCTACTTAAAAAATTATTTCAACGTAAAGAATTTACATTCTGCTTGTTGCATGTCAATGTACATACAGTTATATATAATGTTAGCCGCTGCCTTGGGGCCGTCTGTAGTGGAGAAAAAGGCAGCGAAAAAAAACTCCACTCTGACCATCTTTTCTCAAATCACCTTAAAGCTAATACATATCAAACTTACAAAATAATGTCTTGGATGTGTTGAACACTAGACACATTTATCCTCTGAATAAATTTAATATTAAACTACTATTTAATGCCATACGTCCTTGTCTTCTAAATAACCTTATTTGAACTTGATATCACCGGAGCCTTGGTCACTATGGCACTAGGCGATTAGCCTGAAATAAAAATTCGGCGTCAGAAGCATTTGGTCGGACTTGTCATTTTTATACTTTACAGATGAATCGCTCGTAGCCTGGGCTGCCTGAGTGATCTTAAACGACCACTAAAGTTAAGCAACATACGGCGCGTTCAGTCCATGGATGGGTCACCATCTATGACTAACGCTATCGTTGATCGATTTTGAAAGTAACATCGAACTCTGAATTACAGTTCTCTGTCTACTCCTCTAGGATACAGGGACGTGTTTATTTATGTAAGTAAATGATAAATGGTTCATCCGTTCATTGTTAAGTACTAGATTCTTGTGTTCTGTTACTTTTCCTGACATGCACTTATTCAGTGTCACATGTAGGAATAATTTGGTACAATTTTCATCGAAACTCGGTAATCGTTTTAGTGCTAGTAAAGAACTGAATTTAAACATCAATTCATTTCTAAGTTTTTTTATTTGTAATATCCCACGAATCGTAACAATCAACCCTGCAAATGCCCGCAATATAAGGAGCACCATAATTATAAGTTTTCGGTATATTGGACCGATTTTACGACGCGCCTCGTATTAGGGCGCAATTCGAAGACGAGTTTACGATTGAGGCTTTACGACTGGCCGTCGTTCCAACTGGGTGTAATTGGGGCATCAGAAATGTCATCATCGTCGGCCTGTAGTTGCTGTTACCTCCACGACATTTTTTTCATGCAACGGCGGGGTTGGCCGAGGTAGTCTGTGAGCTTTTAGAATATACCTCGGGCTCTAGAGTAGGCTTCGGTTTTCGCCGAAAGCACACGAGTGTAATACTACTTAATAATTTAATACTACTACTAAGTTCCGATTTCGAAATTAAGTGTCATATTAGTTCCGATATTTCTATTACACGAATATATCCGATAGAAGCCGAGGTATATTCTAAAAGCTAACAGACTGTATGAAGTCATCTAACTAAGGAGCTGGGTGAGCTGACCCCCCTCTAAAATCGTCTAGACCCACGCCAACATGCTAGGTTGCATATATACACTTACACAAACTCACGCCTGTCTGTATCCAGCAGAGGTAGACAGAGACCAGGATCTGCCACTTGCTTTTCAGGGGCCAAGTCAAACTACTAGTGACACGCTTGACTACCAAAATTACGTCCGTGGTCATAAGCGATTGTGTTGAGTGCAATTTAATTATTACTAACCAATGCCCACGACAACGTCCGCGTGGTAATCGGATTAATCTAAAGAATGAGTTTTTTTTTTATTTATTAAGTACTTTCAGACATTACCCCTGACACACAAACTTACAAACATATCAACTTACCAACTTTTCCTGTTTATGATTTTAGTTTAACATTTTGACCACGCATGTTGAAGGTTGGGTCATTCATTTTATATTTTCGCCGGTTAGGGCGACGGGCGCCGGGTTAAGTATTGCAAATTAAAACCATCGGCTGATTGCGCCCCGAACGTGTAGTCTAATTGTCTTGTTCAATTTACGTTTCGAGGACTTCGACTTGTAAAAGCGAATCCCATTCACCCTGAACATGAGCGAGCGAATGCAGTGGCTTGGGTAGATCCAATGTTCGAAGTTCGGGTTCGATTCTAGACATACGGAAAACCCGGTCTTGTCTTGTCTAAAGTCTTGAGCTAAAACCGGGTCTCCTTAGTCCATTAGCTAGTACCATTAATGGTACTTCTGATACCATTAATGGTACTTCTGATACCATTAATGGTGGGGTCCTGCTGTTTGACCAAAAGTCATTTGGCAAAATTACACTTGACAAACAATGTTTGACAAAAAATGCTTTCGCCAATTGATCATTTTACTACTAATCATTTTACAAATGACTCACTTATCCAAATGATCAACACTTAAATTTACATTTTACAAATAATTATTTTACTTAATGAACATTTAACAACTGAGTTATCAGACAAAACTACTATTGGTCTAAAAACGTTTGATAAAATGTATTATTTGACAAATGTTTCGTTTATTAATCAATCTTACGAACGGGGGGTCGGCGATGTAAAGAATACGTGACAACAGAAATATAGGTGCGACAACGCGCGTAGCGAAGCGGAGCGCGTCCGAGCGTTAGGTTCTCTATGTAAGATCGAAAACAAACTCGACTTTGATGCGTTCAACATTTTGTTAAATGACATTTGGACAAATGCTTCATTTGCGAAACATATTATTTGGTGAAATTAAAAAAGGTCAATTGACATTTCAATATTCAAAACATTTAACAAATGTAGTGTTTGCTAATGGATCATTTGCTAAGTGAGTTTTTGTAAGATGATACTTTTGTCAAATGTCTCGTTTGCCAAATGAACATTTGGTTAAACGTTGTTTGTCGAATGACCATTTGTCAATAATTTTTTGGTCAACCATAGTAATCCCTTGTCTTGTCTAAAGTCTTGAGCTAAAACCGGGTCTCCTTAGTCCATTAGCTAGTACCATTAATGGTACTTCTGATACGATTAATGGTACTTCTGTATCGCTAATTTCCAACAGAACAACTATGAAGTTGAGTTATACCAATTGAGATTTACCGTCAGCTGCCCAGTTATTTTTTCAGAAATTTAAGGAGACAGTACCATTCTTCTGTTATGCTATTCGTTGTTGATGGTTCTATTAAACCCCAATAATTAAATAAATAAGACTTCAGTAGACTCGTTTTCCTAACTTCTCAGATTACCCAAAAAATAACGTGAGCTGGTTTTGATTTGTTTCAATAACACCTTATGTAATCTGGGCGAATACGAACCACTTTTGTGTTGCAATCGTTAAGCGTAGTGCATATTGCGCTTTACGTTTTAATTAACCGCCATTTTGGAATCATACAATTTTTACCACTCTTTTTCTCGTTTTTAACAGCTTATTTTATTGGTTAAACCTGAAAACTAATTTATCCGTCTCAAAATATAATATAACAATAATAATAATTAGATAATCAAATCGTAATAACCATAAAAGATATTGTAGTCAATTTAATCTATTAATATTTTCCATATAATCTTGATAAAATTTCTCAAATGGCATCCCATGAATATCAGATTTCCAAGCACAGAAACAAGAAGTGTACAAATTGAGTGAAAAACTGTCCCAATGATGCTTTTAAATTGTCTGCCATATATGAAGACTATTCACGATTTAACCCCTCAATTAACGTCATAACTAATCCCACTTTACACTTGAAATATCAACTTTTTATCTCACATAATAAAGCCTCATTTTCATTGTCAGCGTAACTGATACAATGTCTTTAACTCCGCCGAGTTGCGATTGTGAAAAGTGGTCTTACAGGATTATTTACCTGAGAAACTACAACTCTATTCCAGTGACAGTAAAGCATGTTATTGTCTGCTGCAGAAACAGCTTTTCATCTCGGCCCTTTTGGCGCACTTTGTGCTTTATTTTCAGAGTTTTAAGGAAGGGTTTCCTAAAAGACCAGCGCTTTTGAATGAGCAGTTATTTGTTTTAAAGGAGACTTTATAGCGGCGTGGTCGATTTGAATAAAAATACGATTTATATGTGTCGGAGGCCACTCGGAGTAGGGTTGCGGAGCCGGTTGGGCCCGGTTGGGTCGGTGCATTTCTGAGTAAGTTATTAAGTTTCGGACCTGTCACTTTTGGCCTGCGAACGTTTTGCAGCTGGGTGCAGTTCGGTTGAAAAAAGACGCTGGAAAATTGGGGCACAGACGTTAGCAGTCTCACTACCAGTGGCAAAGAGGATCATGTAGCAAACACTGGTGGTCTCATACTTACGATGAGAACATTTGGCATAATTAACTGTCTTTTCTTTTTTCATAAACCCAATTCGAAAGTCAATAGCTCGACCTTTCACATTTACTCTCTTGCACGTAAACAACATGATAGCGTGATAAAAGATAAAAAGTCACTTCCTGTTTACTGTATACATGGGGTTATTAGTACATATATAAACTCACGCTGTATCCCGAAGGGGTAGGGAGGGCCACTTCCCTAAGTCCTGACAAACATCTAACATCTGACTGACTGACTGACTGACTGGCTCATTCATCAACGCCCAGCCCAAGCCGTTGGAGCCAGGAAGCTGAAATTTTGTACCGAGGGTCTATATGTATATAATGTAGGCAAGGATTAAGACCGGATTTTTTTAAATTCATCCCCTAAGGGGGCAAAAAGGGTTGCCAAAATTTGTATGGGAGGTGTAAAGAATGTTGTCCAATTTTCTTGAAACTTAAAATAAATACTCTTTAACAAAATTGATTGAACACGTGTTTCGCCGTTTTTTATAAATTTAACCCTTTAACCCATTATTTAACCCTAAAGTCCACGCGGACGGAGTTGCGAGCAAAAGCTAATTCATTATACTTTTACTAGGCGCTGCATTCACGCAGGCCGGGTGCAGTAAATTTTTATTTTGCCCTTCTCTAATACATTCCCTGTCCTCGGGTTGTCCCTCACAGACATTCCACCTGCATTCCATTTTCTTCCTCATTCTCGTCTTCTTTGTTAATATAATATTATCATCTTCTTAAACTACGAAAACAATAGCGCCTACCTTAACGTGTTCTCTAACCTCGAATTAACCCATTAGGCCCGCTTGCACCACCGACTAAAATCCATTTAACCCCGAGTTAACAGAATTTTGACAGTTCCTCCATACTTTATCTGTCAAAATTATCGAAATAACCCGTTAACTGTTAAATGAGCTAACCCGGGCTGACGCAAGTGGGCCTAAACGCCAGACGAAAAAAAACAATAGGAAGGGACAGTACCTAAAGATGGACAAACTGCACAGAGGCACTAGAGCCGGCGAACGTCCGGCGCAGTAGACGAAACGCGACACCTTGTATAAACACCATGACACATTTCTGGCTAACCCGTCGGGAGGGGCTTATGCAGCAAGGCTAGGCCAAGGTCGGAGGATCGCAGCATAGGTGACAAAAAAAAGTTAAAAAGTTGCAACAAGTAAATCAGAATTATGGTATGCGCAATTAAATTTTCAACTTTAAAAATTTAATGACTAACTGAATGCGTTAATTGGTAAATTGTGTTAGTTAATAGGCGTTTTGACGTAGAAAATAAACTTTGGATAAGATTGAAACTTTCACTAAACGTTACTAACTTAATTTGGAATCCTTACTTGCTTTTTTATCGGAAGAGTTCGCTCTGATTCACATAGCTTAATCATGGTGAGTAAGTAAAAAAATGAATCCGGAATTAACTTAATAATAGATTGGATTAGAACTCATCTTCAACTCTTTAATTATTAGGGTAACGGAAGTAGAAACACGGCTTGAGTTTTACGACATTTGACATTTAATCTATTCTACCTGAACACCATAACCATGGTCAGCCTAGATTCAGATTGAAGGTGATTAAGTTATGTTTATAATCTAAATTACTTGAATTTTTTATGCAATTTTTTTCATTTTTCTTTTTAAATTTTCAGCACTTTTCAGTAAATAACTGCTGGGATATCTTTACAATAACAACAACACAGTATGTTAATTATAACGTATCATAACACAATAATTATTATAGTTACTCGATCATGTATTAAAGTATTTAAATAGCGGGACTAATTGGTAAGGGTAAGACAACTTTATTCGAGTTAATTAAGACATTCGTCAAAAAACTCGATGCTCGAACTAGCTCGATGTTACAATGAAGCCATTCTAAAGGGAACTATGTCATTCTTGCATAAAATTACGCCAATCGCAAAATACCTCGTTCGGAAATATGTGAAAAATACGTTTTTTTTTGTCACTTATTATGTCTGGCTTGCCTCTCGCTGGTCTTGGATGCAATTAGTTGACCGTTAATAGCTTATTTCACGTTCAGGAATTTTCATTGTTTTTTCCCTTATTCGCTTGGTAAGGAAAGGTATTTTTATTTAGTTGTTGAATTGAAGGTTTTTCTGGCCGCATTGCTTGAAGCATTATCAGTGCTTTAAGTTTATGTCTTGTCTAGGTACGGTTGATGTCGTAGAAGAACTACGATTTATGTGAACTCCCTTTACTGTGTAACATTTCCTTTTTTGAAAAAAACAAGCTACGTTCAGTCAAATACTTAAAAATACTTACGGTAATTAATACTTATATTAATTAATGTGAGTATTTATTATCACAATAATAATGAATACTTGTACAAATACCTAGTTATGAGCATCGCAAAAGATTAAAAATACTATGTGATTGAATTTCAATCGCATACTCAATAAAAAATTGTATTCTTCATGGTGTTTAAGTTTAGAGGGGCACGATACTTAACTTATTAATTTATGAACATTATCTTATGATATTACAATCATCATCATCAATCATCTCAGAAGAGACCTAGGTTGGATTCCCGGAGCGGGCATATGACTCTGTAAGTTAAGTTAGACATGTGAGAAGTTATAATAGCAATACCACTCGCTGACAGTGAAGGAAAACATCGTGAGAAAACCTCAGTGCCTATTTAGTCTATTCATTATCTCATCGCTTGAATTCGCCAATCCGCGGTGCGCACGCGTGGTGATTACAGCCCATATTCTCTCCCCAGAGGCCTCTGCCCTACAGTGTGACTTATATGGGATGCTTACAAATTGCAACCATTAAAATTTAAAAGTTAACCCGTCAATTCCCGGTGTCACCTCTATGTGACAGAGACTGGCGAATTTATTTAATGCATTAAATAAAATATTTAAGTAAAAAATATAATATTACTAAAAAGTAAATATTGAGTAAAAAGAAAAAATAAAAAAAATCATTTTATTGTCATACATTTAGAATTGTAGGTATAAATTTACAAAAAAAATAAGGGACAAATAAAAAAAAATGTTTCACGTTTTAAATGCATAATGACGTAAATTAACGATAAAAAAGAATGTTTTTCCTTCAGACAGAAGCATGGGAATTGAAGGCCTATGTAAAAAACTAAAGTAAAAATCCCTTGGTCGAATTCATCATACAAGAGGCATTTATTTGGAAAACTCACTTCACTATGCAAATTATGGTAAACAGTGAAAAATCCGGTTGCACACTCTTGAATGAACTCGTCCGACAAAAAAATGACACAAAAAATCGGGACCTAATCGAGCGTGCACCGAATGACAGGCAATCTTGTAACCCAAAACTATAGGAGGCTGTGCGATTTTTTTTATTTTTATTATCTGCTGTTTTGTTTACCGTTTTAGCGGTTTTAAAAAAGCAACATGGTATTGAAAGGGTTGTGTTACCTGCCAACTTTTATTTTGGAGGAAACTGCTTGCGGGTCACTTTTCAAGATCGTTGAATATTAATTAGAAGATCAAAATAAAAGAAATAAAAATAAATAAATAAACTCACGCCCGTTATCCCCGAAGGGGTAGGCAGAGGCACCAGTCTCGAGAACTGGGCCCACGTTTTGCCGAGTTGATTAGGTCCCAAACGTGACAAGTGGCAAGCCATCAAGATTATTATTATTATTATTAAGATTATTAAGATTATTAGAAGATCAAGTGTCATGAAAGACACATATAATGCAAAACTGTATCCAAATCCATCCATCCATCCATTCTATCCTAATCTGCTCGACCGATTCGTTTTTTTTTTGTACTCGTAAAGTTTAATAAAAAGAAAAAAAAATAGTTATGGACGACGACTGACAAATTAGCTAGTTTATCATTGTAAAAATAAATAAACTCACGCCCGTTAGCCTCGAGGGTGTAGGTAAAGGCACCAATCTCTAGAACTGGGCCCACGTTTTGCCGTTTTATTAGGTCCCAACGTGACAAGTAGCAAGCCTGTCGCCGTTATCCGGGCACAAATTATCAGCGAATGGTGTTGCTGTACAAACAAACAAATGTAAACTAAAAGTCATTGGTGCGGGATTCGAACCCAGACCCTCATGATCGAGAAGCAAGGGTGAACCCCACTACGCCACCACCGATTTATTACTAATAAATAAAGCTACAATCCGGTATACTCACTGACTGACTGATTAATCATCTATATGTTTTCTCAGAAACGGTGGGTTTTAGAGAAAAAAATGGTATGAGAAATTTGTAGGGAAGGTGCGATATACAGCCATCCTATGAAGCCGATTTTTGAATTTCGAATTCCTTCTCCCATACTAATAAGCTATCTTTGCTGTTTACCGACCGATTTGGATCAAATTTTGAAAGAATATTTTTTAGCCATTCCGATTCGGGAAAAAAATTTTAGTTGTTCGAAATCCAAAATGGCGGCTGAGCTATAGCCTCCCGAAAATAGGCCCTTTTTTAGACCTCTGCGCAAAAAAGTCGGCAGCCAACTGGGCGCATGGTGGAGACGTGCTCTCAACGGCATCCGGTTGTCGAAGGACCCAGGTATACCAGAAAAATCCGACATCTCCGACGGGAGAAACTTGCGAGGCCGAAGGCCGAGCTCCGCGAAGCGGGCACGAGAGACCCGCCGCGGCGTGGCCGAAGGCCGAGCTCCGTCCAGGCCAAGGCCGAAGGCCGAGACGTTCCGTGCTCCGGCGGAAAACTAACAACCCAAAAGCCAAAGTGGACAAACTTGCGAGGCCGAAGGACGAGCTCCGCGAAGCGGGCACGAGAAACCCCGCCGCGGCGAGGCCGAAGGCCGAGCTCCGTTCAGGCCGAGGCCGAAGGCCGAGACCACACGTGTTCCCACGCGTCGAATCCCAACCAATAGTGTCTAGCGAGGCCCTAGGCCGAGCGCCGCGGAGAGCGAAGCTCGCAGCGGCTGGGGGTTGGCGCGCGTAAGCGCGCAGGGGGCTCGCCCCCTAGTATATATATATAAAGCTACAATGCGGTATACTCACTCACTGATTAGACATCCATACGTTTTCTCGGAAACGGTGGGTTTTAGAGAAAAAAATTGTATGAGAAAAGTGTAGGGAAGGTGCGATATACAGCCATTTTATGAAGCCGATTTTTTAATTTCGAACGCCTTCTCTCATACAAATATGCTAACTCTGTTGTTTATCGGCCGATTTTGATCAAATTTTAATAGAACGTTTTTTTTTGATCCAATTGAAAAAAAAAATACTTTGTTGTTCGAAATTCAAAATGGCGGCCGAGCCATTTTAGACCTCTGCGCAAAAAAGTCGGCAGCCAACTGGGCGCATGCTGGAGACATGCTCTCAACGGCATCCGGTTGTCGAAGGACCCAGGTATACCAGAAAAATGCGACATTTTGAGATTTCAAGATGGCGGCCGAGATATCGATGATCAAAGTTGACCAATTTTCTATGGAGATTTTTCACTGAAAATCCACTTTCAGTACTGATTTCAGTACAAAAATGGGACAAACTTGCGAGGCCGAAGGCCGAGCTCCGCGAAGCGGGCACGAGAGACCCCGCCGCGGCGAGGCCGAAGGCCGAGCTCCGTCCAGGCCGAGGCCGAAGGCCGAGACGTTGCGTGTTCCGGCGTCAAAGTGACAACGCAAAAGCCAGACGGGAGAAACTTGCGAGGCCGAAGGCCGAGCTCCGCGAAGCGAGCAAGAGAAACCCCCGCGGCGAGGCCGAAGGCCGAGCTCCATCCAGGCCGAGGTCGAAGGCCGAGACGTTCCGTGTTCCGGCAGAAAAATAACAACCCAAAAGCCAAAGTGGACAAAGAGAGCGAAGCTCGTAGCGGCTGGGAGTTGGCGCGCGTAAGCGCGCAGGGGGCTCGCCCCCTAGTCTATGTTTATATATTTATTATTGTGATTGTCGGATTGTCTGCAAAATGAACTAAAGAGACAATATAAAAAAAACAAGAGCTGCTGACAACTATAACGTACTTTGGCGGAAATAAAAATCACGTATTTTTTTTGTATTAATATATCCTCGGCCGTTTGATAAGTCTTTCAATACATTTCAGGGTTCCCTAACCGTTAAAGAGCTATTTTCCCGCGTTCCGTTTGTAGCGCAGGACTAAAGCTCTCTATTCCCACTGCAGATCGAATCGCTAATACGCGCCGCATGCGCCCGCGCAAGTTATGGTCTCGCTCGCGGTAGGTTCATTACACTCGAGCTATGGTTATTTTGTGTACAATACGTACACATCACATCGTCCTTTACAGCAGGGGTTCCTAAACTTTTTCAGTCCGGGTAGTTAATTTCATTTGTCTTTTCATTTGTCATTCGTACTCTGGCTTCTTTTTGGCGTCCATTTGTCCAATGTCCAATGAACAAAACAAATGAAAAATACACCTAAACCTATTACAATGTCAAGTTTTTACGAGAGCTGGTTTTAGTTGATACGAAAGTATAGGACATAGACATAATATAGGTACAGACAGACATAGACATAGACAGACATAGACATAGACATAATGGAAACAGGCGGCGAAACTCTGACTAGTAAAAGTAGGTATGTCAGTACATACCTACTTTTACTAGCCAGAGATTCGATGGCTTCATCGAGCCGTAGCGTTTCAGTAAACGCTACGGCTCGATGAAGCCAATAAATTCAGATGTTACTAACAACGTAAAGGTCTCCAATATGTCTCCAAGGAGAAAGAGACAATTTTCTTTGAGGAACAATCTCCAAACTCCATCTACCTCTAAAGGCGACGTCTTAATTGCCCACAGTTCACGAGCGTTAACCCTTCGTTACAGTAAAATCTATGCCAATATTAACCCGTGACTTAAAACTGGACTGCATACCCTCTAATAGTGCCTTTTACGTATCTGTCATCGTTGCCACTAACCCATTCGAAACTCCACTCTAACGTCCTCAGAATAAGGCGTATTTTTCGCTGGTTATGAGTCTTTTGCAGTCGTGAGTAGGGAATCTAATTAACACCTAAGTGTACAGATAAATTTGGCCGATAATAGTGTATGGTTGGTTAGGGAGAGTTGTTTAAAGGAATGACGTTTTTCGTCCGGTGTTTGATTTGAGGTACGTGCTTATACTGAGTGCTTATACTGAGTTTTTTCATTCACTCTCGATAGTGAGAGCGTTTGCGATTTGCATAGGAGTAACAAAGAGACAAATAGATGGCGCGCTTTGTCACTCCTATGCAAAACGCAAACGCTCTCGCTATCGAAAGTGAACGACAAAACTCAGTATACGCACTCAGAGTTTTTTCATTCACTTTCGATAGCGAGAGCGTTTGCAAGTTGTATAGGAGTGACAAAGCGCGCCACATAGTTGTCTCTTTGTCACTCCTATGCAAATCGCAAACGCTCTCGCTATCGAAAGTGAATGAAAAAACTCAGTATACGCACTCTGGCTACCCGGTGAGAAGTGAGACTTCTGTTCACAGACGGCAGAATTGCTTCTGACTTTTCAGTCTAATTTTAAAAACACTGTGTTTTTTTCATTTTCATTGCTGTGAAATAGAACTTTGTGAGGAAACCTGAGTGTCTGAGGTATTCACCTACTTTAGTGGACAAGCGTGGTAATTAAGCCCATACTCCCCCCCCCCCCCTCTCTCTCTCTCTCTCTCTCTCCCTCTGAGAGAAGGTCTGTGACCTACAATGGGTCGTTTAACCTTAAGTCCTGACCTTCAAAATAATAATAGAAAAAAATTACGGAAATGAGGACAAAAGGACGATATAGGCTACAGTCTGTGAGCTTTTAGAATATACCTCGGGCTCTAGAGTAGGCTTCGGTTTTCGCCGAAAGCACACGAGTGCTGCTCTGCCCTGCTCTGTATAAAACTTTTCTTCACTATTTTAAAAAGTTATGTAAAGTTACAAATAACAATACAAAATAAACCTTACCTTATTGCAATATAATCGATTTTATCCGATAGTAGCCGAGGTATATTCTAAAACCTAACAGACTGTACCTAGACAAAAAACATAAAAATTTAAGATTCAGCAAAAATCCAGGCATCTTAAGAACAGCAAAGATTTCACCGTGCACAAAACATTCCCAATTATCCACTCGGATAATTAAAATAACATAACAACCCCGGGAACCGAACCCGAGACCCCGTTATCAGTGCAGCTAGCGAGAAGGTAACTCTAAACCGCAGAGCCATTGCAACGTGTAATCGCCATTGAGCATACCAACACTTGAGCGACCATAGCCGGTTTACTATGGACACCGGTAATTTCATAATAGATGCAAAGTTGCACTCTTTTACGTCGGAAATATAAACAAATTTTTTGCGCTATGAATTTTCGAACATGTTGCAAAACGTTTTCTCACCACGATTTAGCTCTGCATTGGATGTCAAAGTGAAATATGAATGGCACGAGTCACGCGATTTGTGGCGCTAAAATGTCAGGATTTGATTTTGTTTTATACTCTCCTAACATTCCCTCGATATATTTATTCAGGGACCTTGAATAAAGTTACTCCATTATTAAACTCAAACAATAAAGTAAATAATTTGACAATTTTTTTAACGATAGAAAATGAAAATACTTGTATATACTTTATATGAATGAATTGTTCAACGCAATAGTCTTCACAGTAATCTTATGCAATTTAAATAAATAAATAATAACAATGATAAATTAATGTACTTGAAAGTATGCGCGTTTAAAGTACGCGAACTCCGCCTCTGCTCACGATGACAAGCTCTGCGAATCAGAGCGAAACCTGGTCGGACTCTTACTCCAAAAAGTCAAGTAAGTGCATCCAGAATAAATATACAAAGCAAATATACAGTTTTGAAACTGTAGTAATGTACGAGCAGAGGAGAGCGTGAGCAACTCAACTCTGTTGCACAGCAGATGTTATAGGTTGTAGGGTGGTGGTGGATGAAGAATGTAGATAAAACTTTCGTAAGCACAACACATTGTAAACTTTTAGTCCGGATTTACTTACGGGTGTTGTTATATCGGAAGAGTCCGACCAAGTCCGAGTCTGGTCGGACTCTTCCGATATAACAACACCCGTAAGTAAATCCGGACTAAAAGTTTACAAGAATGTAGATGTTTAGGTCTACAGTTTTTATTTCTTACTGTACACAGTTACATGTTTGGTGTTAATGAGAGGCAAAACGTCGGTGCGCCGACCAAATCTGATATTGTGCATTTTTTGAGTATTTTTTTTCTTTACTTGATGTCATTATTTTTATATATTGTATATATTGTAGTCGATATGTCAAAAAAACCCCTATGTGTAGATGACGCTTACTTCACAAACAGCCAACTTAACTATGTGCATATCTGAAAAATTTGTTATGTGTACAATTGGACATACGGTATCTGGCTTTTAGTTGAACTAATGCACATATCAGACTCGGTCAGCTCACCGACGAAAAGCCAACTGTCGAGCGCAGGCAGCAAGGCCCGTGAGCTCGACTGTGCGTGGTCCACAGTCAGCAACACGGCGACTTAGTAAGGTGTACGGTGCTAGCCCGTGCAAGTAATGTCTTTTACGTCCATAATACGGCCACGGTCAATATTAAACGATATTTATTACATCATCGGATCGTCTGGTAGACCCAGTAAAGCCAGTAGCCAGATGGTCGGAATGACTGGAATGGAACACGGTCTTATTGATTGCATTGCAATTTCCAGTTAACCTTTACTGAGTTGAGTAGTTTTCTTCAATTATTTTGTTGGCATTTTGGTTAATTTGCTTCGATGCACTTTGCTTTTCAGCGACTTGACGCTTTGATGCGCAATGCCACTTTTTAATTATTTTACAAGTAAATCGGACGTGAGATGACAGATTCTGTGGGAGATGAATCATCTTTCTCTTTTGGAAAAGTCATCAAAATGTGTAGTGCGTATTATTGCTATCTATATTTCATTTAATTCTGCTTTTCTCTGCATGTAAACATACATACTAATCTCCACCCGTGCATGCCCGGACTGGATTGGTAATGTCTAGCGTCAAAGACCCTCAGAAACTCGGGTTCCCTCACGATGTCTTCGCGAGAGGTATTGCTACTACAGATTCACAAATGTACGTAACTTAAGAAACTACAACAACACGACAAATGTGAGGTCCAAGACTGCCATTAGATTACTTGACGAAAATCATGGCGAGTCTCGAGGCTGGAAAAGAGATTCTTAGAGCATGCCCCGTGGATGAAGTGTGATGACAGATGAACGTACACTTACCTCTCAAGGTATTGGCCCCGTATAGGGGGTGGTCATAGGGCACAGGTCGGTACGCGGGATGGAGGGCGGCGAGGTAGCTCAGCTCGCTGGTCGCCCCCGCCGCGGCCGCCGCCGCTGCTGCCAGCCTGGGGAGAGAAAACCAGCGTTAAACGGCACTTTAAGTTGTTAGATCTGTAAAACAATTCTTCACACCTCCTAGATAGGCCTTTTCTCGGACGCAAGGTCTTCAGATATCTCGTTACACCAGTCTTAATTCACCGGCACGTCCACCAGATGGGCTATCCCCCTACGACCGGCCAGACGGAAGGCCGTACCCTCGGGAGCTCCTTGAACAGCTAAACTCTGGCAGCTCGGAGCTCCCCCCACCCTGACGAAACACGCCAAGATGGCACATTGTCCCAGGAGAGAGGTCCGTCTCTACATAGGAAACTGGTCCGCGGTTCAGCCAGCCTAATTGAGCCGTACCCTCCAGATGACTGTCCTAACAGGCAGTGTGTGTAAAAGCACTATGCAAGAGACACCCACGGCGAAGCCGCTCGGGACTTGTCCCTCTTGTGCCTCAGCACGGCCTCGTCGTCGTCACAATGCTTAATTTTTTCATTATTTTTTTTTTCAAATAATTTTCTGGATTAAAAAATAATAGAACGCTGAGGAGTAAAGAAAGAAGAAACGAGTCTTGGACGAGCCTTTTGATTTTTAGAATGGAAAGATCATCTATATATATAAAAGGAGAAGCTGACTGACTGACTGACTGACTGACTGACTGACTGACTGACATATCAACGCAGGGCCTAAACTATATTGAAATTTTGCACAGGGGTTTCTTTTGTAAGGTAGGGGAGCACTAAGACAGGATTTTTGAAAATTCATCCCCTAAGGGGGTAAAATGTGGGTTCAAAGTTAGTATAAAACTTTGCCGTTTTTGAAGTTATTCGAATGAAATTTGGTGCGAAGGTTCTTCATTTAAAATAATGAAACACGTGTAAAATAGTTTTTTTTTAAATCATCCCTTAAGGGGGAAAGGGGGGGTGCAAACTTAGTATGAAACTTTGCCATTTTTGAAGTTATTCGAATGAAATTCAGAATGAAGGTCCTTCATTGAATGTCTTGAAACACATGTAAAATATTTTTTTCGAAAATCATCCCTTAAGGGGATAAAAGGGGTAAAAAATGTTAGTATGAAAGTTAGCCATTTTTAAAGTTATTCGAATCAAATTCAGCATGAAGGTCCTTCATTGAAAGTAATGAAAGATGTGTAAAGTAGTTTTTCGAAAATCATCCCTTAAGGGGGTAAGAGGGGGTTGGGAAGTTAGTATGAAAGCTCTTTCGAATGCGCTAAAAGTATCCCTATCTTATTTGCAAACACTTTACTCAACTAAAGCAGACGCGGACGTAGTCGCGGGCAACAGCTAATTACAGAATAAAATTCTTAGTTGAAATATGTAAGCTTCTACAATGCGATGTTTTGTGAATTTTTGCCCTAACTTTAGAAGACTATTTTAATAACCAAATATAGATGTATTTAGTTAGAAGGCAGACTGGTGGCTGAAGAGGAGAAAAAAAGTGGTCTGCCTCGAAGGCATTACTATCTGCGTATAGCTTACTTACAGTTAAAAAAAACCTCGAAGCACATTTTGAGCACAGAGAAGCTGGAAGATGAAAAGTATTTTACCTTATAGGCAATAATCGAAATCGAAAATTGAGTCTTCCAGAGCACGACCAAGGGACACAAGACACAGCGAATTATAAGAATAACAAACAAGATTCAGGTGGTCCTATTCAAGGCAGCCGAGGTATTTTGTGGACACGACCGTGCCAGCTTCAAGGACTAACAATGGGGTTCCTAAAGGAGCAAAAAGTGGCTTGTCGCATACCCTGTGACGTCAGACCGTCTGGACGCTCAGGTGGGTTCACTTTTGGAGCAAAAACACGGTTTCGTGGACAACAGCATAGGTCAAATGTCCGTTGGGCCTCTTTTGGGTCAAAATTGTTGGTGATGTTTAGGATTCTGGATGAAAGACCAAAATGAAATTGATGTATTAATATAACTTATTTCTGTGGAGCTTGTGAGATGATGTTGGAGATAATGACTCTGTCCAACATGAGACAGGTATTTTGTTCGATAATTATGACTTGATCAGTAGGATTAATTAAAGTTTTAAATTAGGAGGTGTGTAGATAGAACCATTACTCACAAGGAACAATAACACGAACTAGAAAGTAAATCCAGAAACAAAAGCAACTAACCCTACAGAGCATACAAATGAAAACAATACCGCAGGCCGCGCGGCTCATAATAAAATTATTAAACAAATCAACTTCATAACATAATGCGGGGCCGAGAAAATTGTCGGGTGGGCCCTGACTGAATAAAGAAATTATCCAACTAAGGCAGGAGGATCGCTCGATCCTACGAACAAAGACGTAGCCCAAGAGGAAGAAAAAAGGAAAAAAAGATGGCGGGCAAGAAAATAAACAAGTGAAGCCACTCGCGCCCCGGGTGACGTCTTCATGTAACCCGTCCCGTTCGCGCGTGGATGCTGTGAAGCGACCCGTGTAGGTGCGACAGGGATGGCGGTATGCGCCGAGTTGGGTCCGCGGGTCGGAAGAAAGTTTTCGAAACTGTTCGCCGCTGGGTGCTGGCTGGAACGAGTTTTGTTATAAGGATTTGCGCGAGGTTTTTCGAATGTTTATGAATAAGTAATTGGCCTCTTTGGGTTTTCCAGAAAATAAAAATTTACCGAAAAAAAATTTGACTGATTAGGTACCTAACTCTCTGAACACTTGATAAAATTACTAGTAGGTATAGTTTATTTGTAACGATCCTATTTTTTACGAAGCCGCTGTCACAATCAAATAAATAGCAATCAATAAATCAAAACAAATACAGAATGTCAGCGGCCTAAAAAAACAACGCTTCGCGAGCCCGTCTAGAATCGATTGTTTTTTTGCTCTGCGCATACGCATGCATTCGCAGCCCGGAGCTTATACGCACGTGTGCATTTCGTTTGTTCGAGTCTCGGGACGTACAATAACAATAATTTATTTAAAACTTAATGCACAGAACAGAAAGGTACGCGCAGAAGCACTTGATAAGCTGATGTAGTTTTTGTATTGAAGAGGTCTTTATAATCCCAAATGGACGCATGCGCCACTCATAATTAAGGTAAATACAATAATGAAATGGCCTAACATTGTTTTATTAGAATATCAAATTCATCATTATTTTATATACGTGCACTCTATTTTTAACTAAACCCTAAGGTTTAGCACTAAGGTAAGCACTAGATATTAGGTATCTGATTTGCAGAGCAGTCGAAGACGAGCAAACGACGACGCGAGCTCCGTCTCTGCTCACAGTGATTAAGCTCTGCGAATCAGAGCGGAAGAGTCCGACCATGTCTGGTCGGACTCTTCCGACAAAAAGCCAAGTAAGTGTATCCGTAATAAAGTTGATAATTACGTGTACTCTGATCACTTCAGTTACGGACGACATACAAAAGTTGATATGCTGTCGACAAGTAGGTACTCATTTCATAAAAGCATCTCTATATTCTTCTGCCGTATCTATTTTGTGCTTAACCTCCGCGGATACAAGATAGCTTTATTAAAAAACTGTTTCGGAATCGTCTCGTATTGTTTATTCGCACCGGCAACAATGTAACGCCTATAATTTACATTTAAGTATAATGACATAATGACAGATATTTGCAAACATACTTAATTTTAGCGTTAAAGTTTTAAAAAAATCTGTCAAACCTTATACTGACGGCCTCTGTGGCGCAGCGGTTAGCGCTTCTGCAAAAGGTTCCGGGTTCAAACCTCGGCTGGTGACAAAAAACCCCCAGGACTTGGATGTTTACATGTTTGTGATATTGTTGTTTCTGGTTCCCACGACACAGGGTATCCTATTGTGGAGCCAGCCAGAAGCTATTTATGTACCTGTATATAAATGTTTAAGTTTATGATAGCTTTACTTAAGGATAGTCGGTTAGATACACCAACTTACGACATGCCCTATAAGTGCCCTGCCTCACTAGGACGCCATGGCGACGACGCCAGAGACCGTATCCAAGCAGTTAATATTTAAATGTATGGTGCCTAACTCACTTGGCGACTGTTGGCGACGTCGCCATTCAATACAAACTGCTTGGATACGTAGCCGGCGACGTGGCCATGGCGTCCCGGTGAGGCAGGGCCCTTATACAGACGATGATTCCACCACTGTCGTTCTTTGACAAATCACAGCAACCAATCAGGTTATTGCTACACGATGTACAGTGTGCGATAAAAAACAACTGTGAAATGCCTGAATAGTGTGGCAAAAAAAAAACTGATAAAATATCTCGTCGGGTGGCAGTAAACACTCTCAAGCTCCAATAAAGTCCCAGAAGAAACTGTAAATTAATAGCAAAAACCCCGCAACGCAGCGTAATTAATGCAATCGGCCCGCGAATACTGACAGGCGGTCATTTTCGACTCCGCCCGCGTCGCACGGTGGCTGCGACTCAATCAGTAACAACCACTTCATACATGTTGCATGAAAACCTGTACTCGGCCGAGATAGGGAACGACCGAAGATCCATTCGCGACTTCGCGAGTCGATGGAATATTATTCGGAGCGAACGAAACACTACCCACAAATACTGCAAGCTCGCTCTATATTCTAGCACGAGAACACGCGAGAACGATATACATTGCGTTTATATAGCAAATAGTTTTCTGATTATCCTAGGAGTGTGCGCCATCGCCAGTGTACACCGTTCTCGCGTGTTCTCGCACAAGAGTTTGGAGCGGGCATAACTTACTGGGCCCAGCTCATATTCGATAATCTACCCACCCAGAATATTAACAGGACATACTACGGTAAGAATTGGGTATGTTTATACCTACCCATCTATATGATAGATCACAAACATAAACATTTACATACAGGCATATACATTGCTTCTGGCCCCACTCTAGGATACCCAGTGTCGTGGGAACCAGAAACAGCGACGTCACAATCATGTAAGCATCCAAGACCTGGGCTTTTTTCCCCCAGCCGGGATACGAACTCAGGATCTCTCGCATAGTAGGCACATATTTAACTGATGCGCCACAGAGGGCATCAAAGGTATCATCATCATCATCAACCCATTATGTTCCCACCGAGGAGCACGGTCTCTTCCCCACATACATAAATTACATTTTTTAGTATATAATCCGCCTCACACTTTTAACCTGGAGTAGTCTGCCATTGTGGTGGACGAAACGATGTCGTTGATGATGATGATGATGATGATGAGTCTATATGAGTCTGCCATTAGGCAGAGGCCAAAGTTTGCCTCTTGCCACGATCCTGACAGAGCCCTTTCACTTCATTCGTATTCGCAGGATGCAAGCACGCCCGTGTTCTTCCATTGCTGGTCATAGGGCTCTCCTAAGGCTAGCCACTTGATTTTGTCTTCAGTCATCCCCATCCAACCGCCACAAATTCAGGCCAGCTTGGAGCGGTGGCAGAGACGCAAAGACCAGGGGTTCCACTTGCCACTTTACTGACTAACCTCTTGCTTTATCAACATTCATTAGTCGCTACAATACCGCCGAATTCTTCTATTACTGGATATTGGCTTTGCCTTGCTAGCTACTTTTTTCTGTCCTCGGCCATCCTTTTTTTTTTTTTTTTAACGGGTAGAAATGCTTTGTGCACCATAACCGCCACCCTTGGAGGAGGGCGACGGCCGTGTGTCGGACTCTCCTCTCCTAATAATAGGAGAGGCATACCTCCTAAAACACCCCGGGGGCCGTCCTGTCACTCGTGCAATGGGGCGCCGCCGGATCTCGCAAGTGGTGAACCACAACGCGAATGCGACAGCGGCGCCCCGGCGACGTCGACCCGACTCGCAAGGAGTCGGGCCCACCCTCTCTGGAGAAGGAGCATGGGCCCCCCCACCCCCTTCTCCCGTCACGATGTCGGACGGCAGGTCCCCCAACCTGCCGTCTGTGACCCTCCCTCAACCGGCGGCGCAAGCTCCGCGCGGCGTCCCCCGCGCCACCGGCTCTCCTGGCGGAGAGGCGCGAGCTCCACAAGCCTCCAGCTACCGAGGACCCGTTGTGGCCCTCTGCCCGGGTCCTCGGCCCATCTAATAACCCCTCCCAAAAGAGCAACCCTCGGCCAGAGACCATATGGGGTGCCCAGTCCCTGGTCCCGGGCTTACCGCCTGCAGTAACCCTCCCTTAGGCCCGGCTTGCGGATCTCGCGCCCCTCCCCGCCCCTCCAGCCCTCTTCCATGCCCTCTGCTGGACAGAGGGACACAGAGAGGGCCCCCACCGTGTGTTTTTTATAGAGGTTGTCTCCTCGCGGCCCGAAGGCCCCCGGCCCCGCTCAATGTGGGGTTACGGGTGCGGGGCCCATGGTGGACCCCGCGGGACATCCAGCAGCGCAAGCCCCTGGACATCCCCATCCCTCTGGTTTTGGTCCGCGCCGGCCGAAGCCGGTACCCCCCATATCTGGAGGGCGTTCCCCTATCCGCCACCCGGGGGACGTGTCCGATGGAAGACCAGAAACTCCACACGGCCATCCTCATCCAGCTGCTCCCAGCCATCTGCATCAGATCGTCGGTCTAACTGCTGGCATGGTGTCCTGCGCTGTTATTCGATTATAATTCTGTCCACCTATTTATTTACTCTTGTACAATTCATGGACTCTAAAAGTTAACTGGTTTGAATTCAAACAACAAAAAGAACAGGCTACTGTCTTCTACAGTCTACGCCTCAAAATTATTAAATTTTTACTCTAGGAGTGAAAGGAAGCAAAAACTCGACAGGATTTCAAACTTCTGTGTTCTAATTTCTGCAGTGATGCTACTTACACTATAATAGTAAGTGATGGTCTTCGCAATTTAACCACCAGGCGGCGCTACTGGGCAGGCACTTAGTTATTATTTTGATGAGTTGTTATTTTATGACAAAAAATGACGGTTCGATTTCCAGCCCCGTGTAACCTAGCAGATTAAATTAAATTGCTTGTTCAAGAGTCAAGACACTTCGGTCGGAGCATACCGAGTCCTTAAAAGCAAGTCCAGTACTCGAGCGAAATACGGCGATGTAAAATATGCTACTGATTGACTGCTGGCTCTTTGAAGAAATGTCCAATTAATTTTTATTGCCTGCAACACAATGTTTTCTTTGGCGCAGTTCGTCTTTCTTGGTGCACGAGTTGGATTCCTTGCATTCTAGGGAGGAGATGGATCTGATCTACAATTCGCATTACTAGAGTCTTCCACTTTTTTCAGGTTTTCCGCCTCATGCTGTGATTCCGTTTCAACGAGCTTTAATGCTCCTTGCGTCTTTTCTACCCGACTGCAAAATCAAAGGAGGCTTATGATTTTTCTATTTTATGACTTTCGTTTGTGTGTACGTAATTAAGTATGGTTGCTTATGACAGCGTAGAAACCAAACGGCTGGACCGATTTGGTGTGAGGCGATTGGTGTATTAGGTGTCTAATTAATTGTACTGACGACGTGACAGTTGAAATAAGAGTTGAATTAACTTATAGAATTTTTGGTGGGCCGAAGCTCAAACAATGGCTTTTAATTTCTATGGTATTAGGAAGAATTCTTTTTTTTTCTCATATTTTAATTGATTTTTGTCCCGCACAACATCTCAGGGAGAAGGCAGTGGCTGTAAACCAGCGCTACCCGCGGCTGTCCAGGTCAGCACCCAGCTGAGCCACTATCTTGCCTTATTATAAACGTAGTTAATTATAATTTTTATTTTGATGAGGCAAAAAAATACTTTTTTTGTCTTATCATAATTGTTTCATTCAAGGTCATAACACAACTGATCAAAAACAAATTGGCAGTCATATTGTTAGTGAAAAGACAGACAAACAAAAGAACTTGTAATAAAAACAGGACTGCTAAAAAGTCAAACATGCTATGATGTCTGAAGTCTTTTTAGAAGTAGGTAGAAACGTTTTTTTTTAAACGTTTGAATAAAGAATATATACAGGACTGCTTTGCTAAATACAGATGTTAACGTTTTGTTTTAGGCAGTTGATTCATTTTACAATATATGGCAACAGTGGTAGACCTACGGTCTTGCTTTTGGACTGCCATAAATAACGACGAATGCTAACTTTTGACTAAGTTGACTCACTGAGCAAAAAAACCTATCATTTAGTCAAACGACGTTTCATCTCTGTTTTATTTTTGCCTGTCCGACATTATTACTCCATCATGTGGTGTGATTTATTTTTTATTTATTCTAAAAGTGTGGCATATTGTCTCACTTAAGGCGGCGACGGTGACCGGTGTCGAGCAGAAACGATAAAATATAGTCATTTTACAATAGGGCCTGTCCGGGGAGCCTCCCGCGGCGAGCAGCTTTGGAGAGGTTCTCAGAAAGGATGGAGTGAAATCTGCGGCGTTCACGCAAGCTTATACAGGTTGTTTCAGATGAGGTTTATTATTATTGAATTCTACTAATATTATAAAAATCCAATAATAAACATAAATTCCGTGCATCAAATCCTTAGCGATTCCAATCGTGTAACTTTCGAATCCCAAAGTCTTTTGACAGTTAGACGTTTGGTGTCGCTCTGGGCAATTCAAAATTAAGACATTGATCTGAATTTTGGCACGGAGATACATTATAATATTAGTACAGTCGTCAGCACGTCAATCTTTACATTTTAGTTGCAAAGTCGCTCGTAATGCAACGGAGCGGAGTGCATAGGTGTATAGGATGATGTGCTGTACTGTACTATATATTATGTGATCAAGCTTTCATGAAATTGGTTAACCACACCTGCAAATGGTAACCCAATACACGTTAATGTTTTGAAGGAGAATGATTTAGTCAACAAAAAGTTGGCTCTTCCACCAGATGATTGAAACAGTGACCGTAAAGACATAACTTTCAATAAAATTAAGACATTTTAAACGAAAACTTTACGCTATAAATCCCCGCACGCTATGCCGTTTAATAAAGCGTAAAATTCCGGCCAACCGAGCCGCTTCAAAAAACAAAAAAGCAACACACTGTAAATAAGCCCACCATTTAAAGTTTCATCGTGTTAATTCTCGCCAAATGGGTCCAAGGAGCTTGTCCTTATATTTTTTTCGTCTCATTTCAATCCCAATTTTGGGATGGAACCTTAATAAATCTGTCTAGAGCCCATTCAGTGACTCGAGAATTAAGCTTCGGCATTATTGGCCACGCCAAAGCCTGATGAAGCGGTGTACGGTGCTGGTTGAAATCGGCTGAATGGTTCGACGAGGATACAAGGCATTATCGGGTTATAAAAATTGGTATTGGCAGCGAGGGTCCGCGACAACATCTAAAGGATACAAACGGCACATCTGTTAGCTCTAATCCGAACGTAAAAATGTATTTGTGGAAAGGTAATTCTCAGTTAAACAAACTGGCTAAGGCATTGTAAAACGCCCACTAGCTCGCTGAATCGACTAATGGTAATGGCATACAATTGGTGCTCTTATCACTTAGAGCGATCTCTTCCAGACAATCTTAGGATGGAGAAGATTGCAGGAAGAACTTGATCAGTAGGTATGGATATTGCTCTAATGTTTTAGGACTATTTGTCGTTAAGATATACGATTGGACCTAGTCTAAGTATTGTCCATGTTTTGTTTACGGTGACTTTTTTTGATTACCATCGTCCATGAAAGCACAGATTGAATTACAACTTCAATAAATTGTTCCGTGTGAACGCATCTTGAAGATACAAACATTTCTGATGCAACGGCCTGGTATTCTTTAGCCAACATACGAGAGGGCAAAACCTAGTTTTAGATGCCCGTTTGCTCATTCATTTCGTGTTTGTTCAGCCTTCTCATAACAGAGTAATATTCTCCTAAGGTAACTTCAATAACTCCTCAGTTACTTGGAAAGATGCGTCTTTTTGTCAACCTGCACTGGTATCGTTATTGATGACGTCGCCCCATCAGATACAGCGTCGTCGGACAACATTCCCTGCGCTTGCGCACGCCGCAGTCACGGGCGATAATTGGGCGTCATCGATAATGTCTAGGACTCGGTTGTAATTGTTAATGTTAAGAAAAAACACGTGTTCGTGTACGTGATGGAATTGTCAACAGACGAAAAGACGTTGAAAATTGCGCAATCTCCTCATTATCTATATATTTAGCACATTTTTAACAACGCTTAACACTAGTGGAAAGTATATAAAAAATAACGATATCCTCGTGAGGCCCGACCTTGAAAAGAACAATTGATTTTGTGATCACCTGAGGACATTGGGCCTCACGAGGATAAAGAAAAAAACGTTCTAGTAAAAATAAAATAGCCTCAAGATTTGTTAATGAGATTCTATTTATCAGTAAAGATGGTACTAACTGACAAAAGTAAATTATGGAAACCCTCACTAATAAAGTTGGTGTGGTTTCTATATTACATATTATTCTTATCTAATCTCTTTAAACGAGCAATTCTTGTATATATATTTATATATAATCAGAATCTCGGAAACGGCTCCAACGATTTTCACAAAATTTTGTAGGCAGTTGCTTTCGGGGGCGTTTAATTGATCTAATTAGGTTACATTTTTAGAAAACGTTTTTTTATCCGTGTTTTAAGGCAATTGAAATTTGCTATAATAACATACAGAGGTAAATTTCGCGTGAACCTGCAAGGGTGGGATAGTTCTGACGGGAAAACGGGCGACCCGTTTCGGGCCGATTTCAAGAGACCCAAGTTCGAGTCATGATTTATTTTTTCCAAATTCTTTTTTTGTTGAAAAAGGATTATTTTAATTTTATATTACATATTTTATATTACAAAAAAAGTACCGAGCAAAGCTCGGTCACCCAGGTACTATTACATTATGAGAAAAATAAGAGTGAACTTTTAGTGATTAGCTCTCCTCACCAGGACATTGACGTAAATAATTTCGTCTAAATCGCACGGAAACTAGAAGATCAATCTACGCCCACATCTACCAAACACAAGATTGAAGCATCAAGAATAGACCATAGACCAAACAACAAAATACACTACACGCAATAAAAACACAGCCATTCACAATATAAACTGCAGAGCACGCCGTAACGAGCAAGCCGGAGCGGTTGCTCGAAAGGAATTGTCGACAGTAAAACATCAGTAAACAGTCAGTTTCCGTGGCCAAGGGTCTCTCGTACATTATTCAAGCCGTCCGCCGATTGACATGTTACAAAAAGACCGGTTTCGCGAAGACGCTGCGGCGATGATGGGCAGTCGTTTGTTTTTGTTTACATTCAGCGATATGGTCTAAGCAAGTATGACTGAATTAGTTAATGCTGATGTTGTTGCACGATTATCTTCAATCGTTCTAGTCCAATTGGATAAAGATGATAACATGTTGGGGTGTTGCCTCTTGTACAGAGAAAGAAGAGTAAATTCAGCGAGCTTCATTAAAAATGTGTCGATTAAAGCGCAATTAATTGAAGCTTGTTGAATTTCAGGGTTCGGTAAGTCAAAAAGAAACAACGCAACCCTTATAGGATCACTTTGTTTTCCGGGTCTGTATTTCAAGACCCGTTATCTCAGGAACGCGCAGAGTCAATTCCTCGTTGAAATTAAAGCCAAACACTCAAGTCTACGGTCCCTAAAGCTGCAATTGAGGTACTAAATAGTACCAAAAAGGTACTGTAATGCAATGTTTTTCAAACATCAAATATCGCATTTGGTCCAGGGGTCCTGATGCTTACGATTTTTTTTTTAAAAAGATACAGCCGTTTGTGAGGCAAAAAACGTGTCGACAAAACGTAAAACGTTCGTCGACACTCAAGAGAATCCATTCATAGGGTACTTACCATTGCTTTAGAACGATGAAATTTGGCAATTAATATTATGTTATAATATTACAAACACAGGGAAAAATCGAAAAAATCTGTAGGATTTGTAATTTGATCATAAAAATTGAGTTTCAAATTCGGGAAAAGTTCGGTAAAAACTGCTAGTACTGAAGCTTCAGCGGACGAGCCTGACTTGCAATTCTAACAGTCCGGGATGTTGCGAGGTGGTTAGAGTCAGAGAGAGATGGAAAGCAGGAGGGGAGGCCTTTGCCCAGCAGTGGGACACAAAAGAGGCTATGTAAAAAAAATAGAACAGTAAAAAAATTAGGCTCAATTATGAGGAAATGCAAAACATTCATTCAACTTGCTTATCTTCTAAATGTATTTTTAGTCATGTCAGTCTTTTTATAGCCCCAAAACAAATCGTTAACTTCTTCGCTTTTATAATCCATGCATCATTTCAATTCAGTTTCATCATCGCACCGAAGTTTTTATAAATCATAACAATAAAACCGCAGGCGTTAAAAAATCCCACGCAATCATTTAGGATTTGGTTAAGGGGAGGAACAGTCCGAGAATTAACGACTAAACAAATCAACACTTTTTTTATTTTTTGTATGGTGTAGTTCGGCGTTACGCAAGAAGATCGTTGGGTCCACAACTATTTATCTTGACGACCAAAAAGTGACTTCGCCTTAACACCACGGAAATTAAACTAGACTGTAAAACTCAAATGCTCTTGTTAGTAAAATAGTAAAACTCTAAACTAGAGTTCGTTAAAACTAAATAGGGGCACGTGTCCGCTGTTTTACTGTCTCAGGGGATTGACGTTTCATAGCGCAGTAATTATTGTTGATATAAGCAGTAATTTATAACCATATTTGTATGAAACCACAGAATGACCATCTCAAAAACCTAGTCCTACCTAGCGACGGCAATAAAAAAGAAAATTTCCAGCGAATGTCTAAAATAGTGTTTAATTAGCAATAAAATAGTAAACGGTGTGAAAAACTCAAGTAATAAAAGCCTAAAATGGATTTTTGGAGCTTTTAATCCATATAAAGGAAAAATAAACAGGAGCCCAATGTAAACAATCACGGTGAAAGTACACACACTAGTAATGTTTGATCTGGCAACTAACTATAGACCAAAACGGTTTTATAATATAATCGGTAGACCAAATCTTTACTTCCTGCAATAGTTTAAATTATTACAAGTATATATTATTCAAATATTTTTGAGATAAATATCCAGCAAGAGTAAAAAAAATAGCTGAAACATAATTATCATAGTAGTGCCATTTTTTATACAAATAAAGCTTGCAGAATTTAAATGTAACCTAATATATTCAAGCCTCCATGGAAATATTTCCAATATTTCCACTCAAGGCAGTGCAAGAATTTGCGCCTCATAATCGGTACTCCAAGAAAAACAAAGTATACTAAGCACTTATAGATCACTTGCACCCGATAGAAAATAAGATAAGATTTATTTTTGTTGTACAGACCAGAAAACAATTATAGAGAATAGTTACAAAAGAAGAGATACAATTGGGGGCCTTATTGTAGATAGCAACAAGGCCGCCAATGCAACCTGGCAATCTTAAGCAATCTCAATCAGTCAACCTTAATAGAAAAGATTACCAAGGGAGAACTGTAATAATAATAATTATAACGTCCTCAGTCCTGACTTTGAAATAAGAATGGCTTTCGTTTGTTATTCTCAAGGTCAAGATTAATTAGCATAATATTATCTACAATTTAAACTAACGACAAAGGGTTCGATCCAGGTTCGCTTGCGTGCGTACGCGCACGATATTGCCGGTACACGCTGAGTAACGGGCCCAACTTTACATTTGCCCGGCGACTGTTTACAAATAAATCATCTCGTATTATTTTATTGCCCCAACCAGCCCAGGCTCTCGACTCTCGCTGGCTAGTACAGTCGGCTGAGAAAGCCTTTGGGTTGATTACGGACTTAAGGAGGGCTTTTCAAAGCATCATTAAAAAAATATAGTACCGCAAATTACCGCTAGATGGTGCTGACCTAACACGTCAAAATTGACAAGACATCACTGTACCTTCTCTGTGGTTCCTGCCCTATGTTTTTACAAAAATGCACAATGCATGGGCTAGTCATGAGCAAAGACACAATTCACGTACGTATGTAATGAACAAAGCAAAAATACTTCGATAACTTTCAAGTTTCAACAGTTTTGAAACCAAGTCTAGTTTAGATCACAGACTACAAAGGGATGTTTAGACTATCACAGAGTAATAACGATTAAAACCACAGACCTAAAACCATGATGACATTTTGGTCTTCTTGCAGCGCCATCTAGTTTTTTTTTAATGAACTCAACTGACCGCTGTCATTGAAAAGCCCTCATTACGAGGGGAATCATCGAAATCGGCCTTTACATTCACAATCAAGATTCCTCACGAAACTCATAATGAAGAATAACACCGTAAGGAGACCTGATATGACCTCTGTAGCTTAAGTGAGTGGTTAGCGCATCTGCCTACCATGCGAGAGGTCCCGGGTTCAAATCCCGGCTTTGGACGAAAAAAACCCCAGGTCTTGGATGTTTACATGTTTGTGACGTCGCTGTTTCTGGTTCCCACGACACAGGGTATCCTAGTGTGGGGCCAGAAGCAACGTATGTGCCTGTATGTAAATCTTATGTTGTTATGTTATGTTATTGTTGTTATTTCATTACTTTAATGCATGCAATATAAGAATAAAACTCTTTATTGTAAATACCGTTTATTATTCAACAAGTAAATGTGAATATAACTTCAGTAACCTGTTTTAAATTTCATTATAGATCATTTTCAGGCTGTTGACATAAAGTCAACATTTGCCCATCCTTATACTCCAAGGCAGTAAGGCACAAAATCGCTCAAAATTGCCCCGTCGACTGTACTTCACTTCCGTCGGTTTACCGGGTCAGTGGACTGCCTCGCTTATGTTATGTTTAGACCATGGAATTGTTGACTATTTCTGACAAAATCACTTTGTACTTGCACCGTGTACCTTGGTGGAGTCTTCCGGTATTAAAAAATCCCATCAAAAACATAAATGTGAATGATAGAAGGGCCAAGTTCGATAGGTATTAAGAACAGACGTCGTTATCGACTTCGCCGGCAAAAGAATTGAGATCTTTGAACTAAAACTTTCGTAAGCACAACACATGCTAGTTTTTACCAACAAACCAAATTTCAGAAAAGTCACATAGGTATTATATCAACCTAACAGCATAAGTACAATACAAACAGAAAGTACACTAACCCCCGTATGACTAAACGAAGTAGAGTTCATTAAATAAATATTATTTAGGCTGTACGTGAAAACTAGCCAAGTCAAATCTTAAACTTGAATAACAATTTACATCTCTAGTGATCTTGTAACTAAAATTTCATGATTTTCTTCAGAGAACTTGGCAGCACCCATATAGATCTCAATTCTTTTGTCGGCGAAGTCGATAACGACGTCTGTTCTTAATACCTATCGAACTTGGCTCTTCTATAATTCACATTTATGTTTTTGATGGGATATCACTGCTTTTTGTACAGAGATTATTGGTATTGATCACTAATAAATACATCGTTACAGTGCCACTTATCTTATCTGTTCAGTTGATAGCGGCGCTAGTGGAGAATTTAGTAATAACATTTAAGAAATTTACTCAGAAAAATGAGATTATTTTAACTCGTCTTAAAAGTTTAACGAAAATGTATCTATAAATCTTAGTAAGTGAATAAATGAAACAGAAAATGGGGAACAGGATTTACTAATGGTTAGTTAGTTACAATTTTGGCCACCTGAACAGATAACTTGGTGGCGCTGTATTTATTGCCATGCCAAGGAAGCGATAACCGATAAATTAGACATCGGCTTTTAAAAAACTCATTTACATTTCAATGAAACGTGCCTAAGAAGTTGTTTACAGATATTATATAGTATCGGTTGAGACCAAACCATACCACGATATAGAATTAAAAAGCGCCATCTATTGGCAGAATTTGGAACTAAATATTATGCGGCTATTAATATCAATAATTTTCAGTTTTTAGATTTTTTTCCTTTGTATATGCCCAATAGTCTACCTTGATGCCAAATATCAAGTTTCTAGGTCATCTAGAAGTGGGTTAGGTTTTTGATCTATAAGTGAGTCAGTCAGTCAGTCATAAAAATGCCGGTTTTTAAACGTTAATATATCTATAACTGTTTGAGCAACATTGATGAAACTTTGGATTCTAGGCAAGTTAATGGATTTTAAGAAATGTGCCAAATTTCATATACGTAGGTTAAATAGTTGTACAGTTGTGAAGGGGTCAAAAGTAGCTCGAAGTGATTCCTGTAATATTACACACGGCTGCTGCGTCGCCAGTTCCTTTTTTCCCGAACTTGGCTGGACTCGCTGGCGCGAGTCTAGATAGAGTAAATCTTGCAGCCAACAGTATTAGTTTTCTATAAGATTTCGAAGATTTCGGGGCATATAGCACGATGAACTCATGGTCGATGGGGCCGAAAGGTGCTTGAATGGAGACAACACATCGGCAAGCGCAGCGTAGGACTACCAACCACAAGAAGGACGATCTCATACAAGTAGCAGGGAGACGCTGGATGCAAGCCGCTTCCGGTCAGTCTTTTTGGAAATCCATGGAGGAGGCCTATGTCCAGCAGTGGACTTCTTGTGGCTGAATGATGATGATTATGCTAAGATTTCGAAAACACAATCGGGTATACGCGTGAACTGACGGGGGAGTTTGTGAGGGTTGTGGCACTTGGCAAACCCTGAATTGCTATCGTGGTACAGGCTTTATAAATGGGGTCATCCATAAATAACGTCACAAGTTAAGGGGGAGGGAGGGGGTCGACGAAGAGTGATATTGTGTGACAAGGGGGTGTGAGGGGTCCTAAATTTCATGAAGTCACATTTCGAAATCTATTATAATCTAAGTGTAATCATCAGTTCATCAGTATTTTTTTTTTTACTTCTGTGCTATCCCCAAAATATTTTGGGATAACATAAACCAAACCATCCTAAACGAAAACGGTTTGAATGTGAGCAATGCACGGTTTAAATTTAGGTTAGCGTCCAAAAGGCACAAGAATATACATAATATTAAGTTTTCTGTTTTGTTTTTCCAATTTAATTTAATCTGTGGTTAACGGTGCTGGTGGTACAATTATGCAACACTTTAAATAATTAAGTAATTATGTTAAATTGTCATTGTACTACTGTTTGTTTTCCTTAATAAATAAAAATAAAATAAAAAGTGTTAAAACACGAACTCTGAACTATTAACGAAACACTCAAACACATTTACAGCTCTATCTGTACCCAAGTCTATTTGCAACACTATCAGAAATAAAACTAACTTCGGAACTGCTGTTTAACAAGTGGACTCTTGTCCACTTCGGGCTCACATGGAGTTTAACAAGTGACCAAGTTAAGATTGTACAAAAGTTGTAAAAAAATTCCAGCACCATGTAATTTCACCTCCTAGATCCTGATCTTGAAAATTGCAATCAAAAATCATTGTAATTTTCAGTGTCAGGATTTGTAGTTTAACAAATGTTGGCATTTAATGACAAAGTCTTCTGTTGATGTATACTGGTTTTAGAGAAGTTGGCCCCCAGCTCTCAGCCCAATTATCGACTAACCGTTTATTTTAACAACTTAAACGGCAGCGGAAAAGCTAAATTGGCGTTTCCTTTTGAATGTTCGAACTCAATAAAATATACTTTAATTTATTAGTCGGCTGCTTTTTTGGTTAATGAAACTGTGTTCCGCAGAAGGTAATGTTACTTAACCCGTCTTTTTTTATAAGTAATTACGACATTTGTCATAAAAAGTCTTTACGTACATTTAAATTTTACAATTACAAAGTATTATGTTGCCCGAGAGAATTCCTGGGCTCTTGTCTTGTGCGGGTCATTCCATGATAACCCTTGATACAATTCTGTAACTAAATGACCAATTAACAAGTTTACAACGGCCTCTTTATGCTTACATTATGTTGAGACATTTCTGAGATAGTTGTTGGCATAGTTTGGCCACAGAGATGAATGAAGTTTGATTTTTAAAAACAAAGAAGAAGATAGCAGCTATCATGTTTGATATCTGTTTAACGTTATGGCCTGGGTCTAGGTGTTTTTCCATGTTTGTATTGTCCTTGCATGGTCACAGAGTATCCTAGTTTGGGATCAGGTCAAGTGATTGTGTTGTGTGGAAGTTATTATTATCATTATTAATATTGTAAAAAAATCTAACTTTCGAACGATCGTTTCGATCCAAATCTCGAAATTTATTACGTACGATATTAAATTACGAACATACAAGGCATACTTTTGTTAGCCTATCCTTAGTTTCAGATTGAAAAAAATTGATAGATAGATAAAACATTTATTGGCATTTACACACATATTCAATAAAAACAATATAAAGCAGACTATATCGTAGAAAATCAAACAACATAGACAAAACGCACTGAAGCATTATACCAAAACAAAAACATTAAAAATGAGACATACAGCGATTGCTATTACAGAAATTGCTATTACAGTTGATACTTTTGGAGGTGAAACAAAAATATATTTAAATTTTCTGTTACTTACTTATTACCTGACAAAGCAAAAAATCTTTAGTAAAAGTATGCCAATGCCCATTTTTTATTATGCTATGAAAAACTAAGCAAGTATGCTTAAGACAACTGTGGTCTATGGCGGAGTTAGACTTAAATAATATTGCGGACATTTTGGACATCTGTACTTTTAGTTTTAGTTTTTCCTAAATCACTACGCTGTAATCCTTGAAGTTGACCATTTAACGTGTTTGATCGCGCTTAGTTAAAAAATAATCTATTTTTTGGAGCATCGCGGATCATTAACAAAATACTACTAAGGTAAGATTAGAATACTAGCTGGCCGGGCAAACTTCGTTTTTTTCACTTATGCCCGGTTCCAATATCCACAAAACGCTTCGTTTTTGCTTACGATCGGTTACAATTCCTACGCACCTTAAGAATAAGAATACTTTAATGAATATAAAAGTGTTACATTTTGTGTCCTGGCTCCCAAACTAGGATTCCCTGTGCTATGGGTGGCCAGGCTACTTCCGTATGCTAGCTTAGTAGTTATTATACCTTGCTTACGATCGGTTACAATTCCTACGAACGAACGGATCGTAGCAGAAACCGGGCGTTAGATAACTGAAACATAGATAACAACCAGACCTATTCTGACACCTACCGAATATACATGTAAGGTTTCATCAAAATCGGTCAAGCCGTTTCGGAGGAGTATGCGCACTAACATTGAGACACGAGAATTTTATATATTAGAAGAAAAAGAAAGATTCTGCACACAAGAAACAAGACAAATAAAACTTACGATTTGAAAAAGTACAGTGAGCGCCCTTACTGAAGTTAAAAGCGAGACGTAAGTAAAGCAATTACGAAAGAAGCTGCGAGCGTAACTTTCCAAAAGCCAAAATAACTGTTTGCAATTTCACAATCAATACGTGAAATTCGAGAAAGATTCCAATTTCAAATAAATTACAAAAACAATATCGGAACAATAACGCCGCGCCGGTCGGCCGTCTGAAAACGCCCACTCGAATATTATATTGAGTGCTATAAATTGAAAACAAATCACATGAATGTCATATTTCTTTCAAACAAACTTCAGAAGTGACAGACTAACCTTGATCCAAAGTTGTTTACGACCTTATGCTTTTAAAAATAAACAGTAAAATAGATTGGCAGCCCTAGACCGAAACACTTAGTCAATATTCCGATCCATCGACACTTGAGTTCACTGGCGTCATTATAGTAGAAAGTTGGGTATAGATAAATGAGGTAATTGTCTTGTCCAAGTGACAAATATCATAAAATCTCTGAAGACATGATTGATTTTAAGCTTGTTAATTGTTGTTACTAGAGATGTGCCAGATGGGAGCTTCCCATTCCCGGCAATAATGGCAAGCTTCCCACTACCGGCAATAATGGGATCGTTCCCATTATTGCCGGCAACAATGGAAACGATCCCAATGATATGGTTAGGAACATTTTTTCTTATTTCTTTGCCAACTTGCGGGGGTGTTACTGTAAATATTAATTGTAATGTTATTATCGACAGATCCTAAAAAATCGTAAGTAAAAAAATTAAAAGATCAAATCATTTTTTCTTAAAGAAAGAAAGAGACATCTATACATTATCGAGGAGCTAAATGCGGAGAAGGGATAGCGTGCGGAGGAAGTCAGTGTTATTCCACGGTTGGCGCTGTGATAGCGATTTTTTGTTGTTCGTTCGTCAATTTTCAACTTTTAATAAAAAAATGGTGCCAGCAAGAGGCTGTGTTCATGAACATTTTAGATTAGTCAAGGAAGGTCATAAGGAAAAGACTTTATGTAAATACTGTGACGCAGTATGGAGTAAAAAATGCAACAAAATTCGCGCGCCATCTTGTAAAATGCTAGAAAGCCTCGTTAGTGATTAAAAAATCATTTGAAAAACAGACACTAACGCTGCAAGCAGTGGAGCTGCAGCAGAACAAAATGTGGAAAAATTAAACAAACTTAATTTTTGCGGGTTTAATACTCACTAAGGGAGAGACTGTTTTCAGAAATTGTTTTATTTACCAAACATACCGTAGAGATAGGAAATTATAATGGCAAATAATGTGGTAAAATATAGCTGTAATTAGAAATTAAACTTGTGGTTAAAAAAAAGTACGCATAAGGAAATAACTAAAGTAACTTCTGGCAAAAAATATACTAAATAAATGAATGATGGTTTCCCAATAAACAAATTAGAAAATTTGTAAATATTTCGAAAGTTTTCTTTAAATACAACAATAACAGTATTAAAAAATGAAAGAATAAATGGTTTTAGAAAAAAATAAATGTCAAAATAATTCCTTGAAATGACTCCGTTATAAAATAAACATTGAGATTGATAAGATTTTTAAGAAAACAAAAGTACAAAATACCGGAATCGGCCATATTAACTGAAACAGCAATCAAAGTGAATGACGTCACGACTAGCTACAACGGCCGTGTTGTTTGACTTTTTGTTGTGACTACGCGTTCCGATTAATTTTCACATAATTTAATTAGTGGTGTTATTGATTATTCGTGGCTCAATATCGTGGTTCATAATCAACAATGGAACAATATTTTATTGAGGCAAACAGCTTTAATTTACCCAGAGTTGACTTGTTGATATTGAGCGAGTTTCTCGCATCAAATAAACATTTTTGTTCATCTGAATACCAAAATGTGTTAAAAAAAGTTATTTCATCATCATCGTTAGCCTACCGCTGCCCACTGTTGGGTATAGGCCTTTTCCCCCAAATGCCACTTCACACGGTCTCTCGCCACCCGAATCCACGGACCTTCCGCCGACTCAACGACATCGTCCGACCATCGGGCCGCAGGTCTGCCTACTGACCGTAGTCCTGTTCTCGGCCACCACTCTGTGATTGCCTTGGTCTTCCCGCCAGGCCAGGTGTCCCGCCCATTTCCACTTCAGTCTTGAGACTCTTTCGCCAATGTCATCAAACCTTGCCCGGCGACGGATGACGACATTGGGTACTCGATCTACGAGTCTAAGACCTAGCATGGCTCGCTCCATTGCTCTTTGTGCTACTTTAATTCGGTGCATATTCTGCTTTGTGAAGTTTCGACTCCATATGTGAGAATGGCTAGAGCACACTGGTCATATGTCTTGGTTTTTAGACATTGCGGAATCTTATTTGAAAACATCGGCAAGATTCCCGAAAGCAGCCCACAGCCCACCAAGCTGAATCTGCCACATGATCTCCTTGACCTGGGCTTCTCGGTGAAAAGATAAACAATGTCCATGGTAGATATACTCATCGACAACTTCTATCGGGCAATTACCGACAGTGATGTTCGGCATAGTCACCAGATGGTTAGCCATGACTTTTGTTTTGGACATTTTCATCTTGAGACCGACCTCCAGGGACGCTTCGTGCAAGTTTGCGAGCATACACTGAAGATCCGTGGTATTTCCTGCCAAGATGATGATGTCACTGGCAAAACGCAAGTGCGACAAATAAACGCCGTTAATAGTGACACCCGTCTCACCCCAGTCTAGAGTCTTACGTCTTCTAAGACGTTGGTGAAGAGCTTAGGCGAGATGGTGTCACCTTGGCGTACACCCATCATGTTGATATTGACAGGGTTAGTAAGCTAATTTTTTCTTCAGTTTTAGATAGTTTAGCTCTATTTGTTACACTTGGAGGCCGTACTAATAGCACTCCCATGTTTCGTAAAGCCAGCAAATGCTTTATAAAGTCACAGTTTATCTCTATCTATAATAACTTTATCTCTCATTAGCTGTTGCCCGCGACTACGTCCGCGTGGGCTTTAGTTGAGTAAAGTGTTTCCCAATAAGATAGGGATACTTTTAGCGCATGCGAAAGAGCTTTCATACTAACTTCGCAACCCCCTCTTACCCCATTAAGGGATGATTTTCGAAAGACTACTTACACGTCTTTCATGACTTTCAATGAAGGACCTTCGTGCTGAATTTCATTCGAATAACTTAAAAAATGGAAAAGTTTCATACCAACTTTGCACCCCCCTTTTACCCCCTTAAGGGATGATTGTCGCAAAACTTTTTTACATGTTTTTCACGAATTTTAATGAAGGAACTTCATATTGAATTTCATTCAAATAACTTCAAAAACGGCAAAGTTTCATACTAACTGTGCACCCCCCCCCCCCCTTTACCCCCCCCCCCCCCCCCCCCCCGTTTTACCCCCCATAAGGGATCATTTTCGAAAAACTATTTTACATGTTTTTCATAACATTTAATGAAGGACCTTCATATTCAATCTCATTCGAATAAATTAAAAAACGGCTATGTTTCATACTAAGTTTGCACCCCCCATTTTCCCCCTTAAGGGATGATTTTTAAAAAACTATTTTACACTTGTTTGATAATTTTAAATGAAGAACCTTCGTACCAAATTTCATTCGAATAACTTCAAAAACGGCAAAGTTTCATACTAACTTTGAACCCCATTTTACCCCCTTAGGGGATACATTTTCAAAAATCCTTTCTTAGTGCTCCCTTACGTTACAAACGAAACCCTTGTGCAAAATTTCAAGTTTCTAACCCTTATAGTTTAGGCCCTGCGTTGATATGTCAGTCAGTCAGTCAGTCAGTCAGTCAGTCAGTCAGTCAGTCAGTCAGTCAGTCAGCTTCTCCTTTTATATATATATAGATTATATTTTCTTGGTTCGAACATAAACAAACAGTTTGTTCGGTGCTGTTGTTGATGTGTTTTTGCACAGAGAGACGTTTTGTTCACTTTCTTAATTCAGCATAGATATAATGCCGTATCTACAAAGTCATTACGTCACAAGCGACGCCATGATATTTTGGAGCGTTTCCGCGCGTATTTCAAATTGAATAGCAAAAAATATCATAAATTTGTACGAAAACTAAGTTTTTTTGTTGATTTTTTTTTTTCGAAAATAGTAGCCGTACTAGACATAACAGAAGGAAAATTCAAAATCTGTCATCATGCCTATTATTTTAACTCCCTTACAAAATATTACTGAATTCAAGTTTATAAATTGTTTTTATTTTTCACTTTTCACACAAACTCGAAATTTGCTACGGCAAATTTTTATGAACAGTAAAAAAATAAATTTTACTTTTAGAATTTTTTGGTATTTTTCAAAAGTCAGTAACCTCTAACAGAGAAATTTCCGCCAAAATTCGGAATTTAGGACATCCCAAGGGGATTTTGTTTCATATTGAATATCATGCTTCATATGAATCACTAATTAACTATTCCCAAGAACTCTATCTTAGTCAACACTTGAACTAATGCATTGTTCCCAATAATTCCCACCCCTTGGGATCGTTGCCGGCAACGGCACATCGCTAGTTGTTACCCGAACCAAAATAAATAAAAATTGGTGGGATTCTGGTTAGAACAGAGGACGAATAGTGGATGGAGGTAGTCACAGTATGATGGGTCGGCCCAATGGGTTAACAGGACTAAGAAGGCTACAGGGAGGCTGTGGACCAAACTGACAGGGGTTCTGGAAGACTGGTGTTACTAGGAACCAGCCTATTACGAGAAAGAAATAGTAGGCATCTTTTTTGGAGTTGGTAACATAATCTGATGTTTTTCATTAAACATTACACAAAATAATCCGTTCAGAAAAAGTGCGGCTAAAGAAGACTTGTCTTTAAAAACTTGATAAATTTTCACCTTTGTTAATCAGTTGCTTTATGGTGACCTTAAAAATAACATTTAAAAACATGTAAAATTAATATACGTGAGTATCTAGGAATAGAACACCTTTAGCAGTTTCACCGAGGCATAAAGTGTACAGTGTATCAGTGTGGAATGGGTCTAAATTTACATTTCGCACAGTGGTGCGCTTGTCGCAATGAGGGACAAGCGGGGTCAATCAGGACGTTGACAGGGCGTGTGTGGACCACTGTGCAGGCTCTGATAGTGCTGGCGAAATGGCTTCCGCTTCTCTGAGTTATTGGGACTCGATTTATGGGCTCCGTCCGCGCGACGTGCTATTAGTTCACGTCACGGATTCATAGAGTGACAGCGATGTGGAATCAAGGTCAGCCGAAGTAAATAGAATTATTTTTCCAATTCTTCTAACAACTTTGACGTGCATAAAGTAAATATTCTATCTATTTGTACTATGAATAACATACTTGACTTCGACTTTTGACTTTGCCTTATCTGCTGAGAAAAACATTCTGTGTCGTACATGGCGTTTTTTGAATGTTTTTTGACAAATAAAGATATTGTATTGTATTGTATTGTATTGAAAAGTATGGGAATCTTTAGAGAACTCTTGAACACATTTTAAGGAATTAAATATTCCCGAAATACGTCGGTTAGAGTTTTTGATTTCATGAAGCTCAGTTCTACAATTTTTAGGATTATTTTTTGTTCAATGTCCTTTTCGTCAAGTGGAAATGAAAAAAACTTTATTAATTGGGTATTTGACAAAATGTCAAATGAGTTACTTTTAAAACGGAATTTTGTATGAAAATACTGGCTTATGACGTGACATTTCAGAGCACTCTTTTTATGTTACATCTATTTAAAAATTGTAAACTAGTAAATGATTAAAAGAGATACATTTTCCGAAACATTTTGTAAGTTTTGTTTTAATCGAGCATATCATATAATTTCTTGTTGATAGTGTCAAATACCGAATTCCACTTGTCTAAAAAACGTTTTGACGAATTTTTGCGATTGCTCTGGAGTAGCGTTTTTTATAGATAACGCTTATAATTCATGTGTTAAACAGATTGGACATTGTCGGACAATAATTTACTGAAGACTACGACATTATGATATTAGTGTACAAAAAATACGCCTGTTTTTCGCTGTATTTTTGTCCACCAACTCGACCCTAAGACAGCGGATTATATTGTACCATTGACAGTACCTGGGTGACCGAGCTTTGCTCGGTACATTTTTTGTAAAATAAAATATGTAATATAAAATTAAAATAATCCTTTTTCGAACTTTTTCGACTCGAACCGGGTCTCTTGAAATCGGCCCGAAACGGGTCGCCCGTTTTCCCGACAGAACTATCCCGACCTTGCAAGTAGATGCGAAATTTTCCTCTGTATGTTATTATAGCAAATTTCAATTGCCTTAAAACACGGATAAAACAACGTTTTCTAAAAATGTAACCTAGTTAGATCAATTAAACGCCCCCGAAAGCATCTGCCTACAAAATTTCGTGAAAATCGTTGGAGCCGTTTCCGAGATTCTGATTATATCCTCGTGAGGCCCAATGTCTTCAAGTGATCACAAAATCAATTGTTCTTTTCAAGGTCGGGCCTTACGAGGATATATAAATATATATACCAGAATTGCTCGTTTAAAGAGATTAGATTCAACAAACAGAATGCGAATTTTTTTTTTTTTTTATTAAAAACTGACCAACGATTGACCCCGATCTCACCTGATGGTAAGGGAAGATTTGCGTTGTAATATTTTTTTAATTTCTGAATTCATGTCTAATTGCCAGTAGCTACCAATAATTACCACGTTTGTAACCATTCAACTTTGTTTTTTTTTATTATTTCTGATTTGATTCCTAACTGCCAGCACATTTGTTACCATTAAAGGTCAAAGTCCCGGACTGTTGATCGTTAAAGAAGAGCAACTCAATAAAAAACCCAAAGAACCACTGCCGATGATGTTAACGACGCATTTTACGTTCTATATCCACCTCTAGACTCACACACGTACATTAGTCTCAAAGGTCTAGTGTTCCTTCAAATGGATTTTCGACCTTATATCAAAGGTAATAGGAGTCTTGATAAGTCTACGTATTGTTGACAGTGAAGTAAACAATAAAATTAAATCTGTTTTATTGACCATGTGTAGTGAGACCAGATTTCGTGCTCATTTTTTTCTACAAAGGGAATGATGATGATAGAGCGGTGGTGGCCTAGTAGAACAATGGACTAGGAAGCGGTAGATGCAGGTTCGATTCCCAGTGCGGGCATGTACCTATGTCTTTGATGACGAATATTGGCTGCTTAGAAGGCAATGATAAGTTGACAGTTGATTCCTTTACATTTTCGTCGTTGTTTTTTTTTGTCGTTTTTAAAGATAATGTTACGGAACCCTTCGTGCACGAGCCCAACCCGAACTTGGCCGGTTATTTTTATATTCCTTTTATGTCATGTGTGTAATAAAGAATATTCTTAACATAATATCATCTTAGGTTCAAACAGCTAAAACGATTGTTATAGCGTCCCCTTCCTTTAGTTTAGGTACTTATTACATCAATTTCGAATCCGGCTACTAAAACTGTGTACGAAGTGGTATCACATACCCACTTTTGGCACCAAATGCAGTCGTTAGCCGTAAGTGTGTATGCCTCAAGTTTATAGCCCGTGATCCGGGTGCCTCGTGCACTTAAATAAAATTGTAAAAACACACTTTTATAACCAAATGCACTTCACGGTAGGGTGTCCAAGCTGCAGAAATTATAAATTTATAAATTAAGGAAATCAACATTTTATTTTTTTATCATAAATTCTGAAAGTTGCATGACTGCCGGTCAAACGCAGGAGAAGAAAGAAAGTAACTGTTAGATGTACGTAAAAGTAGTAACATAAGCTCACGCCTGTATCCCAGATGGGTAGGCAATCCTGACAGATCACGTTGGCTTCAGTAACAACAACAAACTAAAAACAACTTCAGTAATAACAAAAACAACAACTAACAACTTTGACGTTCATAAAGTATCTAAACATTTTCTTTGAATTATGAATAAAAACATTTGAATTTGAATCCATTATCATTCATTAGTGAAGATAAAAGTAACGAGAGATATTATTTCGATTCATACATTTCATTAATTAAATACGTACATTATTATCTCTTCGTCTGCAACGAATATTTTCCCAGTATACAAGTAAAGCTTTCTTAGACATTCTTAAAAGAAAACCTGAGTTGAATTTCTCAATTAGGTCCCCTAAGGGTCAACCTAAGGGTCACCCTACAGATAAAAACTCGAATAATTTGAATCGAGAGTGCAATTGCCGTGGGTGTAACGTTTTTATTAAGTTTTTGGCGGGAACCCGACACACCTCGAATAACGGTGCCTCATCGGAATTGCACGAGAAGGCACAATAAAAGTTCGAATTTCGAATCGCCGTAAAGTTTCGTGGGAACTTGTTCCTCTGCGGTTTTCGTTTAGTAAAACCCTTCATCACATAAGAGCCATCACAAACAGGGTGACTTGTCGCCGCGTCAGACGCGACGTTGTCATTTGCTTCTGGCGTCTTGTCGTCGCGACTCCGCGACTCTGACGCCAAGTGTGCGGAGAAACGAACAAAATATATGAAAATTGACGGCCGTAGCCTGTCGTCGCGTCTAGTCGCCGAACTGTCGCTGTCGCGTGTCGCCTAGTGTGCGCATAGGCTTAATGTCGCTCAGCTCAACCCGCTAGAACGAAGTAATTAGAGAGTTTTTTTCTTGAATGCACCCAAAGGTTTGTCAGTCTCTGTCGGTCGTAAAGAAACATGTTGTTTTCGAGTTGGCAAATAAATAAATCTGTAAATACTAAAGCAATCCTGGTTTATTTGCTCATAATGCATCAGTTGTTTCATCATCATCATCATCAGGCTATATTAATCCACTGCTGGACATAGCCCTCCCCTAATGAGCGCCATAGCGCCCTGTCTTCAGCTTGCCGCATCATCTGCCTGCAGTTTTTCGCAGATCGTCATCGATAGGATTCGTAACGAATACATCCGACAGAGAACCAAAGTTATCGACATAGCTCAGAGAATTAGCAAGCTGAAGTGGCAGTGGGCTGGCCATATTTCGCGAAGAACCGACAACCGCTGGGGTAAACGTGTTCTTGAGTGGAGACCGCGACTCGGCAAACGTAGTGTAGGACGCCCTCTAACCAGGTGGGATGACGATCTGCGAAAAACTGCATTAGCTGTTTGTCGTACACTAATAATCTGTTAACAGCATAGCTGTGGGTTAATTTTTTGTACGCACTTTAGCCAAATGACAGAAGAGTTATTTTTTGAACGCGACGTATTTTGGCGATAAGACAGCTTAACAAGTAGATTAAAGATGAGTATAAGAGAAAAAGGAAGTAAACGGCCAATTTCGCAATGGACAATAACGATAAACAAGTAAATAGACTCGGCTACGCAATGTACATCGAATGCAAGTTTTTTAATGAAACTACGATTGTTTTGAAGAGAATAAATTGATGTGGAGTTTCTTTGCTAGCTTCTTCTCCACAAAATCTATTAATTGTGAAACTAACAACTTCGACGTTCAAAAAGAAAACATTACACAAACAAGACCGCGAGAAATGGAGATCCCTTCTACGAGACCTATGTCCCTGAAAAGGGATAAGAGAAAATCATCATCATCAAAGAAATTATTTTGTTTTTACTATGAATAAAATTTGAATTTGAATGGTCATAATACGACGTCATGAATAGTTACATTATCGACCATCCGAAGTCATATGTTGAAGTCATTAGTCGGGTATTATAACCAGCATTATACATATTAAATGTACTCATTAAGCTAAGCAATGTAATAATAAGGAAGAGCGGGGTATCTGTAACAAAGGCTTCGACTAAGTACAGAGCCCCAATGACGTGTAAACTGTAACCTCTGACGATTGACGATGACGATGACGATTTGCCGGACTGTTTACTTTAGTAGATAATTTCTTCACAAACACACTTGTGCGTGTGAGAAAGACTTAAAATTACCAGCGTCCAATTGAAACTTCGTTCCTAACAGTTCAACTTGTTAGAGAGCCTCTGGCAAAAGTAGAGGCACCGTACATACGGTAACGTCTAACTGAGGTTCTACTATTCAGATTTGCTCGAATATGTCCCTTGGTCCATTGCTGAAGTGGCTACTTTCCAATGGCTGAGTGTACCAAACAATTTCTATGATAATAATATTTTGCCGCGCTAGGCTTAACAGGACTGGTTGCCTGAGAATAGCGTAAACGGAGATTAAATATAATCTAGGAACTATTAGAAGGACATTAGAATCCCGCATTTGAAGACAAAGTATTAGGCGAATTAAATAAACTAGGTAGCTTTTTGAGGAAACCTAACGTTAAGTTTCCCTCAAACCCTAATAAACAAATTATATAAAACCAATATAAACATTTACATACAGTCAAACACATGAGTTCTGGTCCCACACTAGGATACCCTCATCATCATCAACCCATTATGTCCCCACCGAGGGGCGCGGGCCTCTTCCCTGAGGAAGGATACCCTGTGTCGTGGGAACTACATAGAAAAAGCAACATCACAAACATGTAAACATCCAAGAGCTGGAGTTTTTTTTTTCGTCTTTAGCAGGGATTCGAACCCGGGACCTCTCACATGGTAGCTAAAAGGGCAAACCGCTGCGCCACAGCGGTCGCCTAGCTGAACTTGAATACTGTCTTGAGCCACTGGGACCCGCCATACATATGTACAAATGGTTTTTCCACGTTTGTAATCCCCTTACCTGTTTACCATAACTACGAGTATAACACAGGGTATCCTAGTTTGGGACCACGTCAAGTGATTGTGTTGTTTGGATGTTACTTTTATTTATTACTAGCTAACCCGGCCAACGTTGTTTTGCCACATGAAAAATAGTTAACAACCTATTCTCCGACACACCAAATATACATATAAAATTTCACCGAAATCGGTCAAGCCGTTTTGGAGGAGTTAGTGCACTAAGAACGGTGAAACGACAATTTTATATATTAGAAGAAAGACTAACTGACAAACGTTGTTTTGCCAGATAGGGGTATGAAAAATTGATAACAACCTATTCTCAGACCTACCGAATATACATATAAATTTCATCGAAGTCAGTCATGCCGTTTCGGAGAAGTATGTGCACTAACTAATACGGTGGCACGAGAATTTTATAAATTTGTTTGTATGACTAAACACCTTGTCGATCTGATATTTATTCAATTATTCCAGGATACTTATTTATCTTCTTACATACGTCCAGTGACTGAACTGAGCACGGGTCGTCCTAAGTACTGCATTTAATTATCACATTACTCATCTTTCTATCCAAGTAACATCTGATAAACTCTAAATTGTCATTATCTTAATTGAAACGTCAAACTACGCCACGAGTGACTCTACTTCTTAAGCCCATAATGTGGGATGCTCACCACTAATTAGGCATTTTAATAAAGTCAATTAAAATGTACGTCGCCTCGCCGTATCGGTGTCATACAAAGTTGTAATTTTATGGCCGCGTGCGCAGGCTGCGGTCTTTTTGCCATGTGCGGTTGAAAAAAATGGCAAAGAGCATGCACATTGAGCTTCGCACATAAATTTCGTAAAATGAAAACTTGTGAGGAAAATAGGTTGTGCCCTAGGTCTTGGATATTTACATGTTTGTGATGTCGCTGTTTCTAGCTTAATTTAAATTTCAAAATTTTATTTAATATGATTTCTCTTCTGAAACTAACAACTTTGCGATTTAAACATTTGTAACAAAACCTGGTTCTACAGCCAAACCTTATTAACAAAACGACAAGCCCACATTGTCTCTGGCACGAAAGACCAAAAAAAAAAGGACTTAGGCCTTCTGTGTGACAAATAAAAATAAAAGGCTCACACGTCATGCAACGTTGCGTGCGCAAGCGCATAGGTAGCCGCTTCGCTCGCTAAAAACAATATCGGATCGTGTGCACGCGCCTTAAAACCAGTCCGTAGGGTTCATTAGTACTGCAGTTGCGTGTTGGGGGTACGAAATTAACCCCCGGTTTCTCGAACGCTAACAGTTTGTTAATCTACTGTTTACAACTATCAGTCGTTTTTTTTTGTATGCACTTTTGGCAACTGACACCTGTTAACAATAGATTAACACACTGTTAGGGCCTTTCTCCACTGCTCCGGTCCGGCAAACGTTAATTACCGATCCGATTTAGAAACACACAAGAATACTAATAAGCTTCTCCACTACGCCGGCATCCGGTTTTTAACGGTCCGATAATTTGCTAGATCGGAACGGTATTTTACCGGTCCGAAGTGATCGACGTACAAAAACAATACACGTTTTTGCACCGCGCATACAACCCAAAAATGTTCCCATACAATTTAATAGAATGTGTGGAAAACGTCCCCTGCCTCGAATAGAAAAACCGAGGAATTTTAATAAGCCACTGCGTCACGTCCATTGCCGATTATAGTCGGATGAAGTGGAGAAGCATAATCCGGCATCCGATATTTTTCACATGACTGATTCCGGTTCCGACGCCGGACCGGAGCAGTGGAGAAAGGGCCTTAGCGTTTGAGAAACTGGCCGTAAGACAAAGAAAGATTTACGTATCTACTGAAGTGGTGGGAGAGCATAGATGTAGGATTTAGGCTGCGTTTTTCTCCACTACAAATTCGGCTCAAAGCAGTAGCTAACATTGTACATTAAATTTATATTTAAAACACGAGTGTGAATTCTTTACGGTGATCTTAGAATCTCTGTTTTGGCAGTGAAGCATGTTAACCGCTAGAAAAACGAGACAGTGACTATGCTAGGCTATGTAGTATGTAGATCCTGATCCTGAGGTCGTGGTATCGATTCCCATTGGGAGCCGCCGTGCATTTGTACAAATAAACATAAACATTTACACACAGGCACATACATTGCTTCTGGCCCCACACTAGGATACCCTGTGTCGTGGGAACCAGAAACAAATGGCCTCAGTCTGGGTGTTTATCGATGTTTGTAATGTCCTTGCCTGGTTACCATAGCTCAGGGTATCCTAGTTTGGGACCAGGTCAACTGATTGTGTTGTTTGGGTGTTATTGTCATTAATTTTATTACCAAGCAGTAAGGTGGAACTGGAAGATAATGCTTTTAGCGTTAAGTTCACATTTGCACTTTTATTTTTATAAAACTGTGCAATAAAGAATTTTAATAATAATAATAAGGTGGTAAGCTAACTTTAAAATGACTCTTGAAAAGAGGCAGCTTTAAGTAATTTGGACCCTAGATTATCTTTAATTCAACTTTGGCTAGTATTTGTAAATTACTTCAGAAACAAGATGTAGTGCCTAGAATTGAGAAAGGAATGTTGCGTTGGTTTGGACATGTGGAGAGGATGAAGGAAGAAAGACCAACGAAGCAAATATATCGAGCGAATGTGAGTGGAAGGGCCGGTAAGGAACTCCCGATGTGGACATACTTCGATGTATTAGCAAAAGTCAAGATAAAAAGTACCCGAAACCGGCATAGGTGTACGCAAAACTAATAAATGTCGATGAAGCGAAAGTGACCTGTCAGGAACGTAGTAGGTGGCAGTCCCTAGTCTCTGCCGACCCCTCTGGGATACATGTATGAGCTTATGTATGTACTTCAGTTTTTTTACAATTATTGAAATAAAAAACCTTGCCATCGCTTGATGCCATAAAAGACCTAATCCATAACTTCACATCAAGACTCCCACACCCACAGCCTTTTTCAATTCCATTAAGGGCAGTTATACACGGCGCGACACGGTCATTTGCGCGACACAAACGAGCGACTGTCGCGCGTCAGTGGCAGTTGTATTGTAACACGAGACGAGGCCCTTAAGGGGCTACGCGGAGCTAAATAGCTCCACAAATGGAAAAAAAATAAAAAGTAAAATAAAAAGGTATTTATTTCCTTAACTTTTACGTTTTAACAGAAAACTGCGGATCCCACGCTAGGTAGACCTGTATGGCGTGATCCAAAACATAAGTGTTTACATTGGGTGTATCTTTAAAAAAAACGTATCTTCTCTTTTAATACACACCTACCTTTTAATATACATCTACGCCTGTATGGGTAGGCAGAGATCATGGTGTCCCTACCCATGACAGACTCAGCTTCATCAACGTTCATTAGTCGTTGCATGCGCACACGTCGGTTTCGCCATTTCTTTTATTTTACCATTTGATATATCCCCTATTTGATCGAAGTATATGTATTTTAAGACATCATCGACCACACTATGTCCCCACCGAGGGGCACGGTCTCTTCCCTGAGAAAGGTATAGGCCATACTCCACCACGGGGGCCACATCCGGATTGGTGGAGGCTTGTAAGACTAGTGGCTGGTGTTACTGTCAGAAGTTTTCAAGCCGCCCCAAGGCCTCTGACTTGGCTTAACGACTGCCATTGCCATCTATCGACGGCAGCCGGCACCAACTGCTTAACGTGCCATGCGAAGCACGGAACCGCTCGGAAAAATGCCACTAGCATTAGTGACAGAACGGTCACCCATCCATGCTCTGAACGCGACCGTGCATGCTGAATAAGTCAATCTATAATACTAGAACCTAGAACTCTAATCGAGTTCAGCTGAAAACGGCCATTTTTTGGGAAAAATACTTTTATATACTAGGTTTTTAGGCCTAGTTTCCAGGTTCTAAAAACAATTAAGTTCATCATTGATATTGATCTACATTCTAAGGTCTTTAACAGCATCTTTTAGATCTTCGCAAGCTGGTCCAAGTGTTTTCGCCTCTAATGTCACTGATTGATTGGCGCCATTTAGTGATCATTTTATTTACCAAACTAATAATTTTGTGAACTAAAACTAAAAAAAGACTATGTAATAAAATGACACTAGTTAGCTCTGGGTAGCTCCTTAAGTAAAACACTATAATGTGAGAAATAATACAATGGTGGGGTCTCGCAAGGTACAAAAATATTGCTTCGTTTGTTTGTAAGCTTCAAGTCGCCTATCAGGATAAACCAGCGTTCAACGCGACCAGTCATTTCACAGTTCATGGTACGCACAGTAATTATGGTCTATAGTTTCTATAGTTCATGAAGTATATTTTAAAGATTGGATATGACGTTTTTTATTTGATTAATATACATTATTTTTGATTACTTTAACAATCCTTTCTTGTCTGTTACCCGAACATTACTCTATAAAATTTGCTTAGATATTGCTTTCAAAGCACTGTGCAATTCTGAAGAGTCCCAAAACCTAGAAGGTCCGAGATAAAAAGCAAAGCAAAATGTTTAGATGAAAACAAAAAAGAAAACGGTTTTCTTCATCGTCCACATGTCCAAACAACTCATAAACCACCCCATACAAAACAATTAAAAGCCCCAAATCGTTTATTTCAGTCCCGGTAACACTATCCGCTATCAAACGACTCGGGATACGCTCTGAAACGTCACACCTGCCGACGTGTTTACTGAAACAACAGTTTCTGAACGGAGCTGTAAAATATGGGCGTGCTTGTTGATTCAAAATAGGTGACGTGTGAAAGGGTTACTAACTAAATTAGGGTTTGAGGAAGAATCTTTGTAACCAAAATGTGTTTTAAGAAGTAACAGGACGAAGAGGAAAGGTATTATAACTCTTTATTGCACCCTGCTAACTATATCCTCTAATCATCTTAATGTATAATTTCGTTGTGAGGAAAAGGGAAGGCAACCTAAACCTACCAATATGTGAGATAAAGACTAGGAAGAGAGAAAAGGAAAAGCAAAGAGAGTTTACTCTTTGATACCCGTACTGATTTCGAATGTTATAGAATAATTTAATGTCACTCAGCTTGCTGTGAAAATGTTCTGCTCGGAATCTATGATGGATCGCATGAAAATTGAGAAAATTCGCCAATCTATACAAATTACCGAGTTTAAATTGCAGTGGCTAGTCACATCTGCAGAAGAACTGATAAACCGATAAAAAGGATCTCAAATGATCTCAAGAGGCAAAGTCAGCGTAGGATGACCAGCAGCTGGCTTGACCGGTGATCTGTTGTAGATTGATGATTACAGCTGGACGAAGATGGCGATGGATGGAACGAAGTAGTCTAGCTATGTCCGGCAGTGGACGAATATGGGTCAAGGATTGATTTGATGAAAAAAGAAACCTCTGTTCATGCACTCTTACACTGTTGACTTACTTCTAATATCGATTATTTTGTTATAAGAGTATTATGTCACTCTTATAACCTCGTATTTCGTTAGGTTTAAAGTCTGGCTTTATTTAAAGTTTTATTTATTAATGTAATATAACAATAATTATGGCTAACAATGAAAACATGACATAACTGATTTTATTCAACAAAACTCCGAACGTATTCAAAGCCCCAATATCCTGCACATTGATGGTGTTAAAACGCATTTTACTCTTGACTTATCTCTGATGCTGGGCGTCAGCCACAAACTGGGTTAATTAGTCACCAGTCATCGGTTGCCTTCTGTCCACTCCGCTAAATATATGCGGAGGTAATCACCTTGCCACTTTCCGACGTTCATTTGTAAGAAAAATCTAAAATATTCGAATAGCACGTCGTCAATACAAATTCATCAAGAAGAAAATGCAGACACTTGATCTTTTGCAAGGTAAATATTTATCAAAGCGCTTCAGTCGCACAACGTGGAGAGTGAGAACCCAAGGCTATTTGATATTTCTGTTTGATTTATAATGACACACATGGACGGCAATCTTAAAGTAGAAATCTAAACGTGCTAAAAAGATACCAATTAAGAATAAAATGGGCCCCAAATGACTTCCTCGCGTCACCCTCGTGGCTTGACCAGATCCAATTCATAAACCCAACCTATTATATGCCTATAAATCGGGATCCGGTCATAAATTGAGCTGGCCAACATCCGGAGGACAAAATAGACAACACGAAAGGACATATCCAGGCTTATTTCTAATTTCATCCACTGTAGTGAAACCTTAAATTGTCCAGATTTATACAGTTTTTAATTTGAATTTAACATTGTACACCATAAAACAAAATATGTAATATGTTTTGCGAGCAATAATTGAATCCACCTTAAATATACTAAACTGTTTCAAGACATAGTTCTAGATCCTGAATTTATTGGAGTTATTTTTATATGATTCTACAAGTATATCGGCGTTCAATGCGTCATCATCATGTAATTTCCTAACAGTTACTTCTGATTGTTTTTATTCTTTGATCCGAGGGACAAGCGGCACCATTGTCACAAGGCTTTCTCTAAATAAGGCGGGCGTTTGTGAGAATGACCGGGAAGATGTTAAATTGCATCCTTCCAGGTAGCCTCTCCATTCGTTCGCTCGGGGCTTGGTTTAGTGTTATTTATTCTGTCAGTTTTGGTGTTTTTTTTTTACTTTTTTCCGTTTTTGGTAGCTGTTGTAAAAGTGGCAGATTGCTGCAAGTTTCGTTGATTGCCTTAAATTGTTTAATCAAAAAATGTATCGGTCAGTATCGTGGGAAATGGCTGTCCCTGGTGTCTGCCTGCCCCTCAGGGATACGTATGTATGTATTACAATAATGTATTTACGTTTATTCAAATTTTTGAGGCAAATTGTGGCTATCGACATCGTTAATTTTTTTTTAATAAATGTAATGCTATGCCGCTCATTAGGGGAGGGCTATGTCCAGCAGTGGACTAATATAGCCTGATTATGATGATGATGATGATGAAATGTAAAACTATAAATATTCTTTTAGGAACGTCTAAGATAAATGCGTTTTACGTTTTATCTGCATTAGTAAATAGCTGTATGACTCAGATTTGTTGATACAATGTTTTTCCACATCAATCGAACCCAAATTTCAATAAATAGTCACTATTGATTGAGCATATTTTCTAGTTAGTTGAAATGAAATTGCTGGGATTTGTAACGTGTATTGTGGCAATTTAAAATATTGATATACATTACGTATAATGTTTAAGATCACTTTTTTGGAAAATACCAAAAGATTCTTTCGACCACTTACTTTCCTGATCCTAAAAATCGTATGTTTGTTTCCTAAGTGTCTAAAGCTTACTTAAGTAAATATTCTATGTTAAATATCTTCCGCGAATTCTATTTAGACATGCATAAGTATTCTATTTAGACACTTCATATAGAACAGGCCGCTCTGTTTAAATTCAATGATTTCTAAGAATTTCCATTTCGCATAAACATTTCTACTCATTACGGGCAAAGCTTACGATAAAGCTCAATAGAGGACCGCGAGGCGCATATTCAGTTTTACGAGCTCTGACTGACATTTTCCACAGGTTGCTCCACTATCCAATTATTCTCGGAATCGCAAAAACTGTCAGTCAGAACTTAACACATTTCAACTCTGAGTGATTTATCGCCTCCACTTCATAGAGTAGACATGGACAGTGAACAAGCAAACGTTTGCTCAAAATTTATATCGATGAAAGAAAAAACACAAAAAATAAACTTGAAACGAATAAGCCCGATACCGATAACTACGATAGGGAATATATAAATAAACCAACGACAACAACCGACAAAGCGTATAAGATATCCCGATAAAACCGCTTCAACATTGAAATGAACACCTGTATTATATTTACAACAGTTGATTTCAAACATGATAAAGATATTGCACCTAATTGCTCGGTACAAATCGTGTTACATCGCTTTATTCTAGACAATGGTTGGCCACACACGACGGCCAATCATGGCGCGATTTAACGTACCTTTTGTCTTTATTCTTCCATATAATAATGCATCTTCAAAGGCCGATGATTTGTGAAGACAGGATGTCGACAATGCGGCCTACTCTACGCCATGCGGGTGGAAGAATGGCACTTTAACAGAAAAGATTTTATGTGCACCAACAACACAGTCTATGATGAGAATGGGGATAACGTCGTCAGATCAACTGAAGCGACACTTGATGAAGCATCCAAAAGGAAAACCACAGGATTAATGGGTAAAGAACCACGCGTAACCGATCAATCAGTTCAAAGGGTATCAGTTAATGAATCAAGCGACGGGCGTATAGCAACACCTCTTTTGTCGCCGGACAAAAATGACTTTGACGGAGCGAAAGGAGCGAAAATAGCTGATCGCGTCTAACCCATTGTGAGTGCTATAATTAGAACGGTGGAAAATAAACACGTGGTGGCAATTATCGAGGCAGCAGGGTTAAATGAGGCACCGAGAGCCGTCGTTAATGGCGCAGCCGGGACGGCATCCGGCGAAGAAAACCCTCTTATCTCGAGTTCCGTGGCTAAAGGATTACGGGACTTCCGAGAAGCACTAACGTCTTTATAGACGCTGCGGGAATCAGCTTACGCCCAGACTTTCTAAGTTTTACAATGTATTGCAAACACTGAATTAAAATTGAGAAAAGTATTGATTGATGTGGCTCTCAATTTTCTTTACTAGGTTTATAGACTAATCCCTCAACACAACACATATTTAGAGGCACGAAAACATTAAATTCAAGCTTTAAATGCTAAGTTAGGTTCTAATTTATGGTCCAGTATAAAAGCCTATAAAATAATCTACAACTATGGTAGCTCGTTCATCTTCTTCGCCGAATGATTTAGTGCCAATCTCGAGCTAAGACTTTACAGACGCACCTTGCTGGTTCACAGGACAAAGGGCTTTATTGTACCTGTCTGAAGGTTATGGTGCAAAAATAATAAAGTTTAAAATACGCCCAGAGTGGCAGCATAATTACGTATCCACTTTTAAAGTCGAGAACCTATGAGCTTTTATTTCAATGAGTAGTTTAATTGCTGTTCGGATTATGGCATGGTCAGGTCATATTACCTGACGAGTTCATCTACATAGACATGCAGTTACTGGCAAGGGATTGTCAATCGGGGCTGTGGTAAATTATTACCTTTATTCCGGATACACTTACTTGACTTTTTGTCAGAAGAGTCCGACCGGGTTTCGCTCTCATTCGCAGAGCTTAATCAGAGACCAGAGACGGAGCTCCGTCGTCGGTTGCTCGTTTCTGATGAGACAGAGTCCGACAAAAAGTCGAGTAAGTGTATCCGGAATAAAGGTAATAATGTGTAGTGCTTACGAAAGTCTTAGTTTAAAAAAAACTTTGTTACTAAAACTACTTCCTCTCTCATCAACGAAAGGTGCATCCATTTCCTGTATTTATTTGTCAAATTTATAACAGTGCCCGGTTACACAATGATTAATGCTGTCGTCAAAATATCCTCGACTTACGTGTCGGACGCGGTTAACAATAAATTATAATTAAGTAACACCTTGTCTCGGGCTAACCCGGGTTTATGGGCAGCCGGCCGTAAACCACGGTTGGTTAAAGCGCCTAATCTAATCTGAATTCCTTTACCTGCCCCCAGCCAGACCGATATAAATTTCCCCATAACAATATCGACGTAAAAACTCTTCTACAAAATTTCATACATAGCTAATGGGGTGTCTTCATTAACATGGGAACAGTAGTTTATGGCTGAGATAAACAAAAAGGACACGCAGCTCGGTAATTGAAAAGAGCTCTTAAATTGTTAGTAGCTGGTCGCAAACATCTGCTATAGTGGAAATTGCCTGTTAATATTACTTCAGAAATAGATACAATTACAAAATGTAAAACTTTAGTAATTTTTAATTGCAATAGGCTTCTGCGACTGGGAATGAGGGCTTTTCAAAGCGTCATTAAAAAAAAAAAAAAAAAAAAAAAAAGTACCGCAAATTACCGATAGATGGTGCTGAAGTCACATAATACGTCAAAATTGACACGGCATCACTGTACCTTCTCTGTGGTTCCTGTCCTATGTTTTTACAAAAATGCACAATGCATGGGCTAGTCATGAGCAAAGACACAACTCACGTATGTATGTAATGAACAAAGTAAAAATACTTCGCTAACTTTCAAGTTTCAACCGTTTCGAACCAGTCTAGTTTAGATCACAGACTACTAAGAGATGTTTAGACAATTAATAACGATTAAAACCAGAGACCTAAAAACATGATGACATGGCGCCATCTAGTTTTTTTTAATGAACTCAACTGACAGCTGTCATTGAAAAGCCCTCACTGAACGTCGGATTACTAAGTTCAAGTTAAGTTCAAGTTGACGCGCATGTGTACAAAATGGTCAGACGAAACTATGGGGATCGAAATGTAATTTGAACAACATAGACGAGCTTGTCGACATATATTAGGCAAGGCGTATACTGAACGAGCGGAAGCAATGATCATAACGCAGCCATTTTGAATTTTCATTTTCGAATGTCATGTCTATTAGTTATGTTGTCAAACGTTTTAGTCCATTTTGTATTCCAATTAACATAGCTGTAGTCGAAATAGACGCATTTCTGCTCGGCTAGACCAAGTTATTATTCAAATCTATAAAGTGCGTGGAAAATTAATTATTCTAAACGCGGTAGTGCATATTTGTACAGTCCTTATATTTTTCCTCTTTTATTGGCTCTCTAAGAATCTGACAGTAAGACCTGCCACTAGTCTGACAAGCCTCCACCTACAACAACACTTGGCCCCCGTGGTGAAATATGGCCCATACCTCCCTCAGGGAAGAGACCCGTACCTTTCGGTGGGGACATAATGGGTTGATGATGAAGCGTACGTCCTGGAGGTAGGCGTTCTCCAGGTACTAAAAGCCTTGTCTCGGCATTTGGGGCTCTCCAGGGATGCACAAACTTTCTCTAGCTACCCGTGGGAAGCTCGAGCTCTTTAACAGATCAGGAGGTTCTCAATTCTACTATTTTTTTTTTGTTACAAACGTATCGAAGGTGGCAAGTGTGGTCGCCGCGCGACGGATCCCACGAGGCGTCCCCTTGGACGAAAGCGGACTCAATCAATACCGAGTCCCCACCGAGGGGCACGGGTCTCTTCCCTGAAGAAAGTATAGGCCATACTCCACCACGGGGGCCAAGTCCAGATTGGTGGAGGCTTGTAAGACTAGTGGCTGATCTTACTGTCAGAAGTATTCAAGCCGCCCAAAGTCCTCTGACTTGGCTTAAGACTGGCATCTATCGACGGCAGCCGGCACCAACTGCTTAACGTGCCTTGCGAAGCACGGAACCGCTCGGAAAAAATCTACTAGCGTTAGACGGTGACCCATCCATGGACTGAACGCGCCGTATGTTTCGTAACCTTAGTGATCGTTTAAGATCACTCAGGCAGCCCAGGCTACGAGCAATGGTTGCAATGAATATTGATGAAATCAGTAGGTACTTACTGGGCATGGTGATGATAATGTGTCGCGTGGTGCATGGCCGTGGCCCCAGGGCCTCCAGGTGCCGCGTGGAAAGCCGCGAAGGCCGAGGGGAACTGTAGGGGCAAGAACCCTCCGCTGCCGGACCCTGGACCCCCAACTGAGTCCCTATCTGGCATTCTTCAAACGTAACAGGCGAGCATAGTCCGTGCTCCGTCCGTTTTGTAACACTAGCACTGGGTGTAACACTTTTTCTCTAACACTTTTTTTATTCACAAAGTTTTAAGGCACTGGAGTGTGGAAAGCGTCGACCGTCAAGTGAACTCGAAGCGAATTTCGTACATTCTAGGTTTTCTTCGTTTCGTCGTTAGTTTCTTGCGGTGTTTGGTTGCTGTCGCTTGCATCGTTAGTGTTGACTTGCTCTGTGGCTCTCTGGCGCTCTGCCTCTCGATCTGCTATCTCATTCTCCTACTGGGTTTTGTCTGAAACAAAGAAATGGAACAGGTTATTTTTAGCTTTTAGTTACGTCAAGTATACGATTTGTGTGTTGCAAGTTTCCTAAGAAAAAAATAAATTAAATTAAGGCGCTACGCTACCAAGAAAGAGCTCGTGGGTTCGATTCCCACTGGGGGCAACCGTACATTTGTACAAATGACCTCAATCTGAATGGTTTTCGATGTATTTAATGGTCTTGCCTGGTTGCCATAACACAGGGTACAACGTTACAAGGGTATCCTAGTTTTGGACCAGGTCAAGCGATTGTGTTGTGAGGGAGTTATTATTATTGAAAAAGAAGAGAAGAACAACGACACGATACAATACGACACAATAGGTACTCAAAAGAAAACAGAAAAGCATTACGTTTAAGTTTTTGTTTTTATTTTTATGTAATCTGGAAAAGGTTCTTTCATCCCCCACGTGACAGGCCTCGTCTAGTGTGGGGGTCAGCTTATAAGGAAAACCATACCTTTTTATGGCAATAAATACTTTCTAACTTTCTATCTATCTAACACAACATTTCACAGAGGACGCAAAAATGTGGATAATAGTACCTAAATAAACGGTACAACACGAAGACAAATGAAAAAAAGAGTGTCAGAAGTGTTCGTAGGTTTTAAGCATTGAGCCCCCAAAATGGGCCCGACTCAGCATAATAACTTCTTATTCCTTCCTTAAGTCCTATAGGTATTACTTGTTTTGGATTAACGACCTGCCCTCGACCATGTATTGTTTAGCTCCCATCGCAACAAAGACATATTATATTCAATTTACGTTTCCGTCTTCAAATTCAGAAGCCAAGTTGCAGCCGTGTTCAACTAAATTACTAAATTAAGGATCCTCCTTGTCGGCAAGGCAAAGGTCTACGTAATTGCCCGCGTTTTTGTTTTGTTGCTTATGCCAATTATGTTAAGTAACATCGTGTTGACGAGTTGGAAACTTCTTTCCCTGAATCCTCCATGCTTTTTCTGTGTATTTGTTTTTTTTCCATATTTTAATAAGCAGCTGTCGCAAAGGCTTTCCTTGTTCGAGCCTGGACGCGGTAATAAGTAGCTTCAAGCCTGTGCCTATCCCGGAGGGAGGCAGATGATATGCATTTCGGCAGACGTCAGTCTGTGGCGCAGTGGTTAGCCCATATGCCTACCATGGGAGAGGTCCCGGGTTTGAATCCCGGCTGGGGACAATAAAATCAAGAAAAACATGGATCTTGGATCTTTACATGTTTGTGACGTAGCTGTTTCTGGTTCCCACGACACAGGGTATCCTAGTGTGGGACCAGAAGCAATGTATGCGCCGGTATGCAAATGTTATTGTTAATAAAAAGTGTTATTGTAAAAGTACGTTTTCGAAATAATTTGACCAGAACTAAAACTAACATAATTATGTACTAATGTTGATAACTAACAGAAGCTTAAAATTTGTCACCATAATGGGTGGACCAATGAAATCACAGAATGGTGGCCGAGAACAGGACGACGGTCAGTGGGCAGACCTGCGGCCTGATGGTCGGACGATGTCGTTGAGTCGGCGGAAGGTCCGTGGATGCGAATGGCGAGAGACCGTGTGAAATGGCATTTGGGGGAAAAGGCCTATACCCAGTAGTGGGCAGCGCTGGGCTGATCATGATGATGGGTGTAACTTGACTGCCTCCTTGGTATAGCGGCGTCACGTCTGCTTCCTGAGCTGAAGATCGTAAGATCGATCCCCGCTGACATTTATACACGTGGCTTCAGTGTGATCGTATTTCCACGCTTATGATGCATGGTTTGGGACCAGGACAGGACATGTGTAGACTTTTTTATAACAATAATATATAATATTAATAATCAACTACCTAACTATAAATAAAAGATTAAAAAAATATAACTTAAATATAAAACTATGCTAGAACCTAAATAAACATCTTAACTTAATATATTTACAAATAAAATACCTGCCCCAGGTCTCTGTCTCTTTTTTATAGATATTTTAATATTTTCAGGTGTTTGCCCTAAATGTGTACGTACTTTTGTGAATTTGTAATAGAAATACCACTCGCAAACAGTGAAGGAAAACATCGTGGGGAAACCTGAGTACCTGGGGTGTACACTACACATACCTAAGCGCTTGAAATTGCCAATCCGTGGCGGGCACGCGTGGTAATTAAGGTCTCCACAAGCTCAAGTTTTGGCTTTCTCTATGAGGGAGAACGCCTGTGACCCACAGTCTGTTAGCCTTTAGAATATACCTCGGCTACTATCGGATAGAATCGGATATATTCGTGTAATAGAAATATCGGAACTAATATGACACTTACGCCCTGTTTCACAATGTTCAAATAAAGTTCCAGATAAGCTATCCGCAACCAGTGCTGCCGTTTGTTCTAAATTTAAATAAATTTTCCTATATTGCCTGTGTTCGTTTATGGCTTCAAAGGAGACGGGGATCTCTGGGCCCAATTGTAATAAGCTGAAATATGGTTTAAAAAAAGCGGTATTTTTTCTGTTTCAATATATAAAAAATCTGCTCAATTCACAATTTGGGAGACGAGAAATCTTAAAAACAAGTTTATTGCACTGATGAAATAGAGTTTCAATTACTTTAAGTAATCGATTACTGTGAATGATTTCAACAATTGAACTTAAAAACACTTGCACCGGATGATGGATTCAATCAAATTCTACGGAATAAATAGTTATATTGTCAATAATTTAAAACAAAACAGAATATCAACTTTAAAATCGATTCTCTTAGATTCTCGTTTACAGATCGATTTATTAATTATGTTTGTCAAATGTATTTAATCTGTGCTGACAGTGACAGCTCCCGGACTTTCAATCTATGATCATGATCACCGGACTACCTACTCGTCTTGTATCGGTTATCGTTTGCGTATTTCAATTATATTCCTCGACCAGTACTTTCGCTCTACGGACTTTTGTTAACTTTTACGACTGTGGCATAGCGACTAATCGATATAATACACTGGACCGACGAGTTTGAGATGATGAAATGACACAAATCCTGGTCTTCCCTATCTTTTAATCTATTTGTGAGTTTCGTTACATTCTCCCACTCAATACGATACAATAAGAACTACAATTAATGTAGTAAATCACTGTCTATTATAACAAAATAGCAATCATAGTTAAAAAATGAGCTGTTAAGTATAGGTTACTGTCAATTTGTTGCATAACCCCACTTTTACTAAATCTCTTTTAACTCTGCTCTCAGATTGCCAAAATCCGCTAAATCTACAAAGATGGTTTGACAATATACAGTGTGGCCCTGGATAAAGTGCAATCCCGAAAGGGGATGAAACTAGACCATGAATCATTGACTAGAAAAATATAAAAAAAATATATAAAAAATTATTGTAGGATTTATTGGTATTTTAAGATTTTCATGTTTCATTAAGGACTCTATGTACAAAAGTATTGATTTCTTCCAAAATAATGGGTCTATTTCTTTGAAATAAAAAAAAACAGTATGCCTAATACCTGGCGATGACCATGAAATAATAAATAGTCCGCAAAAAAGTAACTATCTTGGGTAAAAAAATGTATTTATATGAAAAAAATGATTTTTTTAGACGTTTAATTTAAAAAACTTCAAATTACTAAAAAAATGTGCCCTATAACTATGTCATTTTATAGCTTACTTTTATTCTTTACCATTTTAGCTTCCAAATAAAAAAAAAAAACAATGTTCTAACTAAAAAAATGGCTAGGTAGGAGTTATTTACATTTTAGTAGGTAATAAAAGTCAGACTTTAATCACAATAACTTTATTAATAAAATTATCCGTAATTTACAATTTTGCATTTTTATTTAATGCATTAAATGTTCAAAATGGCCTCCTCGATTTTGCAAGCACATTACTGCACGAATATTAATTTGGTTAGTGGCTCTGCGAATCATTCCTGGATCATTTTTAATGTCATTTGCGCACTGAATTATTCGGTCGTGCAACTGTGCCTCGGTATTTATTGGCGTGCTGTATACTCTTTGCTTCATGACACCCCATAAAAAATAATCTAGGGGTGTCAGATCAGGTGAACGCGCTGGCCAGCCTACTGGCCCTCCTCGGCCAATCCACCGGTTCGGGTAATTTTCGTTCAAAAATCGCCGCACCTCCCGCCCATACTGTGCAGGACATCCATCCATTTGGAGATACATACGCCCACGCCGTCTCGTAGCCAGGGGAACATCTTCCATCAACATGGGTAAATTTTGTAGTAATTCTAAAAAACGTTCAGCATTTAGGGTTCTGGGTAAAATGACTGGACCAATTAAAATGTCGTCGATTAAGACTGCCCATACGTTTATTGAAAATTTTACTTGAAAAGTAGATGCCCGCTTCAATCGTGGATTTTCGTGAGACCACTGGTGCAAATTTCTGCAGTTTGTAATGCCGTCTCGGGTAAATGTCGCTTCATCCATCCAAAAAATGCGTTTGGGAAAATTTGGGTCAGCTCTAATTTTTCTTAGTATCCACGTTGACATTACGCATCTTGGACGATTATCTACATTTTCGTGTAAATGTTGTACTCGTTGGTAATGGAAAGGATGCAATCCCTCCTTTTTCAAAATTCGCCAGACAGACGTCTTCGATATGCCATGACGCAACGCTAATCGTCTTATGCTTGTTGTAGGGTCAGCAAACAGATCGTTTAAAATGGCCTCTTCTATCGCATTGTCAATAACGACAGCTGGTTGCTCACGGCGATCTCGTGCCAAACCAAGTCCAATGTTGGAGAGCCTCCTATGAATCTCTTGAAAATTTCGAGCTGAGGGTATGAGTCTGCCCGGGAAAGCATTTATATATGCAGTCCGAGCGACTGTTGTGCGACCATGTGACATGCCATAATAATAATGCATGTCGGCTATTTCTCGAGGTGAGAACTCTGTCAATCGCGGCATTTCGTCAACACTTAACAGCAGAACAGGAACAGTCCAAACGTAACGAACAGTAGAAAACGTAACAGTCAACAATGTAACAAAAACTTAATAACAAATCAACGAGAACACAATGCGAGAACGAGAACAGTAGTAGCAGCGGCGAGAATATCGGAGCGACTGTGTAAGTCCTGTTTCGAACCCCCTGCCTCCCCTCCCCTCGCCTTCCCTCTACCTGAGTGTAGAACAAAAGGACTGCGACTGCCAAAGGGCACAGAGTAGGACGGAAACAATGGAAAAAACGGTCTCTACCTGCACGGTAACACGATTAGGCTCCACTTTAAAAGTTCGTAGATAGCGTGTTTTTTTAGTTAGAACATTGCTTTTTTTTTTATTTGGAAGCTAAAATGGTAAAGAATAAAAGTAAGCTATAAAATGACATAGTTATAGGGCACATTTTTTTAGTAATTTGAAGTTTTTTAAAATAAACGTCTAAAAAAATCATTTTTTTCATAAAAATACATTTTTTTACCCAAGATAGTTACTTTTTTGCGGACTATTTATTATTTCATGGTCATCACCAGGTATTAGGCATACTGTTTTTTTTTATTTCAAAGAAATAGACCCATTATTTTGGAAGAAATCAATACTTTTGTACATAGAGTCCTTAATGAAACATGAAAATCTTAAAATACCAATAAATCCTACAATAATTTTTTATAATTTTTTTTTATATTTTTCTAGTCAATGATTCATAGTCTAGTTTCATCCCCTTTCGGGATTGCACTTTATCCAGGGCCACACTGTATAAGCTGTTAATTGTCACCACACTTATCTTTTTACATCTGGGCCCAAGAATGTATGAAAGGGTATCTTTCTCCTTTGGAACAAACGGCAGCCCTGGTTCCGGATAGCTTATCCGAAACTTTATCTGCAGATTGTGAAACAGGCGCTTAATTTCAAAATCGGAACTAATATGACACTGAATTTCGAAAGTAAGTAATTTAAAGTAGTGTTACACTTGCTTGTGTGCTTTCGGCGAAAACCCAAGCTTACTCTAGAGCCCGAGGTATATTCTAAAAGCTAACAGACTGTATAGTGGAACGTATCACATAATACAGGCTCCATTATGCTTTACATTCGAGTGATTTTTCTCTAAGCGAGTGTTTAATGGATGCAAAGCGTATTTTTAATGTAATACGGGTAATTACGAACGTGGCTATCTAATTAAGTATTCAAGTTGTTACATTGTTAAGTTTTAACGACTGTTATTTTGCAAAATTGCACAGCATTTTGAGGTTTTATTTGTTTACTGTAAAAAATGCACTCAGATCCTTACAATGTTATTGCAGCTGCTGGGTTATGATATGATTTTTTTAAAGGGTTTTACTGTATCCTTTGCTAGGGAATCATGAATTATGCATGAATGTATGTACACATTACAACGTATTAACCTTTACTCAAATAGCTCGTACCCTGGGCTGCCCGAGTGATCTTAAACGATCACTAAGGTTAAGCAACATACGGCGCGTTCAGTCCATGGATGGGTTTCTGTCTATGACTAATGCTAGTTGCATTTGGCATTTTGCTAGTGGCATTTTTCCGAGCGGTTCCGTGCTTCGCAAGGCACGTTAAGCAGTTGGTGCCGGCTGCCGTCGATAGATGGCAGTTGTTAAGCCAAGTCAGAGGCCTTAGGGCGCCTTGAAAACTTCTGACAGTAAGACCAGCCACTAGGCTTACAAGCCTCCACCAATCCGGACTTGGCCCCCGTGGTCGAGTATGGCCTATACCTTCCTCAGGGAAGAGACCCGTGCCCCTCGGTGGGGACATAATGGGTTGATGATGATGAACCTTTACTCCCCGACTGTCCACTTGCATAAATGTTGACGACGGGTTCGCAAAGGCCCAATTTCTGAATTGAGAATTTACACTAAGTAAATATTTAAGTAACGTTCTGTCACGCTCTTTTCTGAGAAATTTGACGAGACACCACTACAGTTACCTAAGCCTAAATATTAATAACTAGCGACCCGCCCCGGCTTCGCACGGGTGGCAAAAACGTTTCCGTGGAAATAGCTATAAGTATCAGTTCCGTGGAAAATTCCCGGCGTAATAATTATTTTATACCTTGGTTTACATTATTCGAGATTTCGTATGGAACCCTAATTTTTATGAAAATCCAATATAGCTTATGTTACTCACGAAGAATGTAGCTTTCTAATGGTGAAAGAATTTTTCAAATCGGCCCAGTAGTTTCTGAGCCTATTCATTACAAACCTGCACACAAAAATACAAATCTTTCCTCTTTATAATATTAGTATAGATTTCGAACCAGTCTACGGTAGAATCGAACGAAATGCACACCAAATGGAAGAGCTTAAAAAAATAGTCGATCCGAGTCGACAACTTGTATTTTAATAATTTCCATGTATTGCTATCAAAATTAAACCTCGTACTTTTGTTAAATCTAAAAGATTAGTAAAATATTTTTAGATTTACTATCTAGCACCGCCACAGACTACATTTGTTAATAGTAATAATACTTTTAGAATTCTTTTACTATCATTAAATATGTCAGAATGTGCGAGATAAACAAATGCATAAAGTAAAAGCAGTCTTAAGAATTTAAGTACAGTAGTATACCTCAACAAAGCCTTGAGCTAAAGTAGCATACACAAAAACTTATGACAAATAATTACATTACAATTAAGGCGGCATCGGCATAACTCGAAAAGTCGTTAATTATTCAACGGAAAAGCTGTACCCGAAATCTCGAGTTGTCAAAAAGCCATCCGGACAGCAATCCTGCCAAGAAAGCTCTGCAAAAAGTCCGCTAATTGACCCTGAGTTATAGAACCTTTGCTCGAATGTAGACTTTGCATCCCCATGCTTCATCATCATCAACCCATTATGTCCCCACCGAGGGGCACGGGTCTCTTGGGGATGGTATAGGCCATACTCCACCACGGGGGCCAAGTCCGGATTGGCGGAGGCTTGTAAGTAAGACTAGTGGCTGGTCTTACTGTCAGAAGTTTTCAAGCCGCCTTGCTTGCCACAGGACATTTAACTACGGTAAAAAAAAACAACCACATCGTAATAGTTTGCTTCCCGACAAAAGAGCTGTTTCTTCTTTTATAAGTACGGAAGCGGGTCGTCAAGTGTATGTTTTATAATTAATTTGCACATAAAGACATAATACAGCGAGCCATCTCAGTTCAGTGCAATATTTTAAAAGCATGAGTCCGCATTGTTTGACTTGTGTCCTTTTTAATCAGTGCTGTATTACCTAAGAATTATGACCAAAGATTACCTAAATTCTTTGGATAAGTAACTTATTTTCCAACACAACGAAACTCTTAGCTTTAGAGCAGTTATTGGGTTCAATTCTCATTCATTTAAGGCTCATTTTCCACCAAACCGGAGAGGATAGGAGACGAAAAGAGATGTGTTATTTGTTGCGTCGGTATTTTCGCTATTTCTGTCATCTGTTTGCGTATGGACTGAAGCCGGATGAATCTATACAAAGTTGTTTCTGTATACAAAATAATAGAGGTATAATATAAGTTAGTGATAAATCGAGACATAGCGCTTCGCCAACCAACTGCTTTGTCGATTGTCGTGAAGTTTGTCGAAATCGTGTAATTGATATTAAGGTTTTTTTATCTTGAAAAAAAAAAGTTAACCAATCAGATTGCTTTGTTTTCACATCTCTCCTCTTAGAGTTTATTACAAACTCTGATTGGTTCCTCAATACCTCTCGTTTCCTCTCCTCACCGCTTTGGTAGAAAACGGACCTTAGGCTGGAGTCACAACCGTAGGTTCCCAATCTCCATCATCCAAAAAAGTGGTGGTTCTTTGTGGTGCATTCCGGTTGTAATTTAATGAAGATGTGATTGTCTCCATTGTAACTCGAGCGTGTCCTCTCAATTAGGACACTTTCTTAGTGATGTGCGTTCACGATAATTATGTTATCGATTATTAAACTTTCCACGATACCGAACAATTAAACAATCATCATCATCAACCCATTATTGCCCCCACTGAAGGGCACGGGTCTCTTCCCTGACAATGAAAGTCGTATTTATAAAAACAAGATTCCTTAAAACACTCATCAGAGGCAATTCAATTAATTTGTGGTTACGTCTTTTACTTATTAAATCTCCACCACAGACTATTTGGAGTGGCGTTTATCGAGTATTTTAAGGAATCTTGTTTTTATAAATAAACCTGAATGATTTAGCAGTGGTAAATCATTTATAATACATAATGACACATAGGTTGAGTTCAAATCAATAAAAGCATTAAATTCAAAAGTGGAGACCGTTATGCTAGACCTGTCACCGTTAATATGGACTACCGTTTTACGAGCTTGGTCGAGTTGAGTGTTGGATTTCTGTCGACTGTAAAAACAATACAGTTATTGTTGGCGGGGTGAAATAAAATTTTAAAAGCTATTATGAAAATCCATTGTTTAAAAATTTACTACCTATCAGAATATTGGAACAAGTTTATAAATTATGCTACCTTAAGTTCTACGGGACCTTTCTGCAAGAACCTTAATAATATGCATCGCTAAAATGAAATGTCTTGATACAAAGTTAACTTGTTTTTGGTAGGTATTTTAAAATTTAGCTTGTAAGCTTGGAACTGACCGTCTATTTATCCGTCAAGACCTTTTTTCTCAGGAACGCATGGAGGTATCAAATTCAAATATTCAAAAACTTAAGTATGCAATCCCTAGGAGCTGTGAAAAAAATTAAGCTGCCAAGTCAAAGCATTCGCTGTCACTAAATACTGGCGGCACAAGAAAAAGAATCTTGAAAAACCATGAGGGAGTTCATGAGTCCTGTAGTGGGCGACAAATAGCTGATGATGAAGTCAAAGCATTCAAAAGATACCCCTGAAAACCCTATACGTTACTTCCAATTGTCTTCGCAGTTATATTTATGGGAGTACGTACATTTCAGCTACAAAGTTATGCTTGTAATTAATTGTTTGTTCGGAACATTAAGGGCGCGTTCTACTCGTACTAATTCCCGATTTTATCGAAATTTTATCGATACTTTTCGCAACCCTTGACCAAAAAATTAGTGCAGCAACATTGCCGGGGCGCATGCCAGTTTCTTTAATATGGTCTTTAATTACGTTTTAATTGTTTTAGTCTGAACAATTCCGATTTTTTCTGCGAAACGCTTTGGGATGAGGACTGTTATGTTTTCACTTCGGTAAAATGAGATGATCGGCTTCTTTAAACAAATTTGTGTATTGCATAGGGATGTTGTTGTAGGTTATATCAATCTACAGTAGTAAAATCAATTAAGCACATCTCTAATATGTTTAGATTCCTAATGTATTTATTTTTATTTGTGTATGCATTAGAGAGTTCTAATCTTATCTAACCTAATCTACTCAGTCACGTAGGTAACAGAAGACTTTTTATTTGTAAGTAGGTACTTTTAAATCAAAAATTTTGATTTGGCCAATAGAATCTCTAGTTTTTTTTAAACCTACGGTGACCTTTTTAGTTATTATCTGTTTTTTTTAAATGAATAATGGACCCCTGTCTATGTATTATGTTATTAAGACTCCACTTCAAATAGGTTCCAGACATTTTCATGTCTCATTAGAAATGTAGTAAACTGTATGACATTTTAAAATACGCGCGCATGCGCTTGCGCAGGGGGTAAGGTCTTTAATTACAAAGTTCTTATTATGAGTAATGTAATTAAGTGTAGTGCCGCACACAGAGTAAGTCATTCTGTGAATACCAAAGGGACTAGATGTTTGATAAACAGGGCCGGATTATCTATTTTGCAGTGTAGTCAAGGGTCCTAGGGGTCGATCGGCTTGATGCCCCGGGCCCCAACATTTTTTTTATTGAAAATATTTCTTGGAGTGTAAATTAAATGTCTGTAGTGAAAATCCGCCAGTAGCAATATTATTGCCTTAAGATAAAAGTACCCAAACACAGCGAGCGTATATGCAACAAACAACTAATGAATGTGAATGAAGCGAAGTGATCTGTCCGGACCGTTGCATAAGTGGCAGTCCTTGGTCTCTGCCTACCCGTCTGGGATAAATGCGTGACTTTTTGTACTTTGCTATTATTAATTTATTATAGTAATTATTCCTGTTTTTTTACTTGTAAGTGTATTTTTTACGATTACGATGCACGTATCATATTTTGGTATATTGCAAAATGCATTTCAAATTACCATAAAAGAATGTAATGTTTGCCTTTTATTTATTACTCGCTGACGTGGCAAACGTTGTTTTGCCATATTATAATCTACGAGCTACGATCAGACCTACTACGTATACCTACAAAAAAAAAACATAGGAATCGGTCAAGTCATTTCAGAGAAGTTCGATAAATACTGTGGCACGAGATTTTTGTATTCGATTTTATCGCGGCGAAACCTTCGAAATACTGTAAAAATAACAGCGTGACGATAAATAAAACAGCGTTGTGGTAGAAAAAATCAATTTGAAATACATACATAAGATCACGCCTGTATCCCAGAGGGGTAGGCAAGTACCAATTTCTTTCACAAATTTTTAGGATGTTAGAAAAAGGTAACACACAAAGGACCTGGCACGTGCATTGCGTAGAGGCCCCCAAATGATACGGCCCTGTCGGTGAACCATTGCGGCATTAATGAATAGACATATTTGCCATACTTAAACTAACGGGCGCGTGTAGTAAAAACTATAATCGTTGCGTGTTTACTTCGCGACTTGGCTAATTAGATGGAGGGAGGTACAGTTGACAACACGTCAACCTTCACATTTTAGTTGCAAAGTCGCCCGTAATGCAACGGAGTAGAGTGCATGGGTGTATACTATGATGTGCTGCCGACTGTACGTACGTAAAGTCGCCCGTAATGCAACGGAGTAGAGTGCATGGGTGTATAGGATGAAGTGCTGTCGACTGTACGACTAAATAACTAGATTGACCTTCAATTCACGCAAGTCGCTACTGCTGTGTCGACTTTATTTAAATGTGTTCGTTTGTTTGTTTTTTACGCTTTATTGTACAAAAGAAAAAATAATAATACATAAAAAACAAAACTTAAATAACAGGTAAGGTCGATATACAAAGGCGGACTTATTTCAAAAGAAATTTCTTCCGGCCAACCTAAGAAAGATTGAGGTGAGCGGTGATAAGGTTATAATATTATTGTAATTGTTACGGTATTGTTAATATTTAAAAAATCATCTCAAAAAAAGTCAAATTAAACTTTAAGCAAACATCATAGTTTTGCATAAACGGAAAGTCTATTTTAAACGTGTTTTAACGAAACCACTTTTATATCATGTTAGTATTTCTATAATTTACAATGGCTATAACGTTGGGAAACCTAAAATTGCGTTTAAAATTTTATAAAAAATATTTTTTATCCTTGTCTCAGAATCACGACATTCGTGCGTTTTCGACTATAATTTTCTAAGCGATAACCAGTAAGTTTAAACCACATAACAAAGTAAAACAACCGTTTTCCTATCGCATAAATAGATCATTTTAGAGGGATTTAAACTTATTTTTGATTGAATGACTCTATCGTGACCTCAACCTTCACACATACCCAATGCGACAGTAATAATTAATAACGAATATTAATAACAGAATTACAAAGAACATAGCGGAAGAGACACTTCGTAATCCATATGAATGGAGTTATTAGACTTATTAATCACATATTTAAGGGTTCCCACCCACTGAACTGTACTGTAATACGATACTTAAACGATATTATTCACGTGAATAATGCACTTCAAATAAGGAAATATTCTGTCTAGTATTTAATAGCATCAATTATTGTTATATAACAATAATTTATGCTATTAAATACTAGACAGAATCATCATCAACCCATTATGTCCCCACCGAGGGGCACGTGTCTCTTCCCTGAGGAAGGTATAGGCCATACTCCACCACGGGGGCCAAGTCCGGATTGGTGGAGGCTTGTAAGACTAGTGGCTGGTCTTACTGTCAGAAGTTTTCAAGCCGCCCCTAAAGGCCTCTGACTTGGCTTAACGACTGCCATCTATCGACGGCAGCCGGCACCAACTGCTTAACGTACCTTGCGAAGCACGGAATCGCTCGGAAAAAATGCCACTAGCGTTAGTCATAGACGGTGACCCATCCATAGACTGAACGCGCCGTATGTTGCTTAACCTTAGTGATCGTTCACGATCACTCAGGCAGCCCAGGCTACGAGCGATTCTGACTGTCTGGTTTAAAAAAAATTGTGTGTTTTTACATTCAACCATTTTAAGCAACTTTCATATTAATAGGAAAGAGTGTTGATAGTGGTGTGTTTTTCCATCCAAATTCGTAAATTTCGGTTTCGCGAACAAAACTGTGTACTTAAGTCTATTTCGGAAAAAAATTCGAATGGTGAGTTTTTACAATTATCGATTCATTTTCAGTTAACGAATATTACAATTCAATCTTTCAAGCAAATTTCTACAAAATTGTGTGAAAATACAACGTTTTCGTGAATTGCCATTTCTCATGGCATTTTCCATAAATTAGCCAACATTTATGTGTTGCAAATTTACAAATATTACTTATTAAAATGTTTATGAATATTCTATTTTTGTGTGTACAGCTAATAGGCTATTTGACCGATTTCAGAAAGCCATCTCATATTGTTTGTTTGTGTTCATGGAGTTCTCAGAAAGTGGTAATTTTAAATTCTTTCGTGTATTTCTTCTAAAAAAAGGCAAACGAAAATTGACTTTTTAATTAAGCCGCCAAAACGCTATCTTGGGCAATATGGCGTCGCACTGGTATTATGACGTCACTTCCCAGTCAGCCAACCAATGAACGTAAGAAAGAATGAATGACCGACGCCATTTTTATTGACTTCTGACGTCATCTTAGAATCGGCCAATCCAGACCGTTTTCAATACAATGGCGGCAGATACCAATTATCAAATTTTATGTTGCGTTTTTGTACAAATCATGATTATTTTTTTAGTTAAAATGCCTTTAAGCGGTTCTTAGACACATCATTTATTCGAATACGTATAAATAATACTGTTTTTTTTCACACTGTCAACTAGCCTATTGCACAAAAATGACAATAAGAAACTTAAATAACAAGTCAGTGGAGGTGTAAAAAGGCGGCTTAATTACAAAAGAAATTTATCTTAGCCAGCCTAAGCGAGATACAGAGAGCCAGGTTCACACACGTCTTCTAATAGCTCAGGCAGAAGTGTGATGGGCCCCTAACAGTGCCGGACGGGCACGTCCCATCACACCTCTTTCGTCCAAACCCGCGTCATTTGCGCCCTTAAATGCACACCTGTACGGTACAGTCGAAAACGCAAGTCATTCTTTTACTCACAGCCGCAGATCACGCTTTACACCGACGAACTGAACTGAACACCATGGCCCTGTTTCATAGTTTACCATGATAATTTAACGTAGATTCCAAAGTTGAATAACCCACATATCAACACGTAGTAACACACTACGCAATGTACATCGAATTGTCAAGATAAATATGAATTGTAGTTTTATGAAACCGGCACCAGATAATAAAGCCTGCGATTTTACATATTTGTCAATGGTAAGCAAAAAAGAGCGAAAAAGAATAAATGTGGAGTTTCTTTGTTAGTTTCTTCTCCATGTAATCTATTAATTGTGAAACTAACAACTTTGACGTTCATAAAGTAAATATTCTATTTGTACTATGAATAAAATATTTGAGTTTGATTGATTGTTGACAAAGTTTCGATTTGCTTTTCAAGACTATACTTTTTTCCAGATATTTCTGAGTGCGGATTTATGTTAAAAGTGTTAAATCTTTTTTTTACAAAGTATGTGGCGTAAAAAAGGGATAGTCAGAAAGTTAAAAAATTTGATTTTTCATAGAAATATGTAAATATATTGTTATTATTCTACACACACCTCTTCTACAAATCGTTAAATTTCAAATTTATCGATACTCAAAATTACTGTTCAAAACTGTTGAATTAATTTATCAGATAGAGTAAGTAGATTTTTTAATCAATTTAAACATGGCGAATATTATTCCCTGCATTGCCAAACTCTAGACTAGCTGCTTTGTCCTACATTATCTGAGTCTAGACTAGCTCCTTAGTCCTACATTAACAAAGTCTGCCTCGTCCTACATTACAAAGTCAAGACTAGCTGCTTCGTTCTATATGATCAGAGTCTGGACTTTTCATTTTATTTTCGTTGTTTTCCACGCGATTTCTATAGCTGATTGTACCAGCTCATTGTAATTTATGGATGTCCCTCGACCGCGACGTTCGAATACTAAAACCTTTGATAAAAGGATTAACAGCCGGCCCCTGGCGGTGTGTAGAATTACGTAGTACCTCCTTGCGCTTACATTATGCCCACTGCAATTGGAGTGAGAAGGGAAGCGAGAAAAAGCGATCGTGTAAACGCGTCATTAGTAAGTGTCGTATTAACCCGGCGTCAATGAGGTAGGGTCTGTGAGACCCAGTGCATTTTGGATCGAGTATAACTTTATGGCTAGCGAATGCACGTTGCCATATTTCTCGGTAGCTGTAGATAACACCCCTCCCCACCTTCTGGACATCCCTGCTCAGTCCACGCTGTCCACCGGTGCTCGCGCAATGAGAAACACTTGCGTGAAAGACAAAAGGGTATGTCAGACCCTTCCTCACAGTCCGTGTAACAATTTTGTGCCATTCTTTATTGAGTGTTTTGGTTAATATTTATAAAGAAACAGGACAAAAACTGCGCCATTTCATAAAGAAGTTAGGTCTTTCACTCATTAGTGGCCATTTGAGCGCTCGCAAAGATGTATCTCAGTTGTCAAGAGAAATACGTAAAAGAATCAAAGAATTTGCTGGAGAAACTTCAGAAGAGCCTCCTGCAAAAAATTCAGGGTGCGAAAAAGGTGCCAGGTTTGCCCAAACAAAAAAGACCGAAAGACCACTTACAGGTCTAAGTCATATGAAAAGTTTATTTGTCTTGAACATTCAGTTTTCTACTGCCAAGAATGTAGTCATAAGGAGTAAAATTTATTAATGCATAAGCCTGTTCTAGTTAGTGTCGTGCTAAGAAATAACTGATCTCTTATTATATTGTATAAAACAGTTAAATATGTAAGACTAAAGTTTATTTTTGTTGATTGTTCTAAGATGTGTTTTGTTTGAATGGCCATTTTTTGAAATATGGAAATTATAAAAAAAAAGTGTTCCTAAAGCTAAAATGTTGATTTTATTCATCTTACACGCTTACTAGATAGACATACGTTATTATAAAACCAAAATCTAAAAATCTAAAAAAAAAAAAAAAACTAGAGACTGGTGCCTCTGCCTACCCCTTCGGGGATAACGGGCGTGAGTTTATTATTATTATTTTTTTATAAAATCTATTTAAAAAATTCAAGTATACATAAAATATATCATTTTAAATATCAGGGTCTCACAGACCCTCTTCAACGCCCGTGTAACAATTTTGTACCACAATGACGCCGGGTTAAGGTCACAGCACACATATCAACTCGGAAAGGGATCATCACCGCATCGCCTTTCGCCTCGCCGTGGACCAGGCGTCAACCTGACGTATGCATCGTAACCAACGCGTATCAGCAGCTCCTGTACGTCAACTCGGCTACGGCTAGGCGACACCGCGCTAACGGCTCGCCGACCACTGTTACCAGATTGCTCTAAAGTAATACTTGGGAATCGCTCGTAGCCTGGGCTGCCTGAGTGATCTTAAACGATCACTAAGGTTAACGCTAGTGGAATTTTTCCGAGCGATTCCGTGCTTCGCAAGGCACGTTAAGCAGTTGGTGCCGGCTGCCGTCGATAGATGGCAGTCGTTAAGCCAAGTCAGAGGCCTTAGGGCGGCTTGAAAACTTCTAATAGTAAGACCAGCCACTAGTCTTACAAGCCTCCACCAATTTGGACTTGGCCCCCGTGGTGGAGTATGGCCTATACCTTCCTCAGGGAAGAAACCCGTGCCCCTCGGTGGGGACATGATGGGTTGATGATGATGAATACTTGGGGTGGACGAAGAGACGTTAGCTCGGGTACGGAGAAACGTAAGCGCGGGGACGACGAGCCGTAAGCGCGGGAACTGCAAGTTGACCACACACCGCATCGCGGTTCGGAGCCAGTTCCGAGGCGAGGCGATTACGTTACGATTCCGATTAGTGTGCGTTGCAGTAGGGAGTTCCATACAAACAATGCTGAACGGCTCGAGGCGATACACCGTATCGCCTTTCGCCTCGCCGTCAACCAGGCGTCAACCTGACGTATGCATCATAACCAACGCGTATCAGCAGCTCCTGTACGTCAACTCGGCTACGGCTAGGCGACACCGCGCTTACGGCTCGCCGACAACTGGTACTTACCAGATTGCTCTAAAGTAATACTTGGGTTGGACGAAGAGACGTTAGCTCGGGTACGGAGAGACGTAAGCGCGGGGACGACGAGCCGTAAGCGCGGGAACTGCAAGTTGACCACGCACCGCATCGCGGTTCGGAGCCAGTTCCAAGGCGAGGCGATTACGTTACGATTCCGATTAGTGTGCGTTGCAGTAGGGAGTTCCATACAAACAATGCTGAACGGCTCGAGGCGATACGGTGACGATCCCTTTACGAGTTGATATGTGTGCTGTGACCTTTATTTAGAAAACTATTGTCCAAACACGCTGCAGTTCTGTAGAGGTACAGAGACCATGAATTGAGGCCATGAGAGACTATGTGAAAAAAAAATGAATAAGATCCTAGGGTTAACAAAATCACTCGATGATAACATAAAAAGTGCGTAAGATAGCAAAAAATTATGAAATCAATTGATTAACCAAAGTTACAATTTAAATTAGGGCTCAATTTTTTCTCGTTGACTTTTATTAACAGTTAGGCCGCTCTGGCTCTCATGGCCATTATTAAGGCCTTATTAAGTGAGTGGCAGCAAAAAATGAAAAGTGGGTAGTTGTGAGGAGTGGTGGAAGCAGTTCATGTAAACGCGAGGCACCTTATGAAAGTTTTGAATTGTCATTCACAGTTTCCGAACACGGATAACGGTTCGGGGGTCTCGAATCGGGAATGCTAGCGCGATTGTCTTCTGTTTCTCTTTGTGAAAACGACCGGTTGATTATCGACCTATTAATATAACATACATACATTATAAACTAACGCCTGTATCCCTAAAGCTGGCTTCCCACGGTCCGCGATATCGCGGACGGACGCGGACCAGCTCGCACGACACACCGTGGGAAGGGTCTCGGTCCGCGGCCGTCCGCGTCCGTCCGCGACATGGCGGACCGTGGAAAGCCAGCTTTGAAAGAGCCTCTCGTGGTGCGTGGCTGTCCGTGGTCGTCGGCCGTCTGCGATATCGCGGACCGTGGGAAGCCAGCAGAGGGATAGGCAGAGACCAGGGACTGCCACCTGCCACCTGACAAATCACTTTCGCTTCATCGACATTCATTAGTCGTTGCATGAGCGCACGCTGGTTTCGGGGACTTTTATTGCCCTTTGCTAATACACTGTCCAGATAAAAGCAATCCACCTAAAATCTTTACTATCTATAGAAACATTTCAAAGAGGAAATTTATGTGTGTATGAGTTAACCTCAGAAACTACTAAATCGATTTCAATTTTTTTCTCACAAGTGTTTAGAATGAACCTTCAGGATGAATATGGGCTCAGAGTCAGGTACTTCCAGTACTTCATCAGCCCATGGCAATGAAGGGAATCCTTACTATACTGGAGCCATTACAAACGTGCGAACTGAGTCGTAAACATTTGTATCAGACCTCTCTCTCACACATATAGGAGGCATATCAGGCATATCGGAACTCTCGCTCGCACTTTTATGACTCGGATCGCACGTTTGTAATGGCTCAAGTATAAATTGATGAATTTTGGTTGGTTTGATTTTGGTTGTTTTTTTTACATATGGATCGAATGATCCAGGACCAAAACGCACTATCATAAATATTGGACTTTTTACCTGCAAATAGGTAGACACGTAGACAACAAGACTGATTTACTAACAAATTAAAAGGCAATTTAGAAGCAAGAGAAGAAGATGTCACGTTTGGGACCTAATAAACTCGGCAAAACGTGGGTCCAGTTCTAGAGACTGGTGCCTCTGCCTACCAGTTGGGGATTACGGGCGTGAGTTTATTTATTATTATTATTTTTTTAGAAGAAGACAAACGGACGGTCTAGCTCAATAAAATTTGCGACTTTACGACTGACTGTAAGTCTCCAAATTCGCAGCAAATGAATGGATATGTATGCACGGCGCGCACGCGCTAAGTAAAGGTCGTTTCTAATGATGGTTTGTATTGACACATTCGATCGTCAAGAAGGTACAGCGTCTGCATACCTACAGGTGTCAAAACAAAACCGAGCCATTCCAATCGCCTTTGTCAATTTTGATACTACTTGCTACCACAAACTTCAGGATGTTTGGTGGCGCATATACATTGTGCTTGGCGCATGGACCGTCAAAAATTTTCAGGATACTGGTGGGGTCGTCTTCTACCTTTACACCCTCGGACCCTGGGTCCTAAGAGTTACGGTTATGAAGATATGATCTTTTAATTTATATTTTTTGTAATGTTACCTATAATTCGGTAGTTATTACAGCCTAATAACTTTTTTAGTTATGTTTCTAAAAGTACCAATATTATTTTATTTCTTTAAAAACTCAAAAAGTGAAAACTCTAAAAGACCCCACCATGCACCAGTATCCCGAAAATTTTTGGCGGTCCACAAACACCCTGTATAGGTATGCAAAATATCCTGAAGTTTGCGTTAGCAATAAGTGTCAAAATTGCCTGTTGGACGATTGGAATGGCTCGGTAATTAGTGATGTCAAGGCCCAAGTAGACATGTGTAGGCAGTTAAGTCACAGTAATTCTCCTATAGTGAAGTATTGTTTTCTAAGACGCGTTCGTAATGTTCGGCGCAATGAGTCCGTGAGCCGCGACGTAAATTGGTCGCTTATGAAGTTACGACAAAGTCGGTTGGCGCTTCGTAGACGTTTTGGCACGTAGATGCTCCAAGGAAAGAAGTCTCCAATATTGTTAACCTTGGCATTACTTGCAAGGTTAACTTTGGAAAGGCTGAGGCTTCATTTTTAACAACTACTTCCACTCAAAGCAAAATTAGAACATGTTAGAACTTGCATAAAAGTTGTAAAATATACAAATGCAATATCTGTAACAGTGTTGCCAGTACCATGTACGATAATTACGAACATCAATACGATAATTCGCTCGCATTAGTTTGGCAACCCTGATCTGTAAGATGACTCATCGAGTGGTCCAGACTTTACGGTCTAATAGCGTTGGTAGGTTGAATCGCTCGTAGCCCCGGCTGCCTGAGGTTAAGCAACATAGGGCGCGTTCAGTGCATGATGGGTGACCGTCAATGACTAACGCTAGTGGCATTTTTCCGAGCGGTTCCAAGGCACGCTAAGCAGTTGGTGTCGGCTGCCGTCGATAGATGGCAGTCGTTAAGCCAAGTCAGAGGCCTTAGGACGGCTTAAAAACTTCTGGCAGTAAGACCAGCCACTAGTTTTAAAAGCCTCCACCAATCCGGACTAGGCCCCCGTGGTGGAGTATGGCCTAGACCTTTCTCAGAGAAGAGACCCGTGCCCCTCGGTGGGGACATAATGGGTTGATGATGATAAGGGCTGGTAGGGTGGGTTTTTTTTTTGTAGGTTAGTGTGGACCAAAACTACGACAAACTACTGAATTACTACAATTCTGGAGATGGTTCGAAGGTTCTATGTGCACGTAAAAATAACGTATTGCAAGCACTTTAGGGATACAAATAAAATGCACGTCCGAAAATCGGGCATCAGAACACACTGCGCTACCGTTCGCTCTACTAATTCGGTATCGATGTCGCAGTAAAGTAGTTAAATCAGAGAGTCAATTGAATCTCTAGACAGTCAATCAAAGATCGATATTCAATCAAGTCGCTAAAGTTCCGTCAGACAAGTGAGTGAACGAAACGTTCAACGAGTTTCCTAAACATTCCTAGGTATTTCAACTTTGGTAGGATGACCAAGATATTTGATTGGAAATTCACTACGAAACAAGACTCTACTTCTTAATTTTGCTGAGTAACCATTTACAACAAAACAAAACACGGAATTTCTTCACGATGACACCGAAATAACAATAGCAAATGAAAATAATCGTGGCGGAGTCGACAACATGTTTACAATTTCACCAAAGACCACAATTTGAAACAAAACACCACTCACACACACTGCACAACGTTTGCCAAAAGAAAGACTCTAAAAGTAATCAGCTGTTGTCGTGACCGCCATCTTGTTTTACATTATTAATCAACATGCTGGCTTTCGGTCAGTTAGATAGTTAAACGTTTTCGACGCTGCTTTATTTAAATCAAAATGCTAGCGACTTGGTTGAATATCGATCTTTGATTGACTGTCAAGATATTCAGTTGACTCTCTGATTTAACTACTTTACTGCGACATCGACACTATCAACAATAAATTACTTGATATGCTCGATTAAAACAAAAATTACAAAATGTTTCGGAAAATGTATCTCTATTAGTCATTACAATTTACAGACATAGTACACCAGGCCTTTTATATTGCTTTTATGTTCCTAAGATTTATTAACGAAAGTACTCAATACGGTATTTTGACACTATCAAATTATTTGAGATGCTCGATTAAAACAAAAATTACAAAATGTTTAGGAAAATGTATTTCCTTTAATCATTTACTAGTTATTACAATTTTAAAATAGATGAAACATAAAAAGAGTGCTCTGAAATGTGACGTCATAAGCAAGTATTTTCATACAAAATTCCGTTTTAAAAGTAACTCATTTGACATTCTGTCAAATACCCATTTACATAATTTACAGAAACGGACGGACGATGGACTAAGTACAGTCGACAGCACGTCAATCTTCACATTTTAGTTGTAAAGTCGACCGTAACGCAACGGAATAGAGTGCATGGATGTATACCATGATGTGCTGTCGACTGTACATAATTTACACAAAAGAAATCGTAACAACACTCCAGCCCATTCACATGCGTAAACCGCGCTACGTTCGCCTAGACAAAGTCGTAAAAATCACACAACTATAAACTGCCACCCAATAAATTACCTAAAAACACTACCTGCCTTTATAAACAGAAAGGTTTCACCTAACAATTTTATAGCCAACTGAATGTAAGGCGTTGCAACAGAAGAACCAATCTTCTTTAGTTCTGTTCAAATTAGTCTATTGCACCGTAAGTATTGAATTTCTTGAGGCTTGAAAAAGTAGAAAACTATTTAATTATAATAATTGCCTCGTCGTATAGAGAGGTGGAGAGGCCAGAATGCCGGAGGGGTATTATACGATCCTGACAGATATCTTTTTTTCTTTCGCACTTCATTTCTAGTTAGGGTTAGGAATTCGTCATCAACCCATTACGTCCCCACCGAGGGGCCCGGGTTTCTTCCCTGAGGAAGGTATAGGCCATATTCCACCACGGGGGCCTAGTCCGGTTTGGTGGAGGCTTGTAAGACTTACGTATGAAGTTTTCAAGCCGCCCCCGCTAAGGCCTCTGACTTGGTTTAACGACTGCCATCTAGCGACGGCAACCGGCACCAACTGCTTAACGTGCCTTGCGAAGCACGGAGCCGCTCGGAAAAAATTCATCTAACGTTAGTCATAGACAATCACCCATCCATGCACTGAAAGCGCAATATGTTGCTTAACCTTCGTGATCGTTTAAGATCACTCGGGCAGCCGGAGCTACGAGCGATCCAGGTTAGGAATAATGAGTACTTTTTAAGACAATCAAGGAACAGAACTTTCGGTTGTATTCCATCAGCGTCTGTTTTATACGCCCCGCCAGATTTATATTTTACTTCCTAAATCGTGCGTAGAATTTGTCGGCCAGACTGTTTGGATGAAAAAGTAATAAAAAATGGGCCCAATATAAATAAATACGTTGGTGAATGAAGACGCGCTATTGTGAAGTCGACGGCACAATGACCTTTACTCTAAGCGTGTTCTACTCAATTTTGTTACGGGCAATTTCTCAACGGAAAAATATCTGATCAGTACCAATTCAAGTTAACGGATAATTAATTTATTAATTACCACGCATATTATAACAAAACAAATAGAACAACATAAAAACTTAATTAACAATCTATTAAACTAATCTACTATAAACTAAATCATATAAATAATACTTAAATAATAAAACTAATATAAACTAATTTCTAATTATATTAGAAAGTTTAGTTTAGTTTCAAGTTTCCTAAAACTACAATCGAGTTTATTATGACTATTTGAGGTATAGCGTCATACTGTAGAGTAGAGGTAGTACGTAGTCTGTGCGTAAATCGACCTTACAATGTACGTTGAATTGTCATAGAAAATCATGAATTGCAGTTCTATGACAGGCTTCGGGTATTGCACTTGAAATGAGGTAATGAAGGGAATAAATTAACAAATCAGGTATATGTTCGGCTACTGGTCATTCGATGTTAGGCAGGAGACCCGTAAATGGCAGCTGACTCAGCATAGTGCTAAGGGCAAGAAACCTCAGCGCTGATTTTCAGTCTGTAGCGATAGCCTTAAGTGCTCCAGAGCGCAGTGTGACCTAATAAATGAAACAAAAATTTTCATTTTTTTTTTGTTATTGTCATCTATCATCGTCATCATCAACCCATTATGTCCCCACCGAGGGGCACAAGTCTCTTCTCTGAGGAAGGTATAGGCCATACTCCACCACCAGGGGCAAGTCCGGATTGGTGAAGGATGTCATCTATATCAGATTAAAATCCTAATCACGCTCAGTGCCTTTTGATCGAGCATAGGCATATCAATTTAATTATGGATTCCGCGTCCGCAACTATTCGGAGCTACAGTTCACGAATTTGCACGTAATAAACTTTCAGCTGCAATAACGTCAAAACAACCTTCAGGAGCACTTTAAAATATACCCGGTGGAGCTCACAGACTAATAACACGTTTAATAATAACGTGTAACGCATCCATCTTGGAGTCGAAGACAGAATTATAACGAGACATCATGCTGTATGAGTGTTATTCCTGTCCTCTCCTCATTTACGTCGCGTTTACACCAAGCGTACCCACCGTCAGGTTAGCACTTTCCTTGCTGCGTTTAGTCTAAACCTGGCCCCATTTTATTTTAAAAAAGCTTATGTTCATAGGATTTAATTTATGACGGTATAACAATGATAAGCTAGATATTAAAATTAAACTAAATAGGGTAGAAGTACCGGTTTAGGCCATCTTAGTACCGTTTCTGGCCACTTGAAATTTCAGTTAATTTGTAGAAAATTTAACAGTAGAAATAATATTTTCATAGAATTTTTAAACTTTTACATTTATACGAACCAAATGTATTAAGTTTTACATTTATAGAATCATTTATATAGTGATTAGAACAATATAAAAGCGGACAAAAAAGGCACACTGGCCAAACGGTACATCTACTCTACTACCTAAATATAAAAAAATGTCTCCAGACCGCTGCCGTTCTGAGGGGGAATGCTTCCAGTATCTTGGGAACTCTCCCCCCAAGATACTGGAAGCATTCCCCCTCAGAATAGCCAGGCTGATGCGCTGACCGAGGTAGCTACCAGCTCTAGGATCGCCTGTAGAGTCGATGAGGCGCGTGGATATTTCTTTGAAAAGTTTACGCGCCTCAGGGCCCCAGGGGCCCATCGTCTCTACCCCAAACGGCGCAAATAAAGCTTATGATTAGCTTAAACTAATGTATAGGATAAATAAATATTTTATTTCCGAACTAAGAAATTAAATTAAATGATGACTGAAACATTCTTAAAAGACAGATTTGGCAAAAGGCTTCATTCTCAGCCTAAAGTCGCCAAGAAAAATGCACCATCCACTGCCAACAGTGATCAGCAAAATCCTGAATAAGATTTGTTCTAACGGAAAACATGAGAAAATCATCAAAATCAAACCTGTCGTCGAGAACACTACATTGTGTTATTATTAAGTACGTATTAGTTATTACAAATGGCTTTCGTATTTGGCTGGTCTCCATGTAATAATGGCTAAGCGCAATAAAAATATTCCTTCTTGTTATATTTCAATAACTTTTCACAATAACGGCCTAGAAATTCCAGTAAAACGTAGGAAATGTTTTGTTTGAAAATCAACTTTATTTTGTTACTAAAATGTCTTGTGGCTCTCTTGACTTCAGTTTGATTCAATGCCTGAGGTTTTCCATTTTATTGAAGCAACTGAAGGAGCTAGGTTCAGAAGGAAATAGGATGGTAGTAATCGAAATAGATTGAAAACGTTTTCTAAGAAACTTGCTCATTTTGTACCACGGGTTTATTTTGTATAGTTCCTAAGCTTCCTAGTGATAGTAAATTATTCGTAGCACCTTAAATAATGGAGGCACTTGAAATTTAAAAGATTTTGAAAATAAACAAAGCCCTAGCCTAGCCCTAGCTGAAGATCAGTGCTGTGGGTGCACACCCGCAGCTAATACTGAGCTTCAGGGATTTTTTCCGCTGCATCGACATACGGCATACATCTACTTTACTCTTAGGCTTTGTTTTTGAAATTGTAACTTCACATTTCCTCAACTTTATGTCCTGTATGTGCCTAATTACTCCACCACGGGGGCCAAGTCCGGATCGGTGGTGGGAACTGTATACCAGGCGTCTTATTTACAAGTCGACTCTACATTCTGCTCATGCTACTCATGCTCATGGAATACAGCGAGCCTCCTAGGGGTCGCTTAAAACCGCAAACAATTTACACTGCAAGCGCGCGCGCAGTCGTTTGTGGCCACAAAGTGTTATAGTTTGTCTTGATTTTCCACTTTCACCCTTATTCTTTGAATGCAATAGCTGCAAGGCAACGTCGAGGAGTCTATACGAAGGGTGCAGTGAAAGAACAAGGTATGTCTACCTGAGTTAATTGCGAGAAAAACGCTTTCTAAAATTTGAAAGTACGAACATTGATTGAGAATCTTATTGAGAAATCCATTCCGACCAATCAAAACAGGTACTTTTTTGCGACATTCCTTGTTGTATTTCAGTATTCTGAGATTGTAAACAACGCTACCATAGACAACGAATGTGTCACTAAAAACAAATTTGAAAAAAAGTGACATTCTTTGTTCTTTCCCTGCACCCTTCCTGTCTCTAGTAGTTTTAGTAGTGTAAAATGAGATGTAAAAATAGATAACTTGGGCACTTTGGGTTCTACATAATGAATTGCATACATGGAAAGGTTTGCTAGGTTGGTTTGCTGGAATAAATATCTTACAGAGATAAGCTCGCCTTCGGAAATGTTGTTTCTTATGTGATGTTCTGTTCAATCTTTCGTGTGCAATAAAAAACGTGTGTTACGTAGGTAAAGTATGCTTAAAAAACATGAATATAATTTAAATCAGGCTTAACTTTACTGTATCCCTTTTTATTCATTCAGCAACCGCTCTAGTTTTAAGTAACTCGATTGTCGAGGGTCCCTGAATCAATCCGGGACCCCGACAATCGGCACTCTTTTTGTTTTTGTAGAAATGCAACTAACCGTGAACTTGTAAAACCGCAGTTTCAATTGAATAGCTGGTTTCACAACGATTACATCAAGCGTTTAGGATATATATAGGGTGTTCGGCGCATGGTCCGTCAAAAATACGGTATTTGACACTATCAACAATAAATTATTTGAGATGCTCGATTAAAACAAAAATTACAAAATGTTTCGGAAAATGTATTATTTTAATCATTTACTAGTTATTACAATTATTTAATAGATGAAACATGAAAAGAGTGCTCTGAAATGTGACGTCACAAGCAAATATTTTCATACAAAATTCCGTTTTAAAAGTAACTCATTTGACATTTTGTCAAATACCCAATTGTCGGGATACTGGTGGGGTCATCTACTACCTTTCCACGCTTGGACCCTGGGTCCTAAGAGTTACGGTTACGGAAATATGATTTACTTAAATTTTTATCTAAAATTACCTATAATTCAATATTTGAAGCCCCATACCTTTTTAACTTTTTTAGCTGTGTTTTTAAAAGTACCAAATTTTTTTAAGGTAGTGAATGACCCCACCATTATCCCGAAAACTTAGACGGTCCATTCGCCAAATACCCTGTAAGTATATAGGTACGTAGACTAGTTGTGCACACCACTTTGGTCGTTTGGACAAGAGGCGAACTGTCACTCTCCAACCCCATACGAATACCAAAGTGACCATTTGTAGATTTTGTTATTGTTAAAACAACTTGTGATCTAAGAAGACCTTAAATATTTTTAATCGCATTTTTTAGGGTTCCGTAGTATACAAGTGACCCTTAGAGTTTCGCCATGTCCGTCAGTCTGACTGTCTGTCTGTTCCCGGCATATCGTAGAGGTGATACGTATTGGATATATATCTATTACAGCAACAAAACTACATTAAGGATGTTTTTTTACACTCGTCATGTTCAATAGTGTGGACTGGTCATATTGCAGGTGTAATATTTTTTTTATTTACCGTTCCGCTATGAAATATTAAGCTTGAAAGAGCAAACTTGTGTCACAATAGTGCGTCGCCCCCGAAATCCAATGAAAATTACTTTGATGAAGTTGTTAGTTCTGTAAAGGAGATAAAAACGGATTTTCTTACGGAACCCTACACCACACCGCACGAGACCCAACATGTACTACGCCGTTTTTGTAATGAGTAAAAACTATTCTGCTGGAAAAATAAAAATAAAAATCTATCTAAGTTATTACAAAATACTATAGCAGACCCGGCAAACGTTGTTTTGCCATATTGATTACCCTACGACCTTATTCTCCGACCTACCAAATACACACAAAAAAAATTATTAAAATCTAGAAGCGCTTACATAGCAGTTCAATAACAAAACAAAATGTCGTGATTTCATAATGCAGATACCCCTTAACAGGTAGGCCCCGCTGAGCAGCGGATCGGTATGCGCGCGCGCATCCCCCGAGTGCTTCTCGGAAACGGAAGATCAAAACGTACCGTCAGTTACGCTCCGATATCTTCTTTCGTCCGATAATAGCACTTATAACTAGAAGGATAAGAGCTATCTGGATTCAGGATGGAGTGATACAAAATATAGCGTTATGGAGACACGCAAGGAATTTATTATGCTTTTTGAACGTCATGTGCCTTTTTCTCATAGGGTGCGCCTTAAGTGGAAATAGATGATGGTAGAGAAAAAAATTTGATTGTCCAAGTTTATTAAAAATATGTATTAAAACATAGGAAAATTCCATCCAAATCCCTCGTAATCTTAGGTATATTCTCTGATTATTTTATTGTCGCCTGAAAATTCACGTTACATTCATTTTCTGTAAGAACCCGGTGCAACTTGTTTACTTTTGTACACTTTGGCCATCTGGCAGTTGTTAACAGGACATTAACAAATTGTTACTATACGAGGAACTGGGTGTATGTGCGCCCAATCTATCTAAAGTACCGGCAATTCAGTAATGTACCGGCAATATTTCCAAAACATCAAATCTAATTAATTTAAATAAAAATTAATGAAAATTAAATAAAAAATCGGCAAGCGCAGTGTAGGATGACCAGCCACAAGATGGACAGACGATCTCATCCAAGTGGCAGGAAAACGCTGCATGCAAGCCGCTTACAACCGGTCTTTTTGGAAATCCATGGAGGAGGGCTATGTCTAGCAGTGGACTACTTGTGGCCGAATGATGATGATGAAATAAAAAAACTTTATAGTAAAAAGATTACAAAACATGGTTACTGGGTACCAAACCAGGATTCCCTGTACTTTGGGTAGCCCCCTGTAGTTCTGTGTAAGGCCTGGTTTACATTTGCTTTATTTTATGCTTTTTTAGCATGCTTTCCATAGACCCAGAATAGAATAGAGGCGCCAATATCTTGCATAAGATCATAAGCAAATAATAAATTAGTAATGGTTGGTAGTATACTATGTATTTAGGATTTTTTAAAGTACTTTTATAATATGCCGTCTCTATTTTATTCTTTCTCTATGGAAATCATGCTAAAAAAGCATGAAAGTAAAGCAAATGTAAACCATGCCTTAGTATTTATTTATTTATTCGAGTTTTCGAGTGACAATATTGATTTGAGTATTTTACCTATCGGCAGTAGTATATTGACACTATTTGAATAGGTATCATCATATCGTATTCTCTAATTCGACGCGTGACCTGGCCTTAAATTCCAGAGTCCAAGCAATATGTATTGTAAACGCATACAATAATTTACTGGATTATCGCATGATATTGACAAACCGTAGCCTTCTTCACGTTGAATGGCATAAAATGTGAATAAAAGACATATCTATCCACTTGAACCGAAAATCGTGTTTAAGTCTGACACTAATTGATATGAATGACGGGGAAAACAGTTTTGGAATGTTCCTTTTTATTGAATTACCTAGGATTATGTAAATCCGTACAAATTATCAGTAGGTTATATTTTATTGGTTGGTTTTTAAATCTATTGTGTATTTAAACTGTCTTATTTGTAACGAAATATTGCGTGAAAAGTTGTATATTATACAGAGCGTTTACGTCTCTTGGTCAAACTCAGAGTTTTTCTTATTTATTTATTATTAAAAGATGTACAAAACAGCATTATAGATGCACCATTGCAATAAAATTATGATAGGGTATTTGTCAAAATATAACGCCAAATATATTATGTACATACATACACGATGACCGGCTTTGAAACAATTAACATACTTAAAATAACTATCTAATCAGCCCGTAAATAGAGCCCACTGTTGGGCATAGGCCTCTTCTCTTTCACGCCAACCAACGCCAGTTTTGAGTACATTTTATCTTGCCCTTTGCTAATACATCCCCTATTCGGTTGGAGTATGTCCGCCTGGGGCGTCCCTTACCGCCCTTTCCACCCACCTTCGCTCGATATATTTGCTTCGTCATTCCTTCTTCGTTCATCTTCTCCAAATGTTTCTCCTTTACGCACATTTGACCAAAATACTAAATTTATTTTATAATCCTTGCATGTTAGAACCCCTACCATGGAAAATATTGATAAACAACACCCGGCCATTTTGTAAATAAACCAATAATGCTCATTGCGCGTGACTTATTCGGCCTTAAAATGTTGCAGTAAATTACGGAGCTAATAATAACTCGAAATGCCTGGAAACGGCGGTGCAGTGCATACTACCCTTACTTTGTTTTCAGAGGGATTTATAAGTAAACAGTCCTTTCAAACAATGACCAATAAAGTTTGTTTGCTGGGAGTAATTTTTAACTTTGCGAGAGCAGTTACAAAGTTGGTACCAAGTAACAATAAATAATTACCCAAATAATAAAATAAAGCCATATCCGTCAATGTGTACTTTAGGATATGATTAACTTTATTCCGGACTAACGGACTTTCACCCGCACCTCCGTCCGCGTGGACTTTAGTTCAAAATTTTGCAACCCGTTCACTCCCGTAACTCCCGTTAAGGGTTAAATCTAGAAAAACGGTGAAACACGTGTTCAATCAATTGTGTTGAAGAGTATTTATTGTAAGTTTCAAGAAAATTAGACAACATTGTTTATACCTCCCATACTAATTTTGGCAACCCTTTTCACCCCTTTAGGGTTTGGATTTCAAAAAATCCAGTCTTATTCCTGGCCTCCATTATATACAGACCCTCTGTGCAAAATTTCAGCTTCCTGGGTCCAACGGCTTGGGCTGAGCGTTGATGAGTGAATGAATCAGTCAGTCAGGACTTTGAATTTTATTTATTTAGAAGATACATTTACTTGACTTTTTATCGTAAGAGTCCGACCGCTCGCTTTGATTCGCAGAGCTTGAATTGTCTCAGGGCCGATTTCTGAATTGAGAATTTACACTAAGTAAATACTTGAGTAACATGCAGTCACGCTCTTTTCTAAGAAATTTTACGAGACAGCACTACAGTTAAGCGAAATTATTAATTCAGAAATCGGCCCTCAGACTCAGTCACAGACGAGCAAGCGATGCCGCCAGCTCCGTCTCTACTCACTAAAATTAAGCTCTTAAACCTTGAAGCGGAAGCCGGCTTGGCCCCCGTGGTGGAGTACCCTTCTTCAGGGAAGAGACCCGTGCCCCTCGGTGGGGGCAAAATGGTGTATGTATTCTGTGATAATGGGTTGATGATGATTTTTGAACTAAAACTTTGATCTTAAGTTGATCCGGACTAAATGTTTACAATGGGTTGATGATGATTTAGTAAATTCAAAATGGTGTGCCCATCACATCGAGATAGGTATCTGCAACCCCACCGTGACTTTTATCTTGCAAAATGTGCGCAAAAAAGCTCAACCAATCCAATTAATGCGCTGGAGAAAATCCATCAACGACGCAAAATGTCTCTTTTTTATCAGGAATGAAATAAATTGCTCTATCTTTTACGTAAGTACAGTCGACAGCAGGTCGCCTTTACATTTAAGTTCCTGATTCGACTGTTAAGTAATCGAGCGTTTGCAATTTGTATAGGAGTGACAAAGCGCGCCACCTAGTTGTCTCTTTGTCACTCCTATACAATTTGCATACGCTCTCAGTGTACGCTTATGAAGATCTATGACTGTGAACCGCACACTGAAAAAAAAACTAAGCCGTAGATATACGTCGCATTATAGGCCACAGGCTTTCTCAGAGAAAGAGTATGGGCTTAATCACCACGCGTGCCCACCGCCTGGGCTGCCTGAGTGATCTTAAACGATCACTAAGGTTAAGCAACATACGGCGCGTTCAGTCCATGGATGGGTCACCGTTCCGAGCGGTTTCGTGCTTCGCAAGGCACGTTAAGCAGTTGGTGCCGGCTGCCGTCGATAGATGGCAAGTCAGAGGCCTCAGGGCTTGAAAACTTCTGACAGTAAGACCAGCCACTAGTCTTACAAACCTCCACCAATCCGGACTTGGCCCCCGTGGTGGAGTATGGCCTATACCTTCCTCAGGGAAGAGACCCGTGCCCCTTGGTGGGGACATAATGGGTTGATGATGAAGTGCCCACCGCGGATAGGCGATTTGAAGCGCTCGAGTATGTGAATAACTACACTCAGGTTTCCTCACGATATTTTCCTTCATGCCACATTTGAACGCGGCTTTAAAGCCGCTTTTGAGAAAGAAATTTAAGAAAATACTTTGTGTGCGCATACTCCTCCGAAACGGCTTTATTGATTTTGATGTTTTATATGTATATTCAGTAGGTCTCAGAATAGGTTGTTATCCATTTTCCATAGCTCTAAGTGGTAAGGGTAATCCACCAAAATTATATGGCGAAACAACGTTTGCCGGCACAACTATAGTAAAGGTATAAAAAAATCACGAAACAGTGAGGGTAAGTTACAAGTAAATATATAGATTAGTGCTTGAAAATGTTATCAAAAGTGCTAATTCCCTTCTGAGTAACGTTTTAAAGGTGGTAGCTGACCTTACTTCAAATGAGAATTCATTGGATATAATTATACAGGTGTGTGGGTCTTACCATGAGTGACGACGTGGACACGGTACAATTTCATTTGGAATCCCGAAATAACAACAAATTGTTCCAGACATTTCAGTAGAAGAGACCCGTGCCCCTCGCTAAGGACATAATGGGTTGATGATGAATAAATACATCAGAGCTTAAGTTAATGATAAGATTCCTTGATTGCCAAATATTTAAAAGTAAAAAAATGCTAATATTCCTACAAAAGTAGAGTTTTCCTTCTTCTAATAATGATCGGTCAGTGCTGCGGCCAGACACATTGACCAGCCATACAAAGATTTTAAAGAAAAGAAAGAATATTCTGCATTGCACACCGGAAAAAACAAAAATAAGATTTACAGAAAAACAGAAATTATTTACAAAGGTGCAGAGCACAATTGGCAGCTAAAAGCAATTTCTTCCAGACAACCTTACGATGGAAAAGTGTGTTATTATAAAAAAATCATTGTTATTAAAAAAAAACGAATTGTTATTTTTTGAAACTAGGCGCTGCGCTGGTGGTTTACCGTCTCAGTCAACATAATATGGGTGGTTTCTTTCGAACCACTCTAGTTTACTGATTAGCTGTATAATTGAAGGGTCCAATTAGCTCCATGCGATGCGCGTGCGCCGACAAAGAGTACCTACTAAGTAAAAAAGTTTAAAATATGCAAAATAATTCATTTCCTTTTGCACTGTTAGCATCGACGATGACTGGTTTTGACAAGTTAAGGCAAATTAGAGTCTGTATATTTATAAACTCGTGGTTGATCAAAATACAAGTTTATCTTTTCCATACTCATCATCAACACATTATGTCCCCACCGAGGGCACGAGTCTCTTCCCTGAGGAAGGTATAGGCCAAACTCCACCACGGGGGCCAAGTCCGGATTGGTGGAGGCTTGTAAGACTAGTGGCTGGTCTTACTGTCAGAAGTTTTCAAGCCGATCTAAGGCCTCTGACTTGGCTTAACGTGCCTTGCGAAACACGGAACCGCTCGGAAAAATGCCACTAGCGTTAGTCATAGACGGTGACCCATCCATTAACTAAACGCGCCGTATGTTGCTTAACCTTAGTGATCGTTTAACATCGCTCAGGCAGCCCAGGCTACGAGCGATTCTGTATAGGTTATGGTTGTGTATAGGTATGTAGTTATTTACTGATCTCAATAAAAACTTAAATGTCATCGATTGTGAAGTTTCTCAAGTTTATTTGGCAGGGTGTTTTTGGCACCGCACACCATCAACTTCATGCAGGCTGCACACGAAAATTATAACGCACTTACCAGGTTTTTGTCGGAGGCTCGTGTTAATGACATCGTCACAATCTGTGGACAGAACAAACAAACCGACTTTAATGCCTTTTTAATTGTTGAATACATTAATTTTTTAGTCACTTCAGAGTACCAGTTGGTTGTGTAAGTAGGGTTGCCAACCCTACTATATACTATAGTATCCTTCTATATTAGGGGCTGAAATACTCTATTTAATTTACTAAAAAAATATTAGGCGAAACTACTATAAAGCGGAAAATACGACTCGTAGTAGTTTCACAGCGCAGCCTTAATCTTTTTCTAAAACTATTTAAGTCAAATAAAGTCAAACAAAAAAAAAATAAAGAAAATTTTAATGTATTTAATTATTATTAAGAACAAATTAACAAACGCTAACAAAACTTAAATAACATACTCACTACAAACTTCTAAGAAAATTTTAACCAATACTATTTTTGCACTATTATTTTGCTGTCTACTATGTTTTGCTTCAAAAATACTACAAAATAATGCTACAAAATTGCTTAAAAAAAAAATACTATATTTGTAAGAAAAAAAAAAGTTGGCAACCCTATGTGTTTGCCAAATTCACAATTCGTTTTTCTGTATTTTTCTCCTTGTAATCTCAATGTCGTTCTTATAACAAATATACAAGTTAATTTTAATCTAAGAATTTTGTAATTAACGCACACCTTCCTGACCCTTCCTGAAAAATTGGGTCAATTTTTTGGCGTTCTTAGAGTAAACATTTTGTTTTAACTGTGAATAAAAACACTTGAAGTTGAATTTATCATGAGTTTCACCCTCAACTGCAGCGATCCCGAGCGAATCCGCGCGTTCATTGGTTTTGTAAAGTTGAGGTTTCACGTAAGTAGAGACAAAAAACTGCGCGCACGCACTCGCATCAGCTCAGTTCGTTCGATTTATTCATACGCTATTCTGTCATTCGACTTGGAACTGTAGAGAGCTGGCGATGTATCCTGCCGAGATTTCTATAGAGTTGGGCTAAAAAAATATAGATTGACGTAGGTACGTAAGATTTTTTTATCCGGAACGTCATTTGAGTTTTGAATCGTACATTATTCCTCTGCGTAAATTTATTTGGGAAACGCTTAGATTATCTAATGTAAAAATTAGGTGCTGCTCACTTCTTACGGTCGGTTTCTGAATTGAGAATTTCACTAAGTAAATAGTAAATTAACGTTCTGTCACGCTCTTTTCTGAGAATTCTGACGAAACAGCAATACAGTTTAGTAGTTACTTAGCGAAATTCTCAATTCTGAAACTGGTCTTTAGAGTGAATCATTTTAAATTAAGATGGTTTAAAAAAAATTAAACCATCATTGCCAAATAAGTTCATCGTATAATAAATTTGTACTTTTATTTCTATGTCTTGTTTCTTGTGAGCAATAAAGAATGTTCTTATCTATCTTTTCTTATGATGGTGATGAGTTGACGATGATTTCTTCTTATCCTTTATCAGGGACGTAGAAGGAATCTCCATTTCCCGCGGTCTTAGAAGAGACCGAAATATTGTTCTAGAAATGTTGATTGTGGATTCTCTCAGTTAAGTCTGCAATTTAAATACCTGCCTTTTAATTACGAAACAGTGACCTAATACACATCATAATAATTATTTACAACGTGACAGAATTCTATTAAATATAACGACCACAGCATGGTGATTTCAATAATTAATCATCCAATAAAAACCAACTTTGTCAGCCATAAATTAAAGACAGGTGCTTTCAGAACAGACTCACAATAAAGTTGTTAACTAAAGAGTCGTCAATGCCCTTAATAGATGTTAAGGTTGCAACCCACTGCCGATTACTTACTATAAAATATGCACATAATAAAGAATGTATGAAATGAATGGGTGTACTAATAATGAACTAATTAGTTTTGATGTCTCCATATCGTGGCAAGTGGTAGACAAATGCTGAACTACCAAAATTTTTCAGGAATTGTCCGTTGTAAAAATAACCTTCGGTGCTTCCTTTGATATGATTTATTGATTAGGTGATTGCCTGTAAGTGCCCATAAGTGCGTGAAGACCCTAAGGGCTTACAACTTTATACATTTATTTTTGTGTCTCTTCTTTTTCTGACCACCTGCAATCGACAAAACAAAACACGACAAGTCTTGCCACAAGACTTTGTAAAGTCTATAATAGTTATTATTATTATTAGGCAGTAAATTAATGAGGAACATTACGAACCTCAAATATCTAAGTTTTGTCGTATTTGATTCTTACAGGCAAAACCAGCCTATAGAGATTATAACAATTGTTTTATAATACAGTGACATAAGCACGAATTTCTATTATTTGCCTCTTTTTGGCAAGCGAGCTAAGTGGCACGGGTTCCATAATTGGTATGTGATTATTACCAATGGTGTCAACGAAACAACATATTGAAGAACTATGCATTTTACGGACTCCCCCCATAAATTACATGGGTGGGGTGGGGTGAGATGAAATACAAAAAGGGACATGAAGCTCTATACAAATCCCGTGCGTAATCGAACGAGTCTTGCTTGATAGAGTCCGTCGGGATAATGACATCTTGTGGTAAAAACTCGGACACGAGTTGTTTTTCATACGATGCTATGGTATAGCGGGGGTCGAGTGTCTTCGACAATCCAGTCTAATCCAATCCAACCAAATGCAATAGTCCATTCGCATGCTTAATGGAACATTGACCCATTAGTACATAAGTCATTTGAGTTACGCACTTGCTATGATGGACTTATCCTACTTGTTGCATCGATCAATGCGTACATCGATAGCTTGATAGATTGATAGATGGTTGGTTTGATAGACGTTTAGATAGATAGATATACACATTTATCGATAGATGGTTTGATGGACTGATATACGGATGGACAGTTAGGTCTTTCGATAGCTTGATAGATAGATAGATAGATAGATAGATAGATAGATAGATAGACAGATAGATAGATAGATAGATAGATAGATAAATAGATAGATAGATAGATAGATAGATAGATAGATAGATAGATAGATAGATAGATAGCTTGTCTTGATAGCTGGCTTGATAGATAGATGGCTTGATAGAGTGTTGTGATTTTTCTCTCTAAATAAGGTGGCTGTAAGGCGATGTGTTTGTGTGCGGGGCAAGTGTGCAGGCACGTCATGCACGGAGTTAAGAGGCTATACACCCATTATTCAAACTCCCCGCATGACCAAATTACCAGGCGGGTCTCGTAAGTGTGTCGCCACCTTTATAAAGTCATTTCTACACCAAGGGTGCATTTTCGACAGTTGACATTGGATTCGCTGTTTTTGGTTGACGCTAATTGACGTTACGACTCCAGAATGCCTGACGAATGTCTTTTAAATGTGTTCATGATGGTAATTTATTCGTGGGAGAACCGGTGCGTCCGTGAGCTCCTATTAACGTGTAATTGAGCTATAACGATGATAGACTTGCTTCGTTATGGGCAAATATAGTTTCATTTTAAAGAAAGTAAGTTTTGTTCTTTTAAATATTTCACAAAAATACATACCTATTTTAAACAAAAAATCGTCACTGAAACCTTCCCCTTGCACTTGAATATTAGTGCCTACACTACATCTACGATACTATTTAAATAATGTTGGACTACATTTCAATAAATCTACACAGGGTATATCCTAGTGTGGGGCCAGAAGCAATGTATGTGCCTGTATGTTTATGTTTAATCATTTATAGAAATGGTTAAAATACGGGAAACAATAATGTCCGACTAGGTCATTCATTAAACTAAGAAATTGATATTCCTTCATTCCCTTCAGCCTATATGCGTCCCCGCCGCGGATTGGCGATTTCAAGCTGCGGTATAACTCAAAAATCAGGTTAACTAACGATGTTTTCCTTCACAGTTAGGGAAGTTAGTTAGCTACTATAATTTTACAAATGAACGTAACTTAGAAAACAAATTCTTAGTTACATGGCACTGGAATCGAACCTGGGGCTCCCGGTTCCGAGTTCATTTTTCTACCCACAAGGCTACCACCACTTTCACCAACTGTGATAGTATTTAATTAATATCTTCTTTTAATAATTGAAGACGTGAGTGGATGAAGGTAATTTGTCGCATTTTCGGTTTTCGGTGTTTTTTGTGTGGAAATTTTTTTTAGAATATTGTAGAAAACTTTAACTTATTTATTATTATTTTCTGTATCTACTTTTCTTGTATAATTATGTATGCCCATGTGGCGAAAAATAAACCTTTTTTTTTCTTTCCTTCTTTCTTTCTTTCTTTCAACTTCAATTTACTTAAAATAAAAAAAAATGCACTGACCCCCTTCATTCACTCACGTCTTCAATTATTATTATGAAAACCTCTTGTGACAGGGTTTGTTTTTTTTGACGATTTTCATGACTTTTTTTTGTGAATATTTGGTAGATCTTATTCTCAGCCCTAGTCGTAGGTTCATTTAATTAATATGGCAAAACAACGTTTACCGGGACAGACAGTAAGTTACAAAGAAACACTCAGAAGAAAGATGATCGAAACGAAACGATACTTTTGAGCGCTGAAATCGCCACCGCAATCGTGAGCACCTCAACCAAATCTCAAAGTGTATTATTATTAAATTTTTCACAAATGCCTCCGGTAAGAACATCGCAACACGAATTGACACTTTATCGTGGTAAGGCTGCCCTGTGTATAATTATAAAATAAATCAATACATTCCTTCGGCCTACATTCTTGTGACAGCCGGCTAACAGAAGTCTTAGGGTACCGTGGATTATATTTAAACCAAAATATGTTTTAATATTAAAATAATACTCAATGGATTTTCAAACAGTTTTTTTTTTTATATATAGTTTGGTCAAAGTAGGCACCATCCCGAGGGTGGTGCCTACTTTGGCCATACGCTGAGCCTGATCTAGCTCAAATATTTTATTCAAATTAGAAATTTTTTTGTTTTAATTTTTTTAGGTTTAATTTTTTTTTTTTGTAAATATTGTGAGATAAACAAATATTTACGTAACACATAAAAACAAAAGTTATATCTGAGTATCAAAATGTTATTTTCAACAAGGCATCTATACTATAGGGAAGAGCGGGTGATCATGCTCTTCCACTATAAAGGGAAATTTCCCGCCAGGCAGATCGTATGCCTGGGGACGGCCGGTCCAACTGTAATCTGTTGGACGTTGTATTTACAGTGGGTCATGGGTAAACTTTGATTGCGCGATGCAGAAATGTTAGAATTTATAGTGCGCGCGCAGAGTTGACATGTGCTCGCCACATCACTCCCCTTCAAGACCATAGCTACGCATAGCTAGGTCTGATAGGATTCGAAGTCTGTGCTCTAAAGCTTGCAAGTGCCAGGAGACGCTGTGTCAGTGAGTCGACTAGCGGTTGAGGGGTGTGCGGCGGCTAACAGTCACTTCACCGGCGACAATACCTATGGTGACCGCGCATGTGGTAGGGACCGGTGAAGGCTGTTGTACCACTGGCAGCGCGTGCTGCTGTGTGGCTGCCGTGCCGAGGGGTAGGGAGAGATCACCATCAGAACCAGCAGTCGGTGCGTTGACTATAATGGAACTGATGAAGTGAGAGGGAAGAGGAAGGAAGTATGTACATGCTGGCTTGCTTGAGGCTGTGTGTGGAGTGTGCTGCGAGAGCGAAGGAAGGTTGACAGTGTTCTGTCAGGGGTCACCACTATCTGTTGCGGGGAGCCCTCCTCCGTGGCACGAGTGTCATCTGCTACGCAGATGACACTCTCCTCACAGCCCGGGGAGGAAACTTTAGGAAGGCGGCCAATCTGGCCTCGGCGGGCGGATCCTTAACCGCCGGGAGGATCCGCCGCCTAGGGCTGAGGGTGGCGCTGCACAAGACCGAGGCCGTGTTCTTTCACAGTTCTAGGCAGCGCCCCCCGCCTGACGCCCACATCTTTGTAGAGGGCGTCAGGATAGAGGTGAAGGCCCAGATGAAGTATCTGGGCCTCACGCTGGACAGCAGGTGGCGCTTCAGTCCGCACTTCAGCGGACTGTCGTCGCGCCTGCTGAAAGCGGCGAAGGCCCTCTCATGGCTCATGCCAAATATGGGAGGGCCGAGCGGGCGATGCCGGCGGCTATACGCCGGCATACTGAAGAGTATGGCCTTGTACGGGGCGCCCATCTGGGCGGACTCCCTCCAAAGGAGGGAGAATGCCACCGCCCTTCGGACGCCACAAAGGGCCATCGCCCAGAGGGTGGCGCGAACCTACCGTACGGTTGGGTTCGCAGCCGCGTGCGCTCTGGCGGGCACCCCGCCTTGGGAGCTAGAGGCGTGGGTGCTCGCCAGAGTGTACGAATGGACGGCGGGGCGAAAGGCGCTCGGGGAGCACCCCACCCCTGAGGAACGGGCGGCCGTTCGGCGGGAGGCGAGGGAGGCAATAGTCCATCACTGGACGGCGGACCTCGTCTCCGCAACCTTCGGCCGCCGAACCCTGGACGCGCTCGGGCCGGTCCTGCAAGACTGGCTCGAGCGCACGCACGGTCTCCTCTCTTTCAGACTTGTGCAGGTGCTGTCCGGGCACGGATGCTTCGGATCGTACCTGCACCGGATCGGGAGAGTAGAGAACCCGGGGTGCCACGGCTGCGGCGCGGCGGACGACACGGCGCAGCACACCCTTGAGGTGTGCCCGTCGCTGTCCGAGCGGCGCCGCAGTCTTGTTGCCGTGGTTGGGCCGGACCTCTCGCTTCCCAGCGTGGTAAACGCCATGCTGGGGAGCGAGGAGGCATGGACGGCGGTCGCCTCCTTCTGTGAGGACGTGGTGTCACAGAAGGAGGAGGCGGAGCGCGTGCGGGAGAACAATCCTCTCGCGCCACCGCTCCGCTAACGAAGGAGGGGTAGGAGAGGGCGGATACACAATCGCCCCCTCTCGCCCCATGGTGATGAGCAGCGGGCGACAGGCGCGGGGGCGCCCTCACCCGCATTGCACTGCTCGTCACCGCGCCGTACGGGGACGACCGAGCACTCCCGGTCGTTCCCGGGCCCCTTCCCGTGAGGAGAGGGGCGTGAGGGGCCCACCGTGTTAAGGCGGGCAATTGCCGGCGGGGGACTGGAATAAATGCCAGATTCCCAGACCCCCGCCACCAAGGCGAAGAGGGAGTGCCGCTGGGTTGTTTAGTGAGTATACCGGGTAACACTTTCCCGGGAGTCTCACATACTCCTTCCGTCCCCCGGCGGAAGGAGATGCGGAACGCATTTTTCCCAGCGTAAAAAAAAAAAAAAAAAGGGGTCACCACTATAAGGAAGAGCGGGTGATCATGCTCTTCCACTTCCACTTAAATAGAAATTTCCCGCCAGGCAGATCGTATGCCTGGGGACGGCCGGTCCAACTGTAATCTGTTGGACGTTGTATTTACAGTAAGTCATGCGTAAACTTTGATTGCGCGATGCAGAAATGTTAGAGTTTATAGTGCGCGCGCAGAGTTCACATGTGCTCGCCACACATCAAATATTGTGATCGAACACTGATTGTGTTCTATGTTCTATTCTATCGATGGACTTAGTACAATTCACGTCTCATCAACCTTTACATAAATGCACTCTAATCAGTTACTTTGCAACAAAACTGTAAAGGTTGAACTGTCCTCGATTGTACGTGAGACATGGACAAGCTTCTATGTAGTTAACGATTTTCAGAAGCTAAAATTGGTATTTTATTTCAACCGCAAATTTTACACAGAAAAATTCTGTGAAAGCCTGAAAAATAAACAATAACAATTTGGGCCAAAAATCACAGCGCAAAACGGTACAGAAAATCAATACACAATCACTGCAAAGATTTCAAGAATAACGCATTTTGATAACAACACTATTTTTCATAACTTGCACAAGAACCACTTTTGTTTAATCCTTTAGTATGTTGCCAGGATATTTAGATACAAACCCGGAACTGGGTATGTCTCGTCCGATTTTCACCCTTATTTCACATGGGATAATGACCGTGCTACCAAGTACACTGCACTTAAAGGTGCAGTTTTCCATAAGATTGATGGAGCTGTCGCTCAACTATAGCTTGGGCGGGATTTAGCATCTACATAATATCAAGAAAGAACCCTGTCAATTTATATCATAAAAAATAATCCCGCATCCCGACACAAGGTCGAAAATCCAACGCCGATCGTAAGTGCAACCCGACGTAGCATAAAAAGTGTCGCGCAATAAATCAACTGCCCCTTAATTAAGTGCCAGCACAATGCCTCATACGTGTTTAAGGCGACAGGCCCCGGTAAGAGGCTAATCTACTGCGATAGGCATCTGAGCTTGCGGTCCTGTTATCTATGGTAAGCGGGTAGGGAAACTAGTTTAAGCTAGTGTGCCCTCGTAACGAGAAACGCAGTAATAGCCATTACTGCGTTTTTAGTTTGGATGCAAAAATAAGCTACTCGGCGGCATTTTTTGCAGTAAAAAAGTAGTTTACTTATTTTTTTCCATAAATCACCATTATTATTTTGAATCGCTCGTAGCCTGGGCTGCCTGAGTGATCTTAAACGATCACTAAGGTTAAGCAACATACGGCGCATTCAATCCATGGATGGGTCACTCTATGACTAACGCTAGTGGCATTTTTCCGAGCGGTTCCGTGCTTCGCAAGGCACGTTAAGCAGCTGGTGCCGGCTGCCGTCGATAAATGGCAGTCGTTAAGCCAAGTAAGAGGCCTTAGGGCGGCTTGAAAACTTCTGACAGTAAGACCAGCTTAGCGTCTTACAAGCCTCCACCAATCGGGACTTGGCCCCCGTGGTGGAGTATGGCCTATACCTTCCTCAGGGAAGAGACCCGTGCTCCTCGGTGGAGACATAATGGGTTGATGATGACCTTTGTTGTTTTGCCAAAACACCCTTCAAATGTACTCCGGAGTACATCCTGTGCGACATCTATGGTTGGGTTTTATCTTATTTGCTTTATTTATCTGTTTATTTTCTTTTTCTTCTTCTTCGTCGAAATAACAAATTTTAAGGCTCGTTTGTATATGCAGCGTATAGGTATGAGCGACAGAGGATCGATAAACAAAACTTTCATCACCTTGGGTCATCGCACGCGCACGAGTAAAAGCAAAAATCCCCCATGTGGATCCCACAACCAAGACGCCTCTAATCAATTTATTATGCACAATAAATTATCGTACTCGAGGCCGAGAGAAATTAACTTATAAATTGTCGCGCCGGCCGATACGATTCGATACGTATCGGACGCGATACGATGCATATCGCGGGGGATAATCGGCGTATTCTCGCTCAGTGTATCAGGGCGATCAGATAGCGTTGGCGACCACACGGGAAGATCGGAAAAAGGATCTGAAAATTCGACAAAATTGGATTTAACGGAGACGCCAAGAACATAAATAGGTGCTGAATCTGGACTAGGCCAGGTGCCATTCTTGCAGGTGCTATTTAGGCGGGTGCTCAAACTGGACTACCTCAATTGTGGAGGTGTATTTGTATCTATAGACAAAATGTATGGCTGGTCAGCGCTAAACGGTCGGCGTTTTTCTAACGCTCCTTAGGACGTAGTACATATTGGCCTGTTAGCGCCGAGTGTCAGCGTGATTCTAAAACCGGCCTTAGTGTTTTATTCTGTAATGCACCCATATAATAGAATAAAGGATTCATTGAAATCCTTTTCTCATTTTTTGAGACGTATATTTCTTTTATTCTGAGTTTTTTTTAAAATAATTTTTGAATATTATTTCATATTTCGTGAGTTTTGTAAGTTCTTTGTGGTATAAATGTCGCAGTAAATTAGTCAAAATAGAGAGTCAATTGAATCTCTAGACAGTCAATCAAAGATCGATACTCAATCAAGTCGCTAGAATTTTGATTTGCATAAAGCAGCGTCGAAAACGTTTAACTACTTGACTGACCGAAAGCCAAAATGTTGATTAATAATGTAAGACAAGATTCTCTCTGATTTAACTACTTTACTGCGACATAGACATAATTTTTCACGAATCACATTTTTGCAACAACTGCCGTATTAGCACTACCAACTACCTCGGTAAGTATAATTACGTAGGTATAAGAAAAAGTTCTGTTATCTCCTATTTTGATAGGCGATAACTTTTTCTAAATATTATCATTATGTTCAGATGCCACTTCCGATGACATTTCTGTAATAAGTTCAGAAAAGCCACGCCCATTTAGAAGGTGTCAGTCAATTACAAATCGTATAGTGTTGGGAAGTGCAATAAAGGGCCGTCACGTGTTATCGATAAAATATCAACTTGCGAGCCCACACGTATCGACTATCGTGCGCACGCGCACGTCTATTAAGCGGCGTACGATTCAATCGCACCGAGAAATAGTCATGGTAGAAGGTTGCCTCTCATTATAGGATGTTATATATTTGTTTATCTTAGGTGCGATTTGAAAGTCATCTCTTTCTTCAATGCCAGAAAAACTTTGCAGAAATTAAAATAAACAATAAAAAAATTATAGAAACATAATTTGATACTTATTAAGAGAAATGTTGAAACAAAAATCGGTCAAGACCGAATGAGGTTTACGACAGACTCCAATTCACAATATATTGTAGAAAACCACGAAATGTATTTCTATGAAATTTATAATTAATTAATTAATTAATAATTAATTTATTTTTAATTATTTTTATTTTATTGCATAATAATATGAAACATTGAACAGAACATTACATACTAAATAACATGTACAAATTGTAAAACGAGCTCATCTCTGTAAGAGATTTCCTCCATCAAACTTCGAGTCATGGAAAAAAATTAAGACCTTCTTATTTTTCGGACGTCTGTGTAACGTCAAACCACTCGAACCTTCCGACGATTTTTTTTTTAGATTTACGGCTTAAAGATCAAATACGGATTCAATAAAAAATTAATATCGTGCATACAGATTGAAGCGGCAATGCAATGAAAAGCATGTTACTACATTTATTTAGAGCCTGTACTTCTGCGTGGCTTACATTAACTGCTCTATATTTGCTATATTTCATTGCAACCATTCGAATGTTTGAATAGAGATAAACACAACGTTCCTTCGCGATTTATGTGGTTTTGTTTTCTTATTGAGATATTTGTCCGTATGCTTTGAATGCGAATGGCAATTATCCGTTTTATGGGTTCGATTTAGTTTAGGGTAATTTCAGGTTAGTATTGAGAAGATATCTGTTCTGAGTTATAGTCTAAAGTGTATCAAATGTTTAAATACATACTTCATTGGTACCAGCTTCCGCATAATCGTTACGAATAGTTGAAATAACTAACTTAACAAACTTGATATTAAGATTTCTTCAGTTGACCATGTTTAGTTACTCTGGAAATAAAAAACAAATATTTGCTGAAAAAACTCTGGATCAAACTTCAGTTTTTTTCGCGTGCTGATACTTTACTTTACATGTCAATAGTCTACGCGCACCTTAATAAAAACACACCTCTCAGCCCTGTAATCACACGGCGTAAAATAAATAATATGTGTCCACCAAGAAACCAGCTCCTAAAATAAGAAATTTCGGCAATTATTCGGCAACTTTACGAACGATGGCTGTCATTACTTGCGTCCCGATTAAGCGAACACCCATGACGGATAAGTAGCACTTAACGGGTGATACCGAGGACCCCAGTCAGATAAGTGGCATAAATTGTGTAGTCGCGGGTAAGATTATACCACAAATCGATGTAGGCCAACACTAGTTACAAAGAAATCACACCAAAGGCGCTGTTCCACCGATCCTCGCCACCGTTCCCACAACAGCCCATTAACTACACGAGAACCGTCTTCCTGCCGCAAAATTGCGCAAAAATAGGACACGTCAATGCCAAAAAACTGCCCAATTCGCCCCCATAATTGCATAATAAGTCTAAAAATCGATTACCCGGCAGATTTACATTGCGCGCGCAGCCACGGCGCGCGTTGCGGAGCGAGTTTCCACGTCACTCGGGCGGTTCGTGTCTATAGCAATTTCTGCGTTCGGCCACCGAGTTGGGCCGAGACTGCGAGTGGTATAATGAAGCCATTATTGGGAGAAACAAGGCCCACCGAGGGCAACCACTTCGGATGAGCCGAGAGAGAAAAAAATACAACATCGCCCGGAGGAACTCTGGCCAGACATGCTGTCTTTGTAGCGCAAGAAAGAGGAAAAAAGTAAGCGGCCAAGTGCATGTTTGATTCGGAACGGGCAAGATTTTGCACCAAACTTTATTACTGTGAAATAAGCGGGTGGATATTTCGCAAATAGTAAATTAAGAAGGCCTGAACAAAATCTGATGCAAGGCTTTCTTTGGCTGTGAAAAGAAACCTGCCGTTTGGTGAATTTTAGTAAATGTGAAAAATTGTCGGAATGAGGGCTTTTCAAAGCGTCATAAAAAATATATATAGTACCGCAAATTACCAATAGATGGTGCTGACGTCACGTAATACGTCAAAATTGACATGACATCACTGTACCTTCTCTGTGATTCCTGTCCTATGTTTTTGCAAAAATGCACAATGCATGGGCTAGTCATGAGCAAAGACACAATTCACGTACGTTTGTTATGAACAAAGTAAAAATACTTCGATAACTTTCAAGTTTCGAACAGTTTCGAAACAAAGTCTCGTTTAGATCACAGACTACAAAGAGATGTTAAGACTATCACTTCACAATAACGATTAAAAATATGATGACATTTTGTTCTTTTTGCAGCGCCATCTAGTTTTTTTTTAATGAACTCAACTGACAGCTGTCATTGAAAATCCCTCATTACAGTAATAGTTTGTAGCATTGATCAAAGTAGCTAAATACTTTGAGCGTAAATTTTCAAATAAAGTTGTTGATTATGTTGATGCCGCGAGAGGTACGGAACCCAAAAAGGAACACATTTCCAAGTTCGTTAGAGACCAGTTTCGGAGCTTCGCATCCAATCCCGAACGTTTAGATTCTGCACTGTTTTGTTTTGCAATTAAAAACTTTTAACTGGCCAAACTGGTTAAGCGAAGGCTAACGAAGATATATTTAATTGCAAATTACTACTCGAACTGTTAACGTAGGACTTTTCACTTTGTGACTGATAAAAGGAAGGTTCCCTTTATAACAAGTGGTGTAAAAATACTTAAAACACTAAGTTCTTATTCTTTTAAGATGCTAAAAAATACTCAAATACAAAACTCACTTTCACGACTCAAAGCGCCACAAAACCAAAAATTTTAATCAATCCCTGACCATTTTTGATATGGAGAAAGTCCATACAATGCAAAGCTTCCGTGTAGACAAAGGTAACATTTTAATTAATCCCTTGAAGATTGAAATGAAACACCCTACACATTCACGTCATTAGTATTGGTGAGCCCTTCCTATGACTACATTATCAAAAAGAGGATGACGAGGCATCTCTTACGCTGCAAGAAACATGCATTTCTTAATAATCAAAGGCTGCATCCGTTAGATGCATGTAGACAAGCATAGTGGGTAAAGGTGTAAACATACCAGAGCTGTAATCCCGATTTTTTAAAATACACACGCACCATAGCGTTTACAATTAATCAGCTTTTGCAAACTATTCTAATTATATTTTTTCGAAAAAGGGGCACAATTTTGTTAATGCTGTGGAAAAAATGCGATATCTAGTGGATACGGTAGAAAATTACAGCAATTGTCAAATTGAAAAGGCCGTTATAATATTAAACAGAACAGTTATATGAGAATGTTGGATGAAGTATTAATCTAAGAACACTGAACTTTTACGCTGAAATTTATTTACGTCGACGTATCGCTGAATCTACTTTGATATCAAGCTTTTGACCACCAAAGCAAAAATTACGAACGACGAATACATAAATACAGATTTTCTCAAGTAATAATAGCCATAATAATAACTTCCACTCAAAACAATCACTTGACCTAGTCCCAAACTAGGATACCCTTTGCAAGGTTAACCAGGCAAGGACATTACAGACGTGGAAAAACTGACCAGGGGGCCAATTCTCACTTCGTTAGCAAATACGTATACGACTCTAAGGCGTATGACTTGAATCCTACATAAAAAAGTCGAACGACACCCAAATTCTGTATTCTGAACACCATGCTACATTGAATTCGAATGAAAAAAGAAATGTCTAACGATTAGAACAGTAATCTGTGAATCCTACGTTCCATTTTCTCATGGTAATTACCATGCGACAAGATGACACCTCAAAGCGAACGAAAATTATTAGCAAATTTGCGTATACGACTTTGTGAGAATACATGATTTTTATGCGACAAATGTCTAATCCTTCGAATTTTTGGCGTCTACGTCTAATATTATGTGACGATAATAACGAGGATACTCCTGGCACATTACCGTTTGTCTAAGTAGCTTAGCTAGTCTACACACACCTTTAGACGATGCGATGAACAAAAAATGGTTGAACGAGAACCTTGAAAGCATGGCGTGGCGGGCTTAGTAACAACTTAATCGAGAAACATCGAGTAGGATTCTCAGAAAACTCAAAAGAAGCTTGTGATACGTGTAGCAAAATTTTCTATTCTAGTAACCGCCATAGTAAATGTGATATGAATAAATTGAGGTTATGCGACAGATCGGCAAATACTATGCAAGTACCGAATGAAGACTGGTCGGAAATTAATAACTTTACTATTTAGTTAAGAAGCTTATAGAAGACAGTAAAAACATGAATATTTAACAGATCTAAACATAGAACGCCTTTTCTAAGCCGATTGTATTCCAAAGACAGTCACCTTGCCAGTCATCCCGACCGCATTATATTAGATACTGCCCATCAGAACATGTTAATCCATGATCATTACTGTGGATAACGACATACTGTAATTACCTTACAATGCGAGACGAAATAAAAGCAAAGGAAGCAAACTCCGACCCTTCATCAATTCAAGGGGATCATAAGAAAGCTGCACGCCCACAATCCGGCTCGAAGGACCAAATAAATGGTACCACGCGGCTAATTATTCAATTCGGCTTCGTCACACTGCTTTGGTTTTTTGTTGTTTAATTATTTAAGTATTCATTCGCGCGCATAATGTTTCAAAAGTGAGACGTTTTGTTCGCGGTTAAAATTATGTTGTACTTTATAATTTGGGCTTTTCTTAAGGACCGTATAGACTATTTGTACTTGGTACTATTTTTGCATGGCTTTTCTCCGATCGACACTGTCTAACAGAATGAAGCCCTTTGCTTTTGGCATAAGAACTGTTAGTCCAAAAATAAAGGTTGATTAGCTGTGGTCTCCACTATTCGATACTCGCAATTATAGTAATGTGTCCATGAGGTCAGCGACCTGTTCAAGATATTGTATAACACAAATTATATCATTTGCCACCCCATTGAACGACATAATATAGAATGTAATGACCAAACGAATAAGTGACAAAAACCTACTAAAAAACCTGACGGAATAGTCACTCGTCATATCAAAATATCATTATGCGGTCCGGAGACCTCTTTCTCATTTCAAACCAGAGATACACAAACTTAAGGAAGGAAATTTAGACAATTAAGAATATACTGAGAAAGACAGGTCGAATCCCGCATTCATTCGATTTTTTTTCCATCTTAAGTAATATATTTTATGATAATATACATATTTTTTAAATTTTTTATGGTGTGCACTGTAACTTTTAGATAAGTTACTTAATACCTGTTATTTAAGTCATTTTATGTATTTTTTCTTTGTGCAATAAAGTGTAACAACCACAACAATATTTAGTCATATGTTATGTTAATTAGTGTTAGTTATGTTAGTCTCTGCATTGTGAGAAAACATAATATTAACCTACTATGGAAGCAATCAAACTCAGATATTGCTCTCAGTAAAAATCTGTGTTATAAAGGGAACAATGATACACATTATTAGGAGAATATGATAAGTTTGAGAACCTTCGGTTTAGATTAACGCCCCATACTCGTTTATATCTATATAGACGCGGCTCGAAAGCCACTAATAACTCAATCTGAACCAAATTATATAGAGCCGAAAGCCTGGCACTGTCATTAAGGAACACAAGAGCGGTGGAGATAGGTTGCTTTTGATAGTAGAGGTAAACACAACTACACATACATACACGCACGCTTGTATTAGGCTCAAAAAGAAGGTTTGATACGGTGCTAACATGCCTCTTTCATAGACAGTCCCTGCACGCATTGCTTTTTTTTCAGAATAAACTGAAAGCTTAAAGCCCCTGCCTCATTGGGACGCAATGGTGACGGCGCCAGCTACGTATCCAAGCAGTTTATATTGAAATGTGACGTTGCCAGACCGTCACCAAGTGAGTTAGGCACCGTAAATTTCAATATTAACTGCTTGGATACGTTGCTGGCGACGTCGCAATGGCGTCCCAATGAGTGAGGGCACTATAGCTCATTGGGAGGCAATGGCGACGTCGCCAGCTACGTATCCAAGCAGTTTATATTAAAATGCGACGTTGCCAAACCGTCGCCAAGTGAGTTAGGTACCAAACGTTTCAACACTAAAAGTTTCAATGAGGCAGAGCCCTTAGAGGCAAGTGAGATAAATGGTACCTATCTCACTTGGCGACGGTTTGGCAACGTCGCATTTCAATATACTTAAACAGTTTGGATATGTAGCTGACGACGTTGTCATGGCATCCGTATGTGCACGGCTCTTAAAGAAGTTTATTGGGTTTACTACGAGGCCCAAATTCAAAATGATTACAATGTCACTAGCTTGTCATGGTGACATAAAGTTCCCTGGCACACTGGTTACCCTAGCTTAGGAACTAGGGATATGATTTTATAGTTTCTCACAATATTCATGTTTTTTCATTTATGTTTTTATTAATTAATCCTGCGCCATTATGCGCCATTGCGCTTGAGGGCGAATGAAAATTAAAATCTGAACGGATGAAATTCGACAAGCAGTTTCAAATAGTTTCATGAAACTATCGATAACTAACTATACAGAATCTGTACATCACTAACCCTAGTAGTGTTTACGGTCTATTTGTCTCCAAGTTTATCGTCGTCTCACAATAAACGGAGGACAAAGTAGGGGTTATACTCGTAAAGTTGCATAGTTGTATTTCACATCAATTAAGTGCTTTCCTAGAGTGATTGGTTTTCTAGTTAGGCAGTTAAGTTGCCGACTATACTTTGCACACAAGGGCTAGAAGAAAGAAGTTTTGGATAAAAGAATATAAAAATAGAATAAAAAATAAATAAACTCACGCCTGTTATCCCCGAGGGGGTAGACAGAGGCACCAATCACTAGAACTGGGCCCACGTTTTGCCGAGTTTATTAGGTCCCAAACGTGACAAGTGGCAAGCCTGTCGCCGTTATCCGGGCACAATTTATCAGCGAATGGTGTTGCTGTACAAACAAACAAATGTACGTAACTAAAAGTCATTGGTACATGCGTGGTTCGAACCCAGACCCTCATGATCGAGAAGCAAGGGTCAACCCCACTACGCCACCACCGCATATTATAAAAGAATATTCATACCCAAAACCGGCGTTCGTGTGTGGAACGACTGAAATGTCGATGAAGGGAAAGTGATGTGTCAGGATCGTGGCAGATCGAGCTTATGTATGTATGTAGAGTATAATATTATTTTTAAGATGCGCAATTCCTGAAACATGATGGGAACTTGTAGAGTCTATGATATACAAGAAAATTTCTTATACGACTTCTGTTTTTGCTTTGTTTTTTTTATTATTTTCTGTTTTTAGTGACGCTGTTTTATAACTTTATAAGTATGATTTAGATTATAAAAATATAGATTTTTTGGTAGAGCTCGCAAAGGCACGACTTCATCGAAAAGATCTAAGCTGGTATTTATTTTGAAAATGGTGAATCAGAGAAAAAACTAAATAGAACAAAAATTACGCATTATTTAACTTGCCTTTATACCTAATTAAATTGAAAATTTTCACAACTTGGTTCAAATAACTGGCTGTTTTCCTTTATGAGGTAATGTTTTTTATACTAGCAGAATAATTTAACAAAAATACGGTCTTCAATCACACAGATCAAAACGATAATATTCCACTAGCAAACAGTGGCTAGTAGAGCTAGACGCATTATTACAGCGATTTCTTTGAGCAAACATGTAAATATTGGCGTGGGGCGAGCTCGTCGTGACGCGTCGCTTCGGCTTACTGGTTGGGACAATATTGACACTGGCAGCGTGCGCGCGCGCAGCCAGGGCTGCCATTTGCAGGGAAATAAAAAATATTTACATGCCACTCCACTTCGTGTAAATAATACACAAGCGAGAAATAGTAATATATTATGATATTTATTTAATAAAAAATATTAATAATACACGTTTTTTTTTAACTTCTTTTTTTTTATTAATCCTACAATGCTGTCAACTGGGGCTCATTTCATAGAATTATAATTCGTGTTTTACTATATTTTTATGGACCTGTAGAATCTTTAGATTAGCACGGAGGAAGACTATTTAATATACATTGAATTGTCATAAAAAGCTATTGCAGTTTTTTGAAACCCGGCTCAGAACGAGACAGAAAAGTGTATCAATTACATACCGGCAAAAAAACCTTTACTTATATTCGTCAACATTACCTATGTATCTTTTAAATTTCGGCAAATTTTTTAATAAAATAAAAATATTTTTTAAATGTAGTGACAACCCTATCTAACACTATTTGTACAAACTACACGCATTCTCAAAGTACAAACTCCGGCAAAGGAAATTTCGAAAGTCCACATTTATTGTTACTTTTCCATTAATCTCGCTCCTTGTTTGCCTCCTGGTATCTGTTTGATCATGATACGCAAATACTCGGGCTGGAGGTGGATATTTTTAAGGGTACAAACGGTACAACATACCTACTAGATTTAATCCAATATAATATTATCTTCTTTTAATATACAAAAAGCAAACAAACACATACCATTGTTATGGTAAGTCAATATCGGCCGCCCAAAAATTCTACAGGTTAATTAATCTGGCAAAACAACGTTTGCCTTTACGTCGCCAGTAATATAGTTATTTGTCAATAATGTGGTAAAATTGGTGCGGTGTCACGAAAAAAATAATATTTTCTATCCACATCCACGTATGACATCTGCATCTACGGAAAATTATGAAGAGCATAAAATAAGCCAAGGAAACTATTTGTGGGTAAAATGTGGAAAAGTACTAGCCGGACATACTTCAACCATAAGGTTACTAGCGAAGGGCACGAATGAATAGTTTCCGGAACTGGCCTGCGTAGTGCTAATAGCGTACCGGAAATAGATTTGTCAGGATCGAGGCAAGTGGCAAACCTCCTCATCATCATCATCATCAACCCATCATGTCCCCACAGAGGGGCACGGGTCTCTTCCCTCAGGAAGGTTACGGCCATACTCCACCACGGAGGCCTAGTACGAATTGGTGGAGGCTTGTAAGACTAGTGGCTGGTCTTACTGTCAGAAGTTTCAAGCCGCCCTAAGGCCTCTGACTGACTTGGCTTAACGACTGCCATCTATCGACGGCAGCCAGCACCAACTGCTTAACGTGCCTTGCGAAGCGAACCGCTCGGAAAAATGCTACTAGCGTTAGTCATAGACGGTCACCCATCCAGGCACTGAACGCGGCGTATGTTGCTTAACTTCGGCAACGGTTCCTACCTCTCTGGTATGCAGGCGTGACTTTATACATGTTACATACACATAGTACGACTAAGTACCACCAACGTCCTATCCTAGCTTGTATTAGTAGGCCCTATTGACTCATCGTCCGTCCAATATTTACCCCGGCCACTAGTAAGTATCCCAAGGACCAATAAGCTACTGTAGTTGGGGCCCTGGCAAATAACAATATGTGTTCTCTTAAAGCTCAAATTCTCGGAAACACTTTTAGAGTTACGGCGCAAAGTTTGACGCTGTAGCCGGGAGGCACACGGTAATAGCTTGCTCGTTTTGGGAGGATGTTTGATTGGTTAATTTCGAAAGAATTTTTGCTTTTCGAAGTGGTGACTGGTTTCTATTCCTACTTCAATAAGCTTGAAGCTATTCGAATCCTTTCCAATTTGAGGTTAAGGAAGTTAACACGAGCAATGACAATCTGATTACGCATTTCCTCACACACTATTTGTGAGTGGTTGACCAAAAAGGGACATCAAGAGAAAAAATTGATTTCGAGAAAGTCGCGTTTGAAGTTTCGTGTATCTAGACAGTTTTAGACTCGGCTCGGCTCACAAAAAAAATCATAAAAAAATAACTACGGCACCTAAAAATATTCTGGTTAGACCAAAACAAAACTGAATTACCACAGATTAAAAAAATCAAATAAAAAACATAACGGTTCCCAATCCCACCAGGTCCCTTTTTGGTCAACCACTCGCATTTCATGCTAAACTGTCCTAATAATTTAAGTATAATATCTAGTACTTAAGAAAGTTTTCGTTACTTTCGTAAGAACTAGACATTACTAACTTAATTCCGGATACACTTACTTGACTTTTGGTCGAGTCAGAGACGAGTACCTAACCGACCACGACGCGAGCTCCGTCTCTGCTCACCATGAATAAGCTCAACGAATCAAAGCGAAACCTGGTCGCTCTCAGACTCTTTTTTTATGATCTTTATTTATTTTGAAGCTTTTTTCACATAGTTGAGCATGTCAGCTCCATCTAAAACTACTAATACAATTCCAACAAACGGTTACACTTAATTCTTACAATTCTAATTATTAACTAGATCTTAACTATTGGGGGGTTCCCTCAATGATAAACTTCGTTTCACGAAATGATAAATGAAAAATGCGCCTGGACACAATGGTTCTGTTAAAATTGATTGGATATAACACAAATCAAGTGAGTTTAGCCTAAGTTTTTGCTTTAAAGTTACCCTCTCTTGTGCTCTCTGACTCTTCTGACAAAAAGTCAATTAAGTGTAACCAAAATAAACTTAATAATGTCTTATCAATAATCTGAGGCAGACTACTGGCAGCAACTGGATGAGGATGGCCAAGGATGAAAATGTGAAAGTAAAAAGTTCAGAAGTAAGAATTTGTTTAACATAACACCAGATATAAGTGGGATGCCATGTACCCCGAGTCCAGCAATAGTCAAGCACAGAATGATTGATTAGGCTAATAACCTTATTATCCACCTGGATAACCTGCATCAACACGTAATGATCAAAACGACGCAAAAAGAACGATTTCACAGCCAAAGGACCCAGAAACAAAGAACAATTCGATGAAAATCGACTGTGTCTGTCAATATCCGCTGTTGCAACCTACTTAACCTAATATACCTTCAACAAATGTAGACATTCCGGCCACTGTTTGACATACTTCTTATTCATCATCATCATCATCAACCCATCATGTCCCCACCGAGGGGCACGGGTCTCTTCCCTGAGGAAGGTATAGGCCATACTCCACCACGGGGGCCAAGTCCGGATTGGTGGAGGCTTGTAAGACTAGTGGCTGGTCTTACTGTCAGAAGTTTTCAAGCCGCCCTAAGGCCTCTGACTTGGCTTAACGACTGCCATCTATCGACGGCAGCCGGCACCAACTGCTTAACGTGCCTTGCGAAGCACGGAACCGCTCGGAAAAATGCCACTAGCGTTAGTCACTTCTTATTATATTGATCAAATCCCTGTTTCCATCAGAAACTTCGCCTTTCCAAAATCAGAACGCTTACAGGCGCGTGCAAAATCGCAACCAGTTCTGGTCTAGTCCGTGCCATTAATCATTCGCTTCGTATGGTGTCATTACAAGTGACATTTGAGTTTCCGTCGCCTCTGGAGCGTTGATGACATTACCTCATGCTCCAGCTACTTTGTAGGTGGCTGGCTTTAGAACATTCGCGAAGGTTTGCACATAAACGGGTATGTGCTACCTACATTTACCTACCTGCCTGTGCGAAACATTGTCGGACTCTTCCGACAAATAGTCAAGTAAGTGTATCCGGAATAAACGTAATACGAGTAATGCTACCCCATTTATGGAAGGCCTTCACGATTGAATATATAGAGGAATTTTGAAGCATCTCTGCACGTAAAAAAAATTCTTGACATGGGCAGAAGATATAATACACAATATCCACCCGGCCATAGAACTACAATTTATGGTTTACTATGACAAGTCAATGTGCATTGCATAGCCGATTAACCCACAGATTAACAAGTAGAAAGACTGATATTTTACGTAGTGTTACGAGGTTAAATAATATGAACGCGTGCTGTCCGACTGTCTTGTGCTGTGTTCAACTCGGACTGTGTTTTATTTAATTATTGGTGATAAACAGAAAAATTATAAAAATAGAGGGAAACAGAATAAAATATAATTAGCAAACAGAAGACAGAAAGTTGCTAGTTCGTGATCTTGTCAAAATGTAAAGCAGGAATGGATGTCAAATGAAATCTAGATCTAGTCAAATGTAATTTTAAATTTTGATTTCAAAATTATAGACAGAATGATCTCTATCCGTTCCCGGACGGAGATTCAGACGAAGACCAAACACCAGGTGGATGGACGTAGTAAAGAAGGACCTCATAGAGCGCGATGCTTCTGAAGAAGATACCGGGAATAGGGCTAAGTGGATCGAGAAGATAAGGAAGGCTGACCCCACCATCGTGTGGGAGAGACAGAATGAAAATACATATGAAAAAATAGTGTAAAAAGATTTAAACCGTTACAATGTTAGTACAGTCACGCGAGCAATAATATATACACACTGTCACATTTTGTACGACGTACACATTTTGTTCGCTTTTGAATCGCTCGTAGCCTGGGCTGCCAGAGTGATCTTAAAAACGATCACTAAGGTTAAGCAACATACGGCGCGTTCAGTCCATGGATGGGTCACCGTCTATGACTAACGCTAGTGGCATTTTTCCGAGCGGTTCCGTGCTTCGCAAGGCACGTTAAGCAGTTGGTGCCGGCTGCCGTCGATAGATGGCAGTCGTTAAAGCCAAGTCAGAGGCCTTAGGGCGGCTTGAAAACTTCTGACAGGAAGACCAGCCACTAGTCTTACAAGCCTCCGCCAATCCGGACTTGGCCCCCGTGGTGGAGTATGGCCTATACCTTCCTCAGGGAAGAGACTCGTGCCCCTTGGTGGGGACATAATGGGTTGATGATGATGACACATTTTGTTTGATACTGCACATGTGTACGACAATTTGTCCTTAATTATCTAACCATTGGTTACATAATTTAGGACAAATTGTCGTACACTTCTTTCTAGATTGTTTTGAGTTAAGATTTTCAGAAAATGTGACAGTGTATTATGCTCGTGACTCGAATCGTCACTGTAGTTATTTCAACACTTTCATCTTGTCTCTCTTAAACATATTGAAAAAATCTCAATTACACAATGACAGATGTGAAGGACGATTTCCAAGAAACACAACTCTTTAACAAAAACTCCCAAATAATATGCGCCATTCCACACTTTTACTCCTTTGTGCGGACAACGTTTAGGTTGTCATATCCTATTCAAAGATTTGAAAGGGATGACGATAAAATGGATAATTTAAACGCAAGTGGGTACTCAAATGTGATGCTTTTGCGGACACTTGTTACAACAATGGGATTAGATTTTGGGATTGAGAAAAGTTATTATGATTTCAAGCCCAGGTAAAGGACATGTTAAGTGGTCTCTTGGTTTTAAAATGACATCCCTTGTTGTAATGATAGCAGTGCTCGCGACTACGTTCGCGTGCCTGATTAGTCGATGTCCACCGTGAAGGTGGATATGAACTTAGATTTTCTTGAAAGTGGATAATTTAATTATGCACTTTCAGAGATTAACCCCAACAACATACAAAGTATCATAGTGTAGGGCCAGAAACAATTTAAGTGCCTTATGTAAATGTTATGTTGTTATGTAACACAAACTAACAAATTCATAAGGGTCCATATTCGGTGGTATAAAGACTTTTGTAATATGTAGTTTAATTAAAAATCAAGTAAGTGTATCCGGAATAAAGTGTAGTGCTTACGAAAGCTTAAGTTAAAAAACGTCGTCAATAGTTACTCTACGCTAGCTGTAATATTGGTATTCAGCAGCGTTAAATACCATCCTAAGGCAATTCTGTAAAATAAATTTGTCATAAATTTACTTTATTAACATCAAAAACACCATAACTGTATTGTCGACCTACGTACGCGGAAAACAATAAATAATTATTTCGAGGTTACAATACTTCACGTGGATTCCTTACACTTTTTAACTTATTAAAGTGATTTAAACTTTATTCCTTGCGGGATAAGGTCTTCAGGTCAGTGACATGGTTGCGGTCATGTGTATCGATTTGCCCATAAATATAAGAGCGGTAGTATTTAATATTTAGCTCGAGGCTTATTGGAAAGTAACGAAGTCTTAACAATATATTATTATTTTGTAGGGTTTTATTTAGTACTTGTTTGTATATTGTGTAACGTAGATATGTTATTACATATATGTGAGTAGTTGACCAAAAAGGGACCTGGAGGGATTGGAAACCGTTATTTTATTTTATTTTATTTTTTTAATCTCTGGTATTTTAGCTTTGTTTTGGTCTAACCAGAATATTTTTAGGTGCCGTAGTTATTTTTTTATGATTTTTTTGTGAGCCGAGCCAAGTTGAGACCTGTCTATACACGAAACTTCAAACGCGATTTTCTCGAAATCAATTATTTTCCCTTGAGGTCCCTTTTTGGTCAACCACTCACATATTGATACATTTGCAGGTAAATATAATTTCTATTAGATTATACTCTGTCTCAGAAGAAAATTACGTATGTAACTAAAACAGTCTTAAAACTTAGATAAGTAAGGTTACTAATGTATTTATGTTTTTCTGGTGTATACAATAAGGAGTTGTAATCTGATCTAATCTTATCTTATTTTCCGTGGCCATTTTTCCCAAACTATTTACATCCTATACTTTGTATCGGTACCGACAAATATATTTCATATTATCAATTATTTCCCAAAGTTTCCCGGGTTCGAATCCCGACTGGACAAAAAAAAGAAACCCAGGTCTTGTATGTTTCAATGTTTGTGACGTCGCATTTTCTGGGTCCCACGACACAAGGTATCCTAGTATGGGGCCAGAAGCAATGTATGTGCCTGTATGTAAATGTTATGTTATGTTAAAGTAAGCAAATTGAAGAAGCCTCTATAACATGGGTGTCCCACACAGGTCCATGGCCCCTTTATGCCCATTTTAGATAATATCGGTCATTTGCCACCTCTAACCACTCCGAAAGAACTCCTCAAGATCATCCCGTCATCCAATGTTTTTTTTTTCAGGTTTGATAAACAAACTTCACATACAAAGAGATGTTCGACAAACCAAGTAGGTACACGTATATAGACCCGTTTTTTACTGATGCTCCGACTCTCCAAGGTTTGCTGGAAGAAATCTCTTATAGAGATAAGCCTTTGTACAGTCGACAACACGTCAACCTTCACATTGTAGTTGCAAAATCGCCCGTAATGCAACAGAGTAGAGTATACACCCATACGGGTGTGCTGTCGACTGTACATATTGTTTCTTATGTAATGTTCTGTTCAATGTTTCGTACGCAATAAATTAAAGTATAAAGACTTACACACTTTCGTGACAAGTTTTCAAGCACATAATCCAGTCTTCGTTCCCGCTGGAGAGTACATAGCCCGGGAGGTTGGCGCGTCTATACATACAGGTGATAATGTCGGTTTGTCCTGTCTGTTAGCGGGATAGCGCGAGCTACCAGCCCAGCATACGTGGCCTAATGTCAGTGTGTTTGGAAAGTACAGTAGGCTCGGAAATAGGCTTGTCTTTTCAACACCGACTGTATAGAACTTGCGAGCAGCTACATCACGTGTCAGTGTAGCCAAAATGATAGCCGACCTCGATAGGAGATGGCACCGGAAGAAGAAGATGAAGAGGAAAAATATCGTGAGTAAGCCCGAGTATCTGAGGTATAATAACGGTCGCCGCTATACAGGTTCGCCTGGTGCGGAGGCCACCGGGCGTAATTAATTAATTTTGCTAAGCTATAAATTACTTCTACTCATCGTAAACACCCATGCACTCTACTCCGTTGCATTACGGGCGACTTTGCAACTAAAATGTGAAGGTTGGCGTGCTGTCAACTGTACAATGGCCCAACTTTCCTTACGTCAGCTGTAAACTAATGTGTGCTGATGGATTTTATGACTACCTAGTTAGAATACGGCTGAAGAACTGAAAAAACGAAACTGAACTGAAAGAACTATGAACAACTGAAAAAATAGAGCTGGAGTTACTTTGTTAGTTTCTTCTCCATGTAATCTATTGATTGCGAAACTAACAACATTGACGTTCATAAAGTAACTATGAATAAAATATCTGAGTTTGAGTTTTTTTTAATACGGCTTGGGGTATTCAAGCAACTGCACCTCCGTTAAACAATGCGCATACGCAGCCCAGTGTTTACTCTAATATTGTTTCTTCGCTTCTGTTTGGACATTATTATTATCTTGACGTTGATTTAGGTCTCGTGAACGCTGGATTAAGGTAACGCTGCCTCCGCTAGACTCGAGTTTACTTAGGACGAGGCTTAAGATTGTCTAGGAGTAAAATAAGAGGTGTGTGCAATAGGGGAGGGGACCGAGGGTGTTTGGAGGAAAAGATGTCTATGCCCAGCAGATTAATGGGCCAGCCAATTAACAGCGCCCACTGCTAGGAATTGGCTTCTTCCATCACTGGCCATCCCGATAAATGTATAGAAATAATTTACCTGATAACATAATTAAATTATTCGGTTAAAAATAAACAGTACCCGAAACCGACGTGCGCGCATGCAACGACTAATGAATGTCGGTGAAGCGAAAGTGATTTGTCAGGATCGTGGCAGGTGGCAGTCCTACTCCTACCCCTCTGGGATACAGGCGTGAGCTTATGTATGACGACCTCTGTGGCGCAGCGGTTAGCGCATCTGACTACCATGCGAGAGGTCCCGGGTTCGATTCCCGGCTGGGGACAAAAAAAAAGAAACCCAGGTCTTGGATGTTTACATGTTTGTGACGTCGCTTTTTCTGGTTCCCACGACACAGGGTATCCTAGTGTGGGGCCAGAAGCAATGTATGTGTCTGTATGTAAATGTTATGTTAAATGTTATGTATGTTTTCCGCGCTTTTCTCACAATGTTACTCTAGACAGTAAACAAGTGATATTACGATATATTCAAAATTACCAAGCGCTAGTCGGACTAGCGTACAGTAAGACATCTGATCTATTACGGTTCAATAGTTATTTTTTACATTTGGTACGGAACCCCAAATTCCGACTCGTTTGCCAGGGATCGAGTTGGGGCCCGTCCCATGCAAGCAAGCATTCTGCCAATAGCGACCACAGGTTGAAATAATTTCGTTCTATGACCGTGAGAACAACAAAGACTTCTCTTGGACCCTTTCAGACGGTACTTAACGCCTAACTGCCCGTAAGCTTTAATAGGTAATCCAGTGCGCTTTGGCTAACACATTCAGAACCAGTTTAACTAGAGCACGGGCTCTCAACCTACGGAGCGAACCGTTCTCGGCGCATAAAACTGTCACGCTCGTAGACAGGGGCAGGTTTGTGCGCATAGGCACGCACGAGAGTGGCACACTCATAATTGTCTTTGGGTGCGAGATAAACAGGGAGATTCCGCCCCATTGCATAAGATAAGATAAGAGCATTTATTGTACCAGGAAAAACAAATACAAAACATTTACAAAGATACAGTACAATTGGCGGCCTTATTGCTTAAAGCGAAAGTATATTTATTTCATGTAAAGTAAAAGTATATTTATTTAAATCGGTATATAAGAGTATATATTTAGGTGGACCAGGGTAGTAACGGAGTGGCGACTGAGAAGCGGACGGCCAGTCAGTAGACCAACAGCCCGATGATCGGACGATGTGGCCAGGTTAGCGGGGGGCCCGTGGATGCGAATGGCGAGAGACCGCGAAGTATGGCGTGATGGGGACAATGCCTATATTCAATAGTGGGCAGAAGTGGGCTGATGACGATGATATTTATGATGGCAGCGGTGCGGTAGAACAGAAACTTCTCATTCGGGCAATCCATCGTAGGCAAGACTCCCGGCACGTACCAAGGTCTTTGTTTTCTATGTAACGTACAGTTGTGAAGTTACAGCTGTATATATAACTCGCTAACCGTGAAGGAAAATTATAGTGAGGAAACGAGCTGAGGTATTGACATACCAGAGTGCGTATACTGAGTTTTTTCATTCACTTTCGATGGCGAAAGCGTTTGCGATTTGCATAGGAGTGACAAAGAGACAACTAGGTGGCGCGCTCTGTCACTCCTATACAAACTGCAAACGCTTTCACTATCGAAAGTGAAAGACAAAACTCAGTATAAGCACTCTGAGCGCTTGAAATTGCCAATCCAGGGTGGGCACGCTTGGTGATTAATCCCATACTACCTCTTGGAAAAAAAGCTAATTCTCTACAACGAGACGTATATAAGCTCCATTATTATATACACAATTACAAGAGAACATTTCAAGATGCTCAAAAAATACGTTTTATTTTAAGAAATTCCCAAATAAAATCTGACTATTTGTCCACTAGGTCGAAGGTTGGAAAGCCCTGAGCCAGAGGAATGCGAGTGGGCGAGGGTTCGATTCCCGACTGTGTTTGCCCAAGAGACGTTTCGGACAATCTATCGGGAACAATATTGTTGTTGGAATTGGGAACAGAAATTATCGCTTTTCTGTGATTAATTTATTTTGAAGGTGTTTAACGCCTTAACCGCTAGACCAACGAGTCAAGTAGTTAAAGTACATGTTAAATTTTTTTCCTCCTTACATTTCTTAAAATACCCCTAAAATCCCGTTTAAATAGTCTGTGGTAACGTATTTCCCTTTACCATACACTAATTAAACTGCACATAAGAAGTGTTTTAAAGTGTTTTTAATGTCATTGAACTAACGTGGGAAAGTCAGGTCTGATTGTAATACGTTTATGAAACAATTGTGGCTGGGACAAATCAGTCGGTCATCAAGCAATCAATCCAATTAATACTAAGCGCTCTTAATTCCGAGTTAAAACCTCTTTCAATCCAGACAAAATATCGAAAGAGATATGTACATTGACCGAATTTGAATGGTAAGGTTTTGCAAAGGCAAAACATAATTTGTTCAATTAGGGGATTTCGGGCTTTTTTTTTCTTGCTATTCGCTAGAAGGTGCCTGATAGTGCCTGAAACTCTTCTGGAACACTTCTCATAAGGACGTCCTCTCAGAGCAGCATAATTTGTTCAAATACGGGATTTCGGGCTCTTTTTTCTTGTTCTTCACTAGAAGGTGCCTGATAGTGCCCGAATCTCTTCTGGAACACTTCTCATAGGGACGTCCTCTCAGAGCAGCATAATTTGTTCAAATACGGGATTTCGGGCTCCTTTTTTTTCCCTTCGCTAGAAGGTGCCTGATAGTGCCCGAAACTTTTCTTGAACACTTCTAAGAGTGTCGTCCTCCCAGAGCAGCATAATTTGTTCAAATACGGGATTTCGGGCTATTTTTTCTTGCCCTTCGCTAGAAGGAGCCTGATAGTGTCCGAAACTCTTCTGGAACACTTCTCAGAGGGGCGTCCTCTCAGAGGAGCATAATTTGTTCAAATACGGGATTTCGGGCTCCTTTTTTTTCCCTTCGCTAGAAGGTGTCTGATAGTGCCCGAAACTTTTCTTGAACACTTCTAAGAGTGTCGTCCTCCCAGAGCAGCATAATTTGTTCAAATACGAAATTTCGGGCTCTTTTTTCTTGCCCTTCGCTAGAAGGTGCCTGATAGTGCCCGAAACTCTTCTAGAACACTTCTTAGAGGGACGTCCTCCCAGAGGAGCAATTTGTTCAAATAGGGGATTTCGGGCACTTTTTTTTTGCCCTTCGCTAGAAGGTGCCTGATAGTGCCCGAAACTCTTCTGGAACAATTCTCAGAGTGTCGTCCTCCCAGAAGAGCAATTGTTCAAATAGGGGATTTCGGGCTCTTATTTTTGCCCTTTGCTAGAAGGTGCCTGATAGTGCCCGAAACATTTCTAGAACACTTCTCAGAGTATCGTCCTCCCAGGAGTATAATTTTGTCAAATACGGGATTTCAGGCTCTTTTTTTCTTGCCCTTCGCTAAAAGGAGCCTGATAGTGTCCAAAACTCTTCTAGAACACTTCCCAGAATAACGTCCTCTCAGATGATCATAATTTATTTATTTATTTACAAAGTTCTTGTAGCTTAACAGTAGGTACACCAAATCGTTTAATAATCTGTTCAAATACGGGATTTCGGGCTCTTTTTTCTTGCCCTTCGCTAGAAGGTGCCTGATGGTGCCCAAAACTGTTCTCAGAGACAGTTTAAATAATGTTTCTTTCCTTTATCGCAGACTCCTTAAACCGCCTCTAAGGAGTGTTTTAAATAATCGCTTGTTTATAAATAAGACCTTTGGAATTTATCACGTACTCCATTATCCTATCCCCAATCGCATACTCCTCCTTCCTCGTGACGTTATTCATCACACATAACCAGATTAACTGAATGTTTGATTTGGGATCCGTCCGTCAGAGCTGCCTGTCAGTCCGTCTGTCTGTCACAGATTAGATAGGCCCTGCTTAAGCGCTGTTTAACCTGAGTAGCTCTTGATTGTTTATGGGCACAGCCGGAAACGGTGCGGCTTGAATTAGAGGGCTTATGTGATAAGTTTAATCAAATATGCGTCTTACGAGTTGGCTCGGAGTTGAGCAGTGAGGGGTGCTTTTGACATCGAACGAAGGGCATTTATTTATTCAAATTGCCTTGGAAACAGTAGACAAGTGCTCAAAGAAAACAAACAAGGCTTCGGCAAGGTACCTATCAAATCAGAGGCGGTGGGTTTGAGACCCGCTAGAAGCCGCTTTCCACAATGTCAAATAGCCTATTCGAATGCCGCGCATTGTAAGCAAGCTAAACTAACAAATCGAATAGTTAACCCGCCTACCCCAATCCAACGACTAATCGAAAGTGTAACGTCTCATGAGCGTGACAGCCCCGGAAAATGGTAACAAAATGGAAGGGACACAAAATATTTGTACAGTCAGCAGAGCAATAAACACGGGGAGCGTATCGAAAGCCGGGCCTTGTCCAAATAAAAATGTCCGACGGAATGAGCCGAGCGCGCCCGAAAAAACCGAAGCCTGTAAAGGTGCGCGTGGACGGTGTGTTTGTGCAGGAATAGGGAATGGATGAAAATATCAGAAGTGCTTGATATTTTTTTTGGTGATAATTCCTATCACCAAAAAAAATTCCTTCCTTAGCGCGAGAAAAAAGTTTAAATTTTTTTGGCTTCGTAGTTAATTTTTAAATAATCTTAATATTTTTCCATTCGTAATTCCAGGCTTAGTACGGCATATCAGACATATTCCTTAGTCCGCTACGTATAAAAAAAAATCCACCAAAAAAATATCAAGCACTTCTGATATTTTCATCCATTCCCTATTGCGGTGGCTACTGATTTATGCCTTGGCTTTCTAACGGTTTCAATACTGAACGTAACATGTATAAATCTGTTGAGTATTTGGGGGCCGATCGGCTCGCCAAAACAATGGTTCTAATGTTTTTTTTTTATTATTTTTAAATTATATTCAAACAATACATCGCTTTTGTTTTAAATTTTAACCATCCCGAACTATTCATCTGCCTTAAAAAAAATTGTCTGCTCACACCTTAACGTGCGACAGAGTCATCTTTCTAGGGTAGAACTAATTGGGCAGTAGTTATAGTTAAAAAAGTTATTTGTTATTTCACCGACACTCTATTTTGATAGATTCCCTCGAGCCGAAACGTGATTGGGCACCGGACGAAAAGGTACCCAAAAAAAGGTGATTTTTGATTGAGTCGCTTTTTTTTCTTCGGACGCTACGTGTAGGAGGTAACGCTTCGACTGGGGTCAAGATTTAAACTAACCGCATAATTAGTCACTATAGTCACTTATTAGACTTCGTAAAGTTATCAAATGCCATTTAGATTTTTGGTTGTTTAGTAATAAGTTGGGCTTCATTGATAGTAAGACATTAATATTTATAAGCTGTATTTCTACCTATGCTCTACCTATAGGTAAAAAAAGTAAAAACATTTAAGATATAGCAGATAAACTCGCCTTTGTAATGTTCTGTTCAATGTTTCAGGTGCAATAAAGTATTATTGTGTTGTTTAACGGCACAATACTCAAAACAAGACATAAACATTGTTTAAGATAAAACAACAGAAATATTAAAAAAAATTAAGAGTTACAAGAGAAAACAATCGAAACCAAATATGTATTCGAAATTCAAAACTTCGATTAGCATTTCAAAAATGTATACAACAGGCCAACCCATCGCAGTTTCGCTTCACTGTTAGGGAAGGGAAAGAAACTAATTCGATAGAGTCATCAATTACAGACAATACAGGTGTATCTTTGTATTCCATACCCGAAGATGAAGCGATACGGCCACGACGATTTGGGTAACACCTGTAGGACCTCCTATCTACCCAACTTATAAATATGGAGACCCATTGTCCTCTGGACCGAAATATAGCAGACGACTAACAGAGGTACAATCTCAGCGAGCTTGCAATGAAATTCAAGCTAGACACAGCAGTATTATATTTTTTTTGTTTATTGCGTTACATATAATATCGCACCTCCAGAACTAAAGTGACCTAACTCAAAATTTGGGTAAAATGAGTTAAGTACTCAGAATGCCTCAAAAAGGTGTACTCTTTCATGCCTATATTAAAAAACCGACTTTATTTGGTCAGAGAGAGATGGAGGAATATTTCGGTGTGTGTTTTCTTCAGCAACTCGCTCAGAGCGCCGAATAGATTTTCTTCATTTCCCAAAAGTTGCAAATTTTGAGTTGGGTCACTTTAGTTCTGGAGGTGCGATATGTTACTTGTCTGTTTATTTATTTTTTCTGTGATGTGTCCAACAATAGTACAATCTTCTTCTTCATTATTACATGCTCTTGGTAGTTTAATTGATAGCACGTAAGTCCGAATTCCCTCACTTGTGATTTTGTTGGAAGAGTCCGAACAAGTTTTGCTTGGATTCGACGTGCCGAATTTACATGATGATTAATCTTGGCACGAAGACAGGTCTGTGATGACAGCAATTCTAAAATCGACTCTACGGGTCTATATGAACGGTGAATTGTACAGTTTGATCAGTTAGCGACAGAACAATGAAAACGAGAGCTACTGTTCAATAGTAAACCCGAAAATACGACAGTTTACAGAGACAATCCCGAAATCGTCTTTCTTTCACCATTGTATTCTGTGATAACGTTCTTAACTGAGAACTTGCTAACAAGGGTAGTTTTTTTTCATGCATCCTCAAGTTCGCCGCATTCAAGGCTTTTGGTGAACAATGCCTTAGGAAGGTGGAGTCAGGTAGGTAGAATAAATCCCCTATTGTTAGACATCATTTAGACTATAATGCCTTTGGAGTTTCGGACGCGGTGCAGGCCCAAAATTTCGGACAACAGAAGGTTTCTTGAATTGGATGCGACAAATTGTTGGATCGCGCTAAAGTGATGATGCTTATTCGTTAGCCAAAGCATTGTATAGTCTGTAGGTTAGGCTGCTCTGCAATATACAAATAACTAGTAGAAAAAGCCATTAGGTTTTATTTTTGAAGCGGTATGGAACGCATGATTGCCGTGTTTTTACTGCTGGAATAGTTTCGTTAAACCTAATACCGTTGTACTAGGGCCGATTTTTCAATTGAAAATTTCACTAAATAACATCTTAATGTCACGCACTTTTCTGGAAAAAAATACAAGACAGCACTACAGTTAAGTAGTTCGCGAAATTCTCAATTTATATACTAGCTTTAAAGTTTGATTTCTTATAATACTCGAACATAAATAAATATAAGCAAAACGAAAACATTAACTACACCAAAACCATCATTTCCACTCCACCAAAAATAGGGATAATAAAGATGCACCACATAAACTTATAAACATTAATTAATGCTGAACCGTAATCAAAATCTGATTCATATCTTTTTTCTCAACATCTTTGAGTTCTTGGACTATGTCTTCAATCTGACGTTTAACATTTTCGTCATCCGACAGACCTTACAACAAGAAATAATTCATGTTTGCTTTAAAACATTATTACTCGTATGTACATACTAAAGCATAGGTAAAATTTATGTTGAATAGAAACAAAAGTTTTTTTCTTGTCTAAATCTAGGACGAGTATCAAACTGTTTGGGCTGTACTACTTGCAGCTGAAATACCTAAGTTTGACAGTCAGAGTGTGGCCATATGAAGAATTCGAAATAAATCGCGTCCCAGGACCGACGATGCGAGCTCCGTCTCTGCTCACCATGATTATTAAGCTCTGAGAATCAGAGCCAAACCTGGTCGGACTTTTCCTACAAAAAGTCGAGTAAGTGTAAATAAAGGGTTTGCTCTATGATCTTCGTTTTCATTTCATCAAGTATAATCCATATCCATACTTGGCATTTTTTTTGGACTGAATCAAAACGACACTGAATCAAAAACCTTTAGCGTCAGAAAACTCGATACCGTTTGTAAATTTAGTACATACTAGCTAGCACTAAATTTGCGAACTGTTTCGAGCCCCCTACCGCTAAAGGTTTTTGATTTAGTGTCGTTTAAAGTCTGAAAAAAATGCCAAGTATAGACAATTAATGGATTATACATATATATTTTGTTATGTTTTCTTTAATATAAACTCAAATTTTCAAACAAAATACTTTTATTTCTCCTCAGCACACCTTACATCGATCCGCCATTTTTAAAAAAAGAGTTTCACCAAGGTGGCGCCCCCTGACAACCAAAAACTAAAACTATTTTTCTCGCTTGCTTTCGGAACATATTATTATATTATGCTATCGTAACATATTTTAGGGAGTCTTTTTCTCCGTTCTAGGGTACATTTTCAGTATTGTTAAGTTTCGGGTGTGTCAAACAGAACATCCCCCGTTCTGTTAATTGCCTGTTTGTGGAATCCGCCTTGTCGTGTAGCTAGGTAACGCAATGTTCGCACAATGGAGGCCCTTCGAAGGATCCCGGTAAGCTCACTTACCTTACCTGGGTGTAATAAAATAAATCCGGTAAATAAAACCGGTAAATGAAATAACCAATACAAAAAATAACCCATCATACAGGCGTCATAAGGACATTTATAATTATGTTATTATATGAGCCCGCTGGTGCGGGACGCATCCTCATTGACACACTGGCACCCTCTCCCATGTTTCCCAGATTGGAAGCGCCGCTGGTTCAGTGGAAAAATCTGAAACGGCGCAAATACATATAATGTAGTTCAATTGGCGAAAGTTACATATTTGTGCCGTTTGAGGTCGAAAGGATGGGTGGGGCCCAGAGGCGCGCCTGCTTTTCAAGAATCTGCCGCCGAGATACGAGCTGCCGCGTATCCCGGCCAAAGGATAATCCTGGCAAGGAATCTTTAATTCTCCTTGATCCTGGCCATCCAAAGAGCCAATATCGCCAGCGTTCTGGGCTCATTGCCACAGGCCAGTAACTTGGGGCAGGTGTTTTATTTGTAAGTGTAGATTCTGAGATATTTATATGTAAGCATAGTTTAAAATTTACATATTTAGCTACATTTTTTTCTGTAAATGTGCATTCTTAGTACTGTATAATGTACAATACACTAAGTATGTCGGGGATGTAAGCAGAGACCAGGGTTCACTATAATGAGTAATTTTGAAATCACAAAAATCCAAGATTTAATGACTCAGGGCCAGTTTCTAAGTTGAGAATGTTCACTAAGTAAATACTTAAGTGACGTTCTGTCACGCTCTTTTCAGAGAAATTTTACGAGACAGCACTATAGCTAAGTAGTTACTTAGCGAAATTCTCAATTTAGAAACTGACCCTCAGATGGAAAGACCTTGTTTGGAAAACAAATAACGACACGGAAAATAAAATTTTAAAAATGTGTTACTACCTGCCGACATTCCCGACAAAACGTGAATCTAAAACTACCATGTGGGTGCAGCCAATTTTATCTCTCAATCAATCGCTACAACAAAATCCGAGCCCAAAATTATTTATTCTATAATTATTATATGTATTATAAATCCACCCACTCATGATTCTCGTTTACCAAAATCAGAGATACAGAAGGACGGAGTCAAAAAACTTAATTTAAATAAAACGTAGATTATTAATCTAATCTAAACTTCTCGCCTTTTTAAACTTCATCATTTTTGTCAGCGCACCACTGCCCACTGCTGGGCTTTTGTCCCAAATGTTATCTCTCATTAAAAAACTTGTTAAAAATCATCAACCCATTATGTCCCCACCGAGGGGCACAGGTCTCTTCCCTGAGGAAGGTATATTATATATCTAAAATCTTTCAAATGCTTTCCTTCTTCTTTTTTAAAAACAGGATGCTTTAAAACCTCCATATGTGTCTGGACTGACATTGCTCTCGTTTTAGATTATAATGTTGTTCGTATTAATCAATAAACTCGTCTTTCCGAATAAATAGACTCAGTGTAATAACGAAGGTGTCTTCTACACCACTCCATCTTAAGCTGTTACAAAACAAAATTAATGAATCCCCTAACCAGGGTGCCGTGGAGCAGGGGGCGGGGTCCCTACCTGTCCACTGACGCATTTCGGCTCTATTTAGACATCAAATACACCTTTTTGTCCCGACAATCTGTGAAACTAGCTCCGCGAACACAAAACAGACCCCCTTTGTGTGTCTTTTAATGATTTTCGACACATTTCTCGGGTGATTTCTGCGAATGGGCACGAGAAAAAATGGCGGCCGCTCCGGACTGCTTCGGGTTGGTTCCGTACCTTCAAATCAAAGAACTTACCTAATAGTTTTATTAGTTAAGTATTATTTATATGATTTAGTTTATAGTAGATTAGTTTAATAGATTATTAATTAAGGTTTCATGATGTTGTATTCGTTTTGTTAAAATAAATTGGCAAATATTATTCGCTACATTGATCGTGATATTGAAAAAAAAATCATAATTTACTTCAGTGTAAAGAATTTACATTGTGTTTGCTGAATGTCAATGTAGTATTTTAGCCGCTACTTTCGGGCCGTATTTGTAGTGGAAAATCAGGCAGAGGGGAAATCTCCATGTTGTGTAAAAGTATAATGTGATAGTATTACACATAATATAACTAATATATATATATATATATAACTACAACACGGTATGCTCATTAACTGACTGATGAATCGTCTATATGTTGTCACGCAAACGGCAGGTGCTACGTGAAAAAAAATTATGAGACAGTTGTAGGGAAGCTACAATATAAATGAAATGAGTGAAATGAAATGAGTATTTATTGTTAATCATACATGGGTACAATCATATACAGATATTGATGTATGTATCTCTGCTCTAGCTTAGCCAGCCCGGTTTTACCAGCATGGCACAAGGACATGGCTCTTAGAGAGAGAGCGTGGGTAGAATCACGCGTACTCAACACCTTAAACACCACGATTTCCTCACGAATGTGAGACCAGGATTTTAGCTATGGGCTACCACCGCCTTGTATGCGCTTGCTGTAGAAACTGGACATAATATGTCACTTTTGCTGTATGGAGTAGTAGATAAAATCTGAGTCTACGCCTTCTGAAGACAGGCATTTATAGCGCTGAGGATTGAGACTAACAACGAGATGAGACAGTCAACACCATAATAGACCTTTATACGCTTGCACTCTACCTTAGTGACATCACGGATGACTCGGCCGGAAAAATGACAAGATCGAGCTGCAGTCGACTGTAGCTACATGTAACTACTCCACGAATTTAAAAGGCTTTCCTGTTCTGACAGAGGAACTCTAAAAGGGCAGTTGCAAAATAAAGTAGAGTAATTTACGGTCACTCCGCTTGACGAAAACGTGACAAAACCCACACAGATGTATCTTTAGATTTGAAGGTAATTTACAAGAGTATTGAATAGTATTGTATAAAGGTGGAATTGCAGTTAAGGAATGTGACATTTTCCAAAAATTTTGCAGATGGCTGTACAGGACTAACGCAATATTGTGGATGCATCATTACACATTTTTCATTTTAGGCTTAGGATCAATTGCTGAATTGAAAACTACTTAGCTGTGCTGTCTCGTCAAATTTCATAGAAAAGAGTGTGACAGAACGATACGCACTATTTCACTAAATAAATAAAAAATATGACATTCAAAGCGAAGGTGTTGCAGTGCCAAAGCTTATCGACAATATTAAGAATCAGAGACGAGCAACCGACGACGCGAGCTCCGTCTCTGCTCACCATGATTAAGCTCTGCGGATCAGAGCGAAACCTGGTCGGAGTCTTCCGACAAAAAGTCAAGTAAGTGTATCCGGAATAAAGTTAATAATGTCTAGTGCTTACGAAAGTTTGAGTTCAAAAAAGCAATCGACAAGATTGTTCACTTTTTACTGTTAATTCGTACTATTTGTTTACAAACAGTCATTTTTACGATCCCAACTTTCCCAATTAGAGTTAATTTTTACAGACCAATTAACACTGTCTCCTAGAATTTTCTATAGACAACTTATTATCACGACTCTTCAAAATACTCAACAAAAAGGCAAAATAAGCTAGTTTCAAAAGAAACTGTCTTTTCTCAACAGCGCGTTAATTTAGTATAAAAAAAGAGTTGTCCATTCGATTCTTTTCAAATACATCCGTCTTCAGATGCCTATGGATCTGTTGAGCAATCACTGAGTAACTTGTTCCTCTTAGTACTGTCAGAGTTGGCTCTTCAACGAAAATCGAAGCAAAACAAATTCAGATGTTTGCGACATCGTTGCATAGTTACGGGGTTTTGGGAGTTTTGTAGAGATTATTATAGGATCCAAGATCCGAGTTAATAAAACCGTAATCAGGCTGATCTTGATGTAAGGCTGCGTGGCTTAAGGCCGATTTCTGAATTGAGAATGTCATTAAGTAAATACTTAAGTAAGATAAGATAAGTCCACCAGCCAGCCCCGAGGCAGAGCCGGAGTGGTAGACTCATCAAAGCACCAGCACGCTTTGCTTGAGGCGGAGCACTGTAGCAGACAGAAACAGTGTGCCAGCGAGAGAGCGCTACACCATACTCGCGCAATACAGTTCTAAGTGCGAACCTTATTTTCTGTACAATATTAGTAACGTTTGGTCACGCTCTTTTCTGGGAAATATGACAAGACAGCACTACAGTTAAGTATCTATTTAGCGAAATTCTCAATTCAGAAATCGGCCATTAGACACTCACACTCAAGGAGGAAAATAAATTACTGGTTGCAGAGAGTAAAATCACGAGGAAGATTCTGGGTCCAACGAGGAGGGAAGATGGTAGTTGGAGAGTTAAAAGGAACCAGAAAATTGTTGATTCTATGTGATTCAATGTCTTCAGGGCTGATAGTCATGTATGAATATAGAAGATGATTATATTAAAAACGAGGACGTAGCATTACAAACCAAACGCACCCCCGTTTTTTTAAACGTTTTTTTCATATTCACTTTCGCTAACTGACAACTGTTAACAGTAGATTAACAGATTGTTAGCGTTCGAAAAACCAGGGGCCGGGGAGAGTAAATTCATGTCCTAGTCTAAAAAAACTGGGTCGATATTCAGCAATTGAATGGAATTCATCTCGAAAACTTTGCCACGGTTCCACTGGGTAACAACCCAATCAAACGAAACGTTATAATTGATGAAGCCACAGAACATGCGCCGGAGTTGAGTTGCCGACAATATTGATGACTCCACGTGGCGCGTCCTAGTGACGAACATTCATCATCTGCGTGAAGAGGGATTATAGTATGATACAACTGTTACAACTAGATATTAGATAGCCATAGCTACCAGAGGCAGGTAGCGTGAAAGTTTTGAGATGTTTGCGTATTAGGGTCCCGTACCCACAGAGTAAGGGCCCTTAGGCTGACATTCAGAGACGAAAACTAAGCAAAGACTGGTCTCAGAAATGTCAAAAGCACGTACTTAGAAACATTTCGTATTCAGAATCGAATCTTAGCAAGTTTAGTATGAAATGGTGCTTAGCTAAGTGTAAGTAGTCAATATCGGTGACTTTACGTGAACTTAGAACAGTCACTTCTAAGCCTTTTGTTCACAGACTACTCCAAACGTAATTTCACTGATGTTCTACGAGCATTATCTGTGGGATTTTTTTATTCACTCTGACATATATAAAATTGTATGATGTTGTCCTGCTCTCGTGTAGCAATGTCAAATTAAAAAAACCGGTAAGAACTACATCACTAAGAAATGATAGACAATATAGATGACTTTCTTAAGTACTGTGAATCATCTGTGAATACGAAAATTACGGTTTACTAATGTATTACCAAAAATCGTTTCCCAAAGTATTACTTCCCAAACTATTTTCCGCAAATTATCACTTGGCAAAAAAACATTTCTCAAAACAACTTAAAGCAAATAAACAGTTAGCAAAAGTTATTATGGCAAGTTATTGTTTACCAAATAAATACTTGGTCACAATTCATTTTACCAAAGAGGCAACAAGAGGCAAGGTAAGAACGCATCAAAGTCGAGTCTGTTTTCGATCTTACATAGAGAACCTAACGCTCCGACGCGCTCCGCTTCGCTACGCGCGTCGTCGCACCTATATTTCTGTTGTCACGTATTCTTTACATCGCCGACCCCCCGTTCCATTATTTGAAAATAACACTTGCCAAAATAAAACGTTAGCATAATAAACGTTTGTCTTAATAAAACTTGACGCAGTAAAATTATGCGAAATGATAATTTGACCAAATGAATAAAATGTGAAATGAAAACTTGCTAAAGTTTCATTTGGGAAATGAAACTGATGCCATAAGTTTATTGGGAAGTAAAATTTGGCGAAAAATACTTTGGCTAAACGGCGGTATCCCGAAAATTACGGCACTTTACTAAGTACAACTTTAGTTTACTTTGCTAAGACTGATCTAACCGTGAACTTAGGATTCGTCTCTGAATGTCAGCCTTAGTACTTAAGACTCACTGTCCGTCCATCTGTCACCAGGCTGTATCTTATGAACCGTGATAATTAAACAGTTGAGATTGTCACAGATGTGATATATTTCTGGTGCCGCTTTAACAACAATTTCTAAAATACAATAAAAAATATATATTTAAGTGGGGGTTTCCATACAATAGACGTGATTATTTGGCCGTTGCTCGACGGCAACAGGTTGACGCGTGAAATATTCAAAGAATATGTAGTTGTATATTCACTTTCATCATCAACCCATTATGTCCCCACCGAGGGGCACGGGCGCTTTAAAAATACATATAATGTTTTTGTTCTAGTTTTTTTTTCAGTTTTCTTGTAAATAGTTAGACAAGTTTTTTTGATAGCTTCTTTTCCACTCAATCTATTAATTGTGAAACTAATAACACATTAGACAACTAAAATAAAACAAATATTTAAGGGAGGCACCCAATAACAAACTTGATTTTTTGCTCGATATTGATAAAGGCAACTGATAGACGCTTGAAATATTCACAGAATATTGAGTTATATTATTCACTTAAATAAATAAAATTTCTTCCAATTTTATAATGCTACGGAACCCTTCGTGCGCGAGTACGACTCGTACTTAGCCTTTTTTTAAATATATTTTAGTCGTTTGTATATGATTAGAGACGGTCCCTACGTTAGAGAATTTCAATTGCATATACTAGTAGAAGCCGTAGTAAACTTTCAAACAATTCAATGTCTCAATTGGAGTCTTGAGTACATTTTATCAAAATCGAGTAACATAACTCGGGTGGGTGATAAACACTACTCTGGTATACTGAACCCTCGACCTATAAAATCAGCCCCATGATGCCTTTGCAAGGTAATTAATTAACTTATCTGTCTATGTAAGATAAGATAAGATAGAACATTCTTTATTGTACCAGGAACAACACATGTAAAACATTTGCAAAGATACAGGACAATTGGCGGTCTTTTTGCATAAAGCAACTTATCTAACAAACAAACTACAGCGTTTATTTTGGATTCATTTATAGAGTAAAAAAATCAGGCGCAACCCTCCCCGCCCAATAAATGAGTTACTCACGAGCAATCGGGCATTTCCCAGCGAATGTGTTGAATGTCTTCATCTAACCCGTGACCGCTCTTGACCCCGGGGGACCAGTTTACATCGGCCCGGCTGGGGCCTGTTCCATTGGACTACGATTCATGGCTCACTATGATAATTCAATGTACATCGCAAGCCGATTAACCCACAGATTTACGAGGACGAGGCCACCACTCCTAGGTATCTCATAATAATAAGTACCTATAGGATACACAACAATGGTGGTGGTGGACGTATGTATGGACGGCCTCCGCCATCCACCACCATCCGCCGCCACCGCGTTGGTGTGTTCCAACGTTAACATAATAATATGTTACATATACAGGGTGTCCCAAAACTCAACGTTAAGCCGGAACCGGGTGAGAAGGCAAGTCATACTGGTTAACAGAAAAGTAAAAAAAAATTGCATGAAAAAAAAATTATAGGCATTTAAAAAAAAAACCTTTTGCCACAAATCTTTACTTTACCAATTTTTTTTTTGTTTTGTAAATCTGAATAATGCTTCTTTAAACTGTTAACAAAATTTCAAAACCAGCTGCTCCAGCTTGGAAGAAAAGGAGACATTTAAAAAAAAAACTTAAAAACCATTTTAAATTTTAATTTTAGTTTTCATTATGTTTGTAAAATTTCTTGAATAAATAATAATAAAAAAAAATATTGTACTTAAAATGAAAAAATCGTTTTTTTAAATATTTTTCTGATAACCAGTATGACTTGCCCTTTCACCCGGTTCTGGCTTGACATTGAGTTTTGGGACACCCTGTATAGACAACCATAAGATTAGATTTGACTGTTAATTTGTTTACCTGCAAATTGACAAGTAGGAAGAGTCGGCTGAGCAATGTACATAACTAAGTACGGTCGGGGTCTAAAAATGTTTACCAGTTTTCAAACTTGATTCTTTGTCGCAAGATGTGCCTTATAGTCGATAATGCTTTAACAATGTACTTATTACCTTTCAAAGTTCCGAAGCCTCGATTCTAACAAGTATCTAAATTAATTTCTTATTTTAAAATTATTGCATTTGTTAAAATGACACAGATCAAAACTCTGTCAAAATTGAAAGTTTGAAAATATATTTAATACAATGAGGTCTGTGATTTAATATAATTTTTACAAAATAAATAAAATAAAACCTCCTTGAGGGATCGAAGAAAGTTTGCTCTAAGCTTTGACAGGTTGGTACTAAACTCTTTATTCTGAGCTATACGCTTTATCTAAATCAATACAAATATCGACCTTGTGTCGTATAATTAGCTGTACAATTATGAACCTTAAGGTGGTAAACATTTTCAGACCCCGACTGTACAAATGTTAGTTTTTTTATGAAACAGTTCCCTGATCCGCGTTTAAGCCTTGGTCTTACAATGCAGATCTGTGATAGCTCAACGGTAGAACGGTAGTCTCACGTACGAGAGGACGCGGGTTCGCATCCCGGCATGTACCAATGACTTCGTACATTTGTGAATTTGCCGTAGGAGTACCACTAGTTGACTGGAAGGAAAACATTGTGAGGAAAGCCTCGTGCCTGAGGTATTTACATACCTCAAATAGTAATAGTGTGGACGGTTGAGGAGTAACTCATTGTTTATACAATGAAATTACTTGTAAGTAATAGTACAACTTTAATAGTTTTGTACTTTTGGTCAAATTTCGTTTTTTTTTAATGGAGAAGAGGCCTGAGCCATGCAGAAAAATAAAATAAAAAAAAAGTAATAAAATAGTTTGGCATCACAGTGAAAATGTGAAGTTTTCTGAGGAAAATCAGCTATAATAACACTTTTCCAGAAGAAAAAAACTGTAGGGTGACGATACGTTGTGATTTTACGGAAACGGTTTTAGAAAACCGAGATAGAAAATATAAAAACTAATCAAAACGTGAATTTCCTAAATTAAAAAACCATTAACATTCAGAGAAACGCCAAAAAAGTGTGAACGATAAATGAAAGGAAAATACTAACACAGTTCATCCTAAATAGTCTGCAATAGGAGTAAGAATGTACTCGATTTAACGTAAAATAAATCTAACAAACCAACCAACATCCTTTTCACACACCATCAGCCACAAACCACAAGAAAAAACAAAACCGCTCAATAATCCAACCGCTGCACTTAGCAGTTTATTCTAATGACAAGTTCGGTATTATAATCGCTCAATCAGCGTTCGATCGGGAATCGTCGGGATCTATCGGGTTGGCGCGGCGCAGTCGACGACCGCCCGCGCATGCGGCGGGCGATCTAGGGATGAATAGACAGGGTGCACTGCGATGTTTAGTAGTTTTTAAATAAAATGCGAAAATACTGTTGGAGTAGTTTGGTGGTAGTAGAATTGAGTTTAAAATTACAGTTTTGTGATTGAAATTCAGCTAGAATTGTAAAGACATTAATAAAATAATGGAGATTTTGCATGTAAGTAATTTTTTAAATATGAAATTCTGCATAATCGCGATCGAGTAGATAATAAAAATAATGGATCGGTGCGAGTAGGCATGAGGAATCCTATTACAACCTTAATTTTGCAGCTGGACTAAATTAAATTAAATGGTGACACTATGACACTGACACTATGTGATGTTCCAACAAATTCAGAATTACTAGAAGTTTTCCTTTATTTGTGTTGTCCTCTTCTTGCAAAATTGTCTGTCTTTAGGTTAAGGGGAAATAACCTATAATACAAGCTAACTAGTTTCTTTTTTTTTAAATTAAACTGAAACTTTTAAAGGGTTCTTTGATGACAATTTTATTCTGGAACAGTTGTCGATAAATACTAAATAAGCATAACTTTCAATACTATTTTGCTCTGTTTTTATTTGTATCCTTTATAATTATAATTTTAACAATTGAGTTTATTATTCAGATCATGGTTATCTTTTCTCGCGACAGCACTGATTTGCATCGTAGACAGTTCTATTCGCCAGTTCATGTCTATGGCGGCGATTATGATCGCACAAACAAATCATTACTTTATCCAATCGTGATCGGCCGATGCGCTCGGTATTTTCCGAATCGACCTTCGGGGCGCTTCGGGCCAACTCGTGCGCAGCCCGAAGTGGGCAAGACCTAGTGAAGTTATTATTTAGTGTAATTGTTTGTTGGTACTTGTTACTTTGAACGGAGTATTTTATTTTTCGTTTTCGAACTGGTTTTCGTTGGGAAACTAATTGGTGTCTTCAAAGAATGGAAATATGAATTTTAAAATTTCAGTTGTGTTAAATTTAATTACAAACAAAGTACTACCGTCAGATTAAATGTAAATTAAATTAATTGAAACTCTCGTCTTAATGTATCATAATATGAGTTTTTGCTCAAATAATATCAAATCATAGTCTGTCATACACGTCACATCGGTCCATATTGATTTATTCAGTAACGTTCACGAATTAAAACAAATAAAAAATGTGTGCAAAAAAGCTAAATATAAAATCAACGATTATTTGGAAGACAAAAATGTCTGGTGTTAAACAGTAGATTAATTTTAAATGTATTCAGAGGAAAATTGTGTCTAGTGTTCAACACATCAATGAGTAATAATTTTTAAGTTTGAAAGTTTGTTAATAAAGCTAAAACTGTTTTAAAATCAATAAATGTGGAGTTTCTGTGTTATCTTCTTCTTCACGTAATCTATTAATTGTGAAACTAACAACTTTGACGTTCATAAAGTAAACATTTCATTTTTACTGTGAATAAAATATTTTAATTTTAATATCGGTGCGCTAATAAACAACGAGCCGTAAACTCGCCTACACCTACGAGCCCATATCGCCCCCATTTTCCACGTTGACGCTTGAACAAGTGTGTACTTTCCATCTCTTTACGATCGTCCACGTCTAAAGGCACTATATTCTAGTCGATTCAAAGCATCTGATCCGAGGTAGAGAGCCGCGAACTTGAAGACGAATTAAAATTTCTTAGTCAGCGCTGAATATCCTGATTAATCTGATTCTAACTGACTCGATTGTATTGGGCTGTTGTTTGACTTGTAACATTTGTCGCAGTCACAGTTTCTTCGCTACTTAGAATTAAAATATTTTAACTATACATTTTACTGCCTAACAAGGTAGCGGCAATTTTTTTTGCCCTCAAAGAGTGGTTTTGGTCAGCCACGTGCGAAATTTAATTAAATTTTATAATTATTATTATTATACTTACTTTATTGCACACGAAACATTTAACAGAATAATAATTAAGAAATAGCATGTACAAAGGCGAGCTTATTTCTGTAAGAGATTTCTTTCAGCAATTTTGGAGAGTCGAAGAAGCAGTAAAAAACCCTGGTCTATAAACTATTAAAATTAATTTTAACTCTAATTTTGCTGTTTCTTTTCGTTCTAATTAGTTTACCAATCCTTCTATTTCCAATATTTCACTTTTTCAATCGTGATCTCTCTGTTTACGTTGCAACTGTTATATTCATTTTAAGTTATACTAAGTTTCCACTATACAAGTACCAAATATTTTTTTTCTATTATATTCTATTCTATCGTAAATTATTTTTTGCTGTAAAATAGGTACAGGTAGCGCTTGTGAAAAACAGTTTAACCTGTAGATTTTTTTATGGGCCGATTGTCTCACCATAAAAATGATTTTTAAGTGTTATTTTCAAGGATATAACGCAAATGATTAATTTGTTCCTAACAAGTAATTTGGATAATTTCTGACAGTAAGACCAGCTACTAGTCCTATAAGCCTCCACTAATCCGGACTAGGCCCCCGTGGTGGAGTATGGCCTATACCTTCCTCAGGGTAGAGACTAATATTAAAGTCTGTCCATCTTGTGGACTTGTGTTACTTACTTACGTTACTTTTATTTATGTGCTTGGTAACATAATTATGACGTAGAAAGACCGTAGCCAACGGCCTAGTATGCGTGCAGATCCATTGTGTTATTTATTTTATCTTCACCTTAGCTAGTACATCCCCTATTTGGTCAAATTACGTTCGCTTGAGAAGTCTTTAACAGGTCCTTCCACGGACTTCCACCCACAACAGCTCGATATGTTTCTTCCTTCATCCAGGCTCATAGTAAGTATCAAAACTGCTCTCTTTCTACCCTTCCGTGTAAAAAAGTGAGTTAATATAATGTTTCCATTGTGTGTATGATTCTCATAATAAAATCCATTAATAACTTCTCAAACAGTATAAAATAACTGTAGTTACATGAGACAAAATTCTGAAAAAAGGTTGTATCAGAATTGCAATATACTGTTCAATCGCCTCTGCAGTCTCGTGACACTACCAAGGATAAAGAGAGCGAAAATGCGTCCCAGGCCTTCACAATTTACTAGCAGGCCTAACAAAACAAAGTAAATTCTAAGTAGGCAATGTTTTAACATCAGTTATGCACAGCGTGTCTGGAAAAGACGGCTGGAATAAATCACCCTGGGCTAGGACTCTTGTGAAAAGTGCAGTGGGAAGGTTGAAGGTGCTTCTATTCTCGGAAGCAGTTCACTTAATTCACACTTTGTTTCACAGAAGCTTGTTTAGTTAACTTAGTTTGACATCTGTGGGAGTCCTTTTCATTGTAACTTTGTAACAACATTGGCAACACTATTAGAAAATATTTTAATTTGTGTTATTGATCCTCATAGAGTATCTACTTTTATTTGTTTAAATTTCATTTAGCTCATAATTATGTTTTAATTTAATTGTCGTTAGCGCAATAAGTTTTGTAGCCGTATTCAAAATGGTAATTTATTGTTTATATCCCCCACGGGGCATCGCCTAGTGTGGGGGTCTGTACACTATATCATGTAATAATTTTATAATCGCAATAATCGGCAAATAAATAAAAATAAAAAAATTATGGCGTTAATCCTCTTAAGACAGTGGTTCTTAAACTTATTGCAGTCACGGACCACTTTGAGAATTCCTAAAATGCCACGGACCCCCTGTCAATATGAATATTTGCCTCTTGTGGAAAAAAAATCAAGATTAAAGAATCACTTTTATTGCTCTCGCCTCTCGCCTCGCGCCGCTTGACAATAACCAGAGAGAGTGGTCAAGCAAATTAGGATTTAGTTAACTTTCATTTTATTTATTAACCTTAAGAGTTATTTATTTATTAGCCTTGAGCTGCTGCGGACCCTTAGCGCGCATATTACGGACCCCTCAGGGGTCCGTGGACCCCACTTTAAGAAACCCTGTCTTAAGACAATGGGTACACATAGTATGTACACCATAACAATGGTCAGGACTGATGAGGTTATTAAATGCCGTAAACCTTACGTTTTAAGATTACTCTTTCCTCTACCTCTAGCGGTTAACTTGTTGAAAGTGCTGGCATTAAGTCAGCCGAATTATATTTTATTCTTTATGTAAGTGTAATAAATATATCAATTACAATTTAAGTTCACTTAAACCAGTTACAAAGAGAAATACCATGTCTCCTTATACCACGGTGCAGCCTTCTCCGTTCTCTGGCAGGATTGTCCGTGAAACACGAAAATTATACAGGCCCTACATTAGCGCGGGTTTCCTGACGGATTTTTGCTATGTCCCAAGTATTGTTGGTGGTGTAGACACACTATTGGCACTTGTAGTGATGTTACAGTATACTGTGGTGTTGTCTTCTTCGGTGAATAGGAGAGCGCCGGTTGGCAAAGGAATTCGGAATATGCTGAAGTAGAATTTGATATTGAAGTTGAAGACTTCAAACTAGTGTACAGAAATGGAATTGTTCTTATTTAATTCAAAATTAGAACTGGAATAACTCTTATATTTAGGGCGGCTTGCACCACGATTGTTAAATATTATGTTTAGCGGCTAAACTTATTCAGGTCAGATGTGAAACTATACAAACACGTCACAATTAAATAAAATTAGCAAATGAACACGTTTTAGTGCAAGCCACCCCTAATGACTAAAGTTCCGAAAATTTAATTTTTAACAACATGGAACACCAACCAATGTACTTTTGTTGTTAAATTAATACATTTCTTAATAAGTAAATCAACTCGCGTGGTCTTGAATATTTATTAATAATTTCGTACCGGTAGACTCGAACGAAACACACATCAAATTGAAACACGCAAAAAATTTGTCAATTCGAATTATAGACGGAAAATTCGGATTATGGAGTATTTTCCATGTAAAAATTATAGAAAGATCATAAGATCTGCTGCCGTAGATTTAAAAACGGATGTTTTGTTTTCCTTTGTCTTTATTTTATTTTTCTTGTTTTGTTGACTTTTGTTTATTTTGTTTATTATGTACTTGTGTCTTCATTGTGTTTCTGTGACAATACTAACAAAATCTTTCTTTTTTGCTTGCTTGCTTTCTTTCTTTCTTTCTTTCTTTCTTTCTTTCTCTCTCTCTCTCTCTCTCTCTCTCTCTTTCTTTCTTTCTTTCCTTCTTTCTTTCTTTCTTTCTTTCTTTATAAAGGCGTTGCGAAGTAAACATGTCAATGTCACCAATGTGGCGTTGATGTCACGTCACCACGTGTCACAGGTGTCTAATTTGTTAAAATGAAAAGGCAAATACCTACCATGAGTATAAAAAATACCAAAAAATAAATGGTGAACAAAAACATGTGGTCGATACACTGTGGAATATCATTAGGCCGAGCCTAATGATATTCCACGACATTTTAGCCGAGGGAAGCCGGGTTTTCATCTAGTATAAAAATTAAATTAAACAGTTCCATAAAAAAACATTTACGAAGGACAACACTGGCGCAGGTTAATAACCCATTTGTTTTACTGTAATTATTTATTTTGTTCTTTGAATCGTAACTCTTATTATCGAGAATTTCAGTACAGTTGTAAAAGTTTAATTTATTTGATCGCGTAATCGTCGCCGTCGCTTTTATTGAGGTATTTTGATTGGTTTTTTCAACTAATAAAACCCTTTATTTTATGCCCTAAAATGCACTTTTGTAGGCACTTCAGGGTTTTAGCAGATAAAAGGAGTTGTGGATTTACTTCAGCCGTAAACGCTCATTAAAATAGTTTTTAATTAAGTAGGTTCTGACTTAAATAGGTGCTCCTATTCTAGGTTTCATTATTAAGTAGACATAAATTACATTTGAATTATGAATGCGAAAGCTGACTTACAAGTGTAATAAATAAAATTTCCGACGTTTCCAGGAAATACTGAGAACGTGACTTAACTGCAGCGCTGCGTCTGCGCAGTCCCCGTCGCCAAAGAATTCTTTGTTTTTAAAGATACAAAAAGTCAGCCCCTTGTCGGTTTGACCGTAGCAGGTACAAAATGTTCTGTGGGCCACATGTTTAGGCCCACAACATGGTAAAAGTTTTACTAAAAATTAGGAAAAACGTACTTTTGAAGTAGCCCCGGATGATTTGTAAATGTTACAGTCAAATCGAAAAATTGGCATATTTATGATGTCATTTTCTGTTTTTAGTACCTACATGCTGAAACGTACAGTTTTAAGATGGTACTTAAAAATGCTGCGTGTATATCATAATAATATCTCTGCACTTGATTTTTTATTGATAATCATGACACTTTTACCTGGAAAAAATAAACGTCCGTATTTTGTACCTACTCAACTTATTCACTCATAAAATGAAATGAACTGAGGGTACGTATCCTATTAATTACAAGGTTGAAAGTTTAAAAAACTTAAAACAATGATAAGTAATTAAATGGGGCTTACATCTCTTTATCTCTGGCTAGGTCATCGCGCGTCGTTCAACCACTGCCGCGGAAATCCATTTTCAATTAAATACTCAATAATAATTATTAAAATGTAACACAAAACACTGGCGCACTCGCAGATGACAATTAAAACGCTTCAGCAAATACCAGAACACTAGTTTTTTTCCGAACAGTCCACTGTCACAAAAGCACTCGAGTCCAATGTCACTGATTGATTTGTTGTGGTCGAAACCAGCGTTTATAAGCTATTGAAAGTTTAATGAGCAAAGAGTTTGGCGACAGCACGTCCGCCGCGGTCGCTGCCCCAAACGATATAGTTACCGCGCGATGTTCGAACGCGCTCGCGGCGATTTCATCTCAATCTCGCCCGTCGAAACGAGAAGGTAACATGACAATAAACGATTGTAAAACGTCAAGTGGGAAAGGGATGGAGAGATTCTCATTATGCAGGCGTCGAGGCTGACATTTCAATCGCCCGTCCTGCTCCCACGGGAAAATATTCCCGTACAAATCGCCCGGGCTGTTTGTTCGCTGTCCTTTTCGTGCGCGGATAGTGCTAACCAGATAATGTCTTAATCACATTTTCTTAGCGCTACGGCTGACTGATGCACTAACATAAACAACTGATAATTCATGGATTTGCATTGAAGCATAGGCTCGTTTTTTATTGATTCAGCATGTGGGGTATGTGACGCGATGTTGGTGGTCTCTATCTCTGAAATTGCAATGCGGTGAGAAATGGCTTTTCGTCAATGAATCAACCGAGTGCAAGTGCAAGCCGTGTTACTGGCAAGACGGAAAAGTTGAACTTTCCGGAAGTGGCTAGTTTTTATATTTTGTTTTTAACATCCGCCTCACACCACACCATTACCGTGTTCACTGTTTAGGCCCAAAGAAAGATGCCCCATGCTACGATACCTAGATAGGAAGAACCAAGCATTAAAAAGTTCCTAAAGTTCCAGAAGGTGTAGAATTAAACACGTGATCGAAAAAAAAGGGTTTTATCGGTTGTTAGCAACTTTGACAATGAAAAAATCGTAAATACCAAGTCATAAATCATGTCATGATCAGTTTCTGGTAGGTAATACCAAACTGGTAATATGCTTACGCAGTGACCTGTATCTGGCTTATTTAGGTGCTGTGAAATAAAATTTCGAAGATGAGAAAAGAAGATAATTCACTGAATCATCAATAAAGAGCTGCAATTTCGATGAAGCGACAGTGATTTGTCAAGATCGTGGCATGTATGAGATGCAATTTCCAAAAAGAGCTGCTTCTGAGCACAAGTCAGTCAAAAAGAGACCATTCGAAAGACAAGGAAAAACGAAACTAGTCAATAATATAATAGCCTAGTTCAGGCAAGGTAAAAAATACAGAAATAGTTGTCAGTAAAAAAATGTCACCGGACTAAATAATTATCTATCTGTGAAGTGGTGGGCAAACACTCCTCATGCCCGACTGTTTGAGTCACTGGTCACTGGGTAAATGTTTGCTCTCAGTTGACAGCCGACTGACGACTCAAGCAAGGGAGTGAGCGGAAGCCATTGGGTCTAACATTTCAATCCAGAAAAAAATCTCGATCAATATTCCAACGGTAAAATGTGCACCAGTAAACTATTTGCTGAAATAGGCAGATTCGAAAAGGTCATGTAATTTCTTTTGATTTGCAACGTTAGCCTTATGTCAGCTTTATTGAAAATGCGCGCAAGTGACGCAGTTTTTGAATCCTGCTTTCCTTAGAAACTTTTATTACCGGGTTAAGTTCACATTTCAGTAATATTAGAGAGACGCATTTGGTTTCAATAAGCTAGAAATTTACTCATAATTATGTCCGATAGTGGAAAGGGGCGAAATATTTTTATGGTACCAAATGCTATTGAAATCCTAAAAAAATTGTAGTTAGTTACATTTGAGATTTCCGTACTTAGATTTTGCTTGGGGATGTATCAAGTATGTACTCCTCACATACTCGGGTTTTCCCCACTATGTTTTCTTTCACAATCTGTAACTGATATTGCTGCTACCAATTCACTACGTAGCTAACCCCCAGTTTCTCGTATGCTAACAGTTGTTAATCTACTGTTAACAGCTGTCAGTTGCCTGAATGCAAAAAACAAACAACACCTGTTAACGGTAGATGAACAAACTGTTAGCGTGCGGCAAACTGGGGGCTAGTAAATAAAGTTATTCTGATTAAAAACCCACGACTTCACGCGTAGATATTCCAAAGGATCAAAAAGTGGGATCCCGTTGACTACAACAGTGGAGAGTTGGGGTTTTCTGAGAATCACAGCCCGAGATCTCATTGTTAGCCCAAAAGCGGACTAGTTGCTGCTACTGCGCTTTGTCAAACAGAATATTTACATTGAATTCCTGTTGAGGATCTGTGTTTTATTTAGAACTTTTAGCATCATCATCAACCCATTATGTCCCCACCGAGGGGCACGGGTCTCTTCCCTGAGGAAGGTATAGGCCATACTCCACCACGGGGGCCAAATCCGGATTGGTGGAGGCTTGTAAGACTAGTGGCTGGTCTTACTGTCAGAAGTTTTCAAGCCGCCCTAACGGCAGCCGGCACCAACTGCTTAACGTGCCTTGCGAAGCACGGAATCGCTCGGAAAAAATGCCACTAGCGTTAGTCATAGACGGTGACCCATCCATGGACTGAACGCGCCGTATGTTGCTTAACATTAGTGATCGTTCAAAATCACTCAGGCAGCCCAGGCTACGAGCGATTCTCGAATAGAACTTTTAGCATAGCAGGAAATTATTTTATGATCAGTTCCATTGTTACATTTTATAATTATAATGATGTTGATGTTATATGTATAATGAGGTCAATCATTCATCAATGTCGCAATGAATGAAGGACAGTATTGTCATTCTTTAGTAACGAAGTAATGAAGCAAATCCAGTGACTACGTCTTAATGTGCCGCAATAAAAAGAAGAAAGTCCATCTCGCATCGATACAACTTGACAGTTACATCTTTACGAAAACTATTAAAATAACCTATCTTCTACATTCAGTCCACGGGATATCAGGACTTATGTGTAAAGAGTTAAACTTCAAAGTTGCGAAAACCTATACAAAGCTAAAATGATTTCTGAATCGAATCCAAGTTTCGTTACGAATGAAATGGCCTGAGAAAAGGGACGCAGCTACAAAAAGCAATCGTGGTAACTAAACTCGAAAGCTCAAAGGATTCTAGTCGTATTTTGTTTTGTCCGAGCGAGATAACTTGATCATCAGCCCAGTTGGTGAAACGACTAAAACCAGTCAATTAACTGTAGCTTTATACCTTAGCACATTGGAATAAGACTTAAGAATTTGTGAGACGAAACCAGTTAGGTCCTTTTACATCTAGGAGGAACGTAAAAAGAACAATTTACAAGTACGTCTGGAGCAGAAAGGGATGAAGTATCGTCACCGAGAAGGTCAGAAAGGGACGTAAGACTGCCATGGACCGACGCTGAGGCTGTGTATTTTTTCTGAGTTATTATGCCGGTTTTGGTCTTTAATTAAGACATTTTGTGCATTTATAATGAAATAACAATATAAGTCAACGTTGCCAGCACCTTCTAAACCAAACGAGTGTCTGACCTTACAGTTGGGCAGTTTGAAGGCTGTTTAATCTCGTTAGGGTTCTTCAGGTAGCCAGGGCTCTGACCCGTTGTGTCGAGCCTCTAATTTGAATGGGAGCCACCGACCGACATGGTTATCTCTAGTTTGGCTCTCCAAGTTTATTTTAAGCCCTCCTTTAAACAAACATGGAGTAATCAAGGTCTTCTTTAAAGTAACATTTTAATTAGCTTGCACGATAAAAAACATTTGTATGAAGGCATAGGCACCGACTTATGTTTTGGGTACTCTTTCGTCAAATAAAAAAAATAAATCTTGTTTCAATTTACAAAAGCGTGCTAAGGTCTAGTTCCTGAATCGAGAATTTCACCAAGTAAATACTTACCTAACATTCTATCACTCTAGCGCTCTTTTCTGAGAAATTTGACGTGTCTCGAGCCCTACAATTAAGCAGTTACTTAGCGAAATTCTGAATTAAGAATCTCGTCCAATTTCTTCTCTCCAGCTATACCATCTAATATGTAACATTGACTGGTTTTGTTTAACTTTTGGAGAATTTCTATCAATGGACCTAAAAATTTGTGATAATTAGTTCTTTTTTGTCACCTATTACTATACACCGCACCGCAGGGCATAGGGCTTCTTTCAGAGAGAGAAAGAGAGAGAGAGAGAGAATGGGCTTAATTACATCGCGTGCCCACCGCAGATTGTCACTGATATAAAAAAAAAAAAAAAACTGTACAGTAAAACATATGGTTACTGACAGAAACAAAAAAAACCTGTTTTCCTTTTAAGAAGGCAATATCACTTTTCAGTTATGTGTCCATCCACCTATCTAAAACAGTACTACTCACACTATTTATTATAAAAAAACAAGGTGTGTGAGTGAGACCAAGCATTTACTGGGAAAAAATATTTTTTGGATGCGAAATACACATTATTATTAACGACCGCACACAAACACATTTAGTGGTTGATGGGTCCTGCCTGATCACTTACGACTTTATTATAAGCATTTAAATATGCGCAACTTGTTTAATTTATTGTTCGTTTTTACTTTTTCATTTAAAGCTATGAATATAAATGGGGATAAGTGGTGATCGTTGAGCGTGGTGATTACTCGAAGAGGTGTGGTTAATGAATCCAGTTTTTTTATTACTGGGATATCACTTAAGAACTGTGGATCTGTGGTAGATGACGTATTAGTTCTTTTATTAGCACTCTCTCTGCGTCAAACGACGATTTTTTTAATACAGATACATTTCTACGTATACATATCACACTGAATTGTGACTTATGATCAAACACTTTCCAGGCATTTTGTAATTGGACAGTTTTGCCGCATATAGCTGCAGCATTAGTTAATCTCTCATGCAACTACAAAAATGATGATTCTATAAACACCTGCATATTATGATGTAGTCAACAGTGCTTGCTGATTCACTGGTTAGGATAAAAACATGCATCGACAATATAATCGTTAGATTACTGCGGTTTCACGAAACGTGATACTTACTGAAATTCTAAATGTCAAGTCAATGTCAAGAAAAAGCACAGATCGAATAGTCTATCCCCCGCTTTCTGCTGTTGACAGTGTTAGTTCGCAAAAGTGCATACGAAAACAACTACTGCCAACTGTTAACAGTAGATTAAAAGACTATTAGCGTTTAAGAAACCGGGCGGCACCGTTTCTGAATTGAGAATGTCTCTAAGTGAATAAGGGCCGGTTTCAGAATTGAGAATTTCGCTAAGTAACTACTTAACTGTAGTGCTATCTCGTCAAATTTCTCAGAAAAGAGCGTTACAGACCGTTACTTAAGTATGTACTTACTTTCCTGGTACAATAAAGAATATTCTTATGTAAATGTTATGTTATGTTATGTTATCTTATATTACTTAGTGTAAATTCTCAATTCAGAAATCGCCCTAAGTAACGTCCTGTCACGCTCTTTTATGAGAAATATTTGACAAGACAGCATAACTGTAGTCAGCTACTTAGGGAAATTCTCAATTCAGAAACTCGCCCTAAAAGTGCGGAAACATGAGTAGGTGTTTATATTTGAATACGCGTGGTAATAAGTCCATTCTCTCTCTTTCAACATTAGCCTCTTCGGCGTCACCTTCTCAGTAACGCAAAGGCAAAAGGCCTATGAAGAATCAATTGTGAGGCCTATGATGTAAGAATTTCATCAGAAAGGCGTAAGTTAATAAGCTGTGGCTACAACTAGATTGTTATTTACCCTAATAAAGTAAAAAAAAGTAGGCGATAGACGTGTACGGTTATTAGCGGTACGGTCTCCACTTTAACAGATATCGCATCATCCACCGCGATAGGGTGAGAAGCCGACAATTAGGCGGAGGTGGGTTCCTTTTGCGGCCGCACGTTTGGACCTATTCGTTAGCTTGCCGAAGAGAGTAGGGTCACGAGAGCCGAGCGTGACGCGTTCTATTTTTCAAACTCTAACAGATGTAGTTTTACGGATATTTTTTTTACATAAATTTTACAATATTCACTACATGACAATAAATACAAATTTACTATGCAGTAACTAAAAATGGATGTAATGTATCTGAAGAAAAAATGCTATGTGTCTCGGATCTTTCATCATATGTTCTCCTTCGTAGGTCCTGAAAACAACTATGTACGTAATTGGAAGATTTGTTAGACACCATTTGCTTAAAACCATCTCTATTTTTTTTTTCATTTGTAGCGCTAGTGAACCTAATAAAGCCCCTTAAATCTGTGTAGGTTTCTAACGAAAAAGTTAAAACATTAACTAAAATGTAACATTTTTAAATAAAAAATTCTTGCTCACAGCCGGTTCAGTCACACACGAGCCGTCACAAGCCAATAATCAGTTCTAGTGATCTATTTTTTTTTGTTTGTCTATAAGAGCCGAGAATAAAGAATCAGTGCGGAACCCACCTTTCTCAGGTCCCTAAAATAAGATACTTATGCGCGCGTGTTTTTTACCAAAGCCCGATTAACATAAATTCCGAGGAGGTACCTGCCCCGTGACACGTTATTCTTATCAAAATGTTTATTTTTTCCAACCTTTTCCTTTTTTATTTCTTCTTCTCTTCTTTCTTAATAAAATTGATCACTTATTTCATGACCGGTTTTATCGATTAGACCACTCGGAGTGAATACTACAGAAGCCCCACTGGACCCTTTTTCCGCAATGTAGATTTGAGTAATAAAATGCTACAGACGATTCTAATGAGCTATATAATATGCACTAGATCTGTCATCTACTCACGAAACATAGAACTATATTATTGTATTTTCTTTCTCAGATTCCTTCAAATTGGTGGTTATTAAACCGAGTGAGTGAGATGCGTAAATACAACGCACCAAACTAGCAGCCGTTCAGAATCAGAAATCGGAATCACTCGTAGCCCGGCTGCCTGAGAGTTCTTAAACGATCACGAAGGTTAAGCAACATAGGGCGCGTTAAGTGCATGGATGGGTGACCGTCTATGACTAACGCTAGTGGCATTTTTCCGATCGGTTCCGTGCTTCGCAAGTTGGTGCCGGCTGCCGTCGATAGGAGCCAAGTCAGAGGCCCTAGGGCGGCTTGAAAACATCTGACAATAAGACCAGCCATCCACTAGTCTTACAAGCCTCCACCAATCCGGTCTTGGCCCCCGTGGTAGAGTATGGCCTATACCTTCCTCAGGGAAGAGACCCGTGCCCCTCGGTGGGGACATAATGGGTTGATGATGATGATACTAGCAGTCAACTTCACAATTGTACCGTGAAATTAGAAAACTTTAATGACAAAAGTCGTTGGTACATGCCGGGATTCGAACCAGCGACCTCCCAAAAGTGGGACTAGCATTCTACCGTTCCGCTGCGTTCTCTGATTCTGACCAATTCTGATTACGATAAGCTCATCTTTTGGGAGGTTGACTTTCTGTATATTATGATCTGTTTAACGTGGAGAGGTGGTTTCGACCGCGATATCGTATTCGATGAAGAAATTAAGGCTTTTAGGATTTCCTAGTCCAATATCAATATCAACTGACAACTGATTAGATTTTTACGTTCAATAAAGTCACAGTTTTGCGTTAAATGCAATGAATAAAACATTTTAATTTTAATTTATCGTAGATATAAAATGTAACAGCATGGACAGCCCTTGTAGTAGCTCCTAGCTCGAGGCAGGGTGTAGCCCTATTCACAGAAGAGAGTAGAGAGAGAGAATGGGGTTAAACACGCATGGGCACGCATGATGATTAAGCCCACCGCGAATTGGCGTTTTCAAGCACTAGACCTACCCCCCGGTTTCTCGAAAGTTTCAAAGTTTCAAATATGCATGAATTGAATTTTACCGTTAATTTGCTGACATGATGTGCACTTAGGTACATACAATTTAAATACTAATACACATGTTCCGTTCACGTCCTCCTGGCTGTAGCTGAAAATCAGCGATCTGTTCTACCGAGCAGATAATGACGCTGAGATACGGCCATTTTGTACTGCTGCACCACACACACGCCATACTTTGGTGTCCTCAACTTTGTTGTGCATGCCGAACTCCTACTCTATGTGTTTTTTCTTGTCTCGTTTTAAGTTTTCGTAGGTACTTACTTGTATTAGGTAAACTATACATTGATTGGCACCTTAAGCAAAACCTTGACTTAATTTGCTTCCTAAGCATTCAATTTCATATTCAATCACTATTAACCATTTTTATTTGTTAGAATATGAGTATAGGTTGGAAATAAAAAATAATTCTTGCTTGTTGTCATAGTTTTATTTAAGAAAAATAATAATAATTTGAAAATATCTCCAAAACTACAGTCATTGGCATTACAGGTGTAAACATTGTCACTAATAATATCAGTCATTGGCACTTATAATTTGTATGTATGTTTTGTACTTAACAATGCCAATTATAAAAAACTACCAAAATGCCCTTTAAGAAATTTTAATTCTTAATATTTGTGTTTATTATTATTTTTTATTATTTTATTGATTAGGACCACCAACAAGATATACACCAATACATTCACAATAGACAATAGACTAACAAATAAGGTAAGTGTTACCTCACTTACAGGCAGCCACAACATGCACCGATAGTACTAAGTTGCTCGAGGACTTTCAATTACGTTTTACAATTTCTTAATTAAAGTAATTAAAGATTATATAATATGGAAAAAAGAGAAGTCTTAAGTTTTAAGTTTCAGAGGGTGGACAAGATACTTCTTTTAAACTTTGCACAACAGTCAGAGAATATGTCAATATTTAAAACTCACTGTGCCAATGACTAGGTGGGTGCCAGCAATACTATGGTTTACCCTATTTGATTTTATGTTTAAGTTCAAATAAATTGTTTATCTATCTATCGATCAAAGTTAACAGTCTCTTAAGCTTAACAGCTGTCAGTTGGAAAAAGTGCATACAAAAAAACAACTGCCGGCTGTTAACAGTAGAGTAACGGACTGTTAGCGTTCGAGAAACCGAGGGTTAAAATGAAATATAAAATTATGATCCGTTTGTCTACTAATATCTGTTTGTGTCTACAAGTATAGAATGTCTACTATACTTGTAGACTTTGAAAACTCGATACTGTTTGCAAATTCAGTACTAGCTGGCACTAAATTTGCAAACTGTTTCGAGCCCTCTACCGCTGAAGGTTTTTGATTTATTGACGTTTAAAGTCTGAAAAAAATGCCAAGTATAGACAAATGGATCATACCTATAATGTCGGTTGAGAACTCCTATATTATAAGTAGTGAACAATGTAAGACCAGATAAGGTTAAAATATTCTTTATTGCACACAAGAGACAAATAATACATATACGTACAGTCGACAGCACATCAACCTTCATATTTTAGTTGCAAAGTCGCCCATAACGCAACGGGGTAGAGTGGAAGGGTGTATATGATGATGATCTGTCGACTGTACACATCACATTATCATTACGAAAGCTGTAGGTTCGATGTATTCATTTATTTTAGTATGTATTTATTTATTATTATGTGTGGTTTGTGGTCTGACAGACCGTCCCCTCTGTATTATTTTTTCACTTATTTATTATTTATTTGTTCAAATACCTTAAAATACCAAGAATGGCTCGTAGCCCCGGCTGCTTGAGTGATCTGAAACGATCACGAAGGTTAAGTCAGAGGCCTTAGGGCGGCTTCACTAACCTTACAAGCCTCCACCAATCCGGACTTGGCCCCCGTGGTCGAGTATGGCCTATACCTCAGGGAAGAGACCCGTGTCCCTCGGTGAGGACATAATGGGTTGATGATGGAATCATCATCATCATCACTCAAGAAGAAAATAGATGCAGTATATAATGAAGACGCGCAAAAAGGAAAAGAAGGAATACTAGACCGTAATGGAGTACAGAAACAGAAATTAGTGCAATATGTTCAGTTATCTCTGGAATACAAAGTTTTAATACACCTGTAGAAGATCACTTTACTAAATACTCAGAATGTACCATAGAGCACAGTTTCTCCTAGAGGTGCGGGCTTTTGTATGTATAAAATAGGTGTGACGTACGAATCCAGAGCATAATTAAATTAATGGACTACTGAAAAAAACTCATATTCCGTGAAGCGTCCCTCGCCAGAATGTAGCAAATAATGGTAAATTGCTTATGAAGTAAGCCATTCTTTACGGCAAAAATATGTTCCCGTACTACAGATTATATAGTTAATAGTATCTACAAACTACATTCTGGATAAAAATAGGTAGACTATAGTGTCATCAAACAATCATGTTTTCTATGGCGCAGGTCCGGGAGGACCTACGGGTAATAACAATGGGACTTAAGAACTGCTGTACATTGTTCATAAAGCATTCCAGAAGGGCGAGTGGCTGACATACTAGATACGTCACTCCGGTAATCCAAGAAAGCAAAAATTGAAGAGTTCACGATTTTTTGGGGTATAGAATACTAATACTATTCTTAAGATGTTTTTTCCGCTCATATTATTGTATATTTACAAAAATAAATAAAGTAAGTAAAATAAAGTGATTTAAGTTGTTTTAACTAATTGCATTGCTGCTACATCGACATCTGTTTTACCAAATGTTTGTGACAACAGCAAGTATTGATGATCTATCGACTGTACAGACAACAGTATCTCAAATGCTCTGAGGTAAAGACAGCTCTAGACTGCTCTAACACTTTCCTGGCTCTTCATTCCCAACGGCATATCTCAGCAAGCAACATTCGCCCTGTAACCAACTACATGAAGCTATTAAACGCGAACATAGGCTCATCTAGAAGTCATTAGCTTCGATACTCTATTGCCAACGACTACCAACCTTAGATGATTAGTTACCAACGAAACTAGGAAGTAGACTGTCAATTTAGGAAAGGGCCTTGACAACTAGGTACGTATATTTGTTCAAGTTCGTACAATGTTATCGTCTATGATCCATTTGTCTATACTTGACATTTTTCTCAGACTTTAAACGACAATAAATCAAAAACCTTTAGCGGTAGAGGGCTCGAAACAGTTTGCAAATTTAGTGCTAGCTAGTACTAAATTTGCAAATGGTATCGAGTTTTCTGACGATAAAGGTTTTTGATTTATTGTCGTTTAAAGTCTGAGAAAAATGTCAAGTATAGACAAATGGATCATATATGGAACGAGTGAGAGGGAAATACTTGAGGAAGCTGAGGTTTCAAAAAGTTTACTTTAAAAAAATATTATTCTGGCGAAGAACATAAAAAAATCATTGAACAAAAAATGTTCACGACTTGAAAAAAAAAGTACTTGATTTTTTTCCGAAATAGGTGTGCCGTAAAGACACAACATTTGAATGTATAATCTTAATAACAACTTTTAAGTAACTTTGCGATTCTTCATTTTATATGGCGCAATTGTATCAGATTGCCCACAATTGTGTTTGTGAAAAAAAAAATAAAGCATGAATCTTAATAATTCATGGCTCTGTGGCCAATAATGTCTTGTAGGTCAAGGTAGGACAAAAAAGTCGAGAAAAAAACAATAACTCCAAAACTACAAAAAATCGCGATACATGCGTGGGGATGATTCGGGTACCCCTAGAGGTGCTCTATCTCTGGACTACCGCTTGACATTTCTTGGGACAGCCCATTTTAAACAGGGCGACTTGTCGCCGCGTCAAGTCGCCGCGTCAGACGCGACGTTGTCATTTGCTTCTGGCGTCTTGTCGTCGCGACTCAGCGACTCTGACGCCAAGTGTGCGGAGATTCGAACAAAATATTATGAAAATTGACGGCCGTAGCCTCTCGTCGCGTCTAGTTGCCGAGCTGTCGTCTGTCGCGTGTCGCTAGTGTGCGCCTAGGCATAGGCTGACATTCAGAGACGAAAACTAAGCAAAGACTGGTCTCAGAAATGTCAAAATCACGTACTTAGAAACATTTCGTATTCAGAATCGAATCTTAGCAAGTCTAGTATGAAATGGTGCTTAGCTAAGTGTAAGCAGTCAATATCGGTGACTTTACGTGAACTTAGAACTGTCACTTCTAAGCCTTTTGTTCACAGACTACTCCAAACGTCATTTAACTGATGTTCTACGAGCATTATCTGTGGGATTTTTTTATTCACTCTGACATATATAAAATTGTATGATGTTGTCCTGCGCTCGTGTAGCAATGTCAAATTTAAAAAACCGGTAAGAACTACATCACTAAGAAATGATAGACAATATAGATGACTTTCTTAAGTACTGTGAATCATCTGTGAATACGAAAATTACGGCACTTTACTAAGTACGACTTTAGTTCTTTGCTAAGACTGATCTAAGCGTGAACTTAGGATTCGTCTCTGAATGTCAGCCTTAGACTACAAAAAACTGAACGAAACTAATTGAACGATCTCGACTTGCGAAAACGTTCTCCTTGGCATTTGCACTTCATCAAGTACAGTAGCGAGCTTGAGGCGAGTTAAATTGCTTTTGCGACTTGACCACCACTTGCACGGCAAAAGCGACTTACCTCGCCGACGTAAGTTAACTCGCTACTCGCTAAGATCGAGTCCAGACACCAGAGTAAATGATAAAAAACCTCCCCATGTTGGTATTACTATGTCGGGTGCCTCCGTAAGCCCTCCTATAAAGCCTATCCAATATTTATTGCTATTGCTTTCGAGGTAGGTACAGTTGAGTGCGCAAGTGGTTTTAATTGCCTCATATACATTATGTCCTCACCGAGGGGCACGGGTTTCTTTCCTGAGAAAGGTATAGGCCATACTCCACCACGGGGGTCAAGTCCGGATTGGTGGAGGCTTGTAAGACTAGTGGCTGGCCTCCTTAGATGCCTAAGGGCCGATTTCTAGTTTGAGAATTTACGTAATTTAAGTAAATACCTACTTGAGTAACGTTCTGTCACGCTCTTTTCTGAGAACTTGACGAGACAGCACTACAGTTGAGTTGTTACTTAGCGAAAATTCTCAATTCAGAAATTAGCCCAGTGTCCACCCAAGGCAGTCCAAGTAGGCTTTCGCAGGTGATAGGGGCATATTACCTGCGAAAGCCTACTTGGACTGCCTCTTTGGTTCAGCAGTATCACAGAGGTCTTAGGTTATATTCCCGCTGGTGGCCACATCATTTCCAGGTTGTTAGTATACGAAAAACCAGAGAAAGTAGGTACTCAACAGCTGTCATGTCAATTGTAATATAATATGCACTTGACTAAGCAATAAATAATAAGTAAGTAATTATGCATTTTGTAATAATAATTACAAAATGCATAATAATAATTAGAAAAAGGCATCTGACTGAATTCTAGCATAATTCTAGAATTAAGTCAGATGCCTTTTTCTTCCCAACTGTACTTTCGCAGTACCTACTCAATACGTTTATACGTGTACCTCTGAACATTATAGAGTATTTTGTAGAGACCTCGTCGATATCAAAACGAAAAAACTGACTTATTGAAGTACCCAGCTGTGCGATATTTATGACTTTATACTAAACAACTATCTCCGTCATGCTTAGGGAAGGTACGTGTTGCTGTCACTGTTTACCTGTGACCGCCATATCTTATCCATGATATTGT